>JADHKI010000004.1:0-642524 GCA_019925645.1 Graphilbum cf. rectangulosporium
CTACCCCTACCCCTACCCCTACCCCTACCCCTACCCCTGGTGGCTGTGGCAGCAACGTATCCGAGCTCTGCGTGCCGCTTTTGGGCCTGAAGGACGGTCAGTCATTTCACAGCACTATGATTCTTGGAAGGTCGACTCAGCATACTTCCGGTGGTACTACACCACTTTTCTCCCAGTCTTCACAGAATGGTGTGATCCACTTGTCTACATACGACCGAGTTTCTCGCTGTAGTCGTCGGTGTGAATCGTCATAGTAAGGGCTCTGGCCTCGAGTCAACCAGAGAGGATCTGCGAAAGGTACTCGGGCCATAAGTGCAACTGTGCTATGACGAGTCTTGAACTGCGCGCTATTTAGAAAATATTTGATTTTCTTTTTAATGTAATGGACTAATTTATAGCTGTGTAGACTTGATCATTCCGATGAATTCTTTGTCATTTCGCTAAAGCGCCGAGGTCGTGGTGATTAGTCTAACGGTCCGGTCGATTCACCTCACCCCCACAGTTCCCCAGAAAATGGGCGGAGCAAGCTTCTCCTTGTCATCGGACCGGCGGACCGGACCCATATATATGTGGGCTCCGTACAACCTGTTTATCGATGCATAGCACCACGACCGTACAAAGTACCCAATATATCTCTTAGATATTAAACATAAGCTAGCCAGCAGTTGGCAAATGGAACGTCGCATATACGTCGAATAACTTCCATAAGTGCCCGAATGTGTTATTTCATCCTTTTACACTTACCTCTTCACAGACAACGGAAGACTTACTTAACGGCAATGATTTTCATACGGCTCAATCTAAAAAGGCATTTATTTTTAAGACAATTTCTCACTAAAAAACTCTTAAGAGACAGTAAACAAGTTACGCATTGTCAATTTCTAATGAACAGGGTCCACAGTCTTCGAAAATCGACGGTCGGGTAAATGACCAGGAGCACACGGGAGAGGACCTCATGCTGAGATAAAGTGGATGGAGGCACCCTAGTATCTTCTAAAACAGCTATCGCTGGCTGTCATGAACATCATTCATTGCCCGGTTCAACCGTAGCCAAGGCTGAGTCAAGATGATCAGTTGCAGGTGGGGTCCAGCTACAGGGAGAAGGCAAGCCGGATAGCAAGAACATTGGCGTTGAAAAGCCCGGATTTACTTCTGCTCGGGCCCCGTAGTCTAGAACGGACCAAAGAAGGTCTTTAGATTTCTGCGGTCAGACAATCCGCTAAACAGTTGACATTGAAAAGATTGGCGAGAATCTCCGACTGCGATACGAGTTCGAGGAGTTTTGACATCTACACGAGTGTCAGCGCTAACTTTCCAAGCAGCTAAGGGGGGGGGGTGAAGATGTTGACCACCATCGGCCAATGACCTGCCAATCGATCTAGCACATGCATGTTTAGGGGAAAGTAGTGCTGAGCGTCGTATAGGCAAACGTTGATGTTATGCTGCTGCGAACTGGATGCCAGACTGTGTATGCCGGCTTCCACAGAAATACAATAGGTATAGAAGGAAAAACTGAGTGAGACACCTCCCCCTGAGGCGGCCACGAGCAAGTCCGTAAGCTGCCTTGCATTCTGCTAGGAAATGTGGAACGCATGCAACGCGAAGCTGCAGGGTGCCATGGCAGAATATGGGCTTAAGCGGAGTCGCATAATGAAGGGATGATTTAGTAGACAATGACAGAGATGGAATTGCGCCCTCCGGAACACTTGCTCTTCCGCTTCCTGGCTTTGGTTAGCTCCAGCGAGCTCCTCGATACTTTGCGAGAGAAAAATTTCACACTTACCTGCAAATAGCACAAGCCTGGCGTATGCACCTAATAACAGCAGCCGGGTACGTGCTGCTTCACCTCTGACTTTGTTATGAGAAGAATGTAAAGCGTCTAGAGATCGTGCAGGTAGTGGAAGTCAGGTTTGTCAAGGGAAGGAATTCGCCAGACCGTGGGATCACTAAATTCTCCGCCACAAACCAAACTACGGAGTACGCTGAAACAGCCAAGTGTGGGCAGTGGTGTGGGCAGTAGATTGGGATAGTACTACATGGCGCATCTTCTCTGCAGTTGACTCATACGGGCGTACGGCATATTTTACTGGACGTTGAGCATCCCGTAGCCTACGAGTACTGAGGCGTTAGTGCAGCGCTACTTCTCGAGCGCTCTGTTTAAGTTACGTAGTGCCTCCATCGCCATCCTTGTCAGTAAATGGGACTTCTGTCGAGACGAGAGCACACTTGTGTGGATGTGGATAGAATAATGAGGAAATTGGGCAGATTGTATGATACGAGTAGCCACTTTTCCCACCAAGTTTTGGTGGTATTTGAGGACTTCTGCACTCGTGCGCCGCGGAGTTCTCAACTAAAGCAACATGGTGTATATGTGGGACTGGCAGACAACTAACCAATATTGCCCAAGAATGCTTAACCAATGTGATTCGTCAATTCAGGTTCATTTGTATCCTACATCTACCCTCATGTCTAAAAAAGGGCCCTAGATTAAAGCTTACTACGTAAGGCAGGCCCGTTGATGTTATCCCAGTCCACCTTTCTGCCGGCCTGGAACTCCTTCACGCCATATTGTCCCGGTGCATCAGGCTTCATCATTTCCCTGAAGAGCTGCTTGATAACGTCGGCTTGCCTTTGCTGCCCAGCATGCATCCAGCCCTCCAGGACTAGTTCTTTGCACATTCGCGAGGCAAATGGTGAAGCCACTCGCAACCTGTGCATATAGGCATCTGATAGCTCTTCCAACTTGTCGTCATCGTCGGCCACTGCAGTAACGATGCCCTTGGCGTAAAGGTCCAGCGGAGATATAGGACGGGCAGACAACATGGCTTCTCGCGAGAACGGGATACCCCATTCTCGAACGATGTATTTCGATATTGTTGCCGGGCATATTCCCAGCTTGACCTCGCTCAATGTAAACACGGCGTCTTTCGCGCACAGTCGAACATCACACGCAAACGCCAAGCCGACCCCCCCGCCAAATACTGGGCCATTGATGCAGGATATTGTGACCTTCGGACATTTGTCAATGGTCTCGAACAAGTTCGTGAGCGCTTCGAACTGGTCATTTGCTGTCTGGTCGTTTGAACCAACACGGGTACTCTGCTTCCCAAGGTCCATCCCGGTGCAGAAAAACTTTCCTTTGCCAGTTAGGGCAATACGGTTGATGGACTCGTCTTTTGAATAAGCTGAAAAATAAGACGTCAGGTCGGCGATCATTCCGGTGGTGAGAACATTTCCAGTTTTTGGCCGGTTCATTGTAATCTTAATGTTGGCGTCCGACTTATGCACCAGGAGACTCTCTGTCTCTTTCACTTGGGTCCACACCATTCCCGAGTCCCGGCCTAGATATCTTGTTTCTCGAGGAGCTGCAATTTTGGTCTTTCCAGCAAGTGCGGCTCCAGCACGGCTGCCGTTCTGCCTGCTCAGCTTCTCGGAGATCCATAGGCCGGTCTTGACTAGTTTGGTGAGATCAACATCGGTGCTTATGCCGGATCTGTCAAACATGTAGACCAAGTCTTCGGTTGCCACATTTCCCTTGGCACCCGGCGCAAAGGGACATCCACCCAAGCCTGCGACGCTGCTATCAAATGTTCTGAGTCCGCATTTGTACGCTTCCCAGACATTAGCGAGTGCTTGTCCGTACGTGTCATGAAAATGTCCAGCTAGCCGGTCTAGGGACACGCCGTTGCTTTGTAGATATTCCAGCAGTCTCTTGGTATCTGACGGTGACCCTACCCCTAAGGTGTCGCCGAGGCTGACCTCGTAGCAGTCCATAGACAACAAGGCTCGGACGGCATTCAGGACGGCGGCTGGAGGAGTTGGCCCATCGAACGGGTCCACAAAGATGCATGACAAGTAACTATCCCGGACGCTATCAGCACAGGAGATAAACAGAAGGCTAACAAGTACAGTCACATACCCACGCACTGCTATACCATGGCTCAATGCGGCCTCAGCAACGGCCCTGGCCCGCGATATGCCTTCTTCGACTGTGCAGTTTATGTTGGCTTTGCTAAACCCCTCCGAGGCACTAATAAAAACCGCGACCTCTGAAACTCCATGCTCAATAGCGATGCTGGTCCCCTTGATGTTTGGGACTAGAACAGGGAGTCTAAAAGACCTGTCACGTAGCATCTCTATAATCGGGGGGCTCCTTAGAATATCGCGACAGTCTTTGAGTTGGGGGACCGCTTTTGGAGAGACAATTGATGTAATCTCAATGTTCCTCAGTCCTGACTCGCATAGTTTTTGAATGAGCTGAATCTTGATGTCCGTGGGGACTTGTTGGTAAATGTTTTGCAGCCCATCACGCGGTCCAACCTCGAAAATTTTGACCTTTGCATCCATAACTTCTGATCAGTGTTGCGAACCCGTAGTATAAACTTGTAAATTGCATGAACCTATTCGTGTTAAAAAGCTTATAAGAAGATGCTCCAGTTTGGTGTCCTATTCCAAAGTGGGGCCACCCGGGCCGAAGGTGGATTTTTATCCACGAGCTCGGTCCGACGATGTCTCAAAGCGACAGGTCGAAAATAGAGTTTGTCTAAGCAGTGTTAAATGGCTAACCGGGCCCTTGTGTGCAAGTACATCAAAATCTAGTGCATTTACCACTAAGTCCGAAGTACAACTTACAAGTTTCGGAAAAGCTTAACACCGCTTCCGTGCCGTCGTATTTTTTCGCAACACTTTTTCACAACAACGAAAGCAGCGATAAATACGACAGCGATAATAACAAAAAAAGAAACAATAATAACAGCGGTAGAAGTAATAAAAGCAGCGATATAAACAACGATACGCACGGCGACGACAACGGCGGCGGCAATGCGTAAGATACAGCGGTGACAGCGGCGGCGGTAGCGGAAGCGGTGGTAGAAAAAGAAAGCAGCGGCGGCGGCGGTTATATTTTTCCGAGTTTTAAAATAGTAAGATACTTGTAGATTAGTGCATCTTCTCACTGAGCCAAGTGTAAGATACCTTGTATGTGTGATTATCCAAAACACTGCCCGGTTAAACTAACTCCGAAAATAAAGCACAAATGTCCTTGAGCTTTTTGTATTTTATGGCACGTTTTAAGAAATGACCATTAAATTTCATTTATTTAATTTTATCTTTGATGAAATTGACACTGAATGTACTTTATTAAGTTGCATTCAGTATAAGCAGTGCCGAGGCTTGTAAGGTCTACAGAAGATCGCATATCTAGCTTTAGTTTCTAATAAATTTGATCAGCCTCGCAGCTTCTGAACTGGAGCAATGTATCGAATGCGAATAGGTCTATATATACTGTAACCTTCTTCTATATTTTGGATCGAGTGCCACTTTCTTTGATAATCTTGTTTCCAATGACATGTAACAGATGCTTCTGATACTTCCTGCTCCCCGTTTTGGGATAATCTGCCGCCAAGCCGCCCTCTCCGATCCAGAACACATGGATTGGAGCTTTGTGCCTACCCAGCTTCTGAGTCGTCCAATTGCGGATCTCTTTATGACTGAGCCGTGTGCGGGCGTCCTAGCTGAGCCTCAGAAAGGCGCCCACTACTTCGCCATATTTGTCATGTTCGATCCCCACAACGGCTGCCTCTGCAATGCTCGGATGTGAAAGAGGTCGGTGTAAGCATAACCATCATCGTCGATCATACCTTCGTCGCCAGTGTGCATCCATAATGTGCCGTTCTCACCTCATTTGTTTTCTCTTCATTCTTGAGATACCTTTTCTGCAGTGCAAAGCCGGCAGTGCAAAGATCCCCTCGCTGTCCTCTTGGCAGAATATTCTCTTGTTGGTCAATTACCTTTCCATGCTATGTGGAATAAACCGACAAGTGCTGTCCGGGCATTATTCCGGAGGGTTCTTCATATCAATAATGAATGTAATTGGGCTGAAGTCCGTCATCCCGTAGCCAATAATGGCTTTGTCCAATTCCATCTGAAGATGCAGTTTCCGACTTAGTGCCTTTGGTAGTGACGAGCCAGCACATAAAGCGCGGCGCAAGCATGTTGGCTTTTCCCCCGTATCTTGTATAATTCACAGCTCGGCGAAAACGTTGTAGGTACTCCATGCAGCACCGTTGCGCGCTCGTCTATGATGGATTGGACCACTTGATCCGCATTAATAGAATTCCCAAAGAAAACTATCGAGCTTCCATGGGTAAAGCAAGCTACAAATCCTAATACCAGACCAAAGCAGTGAAATAGTGGCGGGGATCAGCAGACAATATCATCAGGAGAAAGTCTCAAATTGCCAACAAATTTGGCGTCCTTAAAAATGTTTCTGAACTTGTAAGCAGAGCACATAGGAAATCTTACAGAGAGTAGCACGCACACATTGGTCGACATGGCAGCTTTGGGGGCTCCTGTTGTTCCTGTAGGGATCTTGGAAACTACGCCATAATTGAGATTTATAATGCTTGGTGGACTTGCCTGAAGTAAACTGCAAATTGATAATGTCATCTGGCAAGACACAAGCTGTAGTTTGCCCTACTTCCAGTGAAGTCGCATCATCGGCGGCTGTTGGTGGTTCCACCCACATCTCTGCTGCCAAAACGAGAAGCGATGAATAGCAGACGGCATTCTTTTCCTATTAGAAATGGTAGAGATACATGAAGAACGCACGGGCAGCTTACCGCTTTTATGTAGCGCAGTCTTCAGCTCATGGGACGTGTAGGTGTATTTAGCATCACAGCAGGGCATCCCAGTCGGCTAGCACCGAGAAACGCCTCAATGTTTTCGAACCGGTTCCATGCTATAATGCCGATGGAATCGCCACGTCGAAGGCCTCTTCCATACAACGCTTGGGCAACAAGACGGCTTCGATGCGCCAGTTGTCGATAGGTTAGAGTTGATGCCTGCCAATACGAGACAATGGCTGAACGGTCGCCATAGCGAGCAGACTGTTCATCAACCAAAGACCCAAGGGACATGTGCCATAGAGGAGGGCTCGTCTCCCCTTTAAACAAGCTTAAATTTCGAGTGTCGAGATCCATAGCTTTTCTGTCGACTCGGCATAATGTGTGCTCAGATAGAAGGACTTGCATGAGAACAAGCAATTATGACTTACGCTAGCTACCACTCTTTTCATCGCGGCAATAAAAGGCCGCCAAAATCTTATCATTGAAATCGCCTGCGCATCTCCATTCACGCGGCACTTATTTTCCTGCTTCCGAATCAGCGTACCCCGTTACCCCACACAAGTGGAACTGCGGATGCCAGCCTTCGGTCCGGGCTCTTTCGCAGTTAAGGTTAAGGTCCGCCCCCAGATTATCAGCCGATAGTAGACTAGTAATTCCTACGGTACAGACACTTCCTGTTGGTCGTTTCGCACAAATTATTTCTCAACACTGCCCATTAAGTTACACTCGTCATTAATTTGCATTCGTTGCTTCTCATTCGCCATACGACATGGCCGCCACTTACCAGTATCCAGTCGAGCAATCCGGGCTTGATCTACGTGACGCTCAATACAAGACGAATGAAGAAAGCTGGATCTCGGTGCTGGAGAGATTCAACAATGCTCTCAGGGAGGTTAGCAGTGAAGGAAACGCACATGCCCTGGCACGCCATCAGAGCAGGGGCCAATTGCTTCGTGTGTCCCTCCTTGTCTACTGATGGGTAAATTCACTATTCAGTTCACAGGCTGACAATCAAACAGCTCGGGATCGAATCTCATTGCTCCTTGACCCCGATACTCCCTTCCTTGAACTGTGCCCGTTTGCCGGCTATGGTAACAGCGACTCGACCCCCTCGGCCAACCTAATTTCTGGGATCGGAGCTGTAAGGTGCGCATATATTTTCAATGCCATCTTCTCTTGGCAGTGTTGCTGATACTGACAGTGGACGAATATGCATGGTCATGTCTCACATACCAACACAAAGTGGTGGGTCCTGGAACGAGATGACAGGTAAGGCAGCAAAAAACAAATTGGCCCCGGGACACGTAGTGACTGACTTTGCACATAGTCTTAAAGGTCAACCGCATACTCGAAATAGCTTCGAAGAATGACTTACCCTTGGTATCACTTGTCCAGTCGGTAAGTGTGGTCTCAACACCTTTAAAAACTGTCGGTAGACTAACAAGTTGACACTTATTAGGCCGGCGTGTTTCTTCCTCAGCAATTTCGAGTATTTCACAAAGGCGGCCAGCTCTTTCACGACCTTGCAATTCGCACCCTCCAAGGGAAGCCGTCTTGTGCAGTCGTTTTCGGATCGTCTACGGCTGGGGGGGCTTACCACCCTGCCTTGTCTGATTATACTATATTTATAGAAAGCCAAGCCCAAGTGTTTCTTGGAGGACCACCACTTGTGAAAATGGCCACGGGTGAGGTCATTGGGGCCGAGGAACTTGGCGGGGCACATATCCATGCCACACTTACGGGTCTTGCTGACCAAATGGCCTCGGACGAGTAAGTCAAGCCTTGGCTCTCACATATGAACATCTCACGCCAACCATGGCTTCGCAGATTTGACGCAATACACAAAGTCCGAGAATGGGTTGCCTCTCTGAGACAACCGCCGAGTCTTCCGGCAAATCGCATTACCTCACCCCTTCCGCCCCGTTATCCCATTGGGGATTTGATATCCCTTGTGAATCCAGACATTCGAAAGTCTTTTGATATGAAAGAGGTGATCTTGAGACTCGTCGATGATTCGAGGTTGTCCATTTTCAAGCCCAGATATGGTGTCAACATGATGACGGCATGGGCACACATCATGGGTAAGCGGCGTCCGTCCTGATCCACTTATGGCATTCGATTTGCTCATACACATTACAGGATTCCCCGTTGGGATAGTGGCCAACCAGGTGTCCATAATAAACCCCAACGAAGCGGCCAAGGCAGCGCAATTTATCCGGCTTTGCAACCAGGAGTAAGTCAACATTTACGCAGGCTCCTTCCACGCTTTAATTAATTATCCCAAAGAGGTACTCCAATTGTTTTCCTACACAACGTAACAGGTTTCATGGTCGGCGCAAAAGCAGAGCACGCGGGAATTATCAAGCTTGGTGCGCAGCTGGTCTCGGCAGTTTCGTGCTCGCAGGTGCCTCACATCTCTATCATTCTCGGTGCCTCATATGGGGCAGGAAACTATGCCATGTGCGGCAGATCATATAAGCCGCGATTTCTCTTCACCTGGCCAACGGGGAAATGTAGCGTGATGGGGCCAGACCAGCTTGCTGGCGTCATGGAGCAAATTCAGACGGCAAAGTTTCGTGTCCGAGGAGAAAAAATCTCGACGGAGAATCTGGCAAGACAAACCAGTGAGTTTAGAAGCCAGGTTCAGCGGGATGCGGAGAGCTATGCCACAAGCAGCATGCTCGTTGATGACGGCATCATCGATCCGAGAGACACTCGCGATGTCTTGGGCATGTGTCTGGAGGTAGTGGCCGGGCCAGAAGCTGCAGGCGCCAGATTTTTAGCAAGGATTTAATTAAGAGTTAGTCTAACCGGGCAGTGTTAAGTGGCTAACCGGGCAGTGTTTTGGATAATCACACACCTTTTTACACGCCTTTATGTGCAAGGTACACTAAAAGCTAGTGCACTTACTACCAAATTTGAAGTATCGCTTACAAGCTTCGGACAATCTTAACGCCGACTCCGTGCCGTCGTATTTTTTCGCAACACTTTTTCACAACAACGAAAGCAGTAATAAAAGCAGCGATAAATGCGACAGCGATAATAACGAAAAATAATAGTAGTAGCGATATGTACGGCGACGACAACGACGGCGGCGATACGTACGGCGACGACAGTGGTGGCGGCGGTAGCGAAAGCGGTGATAGTAATAAAAGCGGCGGCGGCGGCGGCGGCGGTTATATTTTTCCGAGTTTTGTTGTAGCAGTACTTGTAAATTAGTGCAATATTTCACTGAGTGGAATGTATCCTGTACAGAGGGCGTGTAAGAAGGTGTGTGATTATCTAAAACACTGCCCGGTTAGCCACTTAACACTGCCCGGTTAGACTAACTCTTAATTAACGGCAATCTAGACCAGTTCCAAGATATTTCCATTTTTCTGGACATATCAAATTAGTACCTGCCGTTTACTTTCATCGTTTTTATCTCTAAACGAAGCTCGATCAAGCTAGTAATCACTCCTGTAGCAGGTCACTGAGATCAACGTCAAACTAACACATGATAAATATCCTCTTATGACGTCGAAGTGCACGATCTAATTCGAAGGAGCTGTACCCCGCTATTCGGTTCATCAATGCCGAGCTAGGATAGCTTGGCGAGTCGGACCGCATACGCTAGCCCGTAATTGCCAATGGCCCATTGAATCCCCACGGTCCGGTACGTTCGTTCTTGGGCGCGGCAAGGACATCGGACCGGGATAGGTATCTATGGCAGGTTAACTAGTCCAGAAATTGCATTCGTGTCAGAATTCACAAAACTGCTGCTTTCGGGGTAATAAAAAAGGTGAATGATAGTGATTGCACTATAAGTCGCCATTTAATGCCCAGTCTTGAATCGTTGCCATGTCTATACCAGATCGAACTGAGGCATGCCCTCTCCGACCGCCTCTCTTTCTAGCGACACAGCCAATCAATCCATCGACTGGTAGACAGGTAATACAGAAACTCTTTATAGCCAACCGCGGAGAGATTGCCAGTCGCATTATCGCCACGTGCCAACAACTCCAAATCGAGACCGTGGTAGCATATGTCACCGAGTAAGAGATGAGCCGTCGCACTATCGCGCATTTTGTGGGTAGACAACTAAACAGCTTTGCCACTAGAGACGAAGGATCGCGCCACGTTGTCGAAGCCAACGAGACCATCTGTTTAGGAAGCATTACAGACTCTTCGGTCAACCCATTTCTAGACGCTGACCTCCTCATCCAAACCGCGCTTCGATCGGGGTCCGACGCGGTTCATCCAGGTTATGGCTACCTGAGCGAGAATGCCAGCTTTGCTGCCAATGTGCGAGAGGCTGGGCTCATCTTCGTTGGGCCCCCTCCGGCCGCTATGTCGACATTGGGCGACAAACGAAGTTCAAAAAAGTTTCTCACAGAGCAGGCGCCGCATATCCCGCTGATCCCTGGCTTTTCTGGCTCTAGCACAATGGCCGACGTCCTGGAGAATGCGGCGGGCACGGTAGGCTATCCTGTCATGCTAAAGGCATCAGCCGGCGGAGGTGGCAAAGGAATGCGTGTTGTCCGGCAGCCATCGCAACTGCGCGAGGAGCTATCTCGAGTCCAGTCCGAGGGTGAAAGGTCTTTTGGCTCCAGCGATTGCATCCTCGAAAAGTACATTGAGAGCAGCAAGCACGTCGAGATTCAGATTGTCGGGGATCAGCATGGGAACGTAATCAGCTTTTTCGAGCGCGACTGTTCCGTGCAGCGACGCCACCAGAAAATCGTGGAAGAAAGCCCGTGTCCGTTTTTGACGGAGCAAATGCGCCGCGAGATGGGCAATGTTGCTGTCGAGATTGCAAAGCTAATCGGATACGAGAATGCCGGAACGGTCGAATTTGTCGTGGACGTCGACACCTCCAGCTTCTACTTCCTCGAGGTCAACGCCAGGCTCCAAGTCGAACATCCGATCACCGAGGAGATGACAGGAACGGATTTGGTAGCTTTGCAGCTTTTTGTCGCTGCTGGTGGCAACATGAAGAGTCTGCCTCACCTCGACACGCTGAGACAGGTTGGCCATGCCATCGAGTGCCGGCTATGCACGGAGGACCCCCAGCGAGACTTTGCCCCGGAGCATGGTAAGATCCACCTCTGGCGCCCTGCAGACGGCAATTTGGGTCCGGGCAGAGATGTCCGTTACGAGACGGCCATACGGACAGGATCCTCCGTATCTATCTACTTCGACTCGATGATCGCCAAATTTGTGGTATGGGCACCGACGAGACACATGGCGGTACGGAAAATGGCAAACGTCCTGGCCCAGACAGCTTGTATTGGCGTCAAGACAAACCAGCTTTTCCTGCAAAAATGCCTTCTTCACCCAGACTTTCATGATCCGCGATACAACACATCCTTTGTCTCTAAAAATCTTGGCCAGCTCCTCCATCATGACAGGGAGGTCACGAGGGCTCTCCAGTGGACAGAAAGCATAGTGCCAAGCCTCTTTATTCGCGAGCTACCTCTACGGCAGACTTTGCATCATGCTAAACGTCCCTTTGCAAACGTCCGCAGACAATTTCGCAATCAACGGTACGATCCGGTCAGTGCGCACTGCGATATCATCACTGGCGACTTCCTAGACAGGCCGAATCTTGCCAGGGATGCGACACATCCTCGCCTCAACCTCTGGATCTCAACGTCCTCTGGGTTGAGTCGAAATGTCAGCCAAGTGAGACTTGCCCTTCTCGTTTCCGACGACGATGGCGATCAGCTGAATGGTGACAACGATGGCACGCCAAACCCGGCTGCCAAAAACATCACTGTCCAGTACAACCGCATAAGCAAAATGCTTCGGGACACTACTTCAGAGTTTACGCAAGAAATAGAGACCAAGGTGCTTCAGTGGACGCCCATTTCTTGCGATCCTGCCACTACTTCCGATGCTCCGGTGGCAGCGACTCTCGAGCTGTCCATCCAAGGCTTCAAACTGGTTGCGCATTGTGTTATACCTCATGGGCAGCCAGTGTCTCTGAGCCAGTCCCAGACCATTTTCTGCCACTTTCCTCATCTCGGAACTCATACCGAGATGCAGAGACATAGCCTGCTCTCGTATATAGAAGGGCGACGAACCACCATTGAGGAGCAATCTAGCCAAGTGCAAAACGAAATCAAAGCGCCAATGCCCTGCAAGATACTCTCTGTTGACAAAACAAATGGAGATCAGGTGAAGGCAGGAGATGTTTTGCTGGTTGTAGAAAGCATGAAGATGGAAATGAGCATCAAGGCAAGTAAAGACGGGATATTTTATACGTCTTGGAAGGCTGGGAATGCTGTAAATGAGGGCGACAGTTTGTGCAAAATCGCATGATTATAGGATAATATGCAAGTTTTCGTGACCACGTAGGTGATTCCTTGAAATCGTGACATTGTAGCATCCGGTGAGAAGTCGACTGTCCTACCTTCTAAAGTGACTGGGGCTATTGTAACTAGCTGCAACGCCCTCCGAGCTGAGTTGACTTACAACCATCTATGTCATTTCCTTCATCAAAATGGCCTATGATTAATTACAAGCTTGCTCATGAGGTATCTGTGATAGCCTTTTTTTTTCAGTAAACAAGTTGACAGTCGTGTAGTCGCGTGAGTCTCAACTCTTGCCATGAGGAGGAATACCAATTATTCACGAGCTTTTTAGTGTGCAAGGCCCTAATCTCAAGTACGCTCCTACGGCATGATCTCATTGCGTCTAATATAACTTTTCCTAATACGTATCATCTTTGATAAAGTCTAGATACTGTATGACAAATACTTTAACCTGCCCAAAGCCGAACCAATCACTCAGAATAACCGCGGAAATATAGCAGTTAAACGAGGCCTCTGGAGATGCTGCGAATAGTCCATACAGATGCCTCCGTTCCCCCGCCTTCCCCGCCTTCCCCGCCTTCCCCCGCTAGAATATCTCGATATGTCGTTTCCCTTAATGCTACAGTGGTATCCGCTATTCTCGTTGAAGGCATGTTCAGCATCTGTAGTACCATTTGCTACCTTATGTTATCGGATCGCCGAGCCGGATTAATAACGAATAGACAGTAGATATCATCATCAGGATGGAGTCTTACAGCCAACAGTCTATTTCTTAGTTGATGTCTGAATAGTTTCAATTTTTTTAAATAACTATTACTCCACGTCGGGATATCGCTTAGTGGAAACATGAGCGTAAAAGAACAAAATGCATGAATGAGGTAAAGCAATTTCCTTCTTTACCAAACTATGTTACGTCTTTATACTGACGCGGCTCTCCAACACTGGCGACAATTGCTTTGTCTTTAAAGTGATCCCCCCGTAACAAAACTCGGCTGTATGCAGTTCGTCCTTCTTCTACCTTTTATGTAACCTAACTCGTATTTTGGTCATTAGTGCCTGCTTTGGGGCATATATTATCATTCGTACTTTGTGATAATGTTCGAAGATCTACCAAAATTTATGTTATTTTTAACCAAAAAGTCTAACACATCAGTGCGGAAAAAAATTCCCCTTTAGGCAATTATTGAAGGGAAGTGCATCGTAGAAATGTGTAGCCAGCGATGCGGGCCGGCCGAGAAGATCAGTCTTCGCAGGACGTTCTGTCAAGGTGTAACAAAATCATGTGTAACAAAAGGATTACTGTGCGCCTTCTCAGAAAAAATTCTCCGTGCTGCCGATTGTCAGATGAAAGAGCATATGATACCAGTGCACTCAACTTCTGCTCCACGCTAGCTTGTGCTCCATATTTGGTATGTCTAATTGGCTTTACAGCCAGTTTTATGGGTCATTGTAGCGATGTGTCTAGCTCTTACCAATCAGGCATTCGGGAATTCGGATTTTAGATGTAAATTGCGGGGAGGTGCAAAGACGTGAGAAACTTGCCGTCATCTATCTCCTTCACGTTTCTTGTTATTCATAAACGCTCCGTTTGCCCTCGTTCTCCTCTTTTGCCTTTCTTCACTCCCTTACACCTTAGCTCTCCTGTGTCTTGTATTCAACAAGCACAGGCTTTATCTTTTCTGGATTGGTGACGTTTTTTCCCCTCATAACTTTTCACCTATTTCATTAAGTCACAGTGCTTTAAAGCCGTCATCCATCACTAAAAATGGCTGAAGCTAAGTGCCCTGTTGTGCATAACGTGGCTGGCTCTGGCACTCGCAACCGTGACTGGTGGCCAGGTCAGCTTCGGCTCAACGTTCTTCGCCAACACACGGCTGTGAGCAACCCGCTCGATAAAGATGCAGACTACATTGAAGCTTTTAAATCGCTGGATTATTTTCAGCTAAAGAAGGATATCACTGCTGTCCTGACCGATTCCCAAAGCTGGTGGCCTGCCGATTACGGCCATTACGGCGGCCTGTTCATTCGCATGGCATGGCACAGCGCCGGAACTTACCGCGTGTTCGATGGCAGGGGCGGCGGCGGACAGGGGCAGCAGCGATTTGCACCGCTCAACAGCTGGCCTGACAACGTCAGTCTGGATAAAGCTCGCCGCCTTTTGTGGCCTGTCAAGCAGAAATACGGACAAAAAATTTCGTGGGCCGATCTTATCCTGTTGGCCGGCAATGTGGCCCTGGAAAGCATGGGATTCAAAACATTTGGGTTTTCTGGCGGCCGCGCCGATACCTGGGAGGCCGATGAGTCCACTTACTGGGGCAGCGAAAAGCAGTGGATGGCCAATGATGTTCGCTATTCCGGCGTCGCCAATACGCCCGCGCCCGCTCCTCACGCTGAAGGCCTTGAAAGCAAAGTCGCCGCGTCCCACATGGGTCTCATTTACGTTAATCCTGAAGGTCCCAACGCCAATCCGGACCCAGTAGCAGCTGCGCATGATATCCGCGTTACCTTTAGCCGAATGGGTATGAATGACGAGGAAACCGTGGCTCTTATTGCTGGTGGCCACACATTTGGCAAGACGCATGGCGCTGCCGGCGGTGAATATCAGGGCCCCGAGCCCGAAGCAGCCGGCTTGGAAGAGCAGGGCTTTGGCTGGCACAACAAGTACCGCTCTGGCGTTGGGCCAGATGCCATTACTAGTGGCCTCGAGGTTATCTGGACGAAAAATCCGACAAAGTGGACCAACCAGTTTTTCGATTATCTCTTCGGCTACGAGTGGGAGCTGACCAAGAGCCCGGGAGGAGCGAACCAGTGGGTTGCCAAGAACGCTGGAGAAATTATCCCGGACGCTTTCGATCCCAGCAAGAAGCACAAGCCTCGGATGCTGACCACTGATCTCTCCTTGCGTTTTGATCCAGTCTATGAGAAGATCTCTCGACGTTTTGCAAAAGACATTGATCAGTTTGCCGACGCCTTTGCTCGCGCTTGGTTCAAGCTGTTACACCGTGACCTTGGTCCCCGTACCCGTTACGTCGGGCCAGAGATTCCCAAGGAAGTTCTGCTGTGGCAGGATCCTGTTCCAGACTTGGATCACCCGGTCATTGACAACAGCGACATTGCTGCTCTCAAGCGTACAATTCTGGCGTCGGGACTGAGCACGTCTCAGCTCGTCGCAACGGCCTGGGCCTCGGCTTCTACTTTCCGTGGCAGCGACAAACGTGGCGGCGCCAACGGTGCACGAATTGCCCTTCTACCCCAGCGCGAGTGGCTGGTAAACAATCCAGTGCAACTCCGCAGTATCTTGGAGAAGCTCAAGATCATCCAGTCGCAGTTCAACACTTCACAGCAGAGCTCTGGAAAGAAAGTTTCCCTGGCCGATTTGATTGTTCTGGCCGGTTCCGCTGCCGTTGAAAAAGCAGCATCTGATGCTGGCTACACAGATACAAAGGTGCTCTTTGCACCAGGTCGAACCGACACATCTCAGGAATTGACTGATATCGACTCTGTTGGCTATCTCGAACCTGTCGCCGACGGCTTCCGCAACTACGGGAAGTCGGCCCCGAACGCCCGTACAGAGGAGCTCCTTGTTGATCGCGCGCAGCTATTAACTCTGTCCGCACCTGAGCTGACTGTGCTTATTGGTGGTCTTCGTGTTCTTGGGGCCAATTACGACGGCTCTGCTCACGGTGTTTTCACGCAGCGACCCGGTAAACTGACGAATGATTTCTTTGTCAATCTCTTGGATATGTCGATTGCGTGGAAGCCTGCTACTTCCGACGGTGACTTGTTTGTGGGCTATGAGCGTGCTACCGGGAAAGAACGGTGGACAGCAACACGCGTTGATCTCGTTTTCGGTTCCCATTCTGAGTTGCGCGCTCTTGCCGAGGTGTATGGCAGCGCTGATGGCGGCAGCAAGTTTGTTCGCGACTTCGTTTCTGCTTGGACAAAGGTTATGAATCTGGATAGATTCGACTTGAATCATTCTCGATTATCTGGACCCGTTACCCATGATCGAAATGTCTGCAAGCTCTAGCGGAGTCAACGATAACGACAGGTCTTTGGAGGGTCTTTCTTCTTCTTCTCCCCTTTTCGTCAGATCTAGGTACTTTCCATAGGCTTAATGAGGCCTGTTGATTTCTTTGATGCACATCAATAAATCGAATATGATAATTAAATGCCGCTTCAACTCCCATTTTCCCGGTTTTGGATTCATATCGTGACGTTATTGTTGCCTTTCAATTAGTCATTATGATAAGATAGAAAATGCACCGCCGCATCCGACCAGGCATATTGTGGCGTCACTACAGGCGTAAGTGGGTCCAGATCTCCCGAAGTAAGCTAATATCTGCTTCAGTTCGCGTAAACCACGAACTCGCTCCTGCACACCAGCGTTCTCGCACGTCGGTATTTGGAACAGTTCCATTCTTTTTACTCTGTTGTTTCTCTACTATCATCTTTCACGTTCTTTATGCAACCTGGACTTCTGTTAGTCGGATTACGGTGCCTCAAAGAGCACCCCCTTTTATCCAACCTCACCTGATTGGGCATTAAATCTTGCAATGTCTTTTTGATGTATATGGGAAAACTGGACAACGGGCAATATTATTAGCGAGTCGACGTGTCTTGCTCATTAAATTCGCACAGGCGGCTCGCATCAGACGACCATGCCTCCATCACG
Organism: Graphilbum cf. rectangulosporium; assembly: GCA_019925645.1. Lineage (NCBI taxonomy): Eukaryota > Fungi > Ascomycota > Sordariomycetes > Ophiostomatales > Ophiostomataceae > Graphilbum > Graphilbum cf. rectangulosporium. The sequence continues at coordinate 17,598 of JADHKI010000004.1, forward strand.
GCCAGCTACAACTGGATACGAGCGCCTGGCGCAGGCAGACCGGCTTTCGGACGATGAAGATGAACTCGAGAATTCCCTTGGTCCCCGTCTACAACAGAGTGTGCACCATGTAGCGACAGCAAAGCCCCGTCTAGTCGACAGCATGGCTTCGTCACTACCCACGAGTTCAGCAGTCGGAGAGGAGCATGAATACGCCACTTCCTCTGCACGGCGTGCCTACTATCCGACGAATACCACCCGACATGGGCGTTCCAACTCCGGTGTGGATATCAAAGCGATCAATGCCAGACTCGAACGGTGGGCAGATGAGATCGCAGCCAAATTTAAGCGAGGAAATAAAAGGAGGGCCGACGCCAACGAAGAAGACCGTCCAGAAATACACTATTCGGTCTTCCAAGCTCCAGAAGGCATACGGCCAATAACAGCTGAGGCTCTGTCACAGGAATCAAGCACGTCTCTTGCTTCCGGTACTACTATGTCCAAGCCCCAATTTGATGCCATTATCGAAAGTGTTCGCACTGCCATCGACGAGGGCGTACATCCACGCATGATATCACAAGGCAGCTCTGGCAGCTACTTTGCTCGCAATCCAGCCGGAAAAGTGGTCGGTGTTTTTAAGCCAAAAGACGAGGAGCCATACGCGGCAGGGAACCCCAAATGGAACAAGTGGATTCACCGCAATCTCTTCCCTTGTTGTTTTGGCCGAGCTTGGTACGTCTGCGCCTGTCCTACATTTTAGAGAAGGTGTTGAGTTTGCTAATCCATAGTCTCATTCCTAATCTCTCATATGTGAGCGAGGCTGCGGCTTATATTCTGGACTCTCAGCTACGCACTCATCTTGTTCCGTATACCGACGTCGTGTACTTGTCATCCAAATCATTCTATTATCCTTTTTGGGACCGTTACTCATACTCCCGAAATCGAAAACCGCTGCCGGCTAAGCCGGGTAGCTTCCAGGTATTTTTGAAAGGCTTCAAAGATGCCAACGTGTTCTTGCGCGAAAACCCTTGGCCAGATCAATACTTGTCGGGATTTCGCACCGGGGACCGACGAGGGGGTAGATACAGGGGCGAACAGTGGGCGGAGAGCTGTCGGCCAAGCTATAGGTCGGTTGGGGGAGAAAGCAACACTGGTAGGGGCAGTGATTCTGCTAGAGTCGGGGCCAGTCCACCTGGGTCTTACGAAGACAACTACACCGATTCCGGCAGCCCCGCCCAATCAGCTCGTGATGAAGGCCATAATCCAGAGGTTTTCGTTTGGACAGAGCCTTTGAAACAGGCATTTCGAGAAGAGCTCGAGAAGCTTGTCATACTCGACTACATTATGAGAAACACCGATCGAGGCTTGGATAATTGGATGATCAAAGTCGACTGGGTCAAGCAAGACGTCACCATTGTGTCTGAGCCAATGCGTATGCACATGGACGGGTCCCAGCCCCAGACTGGCGAATCAAGCGCTTCGATCACGGAGGACTTAGGGCCACGTCCTGTCGACCTAACGCAACGCCCGCAGCGTGGATCGCGTGCTCCTTATCCCTCATACCATGCGCCAAAACCCATGAACGCCTTCAGCCCGCCAGCCAATTCTTTTCCTCAGCCTACCATATCCCTCGGCGCTATTGACAATTCTTTGTCATGGCCGTGGAAACACCCTGATGCATGGCGAAGGTGAGTTGACGCCAATCATCAACCACACTGTGGCTTTTTTCTTATATGAAATAGAACTAACTAATGGTATACAGCTTTCCTTTCGGATGGCTGTTCTTACCGGTGGACCTTATTGGCCGGCCATTCTCACAGAAAACTCGTGACCATTTTCTCCCCCTTCTGACCTCGACTGCTTGGTGGTCTCAAACACAAACTGCTTTGCGCCGTGTTTTCCAGATGGATCCTGACTTTCAAGAGCGCATGTTTGCTCGCCAGATTGCTGTGATGAAAGGACAAGCCTGGAACGTCGTTGAAACGCTCAAAACGCCAGACCATGGTCCTCTCGAGTTAACACGTCGAGCGAAAGTTTGTGTCTGGGACGATCTAGTTGAGGTGCCTATTGCAATTCCCATGCGTGCAGCTAGTTCTGAGATGCGGCGACGTGCCCAAACAGAGATTGCAGCTGCCATGGAGGACGAGATTGATATTGGTGCTGCTGGCGTGGAAAACCACAGCGGCAGCAGCGGGAGTAATGGCTTTGGTGGAAATACAGAAGATCTTCTTCTCGATCTCTCCTCGCCAAAGATCATATCCACTCGGCTCCCTCACCCTGGACGATTTGAAATCACCAAAGAATCCGTCGCAGATGAAGCAGAGAGAGGGGACAACGATGAGAGCGGGAGGGCAGGGTCTAGTATGGCCGACGGGATGTTCAACCTGTCGGCTTCTTCCCCAGAGCCTTTTACTAGCAACATGCCAGCAACAAAAGGCAAGGTGGCCGGACCTGAACATCAACGAACACCAACTGCCAATGAAGCATATGAAGAAGGCACTGCTAGGGCACCGTCGCTGAACGTGTACGCACCCCAACGCGAGCGGCGGTACAGCTATACTACGGCTGCATCTCGACGGAATAGCAACTCTATCGTGCAACAGCTTTACAGTGGGCCGCCACATGGTAGCAGCTTCACGAGGGGTCCTTATACCAATCGCCTCAGAGCTACTTCTGTTGACGCCTACAATTACGATGAGGATATGGACGGAGATCTAGGGTATGCCGCGGCAGAAGGCATGGAGAACAACCGTCGTAAGGTGATTGTAGAGCGCCTGGAACCCGTCAAGAGCAAGAATCCGGTCTTTACTTGGTGTTGATAGCTGAAATTTTCGTTGTATCTATAACTTTTCTGCTCTACACCATAGGGGCTAAGAAGGTGATTTCTTATGGGGTAACATTGTCATGAAGTAGACTAGACAAAAGCCCTGTCATTATGCTTAGATTTTAGTAGCTAGTATGGGATGTGCCAAAAAGAGCTTCTTTGGTCAATTTTCTTCCAAGAGCGAGCCACAAAGTCATGAAGATGAATCGGTAGCATCGCCGGTGCAAGACTTTGGTTTGAATAACTCGTTATGTATCTAGATATGAGAGAAATTGTAGAGTTACTATATCAGACTGCTTTATTGTTGTGGCTAAGACTGCTGCTGTCTTGGATGCAACATATGAATGTGCGTGGTACTAACGCTTGCGTTTCCATTAAAAAGACGGTTGAGAATAAACGCTGGCGTCTACGGCGGAAGTTTATGGACGGAATAGGGAATATGTGGGACCATTTCAGATCTAGAAGGAGTGGCGAGACTTCTTAACGTGGAGCGTTGTTATTTGAGCATCTAAAGCCGAGGTTGGTATGGCCAGCGGATCTTAATGTGAAAATGCGCCGAGCTTTTTTGTAACACGAAATACGTACGTCATGTATTTTAATTTGAGTCCAGTTTTCATATATACCGCGTGGCAGCTGTGCTCACATTGAGAAAAGGTTGAGATGTGATGAAAGTCTACTCTATTTTTACATTTATCTCAGTGATTCTAACGTATTTTCTTCCCATATGTCGTACACATTTGGTCCCTATCGTACTTGCCTGTTAGTGGTTAACGTTGTATTAAAAAGCGGCAACACCCCTGCGGGGCCGTAGCGGCTTCTGCCTTTTGGATTCCCAAGTCCATGTCCCCGGGTTCGTTGTAAATCGCACTTCTTTCTTAGACATTTGTTGAGCACTTGAAAGGGTGCTTTACAACAAACACCACTTTATGATTTGGAACGTCCAACGAACATAGAGATAAGGCAAAGCCTATTTAATAAAACAACGAAAAATGGCTATATTAGCCGTAGTCGAAGTATTCGTAATCTAGTTCTTTATGTGTTTGCGTTTCTTGCTTTTTTTTCCCTTTTTCTTGGTTGAATTGGCTAGTTCGGAATTTAGGCTGTCAGTTTATCCCACTTTCTTTAAATCGATCCTCACACCTTCATCATAACCTAAAGCAGTCAGTGGTCAGCTTCTCCATAGTATTACAATTGTATATACTGTTGCTCTGTAAGCGTATCATTGCCTTTCTATCAAGCGAGTACATAATGATCATTACCGTAATTAGCAGTGTTAGCTGTGATACATGATGCAAAATAATGAGAGATAAAAGGATCGCCTGTTGATATTTTATACTTGTCGAGAGGATTAAACGATATGGCGAATGTCTGAGAAGGTATGGGTAGTCAATACATTGGGGAGACCGGTTTACGACCCAACTTAGCTTGAAGCACTCGTTAGTGTAGGTCAAATTAAGTGTAGGAAGCTGCCAGTAACCAGCAATCGGCTGGGCTTAAAATCCACGACCGTAGCGGCGACATGCACGCCCAGAACGCCATATCGACCATACCACAGCCCCCTACTACTCCACTTAGGTAGTGCAATTTTTGTAACTAAACACCTCCCGTAACGGTGTTGTCAACTAAGTCTTTCCACGTGTTCTAACGGATTCCATTCATTTTCTCCTTTTTCTCTGACAGCACGGCATGATTATTAGCACTACTATCTGTAGAGGACACTCCTTCAACCTTGTTTCTAAAATGTAACAACAATTGACAGTACTACTTCATACATCGGTGCTGTGCAATCGCTATGCCATCTAAAAGGCGCCATTATGCCACCTCCACCTTTAACCCAATGCCAAACCACCATAGGGGCTTTTGGGGGTTTTTTTCCCGTGCGATAGTCGTAAGCCACTCAATTCGAGCACTTTGTCGAAGCCAAAAGGGCCCACTTCCAGAACTTGTGTTGTCTGTTTTATGGCAATACACCCTTCCCAAGACCCTAAGTTCGGTCCTTTCAGATACGACTCTTTCTACAGGTCAACGTCTAGTGGCCTTGACGTAGTTATATAAACCCATCTGGCCATCTTCCAGCAAGCCAAAGATTTTTAGGTGATCTAGTTTATATCTTTCCGAGAAAACAAGAATTTCAAACTTGGTTTACATTATTAACAGAACCAACTCTTTCTTGATCTTATATACATCACAAGTCATCGTGATGGCGGAAAGGTAACGATCGGATTTTCTTTAATACACCTTTTTGTGATATATATGTAACAGCCGTCGCTAATCGAGTCACGGCAGCGACCCAACTGTTCCTCTTGATGATGTCTTCAAGCAGACTGTCACAATTTATGGAAGAGAATACCAACATTATGCACTCATCCACAATACATACTTTTGTCCTATTGATGAGGTTGGTGAATATCTCTCGAGAGGACTGAATAACTTGAAATGAAGTGAACTGGGAGAAATACAACATGTAACCCCTCTTTAAGGCGCTCGTCCATTTATCGCAATTTCTGCCTTTGAGTTTTACTAATCAGTGAACACTAGGAAGAGGCTGATCGACTCCAAGTCGCGCACGAAGCATTGCGGAGAATATTTGATGACCGCCTGATATTTCCACCTATAAACAGCTTGAAGAAAGTTTTAGACTGTGGTTTTGGCTCAGGGGCATGGGCTAGTGAAGTAGCTTTGAAATACCCAAAATGCGAGGTTTGTATTTCAATTTTTTCTCTCCTTTTCCGTTCTTAATGAAATTCTAGCGTACGCGTCTACAAAATCAACTGCGTTGTCGAAGATTTGACATGTAAAGCTTCAGGCCTTTGAGATTTTCAGCGAGCAAACTTCTCTTAAGCCTTTGGCCTTTCCTTTTAATAATCTCTTCCTCGATTTGTTTTATAAGATTTCGGCTGATTTGAAGCTAAAAATGGCACAATCTAAACAAAAACTTTTCTCATAGGTTCTTGGAATTGATATCAGCCCGCATATGGCACGAGAAGATGAGCTTCCGAATCTTGATTTTCAAGTGGATGATTTAAACAAAAGGTGTTGTTCTCGAAGCATCTTGTGTTTTTAAAATTACCATCATCAATGCTGATATGGAATCCTTCTGAGCAGGTTCACTTTTGAGAATGGAGAGTTCGACTTGGTGCACAGCCAAATGATGGCCGGTGGGATAAATTCTGGACGGTGGACAAGCTATCTCAGGGACATGCACCGGGTTCTACGTCCTGGGGGGTGGTGCCAGATAGTAGAGCTATACTTTCAAGCCCAGTCTGACAATGGCTCTTTAACCGAAGGTAAGAAAAAACGAGATCATGTGCTACTTTGCAGCTAATACTAGTCAAAAACCTCAAGGTCACGGTTTACGAGAGTGGTCAAAGCTATATATTCAAGGCATTGGTCAATACAAAGATCCGCGTGTGCCTGTTCGAATGGGCGATCTCCTCACTTCTGCCGGTTTTACGGAGGTAGAATCCACATTTTTGCAGATGCCCATGTGCCCTTGGCCAACAGGTATAAAAATACATTGAATATTGACAGTCAAGATACACTGACGAAAGCCTTTAGATCCGCGTATGAGAGAGGTCGGGATGCTAAATCGAGACAATGTTCAACGACTCCTGGTTTCAGAAGCCATGTATATATTTACTGAAAAGCTTGGGTATGTTGAAGATTCTTCTGTAACCCTGAAATGCTCTTAGACTTTAACTTATCACAACTAATACGAACGTTCGTTGTCAATAGCATACCGTTTAGCCAAGCTCAACTTCTTGTTATGCAAGCACAACTTGAAGCTGATGACCCTACCATAAAGGTGTGAGATTTTTTGGTTTATCCTTTTGTCATTTCCCTTTTCATCTCTAATCTTTTGTGGTAACTTCCATAACGCCACAATCTACTATTTTGATTGGTTATGATTCGTTCGTCGCTAATTCACTGCTTCCCAGGCCTATTTCCCACTGTTAGTATCGACAGAAACCCGAGATCAAGAAATAAGGTAACATGTTTTAACTTGGCAGATATGTTAGTATCGGACGAAAGCGACGTTGACGAAACGTTGTACCGGCGCGTGCCTTTAAAAGTTTGGGCTTTTATCATTTAATGTCTGTCTTCTGTATATAGATATGTTACATTTTTGGAAAGATTTAAGTTGATGTACCAAAAACCTGCGTTGAAGCGTGAAGCTACTACTTAGTCAAGGCTGCTTCTATGACCATTTTTACAGCACGTTGGTTGTGAGTAAATCTCTATTCATAGTGTTCATTTTTCAAAAAATTCCTACATATGTGTTGTCCATCTAAGATAGATAATTAGAACCAATCTTTAACATTTATTCAAAGGGTCTTCAACTAAAGTATCATCATTACACTCATTTGTTAACAGTTCGCACAAGTAACACTGCGCTATTCTACTTGAACCTTTTCCGCCATACTGCAACATACTACTAACCCGAAATTTTACATGTTAGGACGTAAGGTTTGTTCGTCACATGTTACAAATTGCGTGTCGTATTCATACTGATCATGGGAGCATGCATTCTGACTGTGATAATGGTAAATCACAAGTAAATTAGATGCCTTACCCGCACCTTTTGAGATTACAGAGCTAACGATATTATCAGCTTAGTCAGATGGGGTGAAAATTTGCGTAACACATACGACAGTTCGTCAAGAGGTGATCTGAAGAAGAAGAGTTGCCTTTAAACCTGTCTCAATTTACCAACCTTTCCAATATTCCACAATGTCGAAGCTTATTTCCAGTCTGCCTCGTTGCAAATGGCCCATCTCTGGACTTTCAACCAGGGTGCCCAAATATGCCCACCAGCAACTCTACTTTGCGTACTCAACGACATCACCGAATACGTCACCTGCGAGTCCTCCTCTCCTAGCAAAGCTAAAAGGAGACCTGAAATCTGCTATGAAAGCCAAAGACGCCCCACGCCTAACTGTTTTACGTGGCATTTTTGCGGCTACATTAAATGCCAGCAAGACGAAATCGCCCATCAAAACAGACCTGCAGCTTGTGGCTCTGCTCCGGCGGACGTCCCAGGCTTCTCAGGATGCGGCAGCCCAGTTTCGAGATGCTGGTCGCAGTGATTTAGCAGAAAAAGAAGAGGCACAGATACGAATATTGGAAGAGTATGCTCGCGGTAGCGGAGTTGAAACGGTCAGCTCCGAGGAATTGCAGGGCTTGGTGGCTACAACTATAAAAGAAATGGCGGCTGAAGATGCGTCTAGTGAAAACAGTGGGAAGGCTACCAGTGTGAAATCCAGTGAGGTCATCAAGCGATTGCTGACACCCGGTGGCAAGTTGGATGGAAAAGATGTTGACAAGGCCGAACTAGCACGCATTGTAAAGAGCCTTACGCCGTAGTACGTGTGTCTGATGCATTGAGGGGGAATTACTGTACAACTTCCGTATAATGAAAATTAGATTTACTGTAGCCTTATTCCTTGACCTCTCTAAAAGTAGAACGGAGCAAGAGTTGTTTATTTCATAAGGTAAACTAAGATACCATTTACAATACCATTTACAATACCATTTACATAAAGTAAATGCTTGTTCCTGTCATTTGGATCTTTGTTGGTTCTTTTCAGCCTTGACTTGGTGCCTGTCTTACGATAAAAGAACGGCCAAAGGATTACAGATATACCCAGAGATAAAGGTGATAAAAAAGCTATTGCTTACTTTCGCACATCAATTGAAAGCTAAGAGCCAAATTTGTGCATTGGAAAATCCTGGTTGGCAGTAAGACCCTCGAAGCTCCCCATACATGTAGATCGATAGCCCACCTAATGAGCTCTTTATGCCTTCCAGTTTCGTCGAATTTCGGCTGCGCGGTAGCTTCGTTTGATTCGTTCTGGAAAAATCAAGCAAGAACTCCTAGGTCAGAAAGGAAGTCAGGAACTTGCAACATCTGTAAATGACGTGCGCCTAATCAAATCAAGCTGCCCCCGCGGTTTGAGAACAAGTATGCAGACTGCAGCCGCCCCCAACAAACCGTGGCACAAATCTATGTGTTGTCAAGTGGTAGTAACACAAACTACGCCGTCATGCATATCAAATGGCATGCGGATCGGAACTGCTAACCACACATGGGATTGGTAAAGGCGGGTGCACTGATCCTGGTTTCCCATCCTCTACTCTCATGACTATTTTCCATTTATTGTATCTTGGCTATAACCTGGCAAGGTCTAGAATGAGTGTTATTCGCGCGTTCTCCCTTGTGGTATCTGGCAATTCTTATTGCCATTTGAAATGTGGACTCTTATTCGTTACTTTGAGAATTGTAAGATACGTTCTAGCATTGCAATTCGCCCGTTTTCGTACAAGCCGCGAGGTTCAGGAGCGGCAAGCTGTAGAAAGCAGCACAGTTGCGAGGCAACCAAGGGAGTTCTGCCTTTATCATGTCAGAGAGTTTACAAAGTACATGAGCTAATTTTGTTTTTGAGAATTATGCTTAGAGGGCGATAAACTAAGACTTGATTCTGATACGGAGTAGTTAGTGTGCTATACGTTCTGAAAATAAGCAAGCAAAAGCGACTTGGACTAGAAAGCCCGCACTAGCAGTATTTCGACCATGTGAACTGTGCTACGTGGCTGTCTCGCGGGACTCTGCATCAATCGCCTGATATGTACATCTACATGCTGGTTTTGATGCGCGCCTCCACAGTGGAGATAAAGGAAGCACACCACTCCACCACTCTTGCCGTCCAGCCCCCGGCAGGTCTTGCCTGTACGGGGAAAGTTGATGTGCTCGTATCCTTTTGACTCCGTACTTGCTCGTAAAATTCATCGCCGGTCTGCACAAGGTAGTAGTGACTTCTGCGCACGAGTATATACACAAAGAGATGCATATTAGCACGGGATATGGCCCCGCAAGTATCTCAACCGGCATCAGCCGCGCTATCATAAAGCGACGAATTTGCACCAAAGCCAAATCATTAGCTCTGTAGCTGACAGAATAGTTAGTTCATCCGGGTCAGATGAGACACCAGATAAGAAAAGATACCTTTGCACGCTTCACTTGGGTTTTCGCACACGCCTCAAAGAAAGGGCCCAACTCCAACGGTTAGTGATTGGCCTGAACTAGACCCCGCCCGCCCGCTGGAGAGAGGGGCGCCGTTGCTCCACGTTCTTGCTTCTTGGAGGGGGTGGCTTTGCGCTGATTGGCCCAACCAAACGCATGCATGAGCCCGCTTCGTGGCTGGCAAGCTCACCGCCATTTTGATGGCGGGAAACCCAGGAAATGCCTGGAGCGACTCTTCGCGATCGCTGTGCTCTCCTCTTTCCCGCTCTCCCTTGTTCGGCTCTCGTCTGCCCTCCTCCTCTTTTCGTCTCCCGGAGCGCCCTATTTTTTTCCTTTTCTTCCCCCTTCTCACCTTTCCACCCATTCCTATTCTTGTCTCATCACAAGCCGCCATCATCACCTACGCTTCCGACGAAGGGGGGCTGCTTGTCGTTTTTCTTAGGGATGGCTTAGGTTCCAGTCTCTCCAATTTTTTTCCTTTCACATTGGAAACGTGAGGCCGGGCGGTGCTTCGGCTGTGCTGGACTTCATTTGGCCTTGTTCACCTGCCTTTTTTTTCTCACCCCCCCCCCCCCCCCCCCATCTCTCGCCTCCCAACGACATTCTTCGCCTTCCAATTTCGTGTTCTCTCCAGCTCCTCCGTCTCTGCTTGCTCCGATCTTTGTTCCTCCAGTCATATTTTGCTACGGAACAGTGGCTGTTTCGGACGACACTTCCAGCCTGCAATACTGCTGTTAGCCAAGGTTCTTTTCAATAAGCGGTGTCGCTGGTCAAAACGGCACGAAATTCAGCATATATCACAGACGGAGACCTTTTTCTTTGCGTTCTGTCTTGGCTCACGTCTGCTGCTTGACCTGCAATGGCTTTCGAGTATACCAACAGCACCGGTGGAGGAGAGGGCTACATGGACCAGTTTTACCCATTCGCAACCTCTCCGACCAATACTGCTTCGCCCGCTGCATCTCCCTGCAATGCCCTTCCTGTCTCTGTGCCACCGACACCCATGGCCCCGCAGTCGCCCAACCGCCAGCCGGGAATCTCTTGGACCATGTCTTTTGACTACCCCGGCACCTCTGCACCTGTCATGACCTCGACTGCACCCTCACCCGCTGAAGCCACCTTGTTGTCACCCAAGAATTCGCCTCAGGGCCTCTCTCCGGGACATGTCAGCTCGACTGCCTCGAGCCCACACCAGCAGCTTTTGTCTCCGTTTCAAGCCACTCCCAACCCCAGTACCCGCGAGATGCTTACAGAGTGGACTCTCCAGCAGCATCTGGAGCATCACACTGGCCATCTTCCACAGCCGCGTCAACACGAGCATCACTTGTCCCACACGCAGCAACGCAATCCGCATCAGCAAACACTGCATCAACATGCGCACCAAACGCAGGGGGCACAGGAGCTGCAGCCCTTCTTTCAAGGCTCTACCATGATGTCTTTCAGCCCCTTTGCCACAAACTTTCAACAGTCACCCTTGGATTATCTTCCTGCTCCGTCGACGACAACTGCGCTTGATGCTGGCATCCAGCTTGGCACCACGTTCAACACCATGCCTTCCGGCCATGCTTCTAGCTCAGCCGTCGCTACCACGCAAGCTATGCAGTGGGGTCTAGGCTTGGCAAACTGGCAGGACTTTGACGCCAACGTTGTGATGCCACCCACGCATGGGCTGCCTCAGCGTCTGGGAAGCATGACTAGCTTGGGGAGCAATTCTCCAACGGGGACTTGTATCGAGGTGCACTCACTGGGTAGCTCTAGCGGCGAGATTGATTGGACAACGGTCGATTTGTTTCAGCGCTACGATTCATTCCCACAACCCACCAACCATATCTTCAACCCCGGTCAGACGCTCCACTTGCGGACTCACTCCGACTCTTCTCAATCTGACAACTCCCTGGAATTTGGCAGCTATGAGGACGTCAGCTTCCCGCCGTATTCTCCCTTTTCCCAGGACTCCGACTCGCTTTCTGGCTGTTTCCATGACGGTGTCCATGCACACCAGCACCGCCCATCTCACGAGCTGATCAGCCCTGCCGCCGTGGTGCCGCCCGTGCCCATCAAATCCACATCAAACACGACGGCCACACCTACTCGCCACAGCCCGTCTGCTGGATCTGGAGTTGGATCTACATCCAGTCTCAATTCTGGGCTCTCCTCGTCCCCGCAGGTGCGGCGCTCGTCCAGCACTCGGAAAAGCCCCATTGCCAAGGCTACGAAGGCCGTGATCCGCCGGTCTCCCTCGGGCAAGGACAACAAGGTCTTGACCGAGAAAAAAATTGGCCGCCGCCGTGGCCCCCTGCTCCCAGAGCAACGCAAACAGGCCAGTGAGATCCGCAAGTTACGGGCATGCCTCCGCTGCAAGTTCCTCAAGAAAACCTGCGACAAGGGGGAGCCATGTGCCGGTTGCCAGCCTTCCCATGCACGCCTGTGGCAAGTTCCGTGCACTCGTATCGATATCAAAGATGTCAACTTCTTCATGAAGGATTGGAAAGCCGACTATGAGCGACACATGGATCGCAGCGTGTCGGTCTACAACGTCAAAGGCTTCGCTCAGAAGGAATCGCTGATGTGGATCACTCACGGCTACGGATTTTGTCTTCCTGTCACTGTGCGTGAAGTCTACGTCGCCGATGATGGCTGTTTCGAGGTCGACTGGGTGGAATCCCACCTGGCAGATCAAGATCCAATTGTCTTTGGCATCCGAACTGAGAAACTTGATGTTGGACAAGAAGGTGTGAGCATGGAAAAGCTCTCCGAGTACCTGGACAGACACATTGACGGGCCCTTTGAAAACTTTATTCACGACCATTTCGAGGGTACCCCCTTTATCACAGAGATTCTGAAGACAGTGTACCGATACTACACCAAGGAGAAATCGCCCATAATTCGCAAGGCTCTCAAGCTCGTGCTGGCTTACAACCTTACCATGCACATCACCATGGTGGAGCAGCAGGGCTCTGAAGCGTCCATGGAAGGCCATATTGATGACGAAGAGTCCAAGTTCTTCGGCAAAGTTGTTGCGCCTGTCATGATCAACTTTCAGATAAAGTGTGCCATGGCCGACATGTGGCGTGAGTTACAGAAGGAGATTCTCGAAGAGTTGTCCAGTCTTTACTCTAGCGTTTACAGTGGCGATCGGCTGAAGAACTGGCCGTCCATCTTCATGCTCGCTGCAGTCTTGCTTGTCGTCTGGGAGGAAATGCAGTTTGACTGCCACTACCGTGTGACAGACCCTGCGTACGTCAAGCGATTCTGTGCTGATATGGAGGGTGTTCCTGTGGGGGTTGTTGTCGGCCTCTTCCATGCCATTTCTCAAAAACTCCCGGCCTTTGCCGATTGGGACACGAAACGACACGGCCAGCTGCTTAGCAACAACACAGCTGTGTGTGAGGCCATGACGGAAGTTCGCCAGCATGTGGAACAGCACGGTATGTTCTTCTTATTTCCTTGTTTTCGAGCGTGTAGACACAGCATGATGCTAATTCGACAAACAGAATCCTACCTCAGAGAAAGACAAAACAACACGGAATTCAACCGCTCTGACTTTGACTCGCTCTCGAACAAGTTCTTGTCCAAGTTGGTGATCAGAGCTAACTAAGCTGATGGCATTGCGAGGCAGAGACACTGGCTCCATCTATCTTCGGGCTCTCGAGGACGAAGAAGAAGTCTTTTCATTTTGACGTATCTTGCACGTGTTCAATATTTTCTTTTGTTTGCCTCAGCGAAAGCGGCCACCTTCAAAACTTGATTTCTTCTTTTTTTTTTTTTGCTGCTATTTTCACTTTTTTTTTTTTTATCTCGTTGCTTACTTTCCGTACATGAGGCATGATGGAACCTTTCGAAAAATTGACAACAGGATGGGCTACGAATACACTCCTTACGCACTGTTATTTATCTGAGCTTTGCTTTTGTTTGTTGTTTGCCTGCTTTATTATCCCGCATTTGATGAGCCTTTGTGGAACGACGTATGATTTTATCTTCAATGTTGCTCTCTTCTTGACTGCTTATGAAAACACCCATGACAGGGAGTTGATAACCTCCAAACACCGTGATGGACGACAGCACAAGATATGACACTCTGGCTAGATAATTTCTGATGGTAGCAGCCATCAATCGGCCCCTCTCAAGCTATGTAGTGAATTCATTTTATTGCGTGGCCTTAAGCGCTGTTGGGCACAAGAGCGCGACCACTGTATAACTAACATGTCAGGTGATTAGTGATCCGACAGCATCCATAAACATTCTGGTCAGGAGATTGCAGCCTAAGCTTTGGGCAGTACAAATATATGGCGTTATCATACCGGGTACGCGTTTGGTTCGTCCGGAAGCGGAAATAAGCGATGCTTTTAGGCGGTAAGATATGTATGCGTAGGGCCTTATCTCGCTGTTTTAAAATTTTAGTGACCGCCCCGAAAGCGCTGCCGCCTGGCGGGGATGACTACGCAACTGATTTTGTGGGGCCCTAGTTATGCTGCGCTATCTGATAACAATTATGAATCACATACGGCCCACTGTAAAGTACATACTGGTACCTTCTACGGTGCTTTGTGGGTCCTTATTGGCTGCCCCAGCCACCGTTGCCAGCACTGCCTTCGATAAGTCAGGCGTACTAACCGCCTCTCCGCCAGTTCCCGCTTCGCCCCCCGCGTTGTATTTAAATCAACCAGCCAGCCCTTCTCTTGCAACCCATTCTCTGACTCCTTCTTCTCTCTTTTTTCATCACTCTCACCTTCCATCCATCTTCGTCGCTATAGTATTTAAGGCCATACTGCTTCATAAACCTCCATTCAACCAGCTTCCTCTTCAAAATGCAGATTTTCGTCAAGACACTGACGGGCAAGACCATCACCCTTGAGGTGGAGTCTTCTGACACCATTGACAACGTCAAGTCAAAGATCCAGGACAAGGAGGGCATCCCCCCAGACCAGCAGCGTCTTATTTTTGCTGGCAAGCAGCTCGAGGATGGCCGCACTCTGAGCGACTACAACATCCAAAAAGAGAGCACGCTTCATTTGGTGCTGCGCCTTCGCGGCGGTATGCAGATTTTCGTCAAGACGTTGACGGGCAAGACCATTACCCTCGAGGTCGAGTCCTCCGACACCATCGACAATGTCAAGTCAAAGATCCAAGACAAGGAGGGTATCCCTCCGGACCAACAGCGCCTGATTTTCGCCGGCAAACAGCTCGAGGACGGTCGGACTCTGTCTGATTACAACATCCAGAAGGAGAGCACACTCCACTTGGTGCTCCGCCTGCGTGGTGGCATGCAGATTTTTGTCAAGACGCTCACGGGCAAAACAATCACACTCGAAGTTGAGTCTTCTGACACTATCGACAATGTGAAGAGCAAAATCCAGGACAAGGAAGGCATCCCGCCAGACCAGCAGCGCCTTATTTTTGCCGGAAAGCAGCTGGAGGACGGCCGAACACTGTCTGATTACAACATTCAGAAGGAGTCTACGCTGCACTTGGTTCTGCGGCTTCGCGGCGGGCAGTAAGCGGTGTGCGGCTCGGGAGCTTAGGAAATCGGGCGTATGGGAAAGGATCAGGGATCCGTGCGATGCTGTTTAACGAGGGTCACTACTTTAGATTCATAATAATTTAACCTTGGACCCAACTTCGGAAACATAATGTGAACACTTCAATACAAGAGTCACCCGATGCTCGTGCTGGTATTTGCCACTGTGGACGACGGCGGCGGCGGCGGCGACAGCGGCAGCGGTGGCGGTGGCGGCGGCCAAAATCTTATGTAATCCTAATATACACGTGAACGGATATGCCATTCTCTAGAACGACAAAAAAGTTTCAAGATGCCTGATTTTGTCTCGCTCTAACCAATCGATTCGACGCTGGATCGTTACGGTTATGTCTTCTATCAACTACTACCACCTCATATTTGAACTGTATTCTACAGTAGACCCAAACGGCATATCAATATCAGACCCTGGCCAGCATCGTGCCACTAGCAAACAAACAAGCTCTATTTGGTATCCTTCCTCAGAGGCCAGCATTTTTGACGACCTTCCGCGCCACCAAACGGGGTACAGCACTACTGGGAATCTTTTCAAGGCCGGGGGCGAGCGTCAGAAGGAAAGCATTCAGGAAGTACAACTTCAAAACAACAGCTACAAACTGTCTTATGAAATAAGGTCACAAGACGACAGTCTTCCTCGGAGCTTTACTAAAAAGGCACCCCCAGAAATCTCCGATGTCATATCGGAGGAGACAGTAGTACCATCGTATGCTCTAGGGCTCGGGCCCGCCACTGCAATTAACGACTGGCGGTTTGGTCAAGTACGCATCGAGAGTTTTGATATGGAAGAGGTGGCTCAAACGGAGGGAGAGTTCTTTTCGGGGAACAGCCGGCAGCAAGCCGCACCTGCTGCATCTTTGGGGCCTGTTCTGGGGGGTGCTGGCCAAAAAACACGAGCACGATATATTTCCCTCGAACCCAAAACCACAAATGCGGGGTGGGGAATCGTCCATTTATATCGCGAAACAGGAGAAAAGGAATCTCAAGAACCTAGGGAGAGCAGCGATGAATCGGAGGGCAGTGATGGAACTATTCTTTGCATCCCGGCCGTGCCCAGCTACCTCACCCCCAACGACTTTCTCGGTTTTGTTGGCGAGACATGGAATCGGGATGTCTGCCACTACCGGATGATTATGACCAGCCGCACAAATCGATACATGGTGCTCATAAAGTTTCGGCATGCCGATCGAGCTCGCGAATGGCGCAATGCCTTTGACGGACGGGTCTTCAACAGCATGGAGGCCGAGATATGTCATGTCACTCATATCAAGTCTATTGTCATTTCAACGCCTAGTACACTGCCTGGTGCATTGAGGAAGGGTACATCTACGAGGCCCGAGCCAATTTCTAACGTGTCTAGCTCTCTACGCCCGTTTCCGCCGCCCACGCCGAACCTGATCGAACTGCCTACGTGCCCTGTATGCCTCGAACGAATGGATGATATCACAGGCTTAATGACTATACTTTGCCAGCATGTTTTCCATTGTACCTGCCTACAGACCTGGAAAGGTTCGGGTTGCCCTGTTTGCCGAGCTACGAATCCATTACCACTGGCTTCGTCGCCGGTAAACGACGGAGACGCCGGGCCGTCCTCTTCGACACCATACAGCACAGGTGGACCACACCCCCGCCCCTTTGGTAGCGGCGTGTCGAACCTCTGCTCCGTATGCGACTGCGCGGACGATCTTTGGATCTGCCTTATCTGTGGCTACGTGGGCTGTGGCCGTTACAAGCGCGGCCATGCCAAGGAACACTGGAAGAAGACGGGCCACTCTTTCAGTCTGGAGTTGGAAACTCAGCATGTCTGGGATTACGCCAATGACATGTGGGTTCATCGACTTTTGCGTGATAAGGGAGATGGAAAGGTTGTTGAGCTGCCGCGCCGGCCACGTGAGCGCAGCTTCCAGGGGACCAGCCCCGGACGAGCGGCAAATGAAAGCCATGAAAACGACAACGACGAAGATGTCGTTCCGCGGGCAAAAGTGGAACACTTGGGACTAGAGTATAGCCATCTCCTCATCAGCCAGCTCGAAAGCCAGCGGGTGTATTTTGAAGAGATGGTGAGCAAGGCTGCAGATAAGGCCGCAAAGGCCGCTGCTGCGGCAGAAGCGTCTGCTCTGCAGACGTCAGAGGCTCTCCAGAACGTGCGTGTGTTGCAAGAAGCAAACAAGGGGTTGACGGAGACCACGATACCAGCTCTGGAACGCGATCTCGATCGAGAGCGGCGGCGGGCGGACAAGGCGTCGGAGCTGGCGCGAAGCCTGGGACGATCGCTCCAGGAAGAGAAAAAGGTGTCGGAAGGTCTGATGGCACGAATTTCGCATATTCAGGAGCAGGTCACGGAACTTCGAGAGCAGCTGGAAGCAGCTCGGGCCGAGAATGCCGAGATGAGCGAGATGAACCGAGACCTGAGCATGTTTATCTCGGGCCAGGAGAAGCTGCGAGAACTCCAGGCGGAGGGCCAAGTCGAAGCGGCAGAGGTGGAAGACGGCACGGTCAGTGTGCCAGAGGGGAAGAGACCTGTAAATAAAGGCAAGGGACGCAAACGGTAAATCGGCGTCTCTGTTGTCGTGCTTTCGCGGTCGGAAAAAAATGTATTAGTAGCTAATGGTTAAGCGAGCAGTCTGCGGAATATAACTATTAGGGATTGAAAGAGCACAGCCGGTTTCTCTCAAGTGCTATCGCTCCAGGCCATATCTTCAATGTTTTAGCGACCGTTGAAGTATGGGGTGGAGCATGCTGTGCCTGTAATTAACGGGCTGTAAATTTCTTCCACGACCTTCTCCCGGCCATCCAGCAAATGGGCGTCATTTAATTTCTTTCCCTCTTCCGAGTCCTCCCACGGCTTTGGGACTCTTGTTCGTTTCGCATGCCTTAGAATCCACATCGCGCCGCAACAACCCCTTCCACTGTTAAGGGAGAAATTCAGCCGTCTCGCCTGCTTGGGAGCGCCAGGCGCAACGCAACAGTTCTCTTAAATAACAGGCGTTATCTAATCGTCTTTCATCTCATTTGCATCATCCTCGGAAGATCTACGAAGCCCGACAGCGCTTCAGAGCGTCGATAGTTCTGGCGACTACAGTATATCTTACTTAGTCCTTTACGTTCCGGCAGCCGGGATTTTTCTGCGATCAAATTATTTATTCTCCCTAGGCTCGGCTTACTGTGTTGATTTTGACCAACAAAACGCCGCCTCGGACGGTCGGTTTATATTTGACGCGCAGCGATCTCATACACTTTCTTCATGGCTTTTTTCCCAAATTAGCTTGTCAACGTCGCCTTTTGTCAGATGGCGCCGGAAAATATTGGCGCTGCGAGCGCCCAAACACTCCGGCGACAGGAAGATGCGAGCAGCAAGCAGGCCCAAGCGCCACCGAAAGAGGAGGAAGAACTCTATCCAATGAGCAATTGGAAATACGACTCGTTTTTATGGACGATATCCATAATTGTTGATCTTTTTTTCCGCGAAGTCCACCCCCGTGGCTCCTGGAAAATCCCCCGCCATGGACCAGTGTTATTTGTAGCTGCCCCTCACGCCAACCAATTTGTCGACGGCCCCATCCTGCAGCGAACTCTACGCAATGAAGCAAAGAGACGGGTCTCTCTCCTGATTGCTCAAAAATCCATCCACGGATTCATCGGCTGGGCTTCGCGCCAAGTCGGCTCGGTGCCCGTCGGCCGTGCGCAAGATTCGGCAAAACCTGCTAGCGGAACGATCTATCTTCCGGACCCCGTTGGCGATCCGACTCTGCTGAAAGGCGTTGGCACGCGCTTTGACAAGGAAGCCGAAGTAAACGGCATGGTGTTTCTGCCGTCGACAAAGGGACAAAGTGGTTCGAGCGTCGACATTGCCCAGATCCTGGGCCCAGACACCTTGCGTCTCAAACGGCCATTCCAAGGTCGGACGGCCATCGGCCAGCTTACCGGTCGGGACGCCGATTTGGACGACGATGGCAAGTTTACGAACCCTGCCAGCATCAAGGGTCCTGCGGAAGGCTTCGTCGGTACCAAGTTCAAGGTAGCACCGTACATTGACCAGACCAAGGTCTACCACGCGGTGTTCAACCGGCTGCGCAATGGCGGCTGTGTCGGCATTTTCCCCGAAGGCGGCAGCCATGATCGGCCAGGTCTGTTGCCGCTCAAAGCCGGCGTCGCCATCATGGCTCTTGGGGCCTTGGCCGAGGCTCCGGATTGCGGTCTCAAAATTGTGCCCGTCGGTATGAATTATTTCCACGCACACAAATTTCGGTCAAGAGCAGTGGTGGAGTTTGGACCACCCTTTGAGGTCCCCCCTGAGCTGGTGGCCATGTATAAGCAAGGGCAACGTCGCGACGCAATCGCACAACTGCTAGATATGGTGCACCAGGCTCTGGCAGCGGTGACGGTGTCAACGCCAGACTACGACACACTGATGTTGATTCAGGCCGCCCGCCGGTTATACAACCCAACGGGCAAAAAACTGCCGTTGCCCCTCGTGGTGGAGCTAAACCGGCGTCTGGCCATGGGCTACGAGAAGTACAAGGATGACGCACGACTGAACAAGCTGCTTGTGGCTGTCAAGGACTACAACAAGCAGCTACGCTACCTCAACATCCGCGATCACCAGGTCAACTACGCAAGGATGCCGTGGTGGAAGGTCGTTGCTCTTTTCGTGCTGCGTCTTGGCCAACTAACAGTACTGTCCATTGCCGTTCTTCCGGGCCTGCTTCTGTTCTCGCCCATCTTTGTGGCCACCAAGCTTTACAGCCGTCGCAAGGCAGCAGAAGCCTTGGCTGGCTCGTCCGTCAAGATCCAAGGCCGTGACGTGATGGCCACATGGAAGCTCCTAGTCTCCATGGCCCTAGCACCCATCTTATACAACGCCTACTGCATTCTTTTTGTGCTCAAATTTGGTTCTGACCGGCTATGGGGCTACGTTCCGGCATGGGCAAGCGAAGCCCCGTGGTGGCTCGTGTTCTTGACCGGCTGGATTGTGTTTCCGGCCATCACGTTTGCTTCCTTGCGCTTCGGCGAAGTCGGCATGGACATTGTCAAGTCTCTGCGGCCGCTCTTGCTGTGCATGAACCCATCCTCAAGCTACAACATCCAGAAACTGAGAGAGCGGCGTGCCGAGTTGCAGGTGCAAGTGACAGATCTTATCAACACTCTGGGGCCTGACATGTTTCCGGATTTTCAGCCAAAGAGACTGGCCAGAGTGCCTTTAGAGCCGACTTCTGCCGGGAGCAATGCTGTCTTGCCGGGCAGCTCGCCCAACGGCCCCCCCTCTCCAACGGGCTCGAAAATTAGCGGTTCGGGGGGCCACGTTTCTTACTCCCCAGAAGTACCGGATCGATCGACGAGGAACCACCGACGAACCGACAGCGAGAATTCAAGCACCAGCGGCGAGCACAGAATCGGAGGCCCCACAACACAGTCTGGGCGCTCCATTCCGCGCAATGAATCCTTTAGCAACATTGGCCGTATCAGCATGTTTGCGACACGGCCACCGTCGCGATCGCGGTCGAGGTCACGCAGCAGCAGCCGTGGTGGCATAGTTGGGCCAGCTGGATTTGCTGTCAGCGGGTTTACCACGCTGGATTCGAAAGAGGGATTCAACGAGGCGAGCAAGAAGATCCGCGAGGCGATGCGGGAACGTGGAGAATTGAGGCGGCGCCAAAGCCAGTCGGCCAAGGACTTCACGCTAATTGCCGACGAGGAAGACGATGGAGAGGACGTCGGAGCTGAAGGGAGCGAGACCGAAGAAAGCGAAGATGACGAAGATGAAGACAAGAAGAACATCTGAATGTGTACCGATCGAAAGGCGTGTCTTTTGCTAATTATTTGGTGAGGGAGGGGAGGAGTTCTGCTTTTTATGGCAGCCTAATTGGAAGCATCAACGCCAGTGTTATTTTCTAAATACCTCACCGAAAAAACGAATGCCGGTGTCCCATGTACAATAAAAAATATATCCAGCCTGTCGTCATGAAGCACCTCTGTCGTGAAGTTGGTCAAGAAGTGTTCATGCTCTAAACTTGGGATAAGAAGCTTATTACAACGAGGGGCACTCTTCTCGCCATTTAGTGCGGTAATTTACCCTTTGATTTCTGCCTATTATGTAGTGAGACTTGGCATTTCGTGCCATCCAAGCTAGTTTCCATGGACTTGCTGTATGTATTTTCCATCTGTTCGACTTAATAAAGCACTCGGAGGATGAGCGGAGATATCGGTACTTCTCCACTGCCGCCGAAGTCTGTACAGAGTATATGTCGCAAAGACCTATTTCCAACTACATTGTATTTTCTCACAATTCTCACCTTTCCATAAAGCCCATCATTCGGGGAGGTCCAACGCTCAGCTCTCTCTCCTGGTCATGTTCCGATCACTTATCGACGGAGCCAAAAAACTGGCTATCAATGGGCCTGACTCAGAGCCGGCGCCTCTGAAATTCATATTTCCCAAAACCGACGCGGCCGTCGATGGTGCGGACTGTTTACGCGACTGTGATTCCTGCACAATACACTACCCGCGCAATTTCAAGGTCAACGGAGATGATTCCCTGTACGGCTTGGTAAAGGGCTGGGATACGCACATGCTTGTGGCGACCGGCAAAGCAGACTGGGTGCACGATGTCACCGACGAGAAAGGCAGCGTGATGCAAGCTGTCGGCCAGGCTCCCCAGCCCAAGAATGGCGTTAGTTCTCCTCGGCTGTGGCAGCGCCCAAGGACAAAGGACACAGATACTGACTGGTGCTACTCGCTTCCAGAGGCTCATGTTGTCAGCATCAAATATTCCAACCCCAAACCATTCCTCCGACTACGCCGAGCCCACACGCGTCGTCCTGTTACCAGCCTTTGTTGTCATTGACAACGTCACCCCGTCGTCTGTTCCTGCTCTACTGGAAGAGTACGTGAGCAATGCACCGACAACCACTTCGCCCTTATACACAGCAGCAACACCAGCATCAGCACCGCCGGCCGCCCCGCAAAGCCAGACAACCGGCACTGCAGAGGCCAATGGCAGTGCCAAGACTGGCAGCAGCACCGCTGTCCAGTCAGCATTCTCGGCACACCCCTGTCCTCACAGCGTCCTTGTCCTGCTATGTTCTCAAAAGACACGCGATGTCAGGTGCGGTCAGTCTGCGCCGCTGATACGCAAGGAACTGGAGCGCCATCTGCGCCCATTAGGCCTGTACCGGGACCTGGATGATGACAGGCCCGGTGGTGTTGGCATCTACTTCATTTCGCATGTCGGTGGCCACAAGTATAGTGCAAATATGATCATATATCGCAGGCCGGATCCGTTTGGCGTTGACAGCATACATCGTGGCGAGCTGTCCAGCACTGCCCTCGAAGAGTTGCCAAATCAGATCCGCGCGGCGGTGCCAGCAGTTTTGAGAGACTCAAAGGCCATGGCTAGCCATGGAGATCAACCCCCAAAAGCTGGGGTTGCGGGTGCCTCGCAGGGCATTTGGCTCGCGCGTGTGAAACCGGAAGACTGCGAGAATATTGTCAAGTATACCATTCTCCAGGGGAAGGTGGTGAAGCCCGAAACGCAACTACGGGGGGGGTTCGACAGGGAGCGAGGCGTGCTGAGCTGGTAAATCAGATAAGAAACATGAGGCGCATCCGCATCTTTTTAGCCAAGCTTGAGTCACGTGTCGCAAAAAAGACACCCCTCAGTTGTTGCCTAGACAACGCATCGTTTCGTACCTATATTTACTTTCCTACTCTGGTGACAGTGGACGGAGTTGGATGCAGCCCAGTTAAAACATGAATCAATTGCCACAACAACAAACTAATTCCTGCTTGCACGTTTGGAGTCCTCTTGCGACAAGAGCTACCAAGTATGAAGTAGTGAAACTCATATCTGTGCTTTCATCGTTGGAATCCTTCATCGCCCTACAATCTTGATTGTCTTGCAATCTTACCATCGCGGGGGCGAACGACATTCCGGGATTCATCTCTCCGTCCAAGCTGCTAGCTGTTCTTCAGCGCTTGCTGCAATCATCGATTCAACCATCCCTTGTTATCCTTGCGCCCTGAAGAACTTGACCCAGGTAGTTTCGATCTGCGCTAGAACGTCAGCATCATCAACACGTCCAGCCACGAGGAGTGCTGTTTCGGTTCTTCGTCATCTCCAAGAAGAAGCGTAACGCGCTTCCTCTAGACTGAAAAATGGCGACCTTTCGGGAAGGAGCTGGATCTAGGGGGGCCGGTCCCTTGGAAGAGACGTCCCACAACAGGCATAGCAAGCAAGGCATCTCATCTCCGTTTTTTGGACGGCGCAGCGTGGCAGAGTTTACCAATGTGGGCAGCTCGCATCTAGAGGCTTCCCAGTCACCGACGAAAGCGCAAGTTGCACACGGGGCTGGCTCCCCCTCACATGTCCACACATCGACTTCCCCGGCCAAGAAAAGCCGTAGCCGGACGACGACCAACATTGTCGGGCTTCTATCACGACCTAAATCTCTCATCAATCTCCAGAGAACACCTTTGGTCAATGACGAGCAAGCAGCATACCGCTTTGGAGGGGAACGGCGCGACAAACACAAGTCGCAGTCCAAAGACAAGGAAAATCAAACACCTCCAAACACGTCTACAAATGACCTGACGCTACTCGGCGGAAGCTTCCCACCCATATACATGCAGTTTTGTGCCAGAGACAATGCGAAATACAGCGGAAATGAAGCACCGGCTTCTCCGACACTTGCCAGAAGTCGACATGAAGCTCCAAACCCCTCCAGTCTTGTGGCTGGTGCTTCCCACTACAGCGTCACGACCTTATCCGATGGGCAGAGAGAGGGGACCACATCCTCTCCCTCGAGATTCTCGAGCACCGGAAGTGCTCCAGCCAGCCTTCCGGGCAGTACCATGGATTCGACAAGCATTGCCACGCACCTCGAAGAGCTTCTTGATCGCCGCAACATACCCGAAAACCAACGATACAAGATGAGGAACCTGGCCAACACGATCAAAATGGAGCTGATCCGGCAGGACTGGGCAGAAGAGAAAGCCAAGCAAAAGCCCCAGGAGGGGGCTTCCTCGCAGACTAGCGGCGGGGATGCCGCTACTCGAAACTTTCACACGATGAACTCTCCTCATACCTCTTCCCTGCCGGGTCGTCCCAAGGAGACCAAGTCCAAACACTCGCGGGTCAAAAGCCTGACTCTATCGAGGGTCACCCTTGGCCGAAACGGAGACAAGGGAAAGGGACGCACTCCTTCCGGTGATCGCGCCCTGGATAGCAACGTCGGTGGAAACGGCTCCAAACAGCCTCCTGCCCAGGCAGAGCCAGCCAAGAAGAGGACGGTGGGCTCCATTGGTCGCCATCTGCGGTCCAAGTCAACCGATAGCACCGTGAGCAGCAGAAAAGACCAGAGCAGCAAAACGGGCAGCGGAGAGACCAGTGAAAGCAACGGTATTGCCGGCTACTTCTCCAAGATGAAAATCTCGCAGCACACGCCGAGCGACTTTGTCACGTACCTGCGCACGACGCAAAAGCCAGAGCTTGTGGAGGTCGGACGACTCCACAAACTAAGACTGCTTCTTCGCAACGAAACAGTAGCCTGGACAGAGGGGTTTATCGGCCAAGGTGGCATGGAGGAAACGGTGGGCCTACTATACCGCATCATGGCCGTTGAATGGAGGTAAGAATGGGCACCAAAACATGGGGTTTCAATACCCCCGGGATGACGCTGCTAACAGCCTTGCCCAGGGAGGAGCATGAAGACGCTCTCTTGCACGAGAGCTTGCTTTGTCTCAAGGCGCTCTGCACCACCGCACTGGCTCTCGAGTATCTTCATTCCATCCATTCGTCTCTACTTCCGGCTCTTGTCCGCATGATCTTTGATCCCGAGAAGAAGGGCCCGAGCGAGTTCACCACCCGCAACATTGTCACGTCGGTATTGTTTACGTACATTCAGAGTGCGCCTCTCCAAGAACGCTTTGGCCGTGCCAAGACGGTCCTCGCTTACCTACGGGACCCGATGGTGGACGAAGATGCACAGCCTGTCAGCTTCGTCCTGAATATGCACAAGGACCGGCCCTATCGTGTCTGGTGCAAAGAAGTCGTGAGTGTCACAAAGGAAGTCTTTTGGATCTTTCTTCACCACGTCAACACTGTCTCCCTGTCTACAACCGGCCAGGGAGGCGCAGCGACGACGGACGCGAGCGGCGGTCACCATGGGACGCCAATGGTATCGCAGCTCCCAACAGAGTACATGGCCCGCCACTTTCCTCGAGAGCGACCGCCCGTACCGGCTGCCCCCTACGTGGGCGGTGTGGAATGGGAAGCGACAAACTATCTGGCCTCTCACTTGGACCTGCTCAATGCCATCTTGGCCTGCACCCCCAGGGTTTCGGACCGAAATGCCCTGCGATCGCAGATGCAAATGTCTGGCTGGGAGCGCTGCATGGGCAACAGCCTTCGGCTTTGCAAAGAGAAGTTTTATGGAGCTGTTCATGACGGTCTGCGCACTTGGGTGGCCGCTGCGTACGAAGATGGCTGGGATGTACACGACGTTCGGTATGGCTCGCCCTCTCCATCCGTGCCTACATCCGAAGTGCGAGTGGCCCCCAAGGAAAGTTCAGCCGCCATTTCTCAGGTCAAGCCGAACGAGCCTGCGCCTAGAATCGGCATTCCAAAGCTCGATGTTGCCCTGAGTGGCAACTTCCTCTAAGATCCAGTGGTTTGATGAAACACTCATTGATATTAGATGCACATATGTGTTTTCTGTCAGTTCCCTGACAACCCAAGTTTGACAGCAGAGATTTCTTTTGTTTTCCAAGAAAGCCCATTTCTTGCTTTCACATGAATGACGATAGTTATGATTACATAAATGATACTTGTTTTTACAGCGTTGATGAAATATTGCGACACAGAACTCTTTAATCAACTGTGAACGGGTCAACTTCAATTGTCTGATGCTCTCTACATTGGTCTCGTAGAGATTACTAATCCAGGAAAGACTCCCCTCTTTGCCCCTCATCGAGACCCGGAGTGTTCATCCTTATCTTTCCCGCGCCTCTCTAAACTAGCTCCCAAGTAGCTTCGTTCTTTTTATATTTTATATATCGCTCTGTCGGTGATAGTTGACAATTCTCCTCATCCTAGCAGGTTATATCGCTTTTGCTTTTCGCATGCGAGTAGTGATCTGTGATCTTTGTTATCCTCTGAAGCCTCCGCTTTACCTCTCGATATGGGCTTTCCTCATTAAAGCATCTTCGAGCAGATTCCACCCATACCAGCCAAATTTGATCTGTGATTCTCTGATGCTCGAGACCGGGCCCTTTACGAGAGATTTTAGACTGTTTCAGCAACTTCTACGTGCATCTGGCCCATAACTAGCCTACATCCGGTTCCTTCAGAGATCGTCCTTCAGAAAAGACTTCATTGCGGCCCCACCACATAGGCTCTTGCCTACACCCATCGCCCTAGGGTATATATCAGCTTGATACATAGACGCCTGCCACCGTCACCGCAATTATCCCATAGTTGGCCGCTCGTCGTTCCAATCTCCATATAAAGAGTCTATTTCCAAAGGGGTTTAGTATAACGGGTAGAGCATCAGCAAGGAAGACGCTACCGAAATGTCTATCAAGTAAGTTGAACGAGTGCAGAACATACTTACATTCATATATCCCGTACGCCCAAGCGTGCATATTTCACCAGACCGAACAATTTGACATCTTGCACACCACGTCATATAGTCTTACTCATTTTGGCCTGCCAATGTTCTGTCGCTTTCTCGCACTTTTCTCCTGCTCCAATCCAGTACTTTGTCCTATTTGCCCATGGATTTCTATCAGGAACAGCATAGCTATACTCTTGCTCGGAATGCAAATATTGAGAGCAATACTGACACTGAGGCTAGTTGGGTTATGCTCAACCGGGATGGCGAGATCGTCAAGCTTCCCGGCGAAAATATTTACTACAAAGTCAGGTCTCGCATTGGGCTAGACATTTCTGTCCCGAAACCGTTTTCAACAACCAGTTTTGCTCCTGTGAAAAGTGATAGCGGCGTTCTGTACATCACAAATAGCAGGGCAAGTTTTTTTCTCTTATTTGTCCTGGCCAAGTGTCTATGCGACGACCATTCAGCTCGTGCTAACTACATGTCGTTTTTAGGTGATCTATTTGGCTGCTCGCCCAACAGAGTTTTTCAAATCATTTTCAGCGCCCATTCTGGATTTTGAAGACAGCCGAGTTGTGTCGAGCTTCTTTGGTCCTTGGTCTTGGAGCGCCATTGTGAAGCCCACGGCTGGTGGAGGAATTCCGCCAGACGTGCCCCGGCTAGAAATCAAACTGATTTTCAAAGAAGGTGGCCATGATGCTTTCCAGACGAAATTTGAATTTATGAAAGAGCGGCTTAGTTTTGCTCGAAGTATACAACAAGAAACAGGCCAGCTCATCCCAACAGGCGAGGATCTCCCGCAGTATGAAGCAACAATATCAAATCCAGGCCTTGTTACTGCTGTTGGCCATTCTGAAAACAACGTGCCAAGAGTGCAGCAGACACAAGATCCAACGACGGAAGTAATAGGGGCTCTACAGCGACAATCACAGGAACGAAGTGCAACAGTAAACCACGACAATCCATCAATGGCTGCGAGTAACCCGCATCACCCAATAACCCCAGATGAGCCACCACCAGATTACGAAGAAGCACAATCACAAGCCGTCAATAGGAGCCTAGAAGAGAGTTTACACGGGGTGTCTGGCACTCCATGATGCATTGCAAAAAAAAAAAAAAAAAAAAAAAAAAAAAAAAAAATTGGGAGCGGCGTTTGGGCGGCTGTTGTGTATGGATGCGAGAAGGGTTTCAGAATTCATAAAATCATCTTCATAGGCTCAAGACTATTTCATGCCGTGTCCGTATCTACCTGTTGTAATGGTAACTCAGCTGCCTTTGTGAAAACTGTCGGCCTTCGATAATGGCCCGGATCACATGTCACGTGAGTCGGATACGGCCGGCCATAAGGCCCAATCAAAATCGCGCAATTTCCATACGGCCTAGCTCTTGGGTTTTCGTACGTTCATCTTCAAATTTCTCGAGCCACTGCACTGACACAACAAAATACCCGTCGACGCCAACTACCTGCCAGCTTGTTTCGCAAAGCGCCTGGGCGAGAGTACTCTAGAATCCCCGCCACCACCCTTTTAAGAGCGACAATGGCTATCTGGGACACCATCACCGATCTTGTTGAGGCTGTAGTGCCGTGGAATGTAGCCGAGGCCGAGGCAGCAGCGGAAGAGCCCCAGGCCGAGGCGGTGGCAGAAGAAATTAAAGAAGCCGCAGCGCCGGCGGCGGCTGAAGAGGAGGAGGAAGAGGAGGAGGAGGAGGAGGAGGAGGAGGAGGAAGAGCTCGTTGATCCCAAGGAGACTCTGGAAGAGGGTACACTATTCTCACCTTTG
The DNA here is from genome assembly GCA_019925645.1 of Graphilbum cf. rectangulosporium. Classification (NCBI taxonomy): domain Eukaryota; kingdom Fungi; phylum Ascomycota; class Sordariomycetes; order Ophiostomatales; family Ophiostomataceae; genus Graphilbum; species Graphilbum cf. rectangulosporium. The sequence goes on from JADHKI010000004.1 coordinate 46,348, forward strand.
CCGAAGGTCCTTTTGGGGGGACTCGATTGCTAACTCGTCGTTTGCAGAATGCAAAAACTCGAAACAGTGCGCGTCTGTGAAGCACCACTTTGAGGAGTGCGTGGAGCGCGTGGAAAATGGTAGCAAGGAGGACTGTGTCGAGGAGTGTAAGGCTTCTCCATTTTTATGCCGTGAAATTGCGACGATTCTAACAATGTAACATGACAGTCTTCCACCTAACCCACTGCGCGACTCAATGCGCCGCACCGAAGCTTTGGGCCAAGCTCAAGTAGGCCAACAAGCGCATAGCACACGAGCTCTGTAGACGACTACGGCCAGCCTCGAGGCTGAACCCGCGGCAGTTATCCAAAAAAAAGTTTAATAGCAGCATGTACAGGAGATGTTTGTCCCTCGCCTTAGCCATGCGCCCAAGTCTTGCCAATGCAGAGCTTCAAGTTACGGTCATTCCAATGAAGAGTGCTGGGTGACCCTGGATCCTCATCCTATAATCATAGCAAGAAGGGGTTCGCGGTGGTTTCTTGGATCATGAGAAAAGGGGAACGGCTAGAATATACGGAATATACTTTCGATATTAACACATCGTCAAAGGCGAAGTCTTGGTGACGTCTGTTTCACTCCCATTATTTTTGTTGATACCTTGCATTGCGATAAGGAATATCTGTTATGATGGTGGACACCAATCAAAGACCAGCTGCCTAAAAAGGAGCTCTATTTGACGGGAGATGTTGTCGCCTTGCTCTGAAAGTCGAGGTGATAAGGCTAACCCAAAGCGTAAAAGGCTCTAGCCCGAAAAGGTAATTGCTTCATCTACCCTCACCCCTCCAACTGCTGGCATGTTATCTCAACACTGTAAAGCGTCTGTCAACTACCAAAAAGTAGAGGCCCGGACAGATAACAAGACAGTGATAAGGTACTGTGCGAATGCCAAGTAAACAATACGCACGAGCTAACGGCTCCAGCCGAGGCAACACTCGCTGTTCTTTTGCTGTTATCAACTTGAACTGGTATCAAGTGCGAATTGATCAAGTACTGTGTGCCTATTGGCGCGGAAAATAAATGAAACAGTGGCAGTTTCCCTGCTGCGATACATGCGAGATGAGAAACCAATTCTCTTTCATTACACTCTGAACGTAAATTCTAGAGCTACTGGCCGTCGAGATTACAGCCTTTCGCAACCAACTGTGCATTGTATACATCACCCAATAGCTTTTGGTGGCACATGCTACCGGGCGCTTTTTCTCCAGGTCATTAGCCTGGCTGAGCGAGCGAATCGACATCAGATTGAAGCGCGTGCTGAATCGCACTCTGTACACATATACTTGACATGGCCAAGGCGGACACAGCGGACGCCGAGGACGAAGGGGGGGGTCCAGGCAAGCACAGCAAAGAGGAGGACGGCGTTGATGTCGTGAACGTCTGCTCGTGGCATTCGCAAAACACGAGTGCCCTGAAAGAAGGCCGACAGGGAGGAAAGCCAAGCAACACTCTGACCAGTGCCATCACGGACATGCAGCGGCAACGGCAGCAGGACGAGGCCGCATCAATCATCCATCACGGCGGCGGGGTTTCGGGGACGGAATACAGGGTCTACAAGCGACGCTGGATCGGACTGGTACAGCTGACACTTCTCAACATTGTTGTCAGCTGGGGTGTAAGGCTGCCCCCCCTCGCGCAAGTGCTGATTCTCTGTGCCTTGTGCCTTTGCTGCGCTGCTTCTAACATGCAACCTGTCCCAGTGGCTCACCTACTCCCCCGTGGCGTCCGACTCGGCCGCCTTTTTTGGGGTGAGCGAGAGCGTTGTCAACTGGCTGAGCACGGCCTTTTTGTTTGCCTTTGTAGCCGTCACGCCCGTCGTCATATACACCCTGCATTACGGGCCAAAGCCGTCCATGATGATCGGCGCGGTCCTGATCTTTCTCGGCAGCTGGGTGCGTTATGCCGGAACCCGCTCCGGCCTCTCCCGGGACGGCCGGGCCGGCGGCCATTACGGCGTTGTCATGTTCGGCCAGATCCTGCTGGGCCTTGCGCAGCCCTTTGTGCTTGCCGCGCCCAGTCGCTATTCCGACCTCTGGTTCACCCACCGCGGCCGTGTTGCGGCCACCGCCCTGATGAGTCTGGCCAATCCTTTCGGGGCCGCCCTGGGCCAGCTCGTTGTGCCCTTCTGGGTTAACAAGCCCGACGACATTCCCAACATGGTGCTCTACGTATCCATCATTGTGAGTGATTTCGGCTTGACACTCCCCCCCGCACGATGGCTGGCGTGGTCCTCAGTTCTGACTCCCTGGACAGTCTACCGTGTGCTCGGTCCCGGCCTTCTTCGTGTATGCCAAACCGCCGACGCCTGCTGCTCCGTCTAGCAAGACGCCCAAGGCGAGCCTGGTCGACTCGATCCGCCTCCTGTCCCGGTCGGTCGAATTCTGGCTGATCTTTATCCCCTTTGTCATCTACGTCGGCTTCTTCAACTCCATCTCGACGCTGCTGAACCAGATCATGGAGCCGTACGGCTATTCCGACGACGAAGCCGGCATCGCCGGCGCCCTGCTGATTGTCGTCGGTCTGGTGTCCGCCGCCGTGACGTCGCCGATCATCGACCGCACCAAGAGCTTCATTGTCACGACCAAGGTCTGCGTGCCCATCATTGGCATCTGCTATTTCGTCTTGATCTGGATGCCCGGAACACACGACAGTGGCGGCCTGGCAGGGCCCTACGTAATCTGCTCCGTCCTGGGTGCTGCCTCGTTCATCCTGGTGCCCGTTGCCGTAGAGCTGCTGGTAGAGCTCACACACCCCATCAGCCCCGAAGTCACGTCCACGCTCGCGTGGAGCGGCGGCCAGCTGCTGGGCGGCTGTTTCATCGTGATTTCCGATGCGCTGCGCGACGGCGACGATGCCCGTCCTCCGCAGAACATGAAGCGCGCTCTGATATTTACAGCAGCCGTAGCCATGGCTACTGTACCGATTCCCATCTCCATCGGCTGGTTTGGCCGCAAAGAGCATGCGAGGCTGCGACGAGTGAGGTCGGATGAACAGCCCGAAAGCCAGCCGGGATCGTCAGAGCTTGCCGAGACGGCTGCATGAATTTCATAGCCTTTTCGTTTTGTGACTTCTTCCTTCATTGAGCGTATTGATACGAACTGAATGGTTACACGACCGCGTAATTGATCTCGTCTTCTGAAATGTCGTTTGTATATTATCTCGAGGTTTCGATCGAGAGCTTTTCCCTATGAGCAGCCATGACATCCGCCCACCTTTTTCTCAGACGCTCCATCTCACACCAGCAATCGCGGCCCAGTGTCTCAAAGTCCTCCAGCTGTTCAGCCGTCGTGTCAATCGTGCCCTTTCGGCGCCCGACGGCCTTGGACAGGATCCCTTCCGTCTTGTCGTCCTCGGCCGACTCTGGCTTTCCCTCCCAGCCCCACCCTTCCACTTCGGTCTTTTTCACCACGGACTGTCCGCTCCGTGTAGAGGCTGCACCCCACTTGACACGGCTAGCCTGCAGAGAATCAAGGGTAGCCTGTGGCTCGAGAGCTAGCCAGACAGCAGCACTTGCGCCGCTATAAGCCGTGACCGGGTGCCAGGGGGAGCCGATCCAGCGGACAAGATACAGAACCAAGTTGTAAAAATAGACCAGAAAAAAGGGTAGAGGAAACAGCGTGGAGCACACAACACCCGGGTGTGTCAGGTAGCATGAGGGAGGTACGGCATCCTCCGGTCCCTGCAGCTCCTTCTCCTCGACTTGGAAAAAGGGCCGGGAAAGCGGACGCACACCAGGCAGGGCCGCAGTCAATGCCAGCACGTCAATAAGTCGCTTGGAGCTCTCGTAACTGGCCTCGGTATGCAGCCCCTGAAGATCGCCCACGGAGAGATTCTTTTTGCAAACAGCCTCAACACTGCTCTCCCAGATGATTCGGCCTGGGGGCACATTGTGCCATGGATTTTCCGAGCTGGTCGCTCGCTGCAACAGAGGCACAAGATTGTGTGTGAAAACGTAGTGCCCAAACACGTTGGAACAAAATACCTTGCCCATGACGGTGTCTGCCTTGCTGGCGTCGATGCTGCTGCCGTCCACGTCCTTTCCTGTTAACGGATCCACCAGCAGCCCCTGGGGCGCCTTCTTGAACGACGGAAACGTTGTTGCCTGGACAATGCCGTCGATGACAAACTGGGTGATGAGGCCTCCCCACTTCAGACCGTTCCAGCCGCCGATGCCGGCGTTGAGAATGATGGCATCTAGTCTCGGGATCTTCGCTTCGACGCGCGCCGGGGTGTGGCCCGTGTATACGGAAACGGTGCCGTGCAGCAGCTTGTCGGTCGCATCGTAGACGTTTGGAATGTTGCACAGATCGACCTCGAAGCTGGCCAGGTGAATGCGAGAGACCGAGGAGCCTGGATGCAGCGGGGCTATTCTTTCCAGGTGTTGCTGCAGCGCATTTATCGTTGCTCTCGACTTTTGAGCGCTGCGTGTCGTCACCAAGAGCACAAACTGGCCTGAGGCCGGGTGCAGCTTCAAGAACTCGTCAATGAGGCGGAAACAGATGCCGAGGCCAATACCACTGTGTTCCGTCTTGGTTAGCGTTTATCTTTTTCTTGCAGACCTCTTTGCACCTTTGCGAAGCTGTACCTGTTGGTTCCGGTCACCAGAACAAAAGTCACACCATCCGAGCCGTCAAGCCACGGGGCTGTTGCGGACATTTTTGGTTGTAATGTGCACAACGTCAACAACAATCAAACCTTCAGGGGCGGATTGGGCACAGCCAGATTGGCACAGTCAGATTGGCACAAATAAATGGGCGGTGAGCGCCAGGCACCAGGAGGCGTAATTATTACATAAGCTTCTTGCATCCCCTATGAAAGCGTCAAGCAGGATACATCCTCTTGCGGGCTCACCTTAACAGCTGCCATGGGCAGGATCCTTCTCTTGGCCGGGGCCCCCGAGTATGCCTCGCTGCCGTGGGCTTCGCAAGACCTGCTCGACAATCTCAGTGGGGGTCCGTACAGATTTACACAATGGGAAAAGGGCCGGCACGAGAGCGATGATCTACGCATCTGGCAGTCGGATCGGCCTCGGTGGCGCATTCTTCCCAGCAGCATATATTCTCGCACAGACGGCACCGCGACGGGGGAGGGCGCTGCAGATGTCTATTGCACGGTGCCTGCGGAGGAAGACACGGATGTCTGGTCATCAGACAGTCAACAAGAGTATCGCCTGCCTGGGCCGCCTGCCGCCGTCGCCTCTGTCGATGCATCCTGTGAATCCGACGTGCAGATATCGATCCAGCTTCCACAGCCTTTGTCGTCCGGGCCGTCGTCTCCCCTAGCTAGCAGCTCTGGCGAACCATGTCCTGCACCAGGCACCTCTAAACCATCTTGTCAGCTTCCAGCCCAACCCCATTTGATTGAAGGCAACAATCAGCCTCTTCCACAAACCCCTGAGCCTTCCGGGGTGGCGGAAAGAACCAACGGCTCAGAGCCGGTACTGGATGGCAGTCCATCGCAGGAATCCGTCACGGCATCGGGGCTGTCGTTCTACAGTCCTCGCGGTGGTCCTCCTCCCAGCGCGCCTCCGAGCCGGGCTCTCTTTACCGAACTGAATTCCTTGCCCCAAGAAGAGCACATTTGTATGGTTGCACCGCATACGGCAACGGTCAACTTGGTGGTCGCCGTCATCTCGACGACGCCTCCACGATTAGTACAGTCGCGATGGGGCAAAACATTCATAAGCGAGCTAACTGTAGGCGACGAGACCCGTGCCGGCTTCCCCATCACATTCTGGCTGGGCTCAGATCCGTCCCATTCCAGCTCCACAGCTTGCAAGCTGAAGAGTCTCCTTCCACAAGATGTAGTGCTGCTTCAAGGCGTGGCGTTGCATGTTTTTCAGGGGAAAGTTTGCGGCAGCAGCCGACGAAGAGACCAGACCAGGATCCTTGCCTTGTCTCGATCGGCTCAGCGCACCATAGCGGCACAGCTACAACATGGTTCTAGTCACGCTGCAGACGATCAGGGCGTGGCGCAGGCTGCAACCCCTGCTCACCTCAGGTTTGAGCCTCGCGACGCAGCACTGCTGCTCGCCAAAGTCGCTCGTGTCCGAGAATGGGCGCTCCGGTTCGTTCTTGCGGCTCAAACACCTGCCACTGGCTGTGGCCGAGATGGTGATGTTGAGACGCAAGCTTGGAATATACCACCCGATGATACCCAGCTGTGAGCACAGGTTGTACGACTACAGACAAAAGCAAAGCAAAACGCCCCAAGCAATCAGATGAATGTGCAAATGTATAATATCTTGGAGCGCCTCCAGCAAACAATGCTTCCTCTTCAAGGATGCACTGGGCTCGCTAGATGAGCTCTTGTAACTTTAACCACGATATATCTTCTAATCCTTGCTCCCGCGCTTTGGTGATGTTGGTAACGTACAGACACTATTCCGGGGGGAGAGGGGGGAGGGGGGAGAGGGAAAGCTCTTGTCCTTGATCCGGTCCAAAATTGTAAAGTATATCGCAAGCAAGCAGACACGTGGTGGATCGGTCTGCCTACTCAAAGCACTTGGACTACACATAAAACATGTCATCCCTGATCCGTTCATGAACTTGTGGCATGCTGGACGTTGCATGGGTGAAACCAGTAGCGCCACTGGCAACACTTGCATCATCACGGGATTCAAACAGGTCGCTTTGATACAACTGCGCACGCGTGCACACGATATCGGCATAGTAGGCGGGCGGGCAGATGCTGACCGCCTTCGTGGCACGATTGAATAGATAGCACATGTTGTGTGTGAGCTTCTCGATCTCGTTTGCAGCTTGCTGCTTGTAGCGGTCGATAAACACCTCGTCGTAGAGAACGGTGTACCGGGCAGGCCGAGCGGTGCCCTTGATGGCTGTGTGCGCTGTCAGGTAAAAGTCCCAGTATCTCTGCAGAGTGACGCCGCGGTCGACAACAGTGCCGCAGTCAATGTTCTGGCTGTCACTTTTGGGGGCTGAGGGGTAGAAGCGCGTGTGGTGGCGCTTGACAGAAACCACAATGGTGATTTTGGGCACGCGCCGGCATACCTCTTCGGCAGCCCTCTTCACCATTGGGAGCTCAATGTCGAGAACCTGGGCGAACTGGCCTTCGGACACGCCGTCCCGGAAGATGACAATATTCTCAGGCACCTCCCGGTTCCGCTTTACCCAGAGCCGCAGCCGACTGGCCACAGCCCCCGTCAACTGAGCGCTGGTCATTTCCTGGCGGCCACGCTGGCTCCAGAGCACGGCCGGCCATTGCACCAGGTGGCGATCCACGCTGGCAATGAGCCCAACGTGGCTGGGGAGGTGCTCCGTATTCGCGCCGCGTGCCGTGTTTGTGGGATGAATGACGTCGTAGCCCATGACAATGGTCTTCCCTTCGGCCACAATGCTCAGGTCCACGGCCTCGTTCTTCAGGACATGGTTCATGCCGCCGAGCTTGAGGTTAAACTTGAGCCCAACATTGGCAAAATACTGCGAATCTAATGCGCCATTGTTTCTTCGTTTGGTAAACTTCTTGTGGGTGACGCAGACGGTATGGATCCCAAAGACGGTGTCGCCCAGAAGCTTAATGGCCGAGTACAACGGCTTGTTGTTGCTGTGCAGCACAAAGAGCACAATGCGTGGCTCCTGGTTGGGATCCATTTCCATGAGAGCGGAGAATATTCTGTCAATGGTGACTTTTTCAAAGCCGTGCGTGTTTGGAACTTGGTGGCCAAAGGGCGGTTTCTCCGGCTCCGTCCGTATAGACACACCCATTTCGTCCCGGACCACTTGGCCGAATCCCTCCACGGCACTCCTCACGTCCATATAAGCTCTCTCGTCATGGGCCGTCCTTTGCAAGTACACCCATGTCCAGGGAACGCGAAGCTTGTCCATCAGCGTCTCCGCCATCTTGTACCTCATGATATTCCACGAGCCTCTTGTTGTCGTTGCCGTTTCGTTCCGTCCGTACTTGAGATCGGGTGCTTTGAGAACGCGGGCATTCACAGTCAACATTGTCTTGCCTATCGAGAGGCCGAAGCGCTGGAGGAAAGCCCCGCTGTCATCCAGTTGCAACACCTCACGTCCCTTGCCGGTGATCAGCTCTGCATTGCTCTGGGGTTGGATGCAGGCAAACTCGACCATGTCTACCGTTTCCCGGGCCGTCAGCTTTTTGGACATTGTCTGGCCGTGGACCACGCTGCACCAGCTGGCGGGGAAGTACGTGTTGTCTCGGCCTCCAAAGTTGATGAGCGAATCTGTATTCGCGACCGGCTTCCCGTACTCTGTTCCCCATGATCGTCAGCAACGAGCCCAAGAGGGAGCGCAAAAGGTGCATCTCACACTCACTCCTTGTCAGGTACTCCCCAATGGTGCACGTGGTGTTGGGCGCCAAGCCAGGGATCGGGTCGTGGCCTGGCGTATACCGGATCCAGACTTCTTTGGCAGTTGCCAAGTCCTTCTCAATCCGGAGCGAATCTCTCGTGTTGGCATCGCGACATCGGCTTCGGTCGCTGCGCATGGCATAGCCGACTGCTTTGAAGACTCTGGGGTGCTCTCTGCCCGGGATCACAACGCTGAACCGGATGCCACGAAGCTCTCTGTGCAGATGCATCGACGGGTTTCTGCGCACGGCCTTTTCGAGTGCTTCGGATGCGACAAAAGCACCGCAGGTCACGTTGACATTGAGAAGGAGGCGGCCGGTGGCCGGGCGCACACTCTGAAAGTAGCCGCGCCAAGCTTGGCGGAATGGCGAGTCGCTTTCCAGCTGCACTTTTCCAAACTTGTTTTTGTTGTCTTTTCCACCGTTGGCAGACTTGCTTGTCTTGGCTTCCATCTTTTCCAAGCTTTCTGCTTTCATCTTTTCCAAGCTTTCTGCTTCAAAGAAACGGTTGCTTCCAACGGTCACAGTGTCGGCGCTCATTCTCGGCGCCTGTCCGATGACGATGCCGATGGCATCAATGACGTCCTGGAACTTGGGAAACTCGGGCCCATCGGCAGCCGTCTCGTCTGTCATGGCTTGCAGCCAGCTCCGCAAGCCGGTAATGTTCAGGGTGACGGGCGTTTCAAAGACGGCTCGGAAGGAGGACCCATCGAAGCTGATATTGTCAATGGAGCCCAGATTTAGCAGCTTTCTCGTGACGACTTTGCTCTTGAGCTCCGATGCCAGCACGAATCCCGGACCGTGGAAATGCTTGTCCAGGATATGCCGCAGAACCTGCTGCAGCCGGTCCCCCTTCACCTGTGCATCCTGCGGAGCAGAGCTGGCTGGCCCTGGGTCTGCGCCCTGGGGATCGGCGTGCTGGGCCCTTTTGAATACTTTCACATTGTACAGAAAAAGCTCTGCGGCTGGATCAAGGTGCACCTCGAAGAAGTTGGCCCGAACTGTCTCAGGCCGACCATACGTGCCGTACGCTGGTCGGGGTGGGAAGCGAGAAATCGTGCTCAGGCTTGCAGGTGGCTCTGGAGCGGCCTTGCTGGATGCAGCGCTGGCATAGCTGAACTTGGAGCTTCCGGCAAAGTTGCTGGACGCAGCACTGGCATAGCTGAGCTTTAAGCCTCCACCGACGTTGCTGGGTCCGGCCGCTTCTCCCCCCCCCTTTGCTTCAATGCTTTGCAAGGCCGAGTTGCCCAAAAGGGTGTTCTCCAAGCTCGTTATTTGAAGGATTGGGGTTGTGTCATCTGTTTTGGCGTCACTGTCGAGTTTAGTTTATGCTGCCAAAAGTCGAGTTATCACATCTTCTTACCTGGATTCAACTTCGTCTCCGCCACCGCCGCCAGATCCTCCACCGCCGCCAGATCCTCCACCGCCGTCAGATCTTCTACGGCCACCAGATCCTCCACGGCCACCGGAACCTCCGCGGCCGCCAGAATTGTCATGACCATATTGGCCCTTCTTCCAGGATTTGCCAGTCATTGTGAATGGAGAGGCTTTCCTCTGCCGAGCCACAAACTGCGAAAGACACCTGGTTTTGGAACAGCAACGTATTGCCAAGCAATCTCTCGTATTTCCAGACTTTCACCAAGAGAAGATTGCGCTTCTGATGCGTTTGACTTTTGAGGAAGCGCAAGGTACAGGCAAAAAGCGGGAAAGTGGAAGACGGTGCCAATGTGAGGTTGGAGGCTCGAGTGGTGTTTGTTTTCTGCTGTGCTTTGCTTTGTGGCAGACCCTTCGCCGAGCTGCAACCATTGCGAGTAGGTTTGATGTTACTGCCATGGTGCGTCCGTCCATGGTGCCTTCCAAAACTAGCCTTGAAGGAAGTGGTGATGTCCTGTATATTTGGAAAGCATGATGCGCCGGTGCTCGGCGAGCAAGAAGGCGCCAATAGCTGTCTGGTCTTGCCAGGAGCTATTTCCCGCAGGCCGTCCAAGTATGGGAAATCCCACTGATCTTGCGGCTTTGCTAGCATCGAATACGAAAGAACGATCGTACGGCCCTGTACTCTCTTTCTCTCTCCGAGAAACGTGCATGGCAGGCACAGTCCAAGTACAGTCTCGATATCCAGTCTTGGAAGGCGAACGGATCAAGAAAAAAGTCGCACACACACAAAACAGGCAACATAACACATGAGTCTTTCTTTGGGGGCTGGCCGCTTTGAAATGCTCTTTTTACCAAAATGGGCAGGTCTCACTCCCCCCAACATGACTAATGTGTGCCCAGCAGAACCAAGTTGGCTACATTCATGGCAGCGATAACGAGCCATACTACCACACTTGCAATAACAACTGGCCAAGAATTCGCCATCTTGACGGCCAGGCCACCGGCGCTCTCGTGTCCGGGAGCGACGGCGCTCCGCTGCCGGTAAGAGCCCTGCGTCTCTCGCAGCGCAAACGTGGCCCCCCCTGGCTGCACCGTCATGTATCTGTCCCTGCAGGTGAACCATATAAGAGGCGCCGTCACGAAGGGCAACACCACGCTGAGAACTACCTGCGAAGCGTTCAAGGCCGAGTCCAACCCTTCCCGGCCGACAGCTCCGGCAATGATGATGCTTGGAGTGATGCTGATGGAGCGCGTGAGGAAGCGCCGCATCCAGGGCGCCATTCTCAGCAGGAGCGCCCCCTCGCTGAGCATCTGGCCGGCCACCGTGCAGACCAGCCCGGCCGAGAGGCCCGAGAGAAGCAGGGCCAAGGCAAAGATGGTGCCGGCAGCCGGCGAAACATGCTGCGAGAGGAGGCGATGGATGGCAAAGATGTCGGCGCTCTCGGCGTCCGGGTCGTTGTACAGGGCTGCGCCAGCCACGATCAGAATCGCCGAGTTGACAAAGAGAGCAAAGGTGAAGAGACAAATGGCAAGCTCGGCCACGGCATACTTGAGCGAGTGGCGGATAGCACGCAGAGAGGGAATGTACATGTACTCCCGGTCCTTGTCCGCAGTCGCCATCAGCGAAGAGCCCATGAAGCGCGCGAGCAGTACCTCGCGTGGCGACGACCTGCCTTGCGCCGTGGCTTCATTCTCTGGCTCTCCTTCCTGGGGCGTCGTCATCGTCGGAGCCGGTCGGGGGTCGGGCAGCAGGCCGGCCTTCCGGTCATAGTCGCGCAGGCGTGCCTGGACCATGCCCGAGCCCAGATACAGACTGTGCGGCATCACGGTGGCGCCGAGAATGCCACAGGCCTGGTAGATGCCCCGCTGCTCCACGAGCGCCTTGGAGGGAAGGTACCCCCGGAAGACGGCGCCTACCGTAGCGGACTCGTGCACAAAGGACAGCTGGATGCAGAAACACACCACCACGCCGATGACCAGCGGTGCCACGAGCCACTCAAAAGCCCTCACGCTGCGCATCGTGTTGCCGTCGGGCCGGCAAAACATGAGAATCACCAGGACGTCGAGGATCGAAATGGCACAGCCAGCCACCAGAGGGATCTTGGACGACAGCAGGTTCAGCGCAATGGCTGTGCCGATCACCTCGGCAATGTCGGTGGCGATAATGGCTACCTCGGCCAGGACGTAGAGGCCAAAGTTGAGCCAGCGCGGCAAGAAGGCGCGGCACGCCTCGGCCAGGTTACGGCCGCTGACCGTGCCGAGCTTGATGGCCAGGCTCTGCAGAAAGATGGCAAAGATATTGCTCACAAGAACAACGAAGAGCAGCCGGAAGCGGTATGACGCGCCGGCTGCGATATCAGTAGCATAGTTGCCAGGATCAACTGAACGGGCAAGCGACACGATCTTTGCTTAGCATGGCAGAATCTTCGGGAAGGGATGGGGGACGGAGCCACGCACTGTAAGCGACTGAGATGATGAGCCCGGGCCCGACGAACCGGTAAAGGGTCGACAGGACCGAGAAAAGGTGGCCAGGTCGCCGGCGCCAACCGCTCTCACCGCCACGGTTGGCGCCCGCGTCCTGGTGACTCGCACCGCTACCCAGACTGGCGCTTTCTCCGTGCCCGCGGCGGACCACGGGGGGAGAGTCGGCAGCTGGGGCGGGTGCGAGGGCCGGGGCCAAGGCCGGAGCCCGGCCCTGAGACGGAGCCACAGCCACGTGGCTTCCCGCCTTGCCGCAACGGCTGCCGGCGGCGTCCTCGCTGGCATCCACAGGCTCTCCTGCCGAGCATGAGCAGGCCAGAACAGCGCCCTGCAGTGAGGGCGGAATGGCTCGGCGCAGACGCCGGGTGTTCACCATGCCGTTGAGATCTTGGTTCGTGGTTAGGTCGTTGGACAACGCATTGGGGCACTGGTTGAGACCGTCACTGCGTGGCAGCTCGTCCGTGCGTGATGGGCAATTCATGCTGGGAGGTATTGCGCAGGCAGGGGTGTTGTGACTGAAGGTCGACCACACAGGTGCATATGCATCTATCCGCCGCCGCCCACAGAGTGGCTTACGTAATTTCGACCCACGGCTACCCCGTACTGATGAGCCACTACTCCGTAATACGTCGGTATTTTGGGACGCTAGAAATCATTGCAGACCGGCAGCGGCTGTACCGAACCGGCGTCACGGCAGAGAAAGCGGAGCCGATTGGGCTGCCAGCGATCCGGCTTCCTCCGAAATTCCCCAAAGCACCAACCAGCTGCGAAATATGCTTTTTTTCTTTTTCACGTCAGACTGCCGTGCACGCAAAGAGTAGAATAATTTATACCAAAGTTGCCAAGGTCCCTCCTGTTTTCGGCCCATTCAAAGAAAAATAAAGACCTCCGCTCAGTAGCTGTTGTGCTTGTTGAAAATTGCACCAAACTCCACGCTTTTTCCCCCATTCCAGTCGTTGATAGCATTATAGTTGAATATTTTCAGATCCCTCCGACCCCGTTCGGCCACAGCCTATCCTAGGGCAGCTCTGCCAGGTGCCGCGATGACACCTTTCCCCCCCCCCCTCACCCTGCTCTTTTCAGCGCTGTTTCTTGCCTTCGGCCGATGCCGCCGCACGTTGCCGGTCTCTCTTGGCATAGATCCCTGCGGTGAACGGGTTCTCGAAACGCAGGGCCACCAGGTATACAGCCAGTACCTCTGCGGTCAGCAGGATGCCGGCGGGTTTGCCATAGATAAGAGCCGACCCCAGGAAGCTCATGGTGCTCCCGTAGTACATGGGCGCGTCCGTAACGTTGAAGGGGAAGCCTGTCACCATGTGGTCCATGAGGATGCCAAAGTAGTCGCCCAAAAACGTCCCCGTAATTCCGAGCCGCAGCGTTGACGACACGACCAGCACGTTGCCGGCAAGGAGCAGGCCATAGCCAATGTAGGACGCGGCGGGGGCATCTAGCAGGGGGTGCGAGGGCTGGTGGCGCAGTGCACGCTCATACAAAAGGTCGCGAACGATGCCGAGCGAGAAGATGGTGGCGGCGAGAAAGTAACAGGCCACCTGGGCGCGGCCCCGGAAAAGCCGAGTGAGGATTTTGTTGTGGTATTCTGGAGATGCACAATTAGCCACCAACCGGAGCTTCTTCTCTGGGACTTGTTCCAAGCTCGTACCTTGTCTCGCAACAATGCTGTACTGCCGTTAGCAAATAGCCGCAAAGCGAGCAGCTTCAAGAGAGCCGAGGCAGACTTACTTCCAGAAAGTTGGGTTGAAAGCGATAGAGCAAGCCGAGACTTTTGGGAGGCAAGAGTTAGTGCACGTATTCACGCCTCTCAGATCCAAGCTCGACCACTCACGCAGAAAGGTCTTCTGGCCGAAGTCCACCAGCTGGCTGATTTCACCAATGTAATCCATGTTGTGCAGAGTATGTATGAGCACCGTTGGTCCTTTCAACGCTGAGGGACAGAGGCTTAAAGAACAGAAAAGCACTTTGCTGTGGGGCAGGATTTAGCTGCCACAGGGCCGAGCTTGGAGCTGTATGCAAAACGGATAACGGATGTTTCAACAGGCAGTTTGCCGCAGCCAATGGAAGAGCAGCATCGCCTTCTTCAGCTATTGCCGCACGTGTCCCGCAAGCTGTGCTTCTACACCACGATACTCTATTTCGCAAACACAACCCGAGCAACGGCTGGCCGTGCTCTTGTCACCACGCCTTTCTTGTTGCCGAATCTCTCCTTCTTTTTGGGTCTTCCGTCTTTCGAAAGCTGCCTAGTCTCGCTGGCGAACATTTGCTCTGTACTAAACACTCGTTCATTATGCCTCGAAAAGCCAAGCAGATGCCTTCTGCACCGCATCCGCCTTCTTCGCCCGAGAGCTTTAAGCAGGAGCTCCAAGCCCTGGCGGCCAAGGCCAAGGACGACCAGGCCGCTTCTCTCTCCGAGCAGATACGTATCTACTCGCGGGTTCTGCTATGGCTCATCCTCGCGGCCATCTCGGCAAACGTGTCCCTGGATGCGCTGTCGCCCGTCTACGGAGCTATCCCCGCGGCTGTCCACCACTCGCGCCTTGTGTCTGCGGCGTGCTTTGTCGGCTGGGCCTCCAACCTGTATCTGCAACGGATGCTGCCCCTTCGCTGGCGCACAGCCATGCTGCTGCCGCTGCTGGCCGCTTACATCCCAGCCGAGCAGTTCTATCTGGTAAAATGCAGCCAACTACTGTCTGCGAGATGGGGGCCCCTCGTCACCGAGGCTCTGTCCCTGTTCCCCCTTCTCGTCGGCACGGTGGCGTGCGTGGCCACAGAGCTTGAGCGGGCCGAGGGTCTCGATGCGTTTGTGCGCCTCCCGCGCTGGATCGCAGACGGCCTTCCCGGCATGGGAGCCTTTGCTACGTTCCGGCTGGCCGAGAGCGCTGCGTCCAGATGGGGTGCCTACACTCCCGGGCCGGGCGCCTTCTCCGTCCTCTCGCAGATCTCGCAAGGCCGCGTCGCCCGCCAGCTGATCGCTTTTGTTGCTTATGCCCTGGCTTCGCCCTCCCGTCTGCTGGTGTATACGATCCCGGCTCTTCTGCATGCCGCCCTCTTCAACGTGCACCTGACAGCGTCGCCGTTGGCGACGCGGTCTCTCAACGCAGACCTGGCTCTATACAGCAGCTCGGCGAGCGTGGGCAACTGGAGCCTGCTGGATCGCCGCGAGTCCGTCACGGGCTACATCTCCGTCCTCGAAAACAACAGCCAAGGATACCGCGTTCTCCGCTGCGACCACAGCCTGCTGGGCGGCGAGTGGGTGCGCTTTCAGCCCAACCCGGTGGCCGAGCCCGTCTACATCGTCTTTGTTATGCTCGAGGCTGTTCGCCTCGTGGATGTGCCCAACAAGGCCCCGGACAGAGATGCACGCGCGCTGGTTGTGTGAGTTGCGCCCCTTTTATTGTTTTTTTATTGTTTTTTTTTCCCCTCTTTGTGTGTGTGTATGTTTGCGTTTCAATGTTTGGCAAGTGGACTCATTGTGCTTTTGAAAGAGGACTTGGCATCGGCACAGCTCCGGCGGCCCTCGTCGCACATGGGATCGATACAACCGTGGTCGAGCTGGACCCCGTCGTCTACGAGTTTGCAAGCCGCTACTTCCACCTGCCCCCAACTCCCTCCGTGGTCATTGAGGACGCCGTGAGCTATACCGACCGGGTAGCCAAGGAAACGGGCGGCGAGCTTTACGACTACATCTTGCACGACGTCTTCACCGGGGGCGCCGAGCCGATAGCACTGTTTACGCTCGAGTTCCTCCAGAATCTACACGCCCTGCTGAAACCCTCAGGTGTCATTGCCATTGTGAGTCAAGGCCTCTGGGCATAGGTGGTGACCGAAAAACATGCTGATGCCCCGTTCTGTTCTGTAGAACTACGCCGGGGATTTTCGCATGACGCCAATCAAGGCCGCCGTGCACACGATTCGGGCCGTCTTTCCGGCTTGCCGTATCTTCCGCGAGCACCCACAGGAGACAGGCGCGGAAGGTAAGCCTAGCTCGGACGACAAGTCCGGCTACGACTTTGTCAACGTGGTCATATTCTGTACCAAGAGCGGCACGTCTGTATCTTTTCGGGAGCCGGAGGCGGCGGACTTTTTGAATAGTGGGATACGAAAAACCTACATGTTCCCGACCCACGAAGTCGTGGATGCAGACTTTTACTCTACCGAGAGTGTCAGGCTGGTGCAGAAAAACGACACTGAACAGCTGGCCAAGTGGCACGTCGAGGCTGCTTCGATACATTGGACGATTATGCGCCAAGTGTTGCCTGCCAAGGTCTGGGAGCTATGGTGAGGTTCGCCAGTGCAGACAGATGCACGATAGCCTCCCGTGCCAGGGGAGCACGATTGGATGTATTAGATACAAGATTTTCAAAATATAGGAATCTACGAGGGCAAATGCCACATGTAACTTGCAAAGGGATATCGGGAGGCTGTCTGTGCCAACGGCTACACTAAGACGTCTCCTTTGGTTCTCTGGCAGCTTGCATCGCCCGATCTTTCGAGGTGTCGTTGAAATCGGTGCAGAAGTCGGCCAGGTAGCCCGGCAGGCCGGACACGCGGTTGTAGCTGGCGGGTATCGGCGCACCCAGGGTCGTATAGACAGGAACCACCCCGGCCCAGACACGGCCAAGGGTGGCTTCGTCGGCCAGGTCTTGCCGGCTATCATTGGGCTCGCCAGCACGAATCTTGGCGCTGCCGCCGACGATGCGCACCTTGAGAACCGCGGTGCTCTGCATTTCCGCAGCGTTTGGAGGGACGCGCGTGTTGTCCCAGCGAGCCGTCGTGACGCCATCGGTGATGCACCGCATCCCGTACAGCTGTTCAGCAACATCGGTGACAACGGTGGCGTACCCAAACAATACGGCCGACCGGTAATTGTAGCTGTGTGCGTTAGGGGTGAGGGCCAAGACGAGGCTGTCGACAAGGCTGGCGGCAATGGTCACGGGGAGGCCGTCGGCGCCACCGCCGCCACCGCCACCGCCGCCGCAGCCGCCGCCGCCTTCTTCCGAGTGGCCCTCGCCGTCGTCGGCGGGCTTTTTCAGACCTCTCGCCAGGTTCATGATCCTCGAGCTCACGTATCCGTGCAGGTAGAGGTCCAGGACATCGCCCAGGTCTGCACTGGGTCGCGAGAAGGAGCCCATCTGGCCAATCATGGGCAGGGTTGCTGGGAAGGGCGAGTCCGGGGGCTGGAAAGACACATGGAGCATCTGGGCTGCATTGACGATGCTGTGGATAGTCTTCAGCGTGTAATCGGCTGGCGGTTCAGTATGATTTCGTTTCGAGCCATCTGGTCGACTTACCCCGGGCAGCATACCGCTTCACGGTATTGAACGGCTCCTTTGGGTATTCCAGTTCGATACGCGGCATTTTGGATCGGCTGGTCGTGTTCACTTACCTGGGAGAGCGTTCAGTCTGGCCGAAGATGAGAGAGCTTAAGTAGTCCTGATATTACGTATGAGTCAGTCTGCCTTTATTGGCATCTTGGGTGCCTCACTAGTACCATTTGATTCTTGCCGCACGGAGCGCGGTATCTTTATTGGGTCGTGCCTGCACTTTCCGTCACATCTTGCCTCTGCGCTGGGCTTATCATTGGCCAAATGCGGAAAGTCCACGCGTTGGACTGGAGCAAGAGCCTTTAGCTGTCAGACTTCCGCCGCGAAGAAGAATTGCAGCTTCTCCCGCCAGTACCGGCTTGATCTAGGCAACGGGCGATAATCATGGGCCGTTCTGTGCCCAGCAGATGTCTACATGGCTTTCGCTACCTTTGAGGCAATGGCTGAAGTCGGACGCTTCGGAGGGCTGCTTTCGGGCGCAGCTTCTTGGGGCAACAATCACAAAAATTACGAGTTTGAGGGCTTCATCGCAACCTTGGGTGTCGGCTCTAGGATTGTCAGCTCTGGGACTGTCAGCCCTGGGATTATCAGCCCTGGGATTGTCAGCCCTGGGATTGTCAGCCCTGGGATTGTCGGCATAACATGCCCCAAGGCTGAAGATGCCAGAAAAGCAGGCTTTGCATGGGTCAAGCGTGCGCCGATACTCCAGGCGCCCTCGCCCAACGGCTCCGAGGCGCGAGGCTCGACCTTACCCACGCCTCTGCACCTCACTTCGCATCGCCAACCCCAGTCTCCACGGCCAGCTGAGGGCGCATCGTGCGCAGGCAGACATGCATGTCGGTTCCCCGCAGTTATTCCCTTGCTACTACGATGGCCACTTCTAGCTGCGACAAGTGCCAGGCGGAGGATAGTATCTTACGCTCGCAGCAAATTTCAGGTCTCGACCGTTGCCGCGCGATCGCCTACCGAAATAGAAGATACAGTTCTATCACTCCGTATCTTGCCTTTTGCGTCATCCCCTAAAAGACAGGGGAGGAGGGAAGCTAGCGCCGTCGCGTGCAGGTTGCGACGTCGGGAGTTTCATGTGAAACAGCAGCGACAAGGGTCTGCCACAGAGCACAGCATGGGGGCCCCCTGGCCAGCCTCGCGCCGCGTCCAATCAGGGCCTGCCGTGTTTCTTCTGGCATGAAGGACGCTCCGAGGCATCGGACGGGCCCTGAACGCTTGCCAGCCGTTGCGTTTGAGGCTTTGTTTAGCCAGCACCCTGGACGTTTCTCTCGTCTTCAGCGCGGCCGGCAGGGCTCACAGCTGTGTGCTCTGACCTCTACTGCCAGGGTTACAACAGCCCACCGCTGCTGGTTCACGAGTGGGCTACGTATTACGGAGGGAACAGAGCTTTTTGCTGTGGAGCCCTTTTCTGTACGAAGAGATGCACTCCTGGATTGCTGTACCCTGCACTTCGCGTCCTGTCCCCCCCATCTTCCAGACTGTTTCTCTGTTTCGGCCCTCTCTTTTTTCTTTCCTCTGCCTTGTTTTATTTTTACTTTCTGCGTGTCCGTTTCCCCTCTTTCGCCCTTTGCTCCTGTCAAGTGACGGCGTTGACTTGCGGCGGTGTTTCTCTCTTCTGCTTTCTTGGTCCAGCACAACACGGGAACATGCCTGGGGGAAGATGACTCGGTTACCTTAATCTTTTTTTGTGTGTGTTGATCGTTCGCTCGCTTTTTTTCTTTCGCTTCTTGACATTGTGCATGTTCCATTGACTGGGCTGCTTTGTCGCGGGCTGGTACCCATTCATTTTGTTAAGTCGGCTGAGCCGCAAACATGTCAATAATGCCCGGGGCTTCAACGACGGCTCTCATTGCTGCCTTTACATTGTAAGAGACGCTCCGGTCCCACGAGCCCCAACTCTGCTTTCGACGGTGTGTTTTGTTGCTGACCAGCCAGTGGCATTGTCGTTAATACTGCCTCCGCCGCCCTCTTTCTGCACACCAGCCGCCACGGCCGCGCCGTCCTTCGTGATGGCAAGAGGCTGGCCCTTGCGACCTTTCTTCTCGGTGCTGCCCTATGGGCCTTTGCAGACTTTGTTTCCATCGCCATCAACACGACCGCTACCACGTCGTGCCAGGTCGGCGTCATCTTCAGCACCTCCTTTGACCAGATCAGCCGCTTTTCCTTCGAGCAATACCTTCTCTGGGCCATCAACGATGGCCCCAGATCGGGCTTGGCCCAAGTTCTCCTCCAGGGCCTGCTAGGTGTCCGTTTTGTTCTGGGCGGCGTTTTCGTTGGCTTCTCGCGCCCCCAGTTCGACCCCGTCTGTGTTCCGTCGTCCTCGATGGCGCCACTGGCCATTGTGGTCATCAGTCTAGATGCCGTCCTTCTTGCAGCTCTCTCGGTTCAGGCCTTCACCTCTGGCCAGGCCAGCCGAGTCGTGTCGGCCCACCGCAAGCCCGTTTCCCTTGCCATTGCCTCGTTGGCGGCATGGACGGCGGTGAGTCCCCCCTCCCCTTCACACTCCTAGCTACCCCCAAACCGCGTTTTTTGCTCACAAAGGCAACGCCTGTAGACAAGCGTGGTCATGCTTCTCGGCCTGAAGAAGACCAACCTTCTCCTGCGAACTCTGCTTCCTTCTGCTGGGCTTCTCTCTCTGGTTGGTAAGTGTGTGAACTGTTTGCCGTTGAAAGGCAATTCCCCCCCCCCCCCCTCTCACGTACTAACACGGAAATTCAGTTCTGGTTATAGTCTGCAATGAGCCGCTTACGGCCAGTGAACCCCGAGCACCACGGGCCCCCGAGTCACCGGGTGTGCGCGATATTTCCACCGGACAGTCCACCTTGACAAACAACTCGACGGACTACGCGCCCAGCCGCTACGAAGACTTTAAGCGCTCAGATATGGTCTCCATGGAAGCCTTTGAGCGACCTCGTGAAGCGCCGCGGCCGGAGCTGCCCCCCTCGTCCTCGGTCCCCATGGATGGCCAGCTCTATCAGCCTTTCGCCGGCCTGGAGACAGAATCCGCAGCAGAGCCGTCTCACGAGAGTCGACCGCAGCATGTACGAGGCAAGCGCAGCCTGTTTGATATCAGGCTTGGTCTCGCCTCTGGTGGTGCTTTTGCGCAAAAGGCTGTGATCTCGAGCCCGATTCTCCAGGCCAACGGAGATCAGAACCCCCTCAACAAGATCGCCACCATCAGTCTCCTGGATGCCGCACAGCAGGACAAAGAACGCCGCGCAAACTTTGTTGCTCAGGAAGACGCCGCCCTCATTGCCCAACGCCCGGCTCCGCAGCCGCCCTACAGCTCTCCCGAGGATGGCGTCAAGCGGAGCATCAGTCTGAAACGCAAGGAGGTCGGAATCGCTGCCGCCGAGCAGTCTGCAAAAGCGGCCATGCTGGAGCCCATGCCGGCTTCCATGACTTCGTCGGTTCAGCTGTCTCCGGGCATTGAGGATGTCCGCCGTCGGTCCCCGAGACAGCCCTCGGCAGACTCTAGCGCCACGCTGAGTTCCACCATGTCCGACAGCCATGCGTCCATGGTATCTGGGCCTCTGCCTCTTCGCCCCCTGAAGCCACGGCAGATGATTCCACCCAGCGTGCGACCCAGCGATATGCCCGGCCAGGACACGGCTCTCAACAACGCCTCGCTGCCCTCTATGCCGCCTCGCACCGTTCCGCGACCAGACATCCGGCCTTCGCGCCAACTGGCGGATCTTCCAGAGACATCCTCGTCCGTGCCCGCGGTAACGGCCTTGCAACGACGGCCCACAAACGGCCTTCCAAGGAACCCCAAATCGGGCAAAGTCGCCATGGCAAATGCCTTTTCAGAGGATGTGGCCCAGTCTGTCGAGAACGAGCGACAGAAAACCGTCATGTTTGTGAACGATATTGTCTACAACAATCCTGACGCGGTCCGGAACATTATCGAAGGTGCCGCCCATCCCGAGCTGCGGTACACAAAGTCTGTCGTTGACCGTCCCCGCCCGATCCCCCAGGCGGAGAAGGATCGAGCCATCTTTCCGGCGGAACCGTTCGGACACATGCGCAGCAAGTCCGGGAGCTCACTCCTGGGGCGCAGCAAGTCTGCTTTCCGGCCAGCAGCCGGCAGTCCTGTGCAGCTGCCTCCTCTGCCCCCAGCGCCGGCGAACGTGCCGGTCAAGAAAGATATCATCGACACGAACCGGCCCCTTCCAAACGACACCAAGAGCATGACCTTTGATGAGAAGATGACGCTACTGTTCCCGGCACCGCCGAGCCGGGACGGGCCGCCTCGGCGTCGGTCGTCTGTCCCCGAGTTGCCTCAAATGCTGCCTCCTACCTTTATGACCTTTGTCGTGTCACCCACGGGTGACTTTGACGATGGCACGAGCCGCATGTCCAGAAGCACAGCACACACCGCGCGGACTTCTGTGCGGACAGATACCTTTTCCGAGGTGGACGAGCTATTCCCGAGAGAAGGCGGTCAACTGACCGGGCCCGACCAGCAGCGCAGAGCCGTCGACAACGAGAGTGCCATCCTTGGGCTGCCGACCGCCAAAACAGCCAATTTGGAACCGTTCCCACGACGCTCGGCCGGAAGCGGATACACTCTTGCCCAGAAGCGAGCTTCGTCGCCAGTCCTACCCCCCGATCGCATCTCCATGCTCACGGCGAGCACAGCATCTGGAACACACGAAGGCTCCATGACCAGCAGCGCCTCTGTTCTGTCTCCCTTTGTGGCCATTCCCATTCAGGCAAATCGCTTAGCAGCTCGGTCCACTTATATCAAGAACGACCGGATGAATGACCGCAGCGTTGCCGTTGCCACCACCGCCGCCGCCGCAAGCATGCCTGAAACGGCAGCACCCCGCCAGGACACGGATGCCCCCAAGGAACAGGCACAGGACGGAAACAGAAACGGGAACGGGAACGGGAACGGCACATCTCAGTGGCATCGCCGCGTTGGGGACGACTGCCCTTCCTTCTCCGAGCGCAAGGCTATCACAAGGTCACGGAAAATGCTGCCTCCTACGCCGCTTTCTCTGGGTCCGGCATCAACCGGGAATCCCGTCATTGTGAAAGCAGCAGAGCCGTCTCCCCTGGAGTCTCCCGAACAAGCCCTTGCGTTTATCCAGGCACAATTGAAGAAATTCGAGGAACTTGATGGCAATGCCACCGAGAGCCCCAACCAACGTCTGGCTCTTCTGCACGACCTCGAGGATGAGATGGACCTTCAGGAGGGATACTGGTACAACATGCGGCAGACCCTGGGGCGCACTTCGCTATCTTCTGCCCTGACAGCATCGCCCAACATCGGACTTCAACGCAGGTCGACTGTCAGCAGCATTGGCGCCACCCCGAACGTAAGTGCGATGCGACTTGGCACCGGGCTGGATCCTAGGATATCTCTGCTTTCCCGCGTCAGCGGTGAGATCACAATCGGGCTCGACCAGAGGATTGACCCCAGGTCAGCCGTCGTTGCGGATGACTACCTTTTGAAACCTCTCGGAATGGCACGCAAGGATGTTGCCACTCCGCGCCAGCAGTGGCTTACTCCGCGGAGCCTCAAGATTTCAGACTTTGGCAGCCCAACACCTCCGGACTCGGACGAGTCGGGCATTGAGAGCGGAGGTCAAACGCCGAGCAGCGCAGGAAATGCCAACGGTGCTCTTCCCTCTGGTGGAAAGACATCCAACTCGCGCCAGCTCCTCTGGGCACCCAGCCCCCCGCAGATCCATCTCTCTTCCACGTCGCTCTTATGGACGCCGATTTCCAGGACTCGTCGCGATGCAGCTGTGTCTGCCGAGTTCACATACACGGCACAGACACAGGCACTGCCACCACGCAGATCTTTGGTCAGAAGACTGGCCATGGATCGCAACAACGACGTCGAGGCCCGCCCCGTCTTCGTAGGCGGTGGTGGTCTCTGGCAGAAGGCCAATGCAAGTGGTGGAGCGGCCATGTCAGGAAAGCACCTGTGGGCGGCACCGAGCGAACAAGACCAGCCCACGCCTTCTTCTCCAAGCAACGATATCGGATACTGGGATCAGTTTGAGGAGGTGGAGATGACTGATTCTGAACTGCCCCCCGTGTCCCTGCCCAAGAAGGCGCGCCCGCTCACGCAACGGCCGCCGAGGCAGAACAAACGGGCCACTGTGCTTCCCGACATCCTCGAGAATCCGGAGCCTCTTCCGGACAAGCGCGGCACCCTCGGTATCTTCAAGTTTCCATGGGGGGAGCTGTCCGACACGGCCACCATCCAGCCCAAGGTCACATCGTTTATGGCCATGCCCGGAACCATGACAACGGGTGGACAGAGCGTCAGTGCCTACCTTGAAGCAAGAGCGAGGGATCTCGAGGCCGACGAGTACTCGTCATCATCTTTCTTTGATGACTATGACGAGGAGGATGCCGAGTACGACTGCGAGGCCCAGGGATCCGACGACGAAGACTCGGACAGCGACGACGGCTTTGACGAAAGCACACTGTGGGAGATTGCAAGCCTCCTGAAATCAGAGCATGTGCCGTCCAAGCTGAGCCTCCTGCCACCGCCTCTGCCGCTCGATTCGGAGGTGGACTACATCCCCGAATCATCTTCTGGCGAAGACCGCGAAGCGGCCGATGAGGTGGCAGAGGCTTCTGTCGAGGAGACCGTGGAACAGACTCCAGGCGCTTCTTTGTGGGTCAAACCGGCCGTTGATGAGCTCCAAGCATTTGCTGCAGCCGTTGCATACCCCGATGTGATGACCTGGAAAATGTACGACAACCTGGCTCAAACAGCTGCGAAGCGCCGGCCTGTGGCATTCAAGCCTCTCGTGATTGAAAGCCACGAGCTCTGGGGGCAAAAGTCAACCGTGGTATCGCGTACGGTTTCGCCTTGTCTGTGGGTTAAGAAATTGTTCCAAGAAGACGCCTTCACAGCCGCAGTCGCATACCCTGCCGCAGATATCTGGATGTTGTACGACAACCTGGCTCAGACAGCTGCGAAGCGCCGACCTGTGGCATTCAAGCCTCTTGTGATTGAGAGCCACGAGCTGTGGGCGCGCCAAACAACAACCATCTCGTCTGGATTGTGGACAAAAACACTCCCGAAGCGCTCCTTCACAGCAGCGGTCGGGTACCCTGATGAGAAGAGCTGGAGAGAGTACGACAGTCTGGCTCAAACAGCTGCAAAGCGCCGGCTTTCCACACTTGCTGCTCTCCTGATCGAGAGCAACGCGCTGTGGGCGTTGAGGCCAACACTCTCGTCTGGTCTGTGGGTGAAAACACTCCCGAAACGCTCCTTTAAGGCAGCAGTCGCGTATCCCGACGAGGACAGCTGGAAACAGTATGATTGTGTGGCTCAAACGGCTGCAAAGCGCCGCCTTTCCGCGCTTCCTGCTCTCCTGATCGAAAGCCGTGATCTCTGGGCACCAAAGCGATCGCTCTCGTCTGGGCTGTGGGTCAAGCAAATGCTCCCGAAACGAGTCTTCACGGCAGCGGTCGCGTACCCTGATGAGGACAGCTGGAAGCGGTATGACAGCCTGTCTCAGACGACGATTACAAAGCGCCGATTTGCCCGTTCCGCTCTCGTGATCGAGAGTCGCGAGCTGTGGACGTCGAGGCCAAGGCTTTCCATTGGGCTGTGGGTGAAGCAAACGCTCCCGAAACGAGCTTTCGCAGCAGCAGCCGCATACCCTGACGAGAAGACGTGGAAAATGTATGACGGCCTGGCTCAAACAGCTGCGAAGCGCACGGAGCGTGCCTTGCTCGAACCCCTCGCGATCAAGAGCCACGCGCTTTGGGGCTCCGAGTCAGCTGTTGCACCGCATCTCAAGCCGTCGTCCTGTTTGTGGGTTTGCCAGCGGCTGCAAAGCCGATCTTTCACAGCAGCGGTCGCGCATCCCGATGTGCAGACCTGGAAAATGTACGACAATCTGGCCCAGACGGCGGCGAAGCGCGCCGGGCTTGCCACATCGAGACCTCTTGTGATTGGGAGCCACGAGCTGTGGCGGCCAAAGCCAGCGGCTGCGGTGTCTCGGCATCAAGTTGCACCATGCTTGTGGAGAGGTTCTTTGCGCTCGGCAGCTCCTACCAAGGAGAAGGCCATGCTCTGGACGCCGCGGGCCAAGCTCGCCACGGCTGACAACAAAGCCAAGCTCTTCGACAACGACGCAGCTGCCTTGTTAAGACAGCACAGCATCACGATCCGCACGACGTCGAAGGAGCCTGCTGCTCTACACATGAGCCGCCCGTCCCGCGGGCGCAGCCTGGCGCCTCTGGAGAAGCTCACCTCCGACCGTTTGTGGGCGGCGCCGAAGAACAGCGGCCCGGCACTCCGGCTGTGGACGCCTGCGCCGCTTTCGTTGTCGCAGACGGACAGCTACCTCTTTGATGCGGCACGGGCGGCCGCGGAACGACAGCGGGCAGCACGTCGAACCACGGATAAGGAGCCTGCCGCACTGTACATGGTTCGCCGCCAGCGCCCTCTCCCCATGCAGCCCATGATGCCGTTGGCGTCGTCGGCTTTGTGGGCTGCAGGCAAGACGTCGGGTGGCCGGGCGCGAAACTGGATCACAGCCGGCGCTGAAGAGGCCGTCCCGTCGCGGCAACGCCGCTCTCTTCGCGTGGTGTCTGACGCGGAATGGCAGTCGGAGCTGCGCGAGGCGGTCTTGGCGAGCTACCCTCGCCGGCCACGACGCGAAGCCTCGGCGGAGCAGTGGAGAATGGCTGTAGATGAGGCTGCGGCCCGCAGCTATCCGTTTGACGCTGCCCGGCAGCACCCCGTGCTTGCAGGCTCGGCTTCTTGGGCGCCGAACGAGGCCGGTTGCGACGTGGCCAAGGTGCACCCGGTGTGTTTCGGCGCAGCAGACCAGGACGAGGAGGAATCCGCACAGCCGGAGCAGTGGGACGCAGACCCGGCCATGATGGCGCAGATTGAGGAACTCGAGCGGGAGCGGGAATATGCAGCTACGATGGCGCAGCAGCAGTTCCGGTTCGAGGTTTAGGTTAGGTTCGGAGAGGTGGGGCGGAGGAGAGAAGCTGCCACTCACTACTCTTGACGCTGAGAGGAGATGTGGGCGAGACAGAGGGTACCCTGTACAAATGATACTATTTTCTTTTTCTTTTTCTTTTCACAGCTTTACGCATTCTCACTCGCTTAGCTTCCATGCTTATTTATATTGTATCTATAGCAGATTTCAACAATGTTTGGAGCGGAGCTTTGCCGTTCTTTTGCTCGAGACAGCCTCAGCGCCATACATACGCAAGAAAATCATATATACAGCTGTATCTTACATGTACTTACAGCAAGTACTGCTCGGCTCTAGCAACGTATTCGATGGCTAGGTTACTTTCATTAGGTACTTCTACGGGATCCAAAAAAAAAATGCTTTACCTCTCATGGCTTTGACGTTGGCACATCAAACTGGCACCCCCTTCCCGCCCCCTCCCCCCCCCCTCCCCCTTTACCCCCCCCCCCCCCCAACCTGCTGCACCCCTACAGCGAGGCCCGGTCTGCTCACACTAGACAGCCGTCAGGAGATTCGGCCTGTGCTTCTGCTGTTCGGGGGTGGGAGTCAGACGGCGCCGATAAACTGGGGTGACAGCCAAGTCGCCTGAGCGGTCGGGTAACGGGATGGCACCGGTGGAGATGCGGTCGCCCATGCGGTCAGGCACCAGATCGGGGACGTCGTTCTCCGAGGTCTTCTCGGCAGCCGTGGCCGTGGCCGTGGTGGGGGACGCATCCGGCGTGGCCGGCGTGACGGGGCAGACAATCATGGGCGGGCGGGTGGGCGACGGAACGACAAGGGGCGCCGGCTGCGGCTGCTGGCGGACAAGCAGCTGTCTTGGCAGGGCCTGTGCGAAGCCCTGAGCGCGGGCGACCTGCTCGATGCTCTTAAAGTACTGGCGGCGAGACCAGACGCATCAGTATGCACTGGCCAGCCCTCTCCGAGGGGGAGGACGCAGCAGACAGAAAGGGCTTTCCTTACCTTGACAGTCTTGACACGCAGCTCGAGCGTGGCATCTTCGTCGCAGACGACCATGGGATGCGGGTGCAGCTGCAGGCTCGAGAGCGTCCACATGTGGTTGACGCCCTCCTCGATGCACTTTTGCAGGGCCAGGGCCTTGCGGGGCCCGAGCACGATGGCGACCACTTCGCGGGCGTCCAGCACGGTCTGCACGCCGACGGTCAGGGCACAGCGGGGCACGGCGTCGACGTCGCCGCCGAAGAAGCGGCTGTTCACGCGGATGGTGTCGTAGGCGAGCGTCTTGACGCGCGTGCGGCTGCCCAGGCTGCTGCCCGGCTCGTTAAAGGCAATGTGGCCGTCCTCGCCGATGCCGGCCAGGAAGAGGTCGATGCCGCCGGCGGCGCGGATGCGCTGCTCGTACGACGCACACTCGACCTCGAGATCCGGGGCGTTGCCGTTGAGCAGGTGGACGTTCTCGGGACGGATGTCGACATGGCGGAAGAAATGGCTCCACATAAAGGTGTGGTAGCTCTCGGGGTGGTCCCGTGGCAGGCCGACGTACTCGTCCATGTTGAAGGTGACGACATGCGCAAACGAGACGCGGCCCTGGCGGAAGGCCTCGACCAGGCGGCGGTAGACCCCGAGGGGGCTGCTGCCGGTGGGCAGGCCAAGAACGAACGGCTGCGAAGCCGTGGGCTGAAAAGTGTTGATGCGCTCGATGATGTAGTTGGCGACAAAGGCACAGGCCTGGTCCTCGTCGTCACGGACGATCAGCCGCATGGTGCCGGTCCGCGAGTGCAGAAGCCTTGGCTGAGCAAACAAAACGTAGAGCGAGGCTCTGAAGATGATCGGGTGATGACCGGCTCTAAAAGACGAAGACGATCGACTCCGGAACCGATCGGGACTGGTTATATTGGCCTCACAAGTCGGACGATACTGGGCAGAAAAGAAATAAATGGAATTCCTGCTTTCAAAGGACTCAGGTTATAGGGTGCTCGAGCAGAAAATAAGAAAATCTAGGAGTCCGAATGCTTTCTAGGGTTGGGGGGGAGTCCTCGTCGGATCATAATGCCGCATTGACGCCATCACCGGCTCAGCCTTTTTTAAAAGCAGGCGGCACTTTCTGCGCAGCCAATGCTAGCCGTCCGTCTTGACTCATGCCCTGTCCTCCCACACTAAGTGGCAGGCCCGGGAAGCCGTAGCAGGGCGCCGGCCATACTGTGCAGGATAGCCCTTCTCTGGCTACCCGTAAATGGAACGTTATCTGAATGTGGTGCGTCCGGTGCGTCCTTTTGATACCGGAAGACATTTTTTCTACAGCGGCAAACCCGCGCGCGCCAAAATGGTTAGCTAAGCGTACCTGTATCTTACAGTGCCCGCACAGTATGCTGGCGCTAGCGCAGAGGCAACGTCATTGTCCTTCTGCGCTCTTCACCCGCCCACTTTACGCGCGCAAACAAAGTCACAGCTTGCAGCTGCCACGTGGGGAAGTGGAAAGAGCAATC
This sequence comes from Graphilbum cf. rectangulosporium, assembly GCA_019925645.1. Lineage (NCBI taxonomy): Eukaryota > Fungi > Ascomycota > Sordariomycetes > Ophiostomatales > Ophiostomataceae > Graphilbum > Graphilbum cf. rectangulosporium. The sequence continues at coordinate 75,337 of JADHKI010000004.1, forward strand.
GATCTTCCAAGGACCGAAAAGTCCGGGAGAGGGAAGGAGCCGGTGGGCGAGCTTCCTCCCTTTTTTTCCCTTTGCCTGACAGCGCCGTCGGACTGGAAAAGGATTGTTGTGGCCGGTATCCTACTCCGTACTAGCGGAGCATTATCAGCATTATTTCCCATCGCTCGGGAGGCAACGTTACAGCCTCGTAGTCGAGCACAGAGCCAGGCTAGTAAAATCCGCCCAAAACGCCCCGAGTTGCTCAGCCCGAGAATTACCCGCGCGCCATTGGGTGCAACTCGCGCGCTATCATAGCTCCAGTAGGCCATCCATCACCTTGGGATGCCGCCCCTCGACACACAGAATCACGTTGACGATTGCCTTTTTAGGTGTAAGCGTTCCTGCCCTGTCTCCTGGGAGAGATCGGCGGCTTTTTAGGGCAAATACGAGCCTATCGCGCCTACTAGTGCTCGTATGCGCCCATGTTACAAGAATATGTATCCTTTACGTACAACTACAGAGCAGGCGAGGCTTTCTGACCTCTTGACCGAACCCACACAACGACGCCACCCCCCCCCCTTGCTCCTTCCTCCCCACTCACGACCGCTCGCTCCTGCGGGCGGGAGTATCGAGTATCTTACACTTGCATGCGGTGCTACCACCCGTTAGTGCACTACATACCACTTCCCACTGCCGTTACCTCCCTTTGCTACATACTACCATCAACGCGCCTGCCTTTCTCCCATGGTAACCCGCTCAACGGCGCGCCCGTGTCTGTCTCAACTCGCTGCTGCCACTCTGGCCTCCTTTGACGTGCTCTCTCACTGGCGTGTAGATCTTTTTTTCTTTCATGGCCTCGCCCATACCTTTTTTGGACCGCCGTGCTCTTTTTTTTTTTTTTACTCTCTTCTTCTTCGTTCACCGGCCTTGCTGTAACTCGCCTGCCGCCCACCCTCTCCCCTCCTCCCCTGTGTCCCAGCTGCTGCTTGTTCTGGTTCATCTTTTCTTTTCTTTTTTTTGAGCTCGGTGCCGGAACCTGCCCCAATATCATGACCGTCCTCGGCCCGTCTTCTTTCTCCTGTTTCCTCCCCTGTTTCCCCTGCTTGTTAGGCAGCCGCTCTTTTCTGCCATGACGACCATTCGCAGCACCTGCATCGCTACCCTCAAGTCCCGCCTGCGAGGGCGCCCGTTCTTTCGCGCTCTTTCAGCCTTGTGGTCCCGGCCAGACAGCGGCAGGCCCGGGGATTTCAAACCTCCCACAGAAGCATCGGCCGACGGCGGAAATTCGGCCTCCTCGTCAGGATCCTCTGTAACCGCCGCAGCAGCCTCTCCCCAAAGCCCCGTGACCGGACCTGCGGGCGTCTCTCGGACCGTGGACGACTTCTTGTGCGAGGCCGAGGAGCTGCTGTTGGGCCCCATCCAAGAGGACCGGCTGTGCCTCTTCGCCGGCCAGCTCAAGGAGCAGTTTTGGAACCGTCTGCTCACCAGCCCAGCATGTATGATTCCCTCATACAACCACCAGCTCCCCAGTGGCCAGGAGCACGGCCGGTACCTGTCCCTGGATGTTGGCGGTTCAACGCTGCGGGTAGCCCTGGTTGAGCTGTCTGGCTACCAGGAACCAGAAAATGGTTCCAGTATGCGCATCGTCTACATGGACTCTTTCAAAATCACCCCAGAGATAAAACAGCTCCAGGGAACGGCTTTTTTCGACTGGATGGCTGCGCGTATCATTGAAACCCTGCATCAGGCAGACTGCAGCGATCTGAAACAGGACGCTGCCTCGCCTCTTTTGATGGGCCTCGCCTGGAGCTTTCCTCTAGAGTAGGTGCCTTTTATCGTCCCCGGACGTGTACGGAGTGCTGACCCGGCAGGCAAACTTCTCTCCGCGGGGGCTTGCTCCAGGGCATGGGCAAGGGCTTTCTCGCCGCCGACAGCCTGATCGGCCAGGACCTGGGCCAAATCATCCAGCGGGCGTGTCTGGAGCGCGGCTTATTCGTCGAGCTTGCTGCCATTGTTAACGACTCGGCCGCAGCTCTGTTGTCGCAGGCCTACAAGCACAAGGTCGCCCGCTTCGGCCTTATTCTGGGCACTGGTGTCAACATTGCCGTCCACTTGCCCATCCCGTCCGTCGGGCGGTTCAAGTTTGGCGCACGGCCGGATCGGTGGTTTGCTCAGGCCAACCATGTCATAATCAACACGGAATTAGGCATGTTTGGCCATGGCATCCTGCCGGTCACGCGATGGGATCGCCAGCTGAAAAAGGGCCACCCAAAGCCCGACTTCCAACCGCTCGAACAGCTTGTGTCTGGCTACTACTTGGGCGAGATCTGCCGCCTGGCCCTGCTCGAGGCCATTGAAACGACGGGCCTCTTGAATGGCGTCGCACCCCTGTCTCTCCTGGAGCCTTACTCGCTCGAGACGGAAACAATGTCTTTGATCCAAGAGTGCGTTGTCGTCAACATGCCCTTGCTGCTGAATTCATACGCTGACCTTGGCCCCAGAGACCAGTCAGATTCTTTGGATACTTGCATTGCAGCTTTCCACCAGCGCCATCCTTCTGACCTGGCGCCCACGCAAGCCGATATGGCAGCCATCCGCACGCTGGCATCGTTCATCTCCCAACGGTCGGCTGCTATTGTCGCTAGCGCGGTCTTTGCATTGTGGGAGCTGAAGGCGGAAGCCGAAGAGGAGTACTCGAGTCTCACTGCCTCGGAAGACCGAGCCGACCCACGGCGTGCGGGTGAGATCGAGGCCGAGTTGCGCATAGTACGAGATCGCACCGTGGTGGCCTTTAATGGATCCGTCATCGAGAGGTATCCCGGCTATCTCGAGCAATGCCAGCAAACGATCAATGGCCTGCTACGTCGTGCCAGCAGTCGCGGCCCAGCTCATCATCACAGCTCTATCGACCTCATACCAGCTCAAGAGAGCTCGCTCTTGGGGGCCGCAGTGGCTCTCACCTGTCCAGAGGACCGCCCATGATTCTGGTCCTCACGGCGTGCTTGCTTGCGCCCAATCAAGCTCACCTGTACATTTTGACATAGATTCGGCCGCCTGCTTTTGTTGTGGTTATTGTCTTGTACGGACTTTTGATTGTGTTTTGGCCCGTTTTGAACGCTTCGTCCGGGCGCTGCATTTTAGCGTAGGAGAATAGGTTTGGGGTGCCCATTGATGGATTTACAGATCTCGCTTCACCTTATCAGATAATAGAGGCATTTAGGAGTCAGGATAGCATGAATGTCTTTTTTTGCGAATGGCATTGTGGAGGTTCAGTATCGAGCCTCGCCTACAACCGCGAGTCGTAGTAGTGGACGCAGAAGAAACTGCTGGTGAAACAAGAGTAGAACCAAAAGAAAAGGTATAGAACGGTCCTCAAGAACATGGTATTTGTATTGACCCATCCCATTTGTCCAACGCCCGCCGCATAAATCCAGTCATTTCGACAAAAGTCCAGAAACACGAGGCTTGGTGTCCAAAAACCTCAACGGCAATAACAGCACCTACTGCCATTATGACAAAAAAATCAGACAAAGACAGAAGGTCAATCAGCAGCAAAATACCGCTTGGTCTTGTTGTGGATTTGCTGTGCCTTCACTTCGGGTGGCACCACGGTATGGTGCACCACATGCGGACGATAGATGGCATCGACAGGCGGCATCCTTTGCCAGTTAGTCTTTTTCTTCCAGCGCCCGACACTCTGGCATTCAAGCAGGGGGCTCTCACCAGTCGTCTAGACTCAGGGGGAAGTACTCGTATAGCAAGTCCCCATTTTCGAAATTGGCCTCGCCGGGTAAGCCAATGTCAGATCCGTTTTTTACAAGTCTGGATGAGGCCAAGGAAGTCAATGGCCTGGCAAGGGTAGTCAAGCTACCCATGTTTGTAAACGGCGGGCTGTTGGATGGCGGGTCGGTGCTCGTCTGACTCGGGCTTCTCTCGTCCTCTGACAGAGACAGGCTGATGGGCAGAGACGGGTTTCCCGGCAGTTGTTGCTGCTGTTGCTGCTGCTGCTGCTGCTTCTGCTTCTGCTTGGACTGCCGTTGTTGGTGGTGCTGTGGCAGCTGATGCACCGTGTTTGGGGTCGGCATGGGCGGTATATCGTTGGGCCAAGCAGGCACGGGGGGTCGTGCCACAGTTGGCGAGAGCGCCATCTTCTTGGCTGGGTGAGGGTTGGGCTGCACAAAGCTCTGCGTCCAGTCGTTGGACTGCCGGGTTGTCAGCCTCTCGCTGAGATTGGAAAAAGAAGAAAAAGAAGAAAAAGAAGAAAAAGAAGAAAAAGAAGAAAAAGAAGAAAAAGAAGAAAAAGAAGAAAAAGAAGAAAAAGAAGAAAAAGAAGAAAAAAACAGACAATGAGGAACCCCAAGCGCAACGTACCTGCATGCTCCCGAGCGAGTGATACCGCTGAGCATGGCCCATCAGCTCTGCACTGCCGCCGCTGTTTCGGTGCTGCAGATGCGGCGGGGACTCGAGGGCGTTGGGAGGCGCCGAGTGGCGCTCCAACGGGGCATGCTGTGGCAGCTGCTTCTTGTCCACATTGGTGGTGCCGCCTGTCACGGGGACGTCGCGGCGACTGACAAAGTTGCGCGGGCTGCGGCCACGCACAATGACCGGGCCTGATCGGATCTCGGCCACTTTGAGCCACTCTTCGCCCTTGTCCTTGCTGGCGCGCCCCTTGCCGCCGCTGCTGCTGCTGCTGTCGTTGCCACTGCTGCTGGCAGGGTCGGCTGCGTCGTCGGGCGTGATCCTGGCGAGAAGGCTGATCTGGATGACGTAGTGCTGCTGCTGGCCTTTTCTGCGCCCATTGTTCGCTGTCGCGTGCTTGAACTGCAGGCGCTTCCACGATATGGGAACCGAAACGAGCCCGTTCTCCAGTTCCTGGCCGTTGGCAAGGTCAATGGGCACATTCGACGGCGAGTTGACGGCCTTGGCGTCCTCGGAGGATGATGGCTGGTTGTTGGCATTGTTGCTGTTGGCCGTGGCGCTCTTCCAGGGAATGCTGATGATCTCTGTCGGCTTGCCCTCAATGCTCTCGACGGCACTGATGGAGGCGGCGAGCTCCGTGACGGATATGTGGCGCCCCTGGTCGGTCACGACCTGCTTGACCTGGCGCGGCAGGTTGACCTGGCCGGAGCACCACCAGAGGTTGCGCCGATAGCAGGTCAGCTCCAGCGGCCGCCCCGTATTCTCGGCCGAGAAGACATCCTCGGCCAAGAAGAACATGCCAAAGAGCTCGCCGCTCATGTCGGGGTCGAAGAACTGGCCGGACTCGTCAACAATGGCCGCCTTGACGACGGGGGCAGAGAACCCCAGCAGTTTGTTGTCCAAGCCCTCTTCTTGCGGGGACGTCGTCTCTTGGAAGCCTTGGACATCCTGCGGCGCTGCTTCAAAAGGCCGCCCCGCCGGGCCCGCCGAGAAGGGAAAGGGGTCTTCAAAGGTGGCCGAAAAGGTGTCGAAGTCGTATGACGGGCTGAAAGGCAGTGGTGGCGCAAAGCCGTTGACATTCTCTCTGGGCACACAACATGTTAGGGATCGTTCGTCGAGCACGGTGCCGCAGCTTCGCATGCGCTCCCCACAAACGTACAAGAGAGCTTCCTCAAAGGCAATGTCCTGGCCGAAAGCATCCATTTTCAGGCCACCTGCAACGTTCTGGGCGCTTGCAATGGCGGCCAGGCCCAGGGCGTCAGCATCGGGGCTTGGCGACACTGAAATGGCTGACATGGAAGGGTATGCAGCCATTTCCGCATCGTGTATGCTAGCCTGTGGTTTCCGTCGCAGAAACAACGGCGGCGTTCTCGAAAGCTGGCAGCCGCCCCGGTCCTTCTCCGAGATCCTTCTCTAGAAGAGAGCTTGTCGGCAGGCCTGGCTTCGCCTCAATTTGGAACGCTGACGGACCCCAATAAAGACGGCGCATAAGAAAGCAGGTCGCTCCCCCCTAAAAATAAAACTCTCTGGGGCGCAAACCTGATCCGGCAGCGGGCGGGAAAAAAAAGTGTCGGCGGGACCCTTCGAGGCAGTCTTATCGGGTTGATGCGAATGCGATCGTGCTGGTCGGTAGAAAGTGAAATGGGAGAGCTGACCAGTGAGAAGGAGGGGAGAGATTGCATGTGCAGTCGAATGGATCGGGCAGCCCTCAAACGTTCCGCTTTATCTGCACGAACGCAGCGTTGTTAGCGCCGGAAAGATAAGCTAAGGCCGCTGCTAATCATTGGTCTCCATCCCCTGTAAATTAAGGGCTTGGCCACTAGAAGAAGCGGGCCTTGAATCTTAACGGAAGCACTCCGTACGCATTTACGGAGTAGTTTGACGCGGCTGAGAGATCCATGCGTGTAGATTAAACACATTACACCGATACCTGGCCGTTTGTGTTGTAAATCATTCTCAGACAGGGCTGAGCAAATTGATATTTTACTCTCCGTAGAGGGCACGCCAGGCGAGTACTAGAAAAACAAATACAACCAAAATCATGTCATAAATATAAGAAAATATAAAAGGTTCTCGAGCCTCCCGGCCATTCCTCATAAAGACCCCAGGTCGGACCACTGCGTACTGGTTAGTGAAACTGGGCTGCTCAAAAGTGCCGTCGATCCAATAGACTTACGCTGTCCGAGGTGCTGGTCACCTCATGAAACACCTGCAACACCTCGAATTGCATGGCCAGAAGCGCCTCGTAAGCCTCGTCCGCCACCAGGCCTAGGACGCTGCGCTGTGCTCGATGATACTTGTTCTGCCGCACGCCCATCATGGCCAAGCCTTGCAGCAGCAGAGCCGTCTGGGCGGTGCCCGGAACCACCACGGGAGCCACAATGCCGCCGACTACGGCCTTGTCGTCCCCCGTCGCCCGGGAGCTTTCATCCGTGCTTTTCCTGTCCTCGCCATCGGGAGCGGTGCTTGCGGACACTCCAGCACTACCATTCCTACTCTTTGAGGAGGGAGTCTGTAGTATCGGGAGGAGCGTCGCTAACGGGCTTCGCGGGCTGCTGACAATGACGGTTCCTAGCAGGCACTCGCTGGCGTTCAGGTCCTTGACGCTGCTGCTGGAGAGACTGGTATTACGCCCCCCTTTCTCGGCCCCGGCCGAGGAGACCTTCACCTTGGCTCGGACCACGGCGCACGTCTTGGTGGCTTCCATCAAGGCGTAACGGTAGAGCTCGGCCACCTCCGGGCCAGCCAGCGCGGACACGTGGCTCAACACGCCATCGGCCAGGTCGGGGCCCTGGATCAGGTCGAAACTGATTCCGGCGCTGGACAGTTGGCGCGTCAGCCCGTCTGGGGGGCTCCAGCGGCTCAAGTCTTCAATGGCCATGTTTCGCAGGCTCCGCAGGGACGACGACACATCCCAGCCGCCTCGGGCAAACCAGGACCGCAAGCTGGCGGTTGTGCTCGCTCCGTCGCCGACCGCAGCCACGCTGCCGCTCCCCGAAACGGGCATCCCCTCCATGGTTGTTGAGCCGTCATCGGCAACGGGAATGCCCAAGAACACGCCGGGGAAAGAAGCGCCCAATTTCAGCGTCGCCAGGCCCGGCTTTTTCAGCAAGATCCTCAGGGCGCCCCGGTGCAGCGAGCGGCCGATGGAGATGTTGCGTTTGCTCGGATCCACCAAGAGCCCGCCGATGATGCCGGTGCCCTTGACGAAATAGGTAGCACAGAAGCCGTACAGGGCCTGCGTGCTGCTGTTGCGCACCACCAAATGAGCCTCCTCAATGTTGGGATGGTTCGCCTCAAACGAGGCGGCCGTGGTGTAGCGGAGATGCTGGAGGTGTGAGCTGCTGGACCGCACAATGGCTTGCAAAAGCTCATCCAGTCCGTGGCCGTCGCGGTCGCGGTTGTATGACTCCACGAGCCAGTTGCGCCGCGACTTGAGCACCTTGCGGCTCTTACGCAACGTGCCGGGCAACGTGCCGCTGGGAGAGAACTCGCCAAACAGGGCACGCACCAGCGCGTTCATGGCCATCTCGGTGTAGTCAAAGGTGCAGATGTATGTGCCAATGACCTTGTCCATGGCGAAATCGTAGGGCGAGCTGACGGCCACCACGATGAGGGACTTGTTCTGCCCACTGGCCCGGAACATGGAACACATCATGGAGATGTGCTTGGTGAAGCCGGCCTGGTAGTGGTTCCGGTTTGCATCCGCGGTGACAATGATGATAGTGGAGGCGCGTTTGATGAGGTTTTCGTGGACCGGGCGCACGCCGTTGGCCGTGTAGGATGTATGGAGCAGCTTGCCGTGACGGGCACGAGCGAGAGAGCGCCCCAGACCTCGGAAGACGCCCTCGCCACTCATAATGGCGCTGCGGTCTCGATGCAGCCACTTGTCCTTCTCAGAAGAGTGCGAAGAAGAGTGTGATGCGAACATCTTGTTCTCCAACGTCTTCGTAGCAGAGGAAGCCGGGAGCGGCTTGACCAGCGGCGTCAACAACAGCAACTCCTCGTGCTGGTGCATGGACTGGAACAGAGGCAGCAGCCGGTCCTGGTCGCGCATGACAGTGATGGAGTCGTCATACGCCCTCTTGGAGAGAGCCAGGTGCGACGGGTGGATCTTTGCCAGCAGGGAGATACCGGGAGGGTTGAGCGCCTTGGCCCAGGACGTGCAGACGCTCTTCATACGGAGCACGCGCCGTAGGGACGTGAAGATTCTCTCCCGTGTGAGGATGCCGTTGGCATAGCCCAGCTTCAGGCCAGAGATCGCTTCGAGCTGCACGTCGTAGGCACGGCAGAGCATGACGATATCGCAGCCGGCCTCGACGGCCATGACAGTGCCGCCCTTGACGCCGATCTCATGGCTCAGAGCCTCCATTTCGAGGCACTCGGAGATGGCCACGCCGCGGAAGCCCAGCTCGTTGCGTAGGAGATCATCCACCACCTGGTCCGACAGACAGGCGTGGCTCACATTCATCGAGGGGTTGGCGATGCCACAACCGCCCACGAACATGGCATCCAGCTGTCCGGTGGCAATGGCGTTGCGGAAGGGCACGATGGCACTCAGGCTCAGTTCCTCCAAGGTCTGGGTGATGATGGGGATGTCCAGGCTCGAGCCCAGAAAGTCGAGGTTGCCGTACGAGGGAAAATGCTTCCCACAAGTGGCCATGCCGGCATCCTTGTAGCCCTTCATGGCAGCGATGCTGTACAGCGAAACTTCCTGGGGGTCGTCGCTGGTGGCCCGCACCCCGAGGGGCTGGTGGCGGGCATTCGTCAGGACATCCAAAACAGGGCCGAGGAAGAGGTTGACGCCACAGGCCGACACCTCTGTAGCAGTGGCTTTCGCAATGGCGTAGGCAAGGTCAGGGCTGCCGGCCGCAGCAATGCCCATGGCGCTCGGAAACTGGCAGATGTAGTCCTCGTCGAACAGGGAATTGACGCCGCCATTTTCCTGGTCAAGCGCGATCAAGAGTGGATAAGGATGTCCGGCCTGGCGGGCAATGGTCTGCAGCTCCTGCACCAGTTTTGCCGTCTCGTTTGCGGCTGGTCTGTGTTAGTCGGGCGTGAAGAAGGCAGCAGAGGCAGGGCCAAGAGCGGATATGCGTATCTTACATTTGAGGTTCTTGGCCGTCAGGAGAATGGATCCAAGATGGTGCTCCTCGATGAGATTGCGGATCTGAGGCGTGACTTCGGTGCCGTCCCATCCCATGATCAGCATCTGGCCAATGGCCCTAGGATCACGTTAGCCTCTGGAAAAGACACCTGGGTAGCCCCATCAATGCGGTATCCTAACCAAGGCCCCGGAGGGGGGGGAGATACTTGGCTCCACCAGCCGGCCGCGACGGAGACAAAGTCCACGGCATCCCAAGCCGAAGGAGCCCCATCTAACTCTGCAAAAGCTCTCACATACCAGTCGAGGTCCTCCCATAGTGGATCTAGATCGCCGTCTAAGTTTTTAGACATGGCGCGGTGGGTTTCCTGTGTTGGACGAGCCACCTCGGAGAACAAAGACAAGGCTGAAGTCGGCGGCACTCTGACAAGTCCAAGGTAACGCCCGAAGCCTGGGATTAGCGTTACGTCATAGCCGTTGAGCCACACAGGTCTATCGCTGCAAAGCCGGGAAGCAGGGCCGGCAGCAACGGAGGGAATGTGGGGAGCGAGGCGAAGGCGTGTTTTGCGGCGGTGGAAATTCAGGTCCGGGGGAGTCAATGGTAAGATCCGCTAGCGGCTCAAACGGATGCCAAGATATAACTAGTAGCGGTGGGCGCAGTTGAGTTGGGTGGAATGGACAAGTGCGAGCTCGTTAGGCAAAGAGTGGAAGAGGTCCGAGGGAGGCGGCTCGCACCAGGACAGTCGCTGATTGGCTACTTGTTCAGCCAATGGGCTAGCAGCAGAATAAGTGGGATGCTTTGCACAATCAGGCGGGGCCATTTGAGATCGCGGTTTACAAAGTAGGCTTGAGGGCCAGCCAGCCGGCAACGTTACATATAAATTTGCAGCATGTTCAAAACACTATACAGTGACAGGAATTCAAACATCTGCTTGTTGCAAGGTTTTCGTGGGTGGCAAACGCCCCGATCGCCCAGAAGCTCCTGACAAGTTTGCGCCACGCCCCGAGTTTACGTCTGCAAAACAGTTGCGTGACAAAGGTCAACTGCGTCATGACACATCGTTTGGCGATGCCGATGCGCTAAACAACGCTAAGGGCATGTTGCAGTCCGGCTGCTCAGGGAGCAATGAGCCATTACTTCTTGCTCCTAACCCTCGTCGCTGCTCCGAGCCGGTGCATCCGTGTCCCGTTCTTCCTATTTTTTTCAAATGGCCAGAGGTAGCAAGAACGAAAGGCGCTTGTCCTTCTACTGGCCCAATCACATACGGAGCGTACACATATAACGAGGAATAATAATAAATGGGGGAAGGAGCAGGCGGTCCGCGAGTGCCTAGTTTCAGATAGTTCCAGACACAACTCCATCTTCAGGGCTTCAGCAAAGAAGACATCATGCCTTCTGCCATACCATTGACCATGCCGGCTCCAAATGCCCATCAGCGGCGAGGCATCACAAAACTCACAAACTGTCGACTGGTCCGCGGCGATGCTCTGGTCTGGGACGATCTTTGGATCAGTGCTCCTACAGGAAAGATTGTGCGCAGCCAGGCCGCTTTCTACGACGACCATGTCCTGCCAGACGAAGTGATTGATCTCGGCGGCCGCATTGTTGCTCCGGGCCTGATCGACTGCCAACTGAACGGAGCCTTTGGATTCAACTTTTCTACGCTGTTTGGTGACGAGACGGGAGGCTCAGAGGAGCCCCAGTATGCCCACCACCTTCGGGAGCTCAACCGCAAGCTGGTGAAAACAGGAGTGACCTCATACGTGCCCACAATCACCAGCCAAACAAGCGAGCTCTACCAAAAGGTGACCCTTCTCCCTGCTATCCAATCTCCATGGGCATCAATCCTAACAGCAGCTCCCAGGTCATCCCCTTTCTGGCCCCCTCCGGACGCCGGCAGTGTGCCGAAGATGGTGCAGAGTCACTTGGCGCCCACGTCGAAGGCCCCTTTTTGAGCCCAACCAAGAACGGCGTCCACAACACCGAGGTCCTCCGGCAGGCTGAAAGCTTCAGCGATGTCGAGGACATGTACGGCGCAGCCAACCTCTGCCCGCCCCCAGAAGCCCAGGAGAAGGCCAAGACGGCCGACGGAGAGCAGCCGTCCCGGCGGCGCCGGCCCCAGAGACCGGCCATCCGCATGATCACAGCCGCTCCAGAGCTGGGCCGCATGTCCGATGTGGTGTTTCCCGAGCTCAGCCGCCGTGGCATTGTGTGTGCCATTGGCCACTCCGAGGCCACCTACGAGCAGGCCGCCGATGCCATGGCCAACGGGGCCACCATGATCACCCACCTGTTCAACGCCATGCGCCCGCTACACCACCGCAACCCGGGCATCTTTGGCGTGCTGGGAGAGGTGTCGGTCGGCTCCGCCACCACGGCGGCCACGTCCCGGACCCCCGGCCACCGCCCCTTCTTCGGCGTCATCTCGGACGGCAACCACCTGCACCCTACGACGGTCAAGATTGCCTACAATGCCCATCCCGACGGCTTCATCCTCGTGACCGATGCCATGCACATGGTCGGCTGCCCGGATGGGCTCTACGACTGGACGAACGGGGACCGCCACGTGCGGCTCGTCAAAAACGGCAGGGTCCTGTTGCTGGAGAACTCGACCACCATTGCGGGCAGCACCATCACGCTCATTGAGTGCGTCGAGAACTTTATCAACTGGACAGGCTGCACCATTCCCCAGGCGTTGCAAACCGTCACCGCCACACCCGCTGCTATGCTTGGCCTACAGGGTGTCAAGGGCTCTCTGGATGCGGGTGCTGATGCCGATCTCATCGTCCTGTCCTACGAAAAGGGCATGACCCAGCCATTGAGCCCGTCAGGCAGGAGCACGACAGCATCGCCAGAGACACGCCTTCATATAGACGAGGTGTGGAAATTTGGTGTACGCGTACACCAGAGCTCTTTGGACGATGTATAGCCGATCAGAAACCCCGGGATAGAATTGAGATCGCATAGCATCACGCGGATATTCCACTTAATATCAGAATAGCATACTATGAATATAATTGGCCTAGAGAATCAGCAGCAATAAGCCCAAGTCTTGACTTGATTTTCTCGTAAAGGGCGGCGTCAATGATGCTGTATCCTCCTCGTTTCTCACAGGCTCCTCAAGCGCCATCCTCGCTAGGACGATACTTCCAATCGGCATAACGATGAAGTCGGTAGTCTCTGCTCTGCACGCCTTTCCACATTCCGTACAGCCCGCCCACTGGCCAGATCATGGTGAGCCACCCAAATCCCCCAGCCGAGGGCTCTCTACCCTCCAAGTGCACCCGGACCTTGTCGAACACGGTCGGCAGAGCACCGGCCGCTTTGTACTTTACGCGCAGCGCATCGTACCAGTCGCGTCCGCCAAAGAGCTTCCAGAAGGCGTCTTCGGAAAAGTAAGTGCTGGCGTACAGCCATTTGCGGCCACCCAGAGATGTCAGTTTGTCCTCCAGCTGCTTGTTTTTTGCAATAGACTGGTTGATCAAAAGTGGCCCTGGGCCCCAGAGGCCAATGTTGAGCATGTGAGTTTGGTCCACAGATGCTGCGGATGCTGCGGCAGTCGGCGACTCATCACCCTCCTCCAGCATGGCAGGATGAAAGGTCGGCCCTGTGTGGCGCCGGAGGGGACACAGCCATAGCGGCCAGATTGAAAACTCCTTGGTGACGTGCTCGATCAGCTCCACCGCCGCTTGGCCAAAGGGAACAGCCATGTCCTGGATAACAAAGGCCTCCGATGCCTTGCCGCTGTGCAAGGCTCGGTACATCATGCGTGTGTGAAGGAGGTCATCCAGAAGCCAGCGAGTCAGGCGATTGAACGGAACCATGAAAAAGTACAAAAAGGCTGACCGTCCTACCCAGAAGCCGCCGCGGTCGTACCTAAACAGGTACTCGGCCAGCGGGATGTAGTCAATGGCAGGCTCAGGTACAGTCAAGCCCGCGCTCGCGCTATCGCCGCTTCGGATGGCCGTTTTTTCGTAAGCATGCAGGTAGAACCAAGGATCCCAAGGGTCACTAAAGGTCTGAGGCTGCACGCCGGCAGGCTTGTCGTCGGTCATGACGCCGGTGATGATGGCCCCGTGCGTCGGCCCAAATAGAATACCGTCGATAAAGTCTGGGCGCTCTGTACTGCCGTCGACAGCTTCGCTCGCATTCAGTCCTTCCTTCACAGCTGTACGCACAGCGTCGATGCTACCCACAACATTGAGTGTGCGCCGATATGTCGTCCGTACCCAGCGTCGCGCCTCAATGAGCCGGATCTCCAGAAGAGTGACGGTGCCCAGGCTCCCCACCGCGCCAGAGGCAGCGTGGAACAGGTCCGCCCGGATATTTTTGTCTGCGACAACGACTGAGCCGTTGGCTAGGACCAGTTCGATGCTTTCCACGGTCTCGTCGAAAAATCCGTGGCGAAACGACGAACTCTCGCCACCTGTGCCAGAAAATCCACCACCGGCCGTGATGCCCGGGAACTCCATCACCACAGGCGGGATCAGTTTTCCGCCGCTGGCCTTCATGACGGCTGAGACGAGTTTGTCCATCGGCACATTGGGCTCAACGAGCATGCGGCGGCGAGCCACGTCGACGTAGAGAACGCTGTTCAGGCCGGAAATATCGAGTACGGCAGGCTGGGCCCCTTCGGCCCGAGGGCGTGTCGTGTTGGAGGATCCGTGAAACACGCGGTACGGCTTGTTGAGCTTGTAGAGCATCTCTGCCTGCAGAGAGACAGGCATGACGGCTTCACGATGTCTCTCCAGGGCTGCAGCGGCCTCGTAATTGGAGCCAAGTCCAAAGGCGTTGTTTTCAGGCTGCTTTGCAGTCTCCGAGACGACGGGACTGCGAGTGTCCATGCCGCCAACATCAGCAGCAGCCATGCTGTAAGCTTTCAATTGACCCTTTGTGACGAGAAATGAGAATCCAAAGGTATCCCAGGCTGCAATTATTTTTGATGTTGAAGACTTTTGGCCTGTCAGCTTGCGCAGAGAAGCGGACGCTCGTTTTATGCTGCAGTCGACACCCACACGTCCTTGCCTCTTTCCCAAAACGGAGTTATCGTTCTTACCATTGTACCAATTGTCATACTCAATAGTAGCTACCAAGGGCGCGACAATACTAACTAGTACCGATCTTGCGCCAAAGCCTCGTTTTGTAGCTGATGCTTGCGACGGCGTGACAGACGTAGTGTGTATTTTGGAAAACAAGAGTCTTGCCTCTCACAAGCACTGGCTACTTGTAATTATGCCACAAGGTGACGCAGTATGCTGCTTGTCCATTTAAAATAGCTAATACATTGACCATGATTTGAAGTGAAGTGACTTTCGCCTCAATTTCGCTTCCACTGCATCAAATCTTATCCGAGTGTGCCAATTTCGAAGAAGGATAGTATATCTTACAGCGTCACTGATGAGAATACAGTAACTCTTTTCAGGCAATGCCAATCATTTGGCGCCCTATGCGCTGCTGGCGCTGATGTCGTTTGCTGCTGGCGTTGCTGCTGGCGCTGCTGCTGGCGCTGCTGCCGGCTTCGCCATAGCCCGTTGCCAAGCAGGAATCGACGCCTTGACTGCTGGGCTGAACGACGGTATCACCGGCGTGGTGCTGGCGGTAGAGTTTCCGTTGGTAAAGCTGGAAACGGCCTGCGTGTCCGTCCCGGCAGCCACCGCCTCGCCCGTCTTTGACTTTTCGGCACTGGCATCGCCATTGAGCGAAGTGGATGAAGATGAAACAGAGGTTGCGAGCCCACCAGCTGCCGGCGGACGAAGGTAGCTAGTGCTGGAGTTGCTGGCTCCTGCTCCGACCGCCATCCGTTGCCCGATCAGAGTCTTTAAGCCCTTCAGCTCTGCATTCACCTCGCGAAGCCGTCCATCCGTCACCTCCCGCTGCGTATCCAGTGCTTTGGGAAGTGCGTCTTTGAGCCCACGCATATCGTCACGCAGTCTCTCGGCATCCTCCTCCCGTCGCTTGCTGGCCAGTTTCATGTCGCCGAGTACAGTCTCCAGGTTCGACAGTGCGGAATCCAGACGCTCAGTCCGCTCCTTCTCGGCCTCCTTGAGTGCGTCCGTGTCCTTGGAAAGCTGGTCGACCAGCGCAAAAGCGCGCTCAAACTGCTCGTCCACCGCCTTCTTGTCCTGGTCGAGCCGATCCGGCGTTGGTGGAGCGACAAGCGGGTAGATGTACCTCTGGAAACGGTATTAGTGCAAGCCCGTGAGGACCAGCCATTCTTCTCGGAATTGAAACTGCTCACCTTTGTCATGGAAAATAGGCCATAGCCAACACCTCCGACTACTGTCGCCATGATGAACCAATCACGCCAGTCTCTTCGTGGTATCTCTGGCGGCGGTGGCTGCCATCCGTACGGTGGGTATTGTGCATATGGTCCGCTGCCAAAGTAAGGAGCCTGTGACTGCCCAGCATATGGCACAGGCGGCTGCTGGGGTGGCTGTGACCTGGCTACGAGTGCCGGTGTCGCAACTTCAAAGCCCGCCCGCGAGAGGGCGGCATCGATCTCTTCCGGTGTCAGGTTCTTCGCTTTCAGGAAAGAGACGCGACTTTCCGGGGGCGATGCGGCGACTGATGGGTCTTGGAGAACTGTTACACGTCAGCATCCGTCCACGATGAGCCTACAAGTTCCTGTCTGTTCATCGGACGTACATTTGGCCTAGGCATAAATTAGCAACTAGTAACTTCCATGTCATAATTGCATCGCGCGTCGTGTATAGAACGCGATGAGACTTACCGCAGAAGCGACTAGATCCTCACGAATTGCCATTTTAGATGAAGTCCGGACTGGCATTCAAAGACGGCACAGTACGAAACAGAAAGTGTAGGTCGCGACGCAACACGTCTGCGCTAACTAGTGCAGCTGATCTCGTCTTTATTCCAGTCGCAGGGAAAGGCCGAGGCTGGAAAACAGTCACGTGCCGTACGACACGCAAACACACGTGATGCTACACGGGGGTGTGCCAATCATACCCCGCAATCCTCATTGTTTACCTTTTTACCACGGCAACTAAACTATTTCCAACGCGCGCGCGGCGGGCGCAAAGCAGCTTTTTTGACAATCGGCAATCGCAAACGTCACACCTTCACAGACGAGACTGCTGGATACAAAAACTTTTCTGACGCCAGAACTGCATAACTTGGTCGACCGGAAACACGGCGAAATGGCCCAAGATAACGGGCATTGGAGCGTTCGGCGCCAAAGAGAGGTGCGCATTTTGTTTCCGTTTTGCCCATTGTTAGAACGGGGGCCTTTCTGCGGTTGTCGCCTGCTAACACGGCGTGCGCCTCTTTTGTGTAGACCCTAGGTGGACTCCCTCTCAACACGGCCATTCCACAACCGCCATCTGCTCTCAAGCGATCGAGCTCTTCCGTCGGCCAGTCGGGCGGCCCTTTTTCATCCAACCATGTGCGCTCTGTCTCGGGGCCGCGACACTCGCTTGCCCCGACAAGGCCAAGCCAGCCCGTTTTTCAGCGCTCGTCCTCTGGGGCCAACTTGGCCGACATGGGCCTTGCCTCGGCAAAGCGCTCGTCAATACGGCCATATACGCCTGGCGTTCCCGGGCGTGCGTCCACCGACGGCGACCGGCGGAGCAGTGTCTACCGCGGAGGGCGGCCATCCACAATCATGGGCGGCGGCGGCGGCCTGAGCGGTCTGGGCGGCCTCGGTGGTGTGGCCACAATGGGTAGCAGCCACCAGAGCTTCTTCTCCCAGGCACCAGCAGCAGCAGGAGCACTGCGCGACCCCCGGCCTCTCAAGGACCGCTCGTATCTGGCACGGATCGGCCAGGAGCTGGTCGAGTATATGACGCAGCACAACTTTGAGCTGGAAATGAGCCACACGCTCTCGCAGAACGTGATCAAGTCGCCGACACAAAAAGACTTTGTGTACATGTTCCAGTGGCTCTACCGGCGCATCGACCCCAACTACCGATTTCAGAAGAGCATCGACCAGGAAGTGCCGGTGCTGATGAAGCAGATGCGGTACCCCTACGAAAAGGGCATCACCAAGAGCCAGATTGCGGCGGTGGGCGGGCAGAACTGGGGTACCTTTCTGGGCATGCTGCACTGGATGATGCAGCTGGCGGTGATGTTGGAGCGCTATGTCTGCAACCACTACGACGACGCTTGTGCAGAGGCGGGCATTGATGTGGCGGCGGACCACATCACGTTTGAGTTTCTGGCTCACGCATACCAGGACTGGCTCGTCATGGATGTGGACGAGGATGCGGCCGATGACGCCGAAGTGCTGGCGAGAATGCTGGCGCCGCACATTGAGACTATGACCAGGTCGCTGGACCAGGCGTATGCGAAGCACGAGGAGGAGCTCGCGATTCTCGAGGCAGAAAACGCAAGGATACTCAAGGAGATTGAAGAGGTTGAGAAGTCGACACCGGACCTGGCGGTGCTGGACGACCACTTCAAGATCATGGAGGAGGACAAGGTCAAGTTTGAAGAGTACAACGAGCTGGCCCAGCAGCGGTGCGAGAAGTACGAGAAGCGCATCCCGCTGCTGGAAGAGGAGCTCGGCAAGCTGACGGAGGAGCTCAAGGAGGCGGAGACGGAGCAGCGCAACCTGCGGCAGGCCGTGGACGACCAGGGCATCAGCATGGCGGATATTGACCGCATGACTTCGGAGCGGGAGCGGCTGCAAAAGGGCATTGAGGCGGCATCGCAGCGGCTGGAGGAGGCCAAGAAGCGGGTGGCGGACCGGGAAGTCGAGGCCAGCCGGCGGCTCGACGAGCTCGAACGCACGATTGACAAGTACAACACGCTGGCGTACCAGATCGGCCTCATCCCGGCGAGCGCGGCCAATGCCAAGGGCAAGGACTATGAGCTGCGGGTCAAGGTCAATGACGGCCCCAGCTTCACGGCTTCGCAGCTGGGGCTGTCGTCTGCAAATGACGGCGGCGGCACCAACATGGAGCATGAGCGGCTGCTGGTGGACCCGGTGACGGGCTACCAGCCGGCACACATTCTGAACCTTGATCTCCGGGGTCAGGTTAAGAACAGCTTTCTCTCTCTGAGGAAAGAGATCTCGGAGCGGCGGAACGTGGCGATGGAGACGATGATGAAGGACCACGACCTGCTGGACAACATCAAGGAGGCCATGGAGGACAAGCGCAACGAGGTGGAGGCGCTGGAGCACCGGGTGCGGGCGGCCGAGCAGGAGCACGAAAAGACAAAGGAGGTGACGACGGCGCAGCGGCTGGCATCGGATGCGCAGATTGAGAAGATGGAAAAGGAGCTGGCCAAGATGCGAGCGAACCTGTCCGAGTCCGTGCAGCTGATGGAGCAGCGCGAGATGAACACCAACATTGAGTAAGTGTGTGTGGTCGGGGGAGGCACAGCAGAACGGGGTGTGAGTCATGCAGAGCGATGAGCTGACGATGCAAGATACGAGCAGCTGACCCTGCGGGCGGGTGCCATGCGGGAAGAGCTTCATACGGAGATCATGCGGATGCTGAATGACGTGATCAAGTTCAAGATGCATGTGCAGAAGAGCTTGGAAGAGTACGAGGAGTTTGTGACGGAGGAGCTGGTCAAGGAGCTCGGAGAGGAGGAGGAGATGAAGGACGGCACATCGCAGGTACAGTTATGAGGGATTTGGATCTTTGGATACGGGCAGCACGGACCTGCGGTTTCTGAGCTGGGCGGGCTTCTTCATTTTTGGCTTTCTGTGCTTTTTTCCTTTTTGATGATAACGATAAGAGTTTCAATGAGGATACGACGGCTTTGACGTGTACACAGTGTCTGTAGAATTCGTACTGTACGCTCCCCTCTGCCCCCCCCCCTTCCCCACAAAAAGCTATATCAAAACCTCATGGCGCAAAGCAGCCGGGCTCGACGGAATGCACCAGGCAGATGGAACAAGATAAAAATGCCACAACGTGAGCTGCCACCGCTGGTGGTAGCTGCCACGCCACCTACCACGACCACAGCCTCGTCGTCGGCTGCCGCCTCGGCCGCCGCCTCGACAGAATCGGCGTCCGCCGCGTCTCTGGCCACGGCGACAGCATCAGCGGCCCAGCCGGGCGGCTCGGCGGCGGCGCCGGCGGCCTTTCGGTTCCCGCACTACCACGCCTTTCCGCCCATGTTCACCCTGCAGCCCAATCTGGCGACGCGCCGTGCCCAGATGGACAAGTGGTCGGCTCTGGTGCTTGCTTACTGCCGCCACTACCGCATCTTTCGGCTGGCCCTCGGGGGGAGTGGGGGGATCGGCGGCGGCGGCGGCGGCGGCGGGGACACACTGTCGTCGTCGTCGTCTCTGCCGGCCGGGCCTGTGCGGATAGATGGCGGCGGCGGCGGCGGCGACGGCGGCGGCGACGGCGGCGGCGGCACCGACGACGACGGCGATCGCCACGGCAGCATCGCGTATTACGCCCCCGACCTGTTTTGCAACCGGCAGATTGACCGGGCGCTGCCCGGCGCCGCCATCCGCGAGGTGCTCGAGGCGATGCGGCGCGAGGGCCGCGCTGAGTACGTGGACGGCGACGCGGCGGCGGCGGCGGCGGCGGCGGCGGGCGGCTCGGCCGGCAACAGCGACCGGCCTGCCGATGTGTGGATCTACTGGAAGCGGCCAGACGAGTGGGCGGCCCTGGTCGAGAGCTGGATCGACGAGACGGCACAGCGCGGCAGCGTGCTGACGCTCTACGAGCTGACGGCGGGCGACGCCACGCGGGGGACCGAGCTGCACGGCCTGGACCCGGTCGTGCTGCAAAAAGCGCTGCAGGTTCTCGTCCGGCGAGGCAAGGCGCAAATCTTTGGGGCCGAGGACTCTCTGGGCGTCAAGTTCTTCTAGTGGCCAAGGAACGCATGATTGGATATGGATCGGCGGTCTTGCGCGCTTCCCGAAAACCAAACAAGCAGTATGATGCAAAAAGACGTGAAAAACCTTTCCCACCCCCCCTTCCATCCTCTATCCTCCTTCCGGTGATGGCACCCGTGATACCCAGACTCCAGCCGCTATATACATGCTTCTTTCTCTGGCTACGACCAGAAATGGACCGCCAGATAGTGCTCGTCAAACGCGACCTCCTGCCGCATGGCCACATCCAGCAGCCAGTCCGGGGCCACGATCCGGGCCTCCATGTGGCCGTTGCGCGCCATCTGCTCAAAGCGCGGCCAGAGCGCCCGTTCGGCCGGCGACGCGCTCGTCAGCAGGTACACCGGCTCGGGCGGCGCGTCGCCGTCCTCCCCGGGCTGTGTCTTGCGGATCGTCGTGCCGCTGTGCGCGCGGTAGACCTTGAAAATGGCCCCGTTGGCCTCGGCGATCTCCCGGTAGCTCTCGGACCCGTTCTTGATGTCGGCCATGCAGTAGATGACCACGTTCCACAGCAGCCGGCCGCGGTTGGCGCGCGCCCGTGCCAGCGTCTTGGGCAGCGACACGCCGAACCGGGCCTCGCCGTCCTTGTCGCGCAGGGTGTACTCCTGGGTCGGCAGCAGCTTGCCCTTTTCGAGCACGTCCGTGATGAACTGCGAGTTGATCACCTCCGGCCCCCGCGGGAGCGTCTTGAGAAACTTCATCGTCCGCACCAAACATGGCGCCGCCAGGTAGTCGCAGGGCTGGTTGTCCTGCACAATCTGGATGCCCAGGCTGCGTAGTTTTTTCTGCAAAAGCGTCAGCATCGTGCACTATTCCCCCTTTTTTTCTTTTTTTTCTTCACTCAGTGTATACGGACCCGATCGGATTCCTCCTTGCTGCTGCTGTTCACCCAGTGCTGGTATCCCGTGAGGACGATGCGCATCTCTACCGGCGGCAGCGTGGGCCGCGATCTCTTCACGGGACGCTCGGCCTCGTCGTCGGACGCCGAAGCGTCGGCGTCGGAGCTCGTGCCGCGTTTCCCAGCCGGCTCCTGCCGTTCCTTGTCAACCAGATCGGCTGCTCGTTTGCCCCCCCATGGGGCGTGGCCGTCTCGGTTGCGGCGCTTCTTTTCCTTTTCGTACAGGGCAATGTCCGGCGCCAGGTGCTGCAGTTTGGACAGCGCCTTGTCCTTGGCACTCCGGCTGGCACTCGACAGGAGCGACGTGTTGCCTTCGTTTTCCTTGTCCACGTCGCTTTTCCTCGAGCGTACCGGCGTGGCCGCGTCACGGCGTCCCTTGCGGCTGTTGGAGCTGCTTCTCTTGCTTGCCGCGCGCTTGGCTGCCGCATCCACCAAAGGCTGGCCGGGCAGCGACGCTGCATCGTCCGTCGTCATCGGGGCATCCGAGAGCTGATCGGGCTTCTCTTCCATCGGATCGATGCGCTGCTCCGGTAAAGGCGGGGGAGAGGAGGTGGTAGTGTTGTCTCCTCCTCCTGGGTAGAACAGGGCACGCAATCTCGACTCGTCGAGAAACGTCTGGCCAATGACCTCGCCCAGGTTTGTCCGTGGAGGAAATGTGGTGTACTTTTGGTTTGTAATCGGCTGTATCTCGCACTTGGCGTAGCTCTCCTCCAGCCAGAGGTGGTTCACCATGTTAATGTTCCAGTCGCGGGCCGCCTCGCACTTCTCGCTGTTGTCCCGCGCCGTGATGAGGTGTGTGTTGTCCGTTTTCATCGTCTTTGTAAACTTGCCCCCGGCGGCCTCGACGAGGTTCTCCAGGTAGATCCGCGACTCGCCTCCGTAGTTGGACACGGTGATGATGAACTCGTCAAACCCCGGTATCCCGTGCCGCGGGACGGGGTAGTGCAGCAGGCGGCGGAGGGGCGAGCACCACTCGTTGTTGGTGATGATGTGGAAGAGCCAGGCGAGATTGCCAATGTCCTTGCCGGCCTGTGCTGCCTTGACATAGCTGTCGCCGTCGCGGTAATGGCAGATGAAAAAGTCGCACTCGGCCACATCCTCCACCACCTTGCCGCCGCCGCGCCTGATCAGGTCAACGGCAATGGCACGGAACCGGTCGCCGACGCCCAGGTCGTCCGACAGGACCACCTTTCTGTTCTGGAACACGGTGAGGTTGCCGCGCCAGGACTGGTGGCTGATGTTGGGGATCGTGTCCGGGACCGTGGCCGTGGCGCCGTCGAGGCTCTGGTTGTCCGGGATAGGGACAGGATCGGCGCCGCCCGGGCCGCCGCTGCCGCTGCTGGCCTGCAGAATCGTCGGGTTGCTCAGCAGGTAGGGCCCCTCGTCGATTTTCTTGCCGAGCTTGAAGCAGTCGTCGAACCAGTGGGGCAGCACGATCTTGCACCGGAGCCCTTTTGCCACGGCCTCCTGGCACTTTGGGTGCGCCATGGAGAGGGCGCATATGTGGGTGGTGAGCCGGGTCAGGTCCTTGGATTCCGTGCCGCCCAGGGCCATGGTCGCTCCCGTGATGGCCTCCTTGTCGCCTTGCGGGATGTCGGCGCAGGTCAGGTTGACACTAGCAAATATCATGCGCGGGTCGGGCGAGAAAGGCCGGATCTGGGCCAGTTTCCCGCGGCTGAGCGAGTGCGTGATCCAGGCCGACGTGACGACGGGAAGCATCATGTCGATGGCCTTTGCATACTGCTCAAAGTCGATCGAGTTGGAGATGATGTGCGTGGCATCGTGGAGCGGCAGACGCCCGTCGGGTTCGGGATCGAGCGATACGCCCCCGTACTTTTGAGCAGTCCTAGACAGCTGCCCAGGAGTCGTCAGTACACACAAAGAAGGCTGCACCCCCCAGCTCAGCAAGGCCTAGCCGCAGGTATCGATCCTATCTTACCTCGGAGATCGTCTTGGGGGGGAGGGCTCGACTTGGGACAAAGGCAAAGCGGCACGAGTCGAACACGCCCTTGGAGCTGCTGTCCGGGTCAGCCATGCTTGCAACCAACGGCACACGGCAAAACAGCAAGAGACCAGGTTCGGGTCAGAGAAGAGGTTTCGGAAGGGTTCAGAAGAGGCCGGTATTCGACAATGTGATGCCACGTTATTTTGCCGCTATTTTGCCGTCACGCAAACGCGGTTGCCCGATTTATTTAAACGCGTGGCGCGAAAGTTCCGCGACGGTCACGTGCTTTCTACAGCAACGAGATGGAGCGCGTTAAGCCGTAAGATAGATATACTCTGGGGTAAGTGGAGTGTGGGGATACGACCAGTTATTATGAGCGCGTAGGACAGAGTACCTGCCATGTCAGGCTTCAGCAGAGGGCTAGTCAGGGTCACCTGGACAGCACAAGGTGCCCCGGAATGGAGGCGCTGAGTAGCTTTACTCTTCCAAGCCCAACGGGTTGTCCATCGCCGCGTTCGGCACTGCGAATCACAGTTCCGAGAATCCAGTCTTTTTTTCGGAACCGGGGCCCCTTTCGGATTTCTGGGGAAGTTGCACATAGCTAGCGCACCTCGGCTAATGGCGCTACGGATTGCAGCCCCCGTGCGACTTGTCGGCGACAGATGTCACTTTGTCGTCCAAAGCGTTCCGACATCTCACAGACGGCAAATGAGACGGCCTTGCTACTGAGACTCGACTCAGGCAGCGTCCCGGTATTCATTCAGCAGTGCTTGCTGTACAAACGACGCCGTTGTCTTCCGCTTGGCCCCCGACAGAGCTTCTTTTTCCTGGAAACGCTCTCAACTCTCGACAGGCATTCACGAGAAGCTCTTCCGACCATCAAGACCGCCTTGGCTCCAGCGCCATGTCGCGGCAGTTCTTCACAGTCAAGGACCATGTGTTCGAGGGCCAGCACATTCGCGAGTACGCGCGGGCCACCGCCCACGCACAGGAAGAGGTTCTCAAGCTCTGCGCCAAGCAGTATATCCCCCTCAACAACCCCAATCCGCAGCCGGGCGACGTGACCGTCATTGCAGCGCATGCCAACGGCTTTGTCAAGGTGGGCCCGAGAAGCTGCTGCGTAGATGTCGCTGCCCGCAGCTGATGGCTAGGAACTGTACGAGCCTCTCTGGGACGACCTCCTCGAGGCGGCGGGCAAGCACGGGTTCCGCATCCGCAGCATCTGGATGGCAGACGTGGCCTTTCAGGGCCAGAGCGGCATTCTCAATGAAGACGTCCTGGGGAACGACCGTGAGTGGATCCTCTGCTCGGCGCACGTTTCGGGCGGACATGTTCTCTTGCTAAACACCTCTCTTCTGCCTACTTGCTAGCTTCGTGGTATGACCACTCGCGCGATCTGCTTCAGATGATCAACACGTTCCGCGCCGACATGCCGCGTCCCCTCGTCGGCCTCGGACACTCCTTTGGCGGCACCATTATCACCTTCCTCTCCCTCATGCATCCGCGCCTCTTCACCTCGCTCGTCCTCATGGACCCCGTCTTTCACTTTCACCTCGCGGGCCCGACCCTTGCGAATGGCAAGTATCCCCTGGAGCTGTCTGCCGTGCGCCGCGACCTGTGGCCGTCTCGCGCGGCTGCCGCCGCCTCCTTCCGCAAGTCGCCGTTCTATTCCTCCTGGGACCCGCGCGTCCTCGACGCCTGGATCGCACACGGCCTGCGTGAACTGCCTACCCGGCTCTTTCCCGCGCCTCTTCCGCCCGGTGGCGAGAGGCCGGTCACGCTGACCACCACAAAGCACCAGGAGGTCTTTACCTTTCTGCGCCCGCTCCTGCAGGGCGTCGACCCCGAGACTGGCCGCCGCGTCTTCAACCGTGCTCGCCTGCCCGACGCGAGCAACCGCAGCCTCGCCAGCGCCGGAGAGGGCCTGCTGCTGTATCGCCCCGAGGTGCCCAACACCACCGCCCAGCTGGCCCACGTCCGCCCCGGCGTCCTGTACATCTTTGGCGAGCTCAGCCCCATAATGACGCCCGAGCTGCGCAAGAAGATCCCGGAGCTGACGGGCGTTGGCGTTGGCGGCAGTGGAGGCGTGGCGGCCGGCCGCGTGCGGCACGTTGTTCTCGCCAAAGTGGGCCACCTCGTAGCCATGGACGCGCCGACGGCGTGCGCAGAAAAGGCCGCCGAATGGGTGGCGGCAGAGCTGCAGCTATGGCGGCAGGAAGAGAGCGAGCTGGAAAGCTGGTGGCGCCGCAGCGATGCTCAGAAGCAGACCATTGACGAGGAATGGCAGAGCTTTATTGGTGGGGGGAAGCCAGAACGGACCACCAAGCTATAGACAGAATCGCGGATATCTCCCTAGCTAGAACAGGAACACGCATTTTCATCTCTCAGGGTTGCGCCTGTCCCTCCGCCCTCTCCTCCTCGCGAGGCGGCACCCAGATCAAGAAGCCGTCCTTGTCGAGCTTCATGCCTTCGGTTGGCAAAACGCGCAGCACCTTTTGGAAATACTTGTCTCGCACAGTGAGAGCAGGCTTGATCCACGTGCCGCGCACAAGCGGCAGCAGGCGGAAAACAACAGACCTCTGCGACACTGGCAGCACGTGCAGCGTTGTCATCTTGGACCCCGAAAACGCAAACTCGTTGGACGGCTCCAGACTGAGTCCAAAGGTCAGGAAGTGGTTGGACGGATTCTCAATGACGACTTGCAGGAATATCAAGCTCGCCGTCTCTCCGGCCACCTGAGAATAGGACACCGCTGCCAGCACCCGGGGCTCCGGGCCGAACACTCCCAGGCGCGGGACCGGCAGAATGGTCGTGTTGATGGGCTGTGGAGCGTCGTCGTCGCCGTCTTCGCCTGCCTCGCCACCCATCCTCTTCCACTTGATGATGAACGAGACATCCAGATTCGCAGTCTCGCGGTTCTCTAGCGTGTCCTTTTGCAGGATCAAGTCAAAGTGCGCCTCCTCCATCGTCTGGGGCTGGATAGTGAGCAGTTCCGCGTCTGCTCCGGCTCCAGCCAGGACCGGTAGCTGCCGAGAGCTCTCGCAGACGATTCCCCGCGCAGGTTTGATGGAAACAGCCAAATCGACAATTCGCAGATCCTCCGACGCAAACGACGCATAGCGCGAAACCAATGACCAGGCCTGCGTCAGCCCGCGCGCCGGACGCGCTGCGGGCTCGTCCTCTTCCGCCTGCCCAACAATGCTGCTCCCGTCAGCGGCAACATCAGCATCTGGGGCAGAGACGGCCGCGATTCCGTCGGGATCAAAGATGCTTGGCCAAGGATCTGGGTGCAGCCGGGGCAATAGGTCATAATTCGCTTCAAATGGGTTGCTGAGCTCAAGCCTGAAAGGCAGCATTCGCACAATCGGTGTGGCCGGGTCGTCGACGAGGTGGTAAACCACTCGTATGGTGAAATCAAAGCTTGTTGAAAGGGGCACTGCACCCACATGGATACTGCCCCGGATGGTCTTGCTGGCAGCGATGACGCCCAGGGGAACGGCGTATAACGCGGTCTCCTCGCTGTGCCTGGCGGCCGTGTCAATCTCGTCCCCGGCTATCGATAGCGTGAAGCCAGGGGGCTCCTCGCCTGCCATGACAACGTCCAGCTTCGTGTCGGCATCGACGTTTTCGGCATTGAGAATATCAAAGCCGATGTCCACCCCTTCGTTGATGTAGAATTGCGCAATCAGTGCACCGCCCACCACTCCGCTGCTAGCACCACGGAGAGTGATTTCCATCTTTGGAGGTCGTGGGAGGATGTGGATCGACTGGCTATCCGCTCTCGAGACCGCCAAGCTGGCTGTTGGCGACAGGTACCACATCCCGCTTCGGCCGTGGTTCAGTAACGGTATGGTTTGCGATAGTTGGTATTTCTCACAGCTGTAAACCAGCTCCAACGCGACAGCCTTGGCATCGCCCGATTCGTGCAACGGGATGGAAAATTCAAACACGAGAGTCGATTGCGGGTACAGAGTCAGGTCCGACGTTCCCACCAGCTTCACCAAGTTGTCGCCGGTGGGAGCTATCGCTTCGTCACTTTGCGTTTCCAGGCCGATTACGCTGTAAGCGGTTCCGTTGCTCTGGGCACCCGAAGCACCAGAACCTTTGGCGTGACGGATCAGGATGGGCCTTGCATTGCCCTCAAAAAGGATCTGTACTTGATCTAGCGATATTGCAGGTGATCCGGCAAAGGCGTTGGATGCGAGTGTGAGCTGTGCTGGCATGGCCTCGCCTGCTTTGCCCTCGCCGCCTCTGAAAGCAAAGCTGGATGAGAGGAAGGAGGGGGCCGGGCTGTCTTCGACGCGGATGGGTATCCTATCTTGTGACTCAATCTCGCTCAAGCCGTCCAGGGCCTTGGCCAGGTCGTAAGGCCAGTTCTGCCGGTGCGTGTACCGGCTGTCTATAAGCTCCCAGTCGATTGCGACAATGAGATCAACCTGCCTCAGCTCTCTCGACACCACGCGCAGGGTCCAGGCCAATTCCTCGTTGACGCCGAACCATGCTTCTGTCCTATAGATTGCCGCTTTCCACAGAAAAGAGAGCATCTCAAAGGCAGCTGTCCAGTTCTTTGCGCTTGTGTATTCGCGGCCGCATTCGAGGGCGACTTCGGCAGCCAAGCGCGGTTGGTGGTGTCTCAAGAACTCGGCACGGGCCGCTTCCAGACAAGTAACAATCATCTTTGAATGGTCAACCCCGCGCACGCTTTTCTCGAGCGGGTATTCTTCGCAGGGCGGGGGGCACATGTAGCTGTCGTATGTGAAGGTCCTGCTGGCAATCTTGGATGCCGGATTCGAGTCTGGGGGACTCCGGTCATCTTCCGGTATAGCATAGGCCAAAGATCGGCGAGCATACAAATGTCTCGCAGCGAGTCGGTACCAGTAGCCGCTGTGATGGAGATGTTCCCAGGGTGCAAGCTTTTCTCCCAGCATTGCCTTCTCAGGCCTCAGAAAGAGGCTGGTGCCGCCAATGCCCAGCCGCTCCAACAGATTGGCCATAACGAGCGCCCATCGTGCCTCCCAAGCTTTCCACCCATAGTTGTCCGTTCCGTGGCCTCGGCTATCCACAATCACACGAATCCTGTCTCTGTGCTGTTCCCAGCGCCGGACAGCTGTGGTATATTGGCCGCTGGTGAGCAGGCAGCGCAGAATTCGTATGGCAATAATGTCAGCCAGCAGTCGCGCCTCGTTCCAGCGAGGGCTCCAGCTAGGAATGCTGTCCAGAACGTCGGGGCCTAGCAGAAGGCTGTAGGCTTGCTCCAGCGATCTCTGAGCTGCGTCCATTTCCTGTCTGAACTCGGCAAATATCGCAGACTTGAAGTCGTAGCGGATGTGCCAACCAGCAAGAGATAATGTCTGCGAAGTCCCGCTTGTTGGCGGTACAGCGGGCTGGGGTGCAGAGCCGCGGCCGCGCTTCTTTCGGGAATGACGGCCGAGATCACGATAGTACTCCAGGGCGTGTGCGTTAAGCGTGGTCAGCATGTTTTCTGCCACGCGCTCCAACTCTTCCTCAGAGGCAGTACCCGACATGACAAAAAATAGCTTTGAGTCCATGCCACTTCCTTTGCGAATGTTCTCGAGCCGGTCCTGGATCCCGTCCGTCGCGGGCGCGTTGTCGTCGACAAAAATACCAACAGCCAGGCGACTCCGGTAGCCAGACTGCAGAATGGATTGCCTCATTATGTTGATGTCGGTTTTGATCTTGTTGTCCTGCAAGGTTGCTGTGACGGCGTCCGGCGTAAGGGTGTAGAAGCAAAGGAAGATGCAAGGCACCAGCTCCTGGTGTTTCTGTATCCAGTGTGCGTTTATGATTCCATCAGGATAAAGAGGACAAGACGGGCTTAGAGGTGAAAACGGAGAGTGCAGAGAATACGGTGACGTGGGTATCTCGTATTCTTCGGTGAGCCCAGCTCGCCGCGGAGGAAGGTAGTACTCCTAGATTTCCTTGATTAGCTACAACGTGCAAAATTCGGCCGGGAATCCGACGTGATCCTACCCGCCCTGCTGTGCAAACGCGAAAGATGTACCGCTGATGAGAAGCACGTCCTGTCCACGGCTCGACAGAGATGTCCCCGGCCGTGATATACCGGCTGAAAGCAGCGGCATGGTCGCCTTCGAGGAGAGGTAAATCAGATCGCAGCAGAGTCGCCTGGTCCTGGAAGCCATGATTCCGCACTTGATCCCTGCCCCCAGACGACGGCAGGCCAAAAGTTATGAGCAACGGAACATTGTGGTCCAGGCTGTAGGCAGGGTAGTCGTCCATTGTGGTTCGGGAAAAGGCTCGAGTTGGAAGCGTCCAGCTTTTTGCCCCGTGGTCGGATCCGGCGCGCCACCCCGGTGCTGCTCACGCCTCTGATTGTAGGTTAATAAAACCACCGGAACTATAGAGGCTACAGCGCGTTGATTTCAAGCCGTGTTGCCGCCTTCTTTGCTGTATCTTGTGCTGTGCAAACGCCATGTCCCACGAGGCAACACGTTGATGGCGTTCAATTTGAGTGGAGCTGTTGTGATTGGCGGGGCACTCGGAGTACATAAAATGTATACGAGTTACATACTATCTCACATTACTCACCACGCGCTATCTTATCTCCTCTCCAATCAGCTTTCTTCCACAGAGAGCCAAAACTTTGGACTGGACGTGTTGCTCCGTCATACATCCGACATCTCGAAGAGCATGCGCGACTCCGCAGTGGGCGCGCAATCACAAAGTCGCTACGGGAACTCGCACATCTATTGCCAGGCAACCAACTGCAAAACGGATCGCATTGTTATATCCTCCAACCGGCCACGCGGTCGTCTGTTGTCACAATGGCGACACGAGATCAAGCTTTGTTTTACGAAATGCATCTTGGCCTACAAAGAGCCTTGAAGAGGAAATCTTACGGTACGTTTGGTTTTGTGCCCCCCCCCCCAGCATTTTGCGATTGCTCTCTAGGACTTTGAGAAAGGTTTGACGGCGCCTGGAAAAGCTGACACTCCGGGGCAGACTCGGACTCGGATTCTTCAATTGACCAAAGCACGAATCGCGGAAACAAACTGAAGAAGAAGGCTCGCTTTGTACGCGAAGGACAGCTAGGCGCCGCAGATGGCTTGTCCATCTTCACAGAAGTGCGTTTCTGCTCTCTTTTCTTTTTTTTTCTTTTTTTTTGCTTTGTGCAGGTTCGATGGTCTAATGATTGCAGTCCGTCAACCATGCTGGCTACCAGCGGGAGATCATCAGCCGAAACCCGCCACTTGTTGACGAAGACGGGTACGAGATTGAAAGCGACGAAGACGAGGAGGTCGTCCAGGAAGCAATCGCAGCTACAGCCGAAGAAAACCCCTACTCGAGCGTTCATCTCGAGCGTATGTGCCTATTCACTCTGTCATTGCCCCCCCCTCCCATCTCCGATTGACGTGCTAACTGGCGGTGTCTGCAGACATTCTGGCGCCACTCACATCGGTTACCGAGCTTCCGAACCACCCAGCGCTTTCACGGCCGTTCACATCGAGCGCTCTCTCAGAGCTTGCCAAACAAGGCTGCAACTGGATGCACAAGGAGAACGCAGCCCTCTGGGAGGTCAAGCCGTTGCTGACCAAGTTCTGCGGAGACCATATCTGGGTTGACTGCACCCTTCTGGTGACGCCGGACGACATCCACGTCTTTGACGACAGCATTGTCGCCCGCCTTGCCGCGTCCTATGATGCGAAAAGAGTCGAACCAATCACGGCAGAAGACATCCCAAGGATATTGAACGGCGGCACCAACCCACGTTTGAATGGCGAGCAGCCAAACGGTGTGACTGCTGTGCCGGACGTTGCCGGGGGCAGCAAACAAGCCGTTGACAGTATGAATATAGACATGCCTGCTGCAAGTACAGCAGGTACGCAGAGCCCGCGAAGTGAGGCGCCCGAAGAGAATCTCGGCATCCATGGCGGAGCAAGCATGGCATCGAGGTCCAGAGACGCTCAAGACAATACATTTCAAACCAACGGGGGCACTGGTATGCCGGCAGTGGCGACGCGGTCTCAGACCCTTGCAGCAAACAAGGCCGATGGTGCCGAGATGAACGACGGCGCTGGCGATGACGGTTCTGGCTTTATCCACCCCCTTTACCTAGCACCGCGCTCGGCGCGCCCCCAGCCTAATCTTGGCCTCTTGGATAACGAGGCTGAAGACGTACGGCGCCTACTGCAGCTTTGGGTGCAGAAACAAGAGGAGGTCGCTCGGGGGACAAGAAAGCTGCACGAAGGTCTCTTGCGCGCCGACAGGCTGCGCAAGACTGTGTTTATGTGGTCAAAGGCGGAGGCACATTGCGGAGCCAACCAGGACATGTCAGACGGCGAGGACTGGTACGACAAGGACGAATGGGGCCTCGTCGAGGACCTGAAAAAGGGCCATGACGAAGACGAGGAGGACCAGCAGTTGCCTCAAAAGAAGACACGGAATCGAAAGTGAAAACAGCCAGGGGTGCTGGTCCCGGTCTCTTTGCGGTGCTTTGTGTTTTTTTTTCTTTTTTTTTGGTTTGTGTTTTCATGTCACATTTGAGCATGCTCTGGTTATAGGCGTCTTGGTTATAGGTTATGGCAAAGCTATTCCGTCGGCTTTGGTTTTTGCAGTCAATACAATTTTTAGAACATAAATGGCCCGTCACACAGGCCGCCAGCGCGCGACTTTTTGATCTCTCGTCTTCAATTTCTTTCTTGTTTGCTCCGCCGTACTCTCCGCCTACTCTGCTCATCTCTGTTCTCCGTATCTTTCTTTACAGCTGCTTTAACCGCCGTCTGCCCCTTTTTTGGGCCATCCACATGTACGAGTATGCTAGTTTCACCAGCTCTCGGCTTCGCCACGGCAGGAGGGGTGGTTGTGTCTGCCTTTTTTTAATGCAACACCCCCTCTGTTGTCGGCTTCGCCGTGCAAAAGATGAGACAGGGGTGGGCGAGTGTGTCAAGCACAACCGACTTGATCAGCTCGATTCTGGCGGAAAGCAGACGGCCTATGTGTTGTGTCTCATCACCTTCCTCTTACTCTCGGGAGGCAGAAAACAAGCCGAGGCGCGAGCTGCAGGCAAGCACAAGACAGCAGCACGCTCGGTAGAGCTACTTGGTACGAGCGGTGCACACTGCCATAGCTGCGCTATTATTACTGGCGATCCCCCCAGGCGGCGTGGCGCCAAGAAAGGGAGGCCCGCTAGGGAAAAGGTGTCTTGCGCTAGAAGGCCTCTAGAAGAATAATGGAAGGTGTGTACCTGACGCCGTCCGCCCATCAGCTTTGTGTCGGTGCTCCCGGATCAGCCGTCGGTGGCAGGTAGAGATCGGCAAGGCCCATGTCATCCCACTTTTCATTTGGCAAAAGAGCAGGCCGAGAGCGTTGGACTGTGGGTCGAGCCGTTGTTCTCAAGCACCCCCTTGCCGGCTTCAGCGCATCGATTCGGCTCAGATTGGCAAGTACGACTTTTCTGAACCCGTCCAAGCTCTTCTTCAGCGCGAGATTTCCCATCATGGAACTTCCATGAGCGAAAAGGCCCTTAGAGTGAAGGACCCCACCCACAAGCAAGAGTGGGCTTAAATTGCACTTGGACCGCCCATGATCATCTCCTAGACTAGCTGCTTGCGGGACCTCCCCGTACTCCGTAGCTCTCCAGGAAATGACGCTCAGGGCAATTTTAAACGGAGAAAGCAGCTACTCCACCAAGGACAACATGCAACTGAAAAAAAGACTTGTCCACACCCTGCCACACTGGGCTCGAAAGAATGCGATCGCTTGGATCGTGCCGAGTCTATATGTAGCATGCCTTAGTCTGAATGGGAATAAAACGCAACATAGCGCAGGTCGTGGCCGCCTACGGAGTAATTCAAGTGTCTACGGAGTATGGAGTAGTGTATCCTTTCTCTGTAGCGTCACGGATTTCGGTCCCAGTTTTGTCCACAACTGACTTGCTCTGAAGGGGTCCGCTTTATATCCGTGCTGTGGGAAGAAGTCGGCCGAGTCATGGGATTTCTTCCAGCGACGCTCAAGTCTTGAAAAAAAAAGACCGCTCCACCCAACGTACTTGCTTATCTTTGCCTCGAAGCCCTCTTCTGTAAACTAGTCGCACAGCCGCCCAAGCGTAAAAGCACAAGTCCAGCAACAGTGGCCTCGTCAATGCATGAGAACTGATCATTCATCACGCTGCTACCTGTTAGGTGGACCCATTGCCTAAGAAGGAACAGTGCGGGAGAAAGTGGGGGGAGGGGGTGGTCAGACATATTATGGATGTTGTGAAACATTCTGGAAGACCTATGGAAGGATTGTAATTGGGACCATGCGCTTCGTGTTGCTACCCCTGGGCCCTTGCATGCAGGCTAGGACCAAAACAGCCCGGAATGTCACGCAAATTTGGCCCACCCAATGGACAAAGCTTTGCTTGTCGCTCCAGTGCCGTTGCATCTGGGCTGTCAGGGAGTCTACGTCCATAAAACAGGTGCCTTTTGTTCCTGAAAACTCACCCCTTTTCGAGACCAGAGGCAGGACAAGCACTGCCGGCGTGTCTCTTGTCTCTTCTGCTCCGTATCTCACTGCCCGACACCATTCTACGCGACCCCTTATCGTGAGCTGTTAGCCGCTTCCGCTGCAGAGCCTAAAATTAGCCACACCAAAAACCATGCCGAAGCAGGGATGGCCGCATCAGCCGTTCTCTCCGACCCAGTATTTCCTTCGAGAAGACGGATGGAAGCGTAGCCAGCCCCCCCCTTCTCTCATTCCAGAAGACCCACCCATACCCCTGGTCCGCCCAAAGCAATGCATGCACAAGGTGCTCGTATTCAGGCAACAGAGTCGACTACAAAGTGACTTGTTCGTGGTTGCGTGTTGTCTGAAGGCATACTTCGTACTGCGGAATATGATCACCGCTCGCGCCGTAATTGCGATGCGGAAACTTGCTGAATTTAGCGCCCCAGTCTCTCTCTCTCTCTCTCTCTCTCTCTCTCTCTCTCTCTTTCTCTTCATCTCTCTCTGTCTCCCCTGTACAATGTACGGAGGTCCAACGATTCGAGGGCCCAGGCCGTACGGGTAGCTGCACGATGTGTCTACAGTTTCACCTGCCCCTGAATGGCATGATGCTCGTTATCGGGCTTGTTGGCTGCTCTGGCCTGGAAACCCGCGTGGTTTTTACGGGGCACTACCCCCACCACATCCAACGGGTAACAGCTTCTACTTGTCAGCTGGTGTCGAAAATCGGCTTGAGAAGATCAGCCATGGGCCGCCTGGCAGAGGAGTCGTTCCGCCTACGGTACCTGATGAACAAGTACAGAGTACTCCGGTGGTTTTTCAACCAATCTTTTTTGGATTGTCGGCTCGAGAGAAGCCCGCAACTTGGCCGTATATTTGGGCGCGGCTATCCAGCTACCGTCTGGCGTTGACATCCGTCGACTTTGGCTTCCGTCTCCCATGATCAGAAATAAATCAAAGGCCGAGAGCACTTCTGCGAGCTGTCCCACACTCAACCTCAGGAGGGGCACAGGTCTGAAACACGGAGGCGTAGGTATCTTGGGATTTCGTGCTTGTTTCCATACCCCTGTCAGACATCCGCACACAGACGGCTTCCAGAATAACTGTGGAAGGCAAGGCGTCCGCACGACCCACTCGCCTGCACAGACTACAATCTGGCGAGCACATCAGAGCTCTGCGAGCACTGCCAGGGCGGAGAGCACTGGCCAACCTCAACTCTATTCAGGAGCCCCCCGGACAGAGAGTGGCAGAAGCCCTACGAGCCGAGATAGAGCAACGAGCGGACGTTTCTGAGCAACGAGGCCTATCCTAGCTCGGACAAACGTCCCGGAAACGACCCTTTTTTTTGAGATTCTGCCGGCTGAAGCGCCGAAAGATTTGCGCTTCTGTTCCTTTGTGTTAGTGGTGGCGCAACCACGAGGCAGCTTTGAGGCGTTCAGCCGCACCACGAGAAGCTGCTTTTTCGCCATGGATGGGACGAGACCACTGTCCGCACATGGCCGCAGTCCAACAGGCCGTCTTCTGGGTTGTGTATCGTAGTCGAAAAATGGTGGAATACAAAACGTCCTTTCATTTACTTACAACCTCTCCCATTGCCGTATCATTTTTCAACTGCGTTGCCCGTCTTTTCATTTTAGCTGCAGCATTCCTTGCCTGCGAAGCTTCTTTCGGCTAGACCATGAGAGACCATGCTTCTTGATTTATTCGCATCTTTGTCGTTGTAGTTCTTCCCCCACTACGCAGAGGGCGAGCCGCTGCTGAATCTTCAGGGGACGCCCCTATAAAAAGCAAGAGGGCGGGGGACTAGCAGGGCTCTGGCTGGACATGCCGAGCTAGGCGGGTCCCTAGCGCGTTTTCGAGAACTGTTTTACTCCGTATTGATTTTATTATGTTCTGCCGCACCGCAAATAGGGCGATGTCCACACATCCCCTATTTTCCTTCTTTCCTAATTTAGCGCCTCCTGCCCGCCAGCACTGCCTGGAGCCACTATTATTATGTTATTTTATTTTTCGCTCCACCCAACTTTGCTGGCCGGCAACCTCACCCCCAGGAAATTCCTATAACCCCCAAACTTCGCCCTCAGCCGAGCAAGAACCTCAACTTCTTGTCCTCCTCCCCCCCCCTCCTCCTTCTCCTCCCCTCCTTCACTTGGACACGCTCGATGCCGTGACTTTCTTTTTTGTTTGCCTCATCCATTTGTACGTGTCCTTTTGCGCATTCGGGGCATAGCACGCACGACAGCATCCATCACTTCCTTGAATGATTGCAGGTAAGAATCGCAACAACCCCCCCTCCCCTTCAGCTTGCTCTAGAGCTCGTTCGCATCCTCTTTTCTGCTGCTTTATAGGCTGCTGTGGTGTGATGGAAGCTGTGCTGTATCGTGTCTACAGAACTAACAGACGTTGTCGCCTAGGTTTTCCTCCGCCCGACTTTACACCGCACATCTTCCAGTCTACCTGGCCGACTCACTCTTTCGCTCCCCCGAAACAAACACTGTTCCCGCTCACGATTTCGGGTCGACCCTCGTGAAACCTGCACGGCGACGTTATCCTTCGCGCTCGCTCATTGCCTCCCAACGCGCCGGTTCCCACATTCTCTCAACGTCTCGTTACGAAACCATTGCTGTTGCTCTCCAAGAAGCCGCGTCCTCTCCGCACAAGCCGAACACGAGCAACCCGCGGCAGTACCTGCTGCCAGCTTTCATTGCCACCATGAAGTCTCCCGCGCCGGGCGAGATTATGGGGATCGACAACATGCTCAACGAGAAAGGCGGTCCCCATGGCGTTATTGGCCTTCACTCCCAGCAGGCCGACAAGCCGGAGCTTCTCCAGCCGCACCAATTCTCCTCGGTCACGCTGCCGAGCGTTCAGCAGTCCATACAGTCTTTTCAGCAGCACTCTCTCGAAAGAGCCGACTCCCCCCACGGCTCCGAACACTCCCGCTTTTCCGAGCATTCGCGCTTCTCCGCGCCGCCTCCCATGATGAACGGCATGGACGCACACCGGCAGTTCGGATCACCGTCAGCTATGCACTCGACGGCGCTCCATATGCCAGATCCGACCGCGGTGCCGACGAGCGGCATGATACTCCCCAGTCTTCCGGCCAACCTGGCCTCGGGCATGCCGCTACCGCCCAATCTCCAGTACTCCAAGATCCCCATGGCAAACGGGCAGCCAGCAAAAGTGTTTCCCTGCTCAACTTGCGGCAAGGCCTTTGCGAGACGAAGCGATCTTGCACGCCATGGTATGTTGAAGAGAGCCAATGAGAACGCTCAGCTGAGCACACGCGTTGCATCGCAGCCGAGGCTAACCGCTTCTGTGTAGAGAGAATACATACGGGCGTCCGTCCCCATGTCTGTGACTTTGCTGGCTGCGGTAAGCAGTTCATCCAACGATCGGCCCTGACCGTTCACCGCCGCGTGCACACGGGCGAGAAGCCACACCAGTGTGAACGCTGTAGCAAGGTACGTCGAAGAACACAGGGGCGCCTTGATGAATGTGTTCCGGTATACTGACCTTATGTGTTGCAGCCTTTTAGCGACTCGAGCTCGCTGGCTCGGCATCGCCGCATCCACTCGGGCAAGAGGCCATACAAATGCCCCTATGCCGACTGTCAGAAGACGTTTACGCGCCGGACCACCCTGACACGGCACCAAAATCACCACACGGGCACCATTGAAGACGCAGCGCGGGCTACAGCGGCCGCCCTGGCCCGCAGTGCATCAAACGCCACGGGACGGATTGCCAGCCGGCCGCCCAGATCAGACGGCGATCAGGCCTCCACCCACGCGTCTCCCCTGTCCACACCCTCGCCAGGACATCGCACCATATCCATGTCTCCGGCTACAGATCTTGCGTCCATATCACAGATTCAGCACTCGTACATGTCCAACAGCTCGCTCCCGGTGCACCTTCGGAACGACCTGCATGTGGCCAGCCCGGCATCTACAGCCTCGCCTGGCTACTCGAGCATCCGGCCAACCTCACATCCCACCGGTTACGGTCCGCCATCCACGCTGGAGCCTAGCATCGAGCCCCAGCAAGGCCCCGGAAGCGTGGGCGGCAGTCCTCACATGAGCAGCATGGGCTGGCAATCGCCTTCGCACATGGCATCCCCGTCACACTCTAGCAACTACGTCTACCCAGATCCGGACCCGGCCTACAACACGGCAGCACTGGGCCAGTTGTTCTACAGCAACTCGTCGAACCAGACGCGCCGCACGGGTAGTGCAGAGTCTCCGACAGGTTCCTTTGACGCGAAGCAGCCACGGCAGAGCGAGTTATGGGCTGCTGCCCAGTGAGGAGGACCGAGAGGCATGCCATACTCGAAGGGGGGCGACCAGGAAAGCGAATCAGCACTATGCCATAACTTGTGTTTTGACAGCTGCTCGCCCGTTGTGACTCCATCCTATCAACGCCGTCTCATTTTGCCGGTTATTTTCCTTATTGCGCACTTTTTTCGGGCACGGGGGGTTTTGTTCAAGGCTAATCATGGCTGGGGAAAGAAAGAGCACGAGATATCACATGGTATTTTGTTGCCATGGACACGACTTTACACACGCTCACGCACACGCAAATGCAAAATTACAGACCTACATCTATTGTAATCACAGAAAAACACGAGGAGACGGGATCACTATCATACACGACGGAGGGGGGGGGTTGCCTATGAGCTCTTCTCTACCCATTCGATATCTCTGGAAGATCCTGGGACTGCACCGTACAACCGCAATTTTCGGCTCACTTTTCGACCTTCTCACACCTAATACGCAACGTCTCTCTCTTCTGCCCTGTTTGCCAGCTATTCAGAGCAGAGCCATCTATTTCTTGGGTCTCTGCTTTTCTAATCGGATTTTGCTAAAGCGAGTTGGAGATACCAGCGAAAGCAGGAGGGTTGCTGATCAGGGATTAGCTACGCCTTGGGGCCTCGAGGGGGTTTGTTCATATTTACGCTTCCCATTCCTCTCATACCCACTCATGTTCTCATATTGTTGGATCTTTGATACTCTACTTAGCTGTCGTTTTTTTTCTTTTGTTGTTGCTTTCAAGGTTTGTCTTTTGTTATGTTTATTGTATAGATTTCGTTTTGGATGTTATGACAGACACGCCTGCTATTCCTGTTTTATTACCTCTGTAGGAAACAATGAAGAGCGCATGCTTATGTTCGCCCACAAGGAATCTTGAATGCGTAAACACAACCCGGCAGCCAAACCTGCTCAGCCATAACATGCCACAA
Organism: Graphilbum cf. rectangulosporium; assembly: GCA_019925645.1. Classification (NCBI taxonomy): domain Eukaryota; kingdom Fungi; phylum Ascomycota; class Sordariomycetes; order Ophiostomatales; family Ophiostomataceae; genus Graphilbum; species Graphilbum cf. rectangulosporium. The sequence goes on from JADHKI010000004.1 coordinate 114,202, forward strand.
CGCCGTGCCACACTTTTGGATATGTTTGAAAATCAGTTGGGTATCAAAGTTTATTTGCCTAATCGCCTATGCCCATTTCCCATACACCTGTCAACAGAACAAGCCTTGATATCCTGGCTTGCTTGCAAAATTGACTTGACGCCCAGAGATCAACGCTTTAATCAGATATTTTCAAGCCCGCGGTTGCTGTGGCTTCTTGTCAAACTAGAGCAACAAAAGCCAGGTTGAAATGGCAGCTTGGTGGCTCATCCGAGCCGATGTATGCTGCATCCACGCCCTTTCAAAGAGAATACACGCTCAGCGCTTTGCGTGGGTGTAGTCCTTCAACAGATGCTCCATGTGTGTGTTTGTGGCTTTGCCTGTGCGACGCTGGGCCCGCTTCTTCTGCTTCTTCTCTCTGGGGGCCACAATGTCTTTGAGCCGCGGGTCCTCGCTCGTTGGTTTCTGGCCGGCGGCAGCCAGCTTGCGCACAATGTCCTCCAGAGGTGGGAGATCTACACGGTGCCAGAGGGCCTGGAACTCGGGCTCCACCGAGTGGCATAGTGACGGGTCGTCCAGCCAGACCATGCGGGGATGGTTGTCCTTCTTGGTGCGCAAGACAAGGATCCGGTGTTCGTTCTCGAGCGCCGTCAGCGTGGCCTCGCAGTCGGGCCAGCCATCCTTGAGGTCCTTGACAGTGACGCCCTGCGCGTCTGTCCTCCGCTGCAGGTACTGCAGCAGAGCCGTCCGGTCCTTGACATTGGGGATGATGGGCTTGTGCTCGTACGTGCCGGCATACAGGTCGTCCTGCGAGTCGCCGCCGGGCGTGGCGCTCGGGGGGCCCGGCCGCCAGGTTATGCGAGGGTGCTGCCGCAGACGCTCAACCACTTTTCTCTTGAAGCCTTCCGGCTCCCGGTCGAGATTGAGGTGGCCAAGCACCGTGTTGAGCGTCACGGATTTGCCGCCTTGCTGCTTGAGATAGTCCAGCGCATAGACAATGTTCGTGCCGATCGCCGTACCCACGCCTGTGTTTTCGGGCTGCGAGTAGATGATGCCGTTTGCGTTGTTGGAGGCGCTGCCGCCGCTCGTCATGGCAGGAGCAACCCCGCCTTTCCCCTTCTTCACCGGCGTCGTGGACGCCGTCGCCGATGCCGTCGATGCAATGGACGGCGAAGGGGACACCGGGGCCGTTGGCCGTTTCACGTTGAGCTTGGCCGTTGCAGCCGCAAGCCCGCTGGCAAAGCTATCGCGCTGGCGGTCGGTATAAGACATGATCTCTGGCAGCGCTGACGCAAAGTGTAAAAAATGAGCAGGGGCTTGATTTCTGGCCGGGGATACCAACTCTGAGGTGATGCGGTTGACGGCTGATCAGAGAATAGAAACAGAGCTACAAACAAACAGAGCCAATGCCGAGCTGCGTCACGGATTAGGGAAATCGCAAGTCACGTGCTGCGCCGCAATCGGTATGGCACGTGGGAAACAATTGCTCTTCTCGGCTGCGACCAAGCCTCCCCACTTTTAAAGTTCAACTGCGCAGGCTCATCTTGCCAAGATTATCAAGCCGCCTCCCGGATAAAATTGCTGTAAATGTCGTTGTCGTTGGTCAGAGGTGTGCGGTTCTTGCGGTTGTGGTTGTAGGAAGTATCTCGCACAGCGTATCCTACCGAGCTTACTCTGATACGTACACGAGTACGAGACCCTCATTATCCTTAATCGTGATAAGTAAACGAACCTCTGTCATTAAGATATCTTGTAGCTGATGTAGCAGGTGAAGGAGAAAACAAGGAACCACATGACCAGGATCTTGGACACTTGGCTTGCCAGCCACATAAACGCACAGTAGGACAAAAACATCAATCATAGAAACTCTGCAGACACCACCATGCTTGAGCCAACCGACATCGCGTATCTTATAACTGCATGCGACGTATCTCGAGAACACGATACGCGCGTGTGAAAGATCCACAGTGCCGTTTCATTTCATCCTACCAGGATGTCTCTGGCCATCGTTGGCGTGATGAGGAAATGGGACAGCAGTGATGGGCGAGATATAGGCACTAGAGCAGCTCGGAAACAGTAGCAAACAGCAGTCACAACCGGCAACTCTATGTGTCCTATTAGGCTGTGGCGGGACGCTCTCTAGATAAATCTAACTCTCGAGCTGCGTGGCTTCGTAGAACGGGTCGGCGTGATTTGATTTAAGCAGAGGGTTGTTGCTGCTGCTGCTGCTGCAGGGCTTGGTAGGCAAAGTACCCGAGCGCACCGCCGATGGCCAGGACGGCATAGAGTCCAATTCCCATGCCGGCCGTGCTTGTTTGGGCTTGGGGTGCCAGGGAACCGGTAGGGCGCGAGCCGGGCGCGGGGTCACCGGGCTAGGAAAGAAACGTTAGCAAAGGAGCGACAGTACAAGGAGTCCCGGGAGGGGACTAAAGGGGCGTCCATTACCTGTTTCTTCAGCGAGCCGACCAACAGCTGCTCCAATGATTCCCTCGCCTCGTCGCTGTGGCCGACGTCCTCAAACGCCTCTGTCGCGTCCTGGCCGCCGACGTCGAGAAGAACCTCTTCACCGCCCCTGTTGTAGCAGCGTTAGCAGTCTTTACTTTTGCGCAATAGCTCGGTGGAAGACGTACGGATGCTCGTCGACAAACTTGGTCACATCGTAGACCTTGTCGTGGATGACGGTGTACAGGTCCTGCTTGGTGTTGTGCTCGGCAACATCCTGCAAAGTGAACTCCTTGGACATCTTGACGGCTGTACGGGTTGGAAAGAAGGCAAGGTGGAAGAAGAAGCGACAAAACTTGCGCGCAGTGTTGTTGCAGCACGTGGTCTTCGGAGAGAGAGAGAGAGGGAGTAGAGAGACTTCTCGAGAGGCAACGAGAAGAGGGAGTTGGGGGGGGAAAAAACAATTTAGGAGGGGGTGATGGGGCTTAGGAGCAGGGTATGTCCTTTACAGGTAAAAAAAGACGAACGGAAATGAATAGGGGTGCTAAAGCAGATAGCCCAAGAGCGAAATCGAGCCGCTGGGATTGGCTGGTAGGGCGCGGCAGAGGCCAAAGGCTTTGCTGGCCACTAGAGCACGGGCCACATTTCACTATCCACCCACTCTTTGTGGCCAGTGCGAATTTTGCCCGAGACTGCGGGAGCGTTGATTGAGAGTTATGAACCTTTCTCTCTTGCGCAGAAAGTCAGCAAGTCCAGCGACTTTCAATCGAAACACCACAGGTCATCTTCGCAGACCCGTAGAGCCGATGGGCTCGGAGCTACAGCCGCTCCTCGCAGATAGGCCAGGACGGGAACCTGATAATGAGACCACAATCCATCTGCCGGTCTTCTTCCCGGTGATGGGGTGGGGTAGAGCCCAAAAGCCGGAACACTCTAGTGTGCAACCAGCCTTTCCATAGGCTGTTTTTCTTATCGGTTCTTGTGATATGTCCAAAGACCACAAGCTCTTATCATTTTTGACTGCCTCAGGAACTTGTTATGCATTGCATTGGCACTGATGCTGATCGAGATCACAACGGTATTCATAAACAGGCTTTCAGACAAAGGCGTGGGACGTCTCGACTCTGCTTCACCATCTCCCGGCGCTGCCTCCAATGTCCTGGCCAAGTCTGTAAGAGGCCACCTTGTCCCATTCAATCTTTTGGCGGGTGACAGGCAGCTGGCGTCGCAGGCCTTTGAAGGCGCCCTCGCTCAGGCTGGTGAAGCTTCGGTTCAGCTCTTCTTGGTACTTTTTCTCAAGCGTCCCGATTTCCCTGGCGATGCCGCTGCCCGTTCCGGACGCTATTGAAGCCGACACCGACTTGTCTGTAAGCAGCCGTACATTGCCGTCTTCGTAGTAGTGAACGTCGATGCGGATGGATCCCTCGAGACTGCCCGAGCTGGGGTCAAAGATGTACAGCGAACGCCATAGACCGTTCCTGGAACGCATTAGCCATGGAAAAAGCAGAGAGGTCATCGGTCGGGGGGAGGGGGCGCGTGTCTCAAATACCAAAAGTTTTGCGGGCTGTATTTGCTGCTAGCAATAAGAATGGCAATCTTGCTGTCGTCTTCGGTCGGATACACGCCAAAGGCGGGTCGCTGGTAATGGTCGTTCACATAAGTCGAGAGGCTTTTCAGAATTGATTTTCTAAAAGCTGTCAGTCTTCCTGCATGGGCTCGTCCAAGTCCCTAGGCACTGAGCCGCCTCCCAGTCAGTCTCTTTGGGAGTAACATACACCAGGTCAGCCTGCGGGCCTTCGATCGGATGGCTTTGAGCGGCACTCGCTTTCTGTGTCTTGTGGTCAAAGGCAAAACTCGTCGCCGTTCCGGGATCGTAGTAGCGGCCGTCGCCGAGCGAGCTGTATTTGCTGACGATGACGGCTTGGCTGCTTCCTGGAAGCTGGACGGTTGTAAACTGGCTCTCGTTGTATCTCTTGAAGGCGGGGTCGAGCTCGCTGGCGAGCCTTGGCTTGGAGATGGTAAGGCTCTCAATGTCTAATAAATGCCAACATGTCAGAGAGGAGCATGTTTCCGAGCTTGTAGGTTCCTCCGCCGTTTGGGCACTTTACCTGCAATCACATTAGAAAGCTGCAGTTGTTAGCTTCTTTTCAGGGCAGCAGCGCAAAGTTTCCTAGTTTCTCGGCGTACCTCGCCCGGGGGTGCCCCCTCTACGAAGGAGGAGACAATCTCAATGTCAGACATGGCACTGGCCGGAGTGATGTGATTGCGAGGTGTACTTTAAAGGGGGTGAAGATAGCAGCAGTCAAGAGACAAATAACGTGGTGGGGAGAAGAAACACAACTGTAACAATTACTTAGCTCCGCCTGATGCGGGGCTCTTTTGGAATCGAGGCTAAATGACCCTTGTTAAAACGGCCTACCAATTGTTTTTGGATGGGAAACATTTGTTCTTCACGCAGCTTTCATATAAATGTATTGGAAAAGAAGACACGCTCTCGTTCCTACTCTAGCCTCGTGCTCTCGTTGACTAGTACCGTGCTGTCGACAAGATGGCATCGTATATCCCTGGTTGATCAGAAGGAGAGTCAGAGCGGCGAAACGACAAGATAAAAGACACGCAGGAAAGCGAAGACTCTTACGTGCCACGTCTGGAACGACAAACTTTTCAAAGACCAGCGGCATCGGGGTGCTCCAGCCGGCCACGCGGGCGACGGGCGCTTCCAGCCGGACAAACGTGTCGGGGTCTTCCTGGATGGCGGCGGCCACCTCGGCGCCGACGCCCTGGTTGACATTGGCCTCGTGGACAATGATGCAGCGGCCCGTCTTGCGCACGCTCTCGAGGACGCGTTCCTTGTCCCACGGGTAGATGGTGCGGAGGTCGATCAGCTCCACGGAGAGCCCCTGGTGGGCTTCTTCGGCGTGGCGGATGGCGTTCATGCATAGGTACAGCGGCTGGCCGTACGAGACAACGGTCAGGCCGCTGCCCTCTTTGAGCACCTCGGCCTTGGAGAGCGGGATGGTGTAGGGCTCGACGGGCACCTGCTCGACAGCGGCGCGGTAGAGAGCCTTGGGCTCCATGAAGATGACGGGGTCGTTGCACCGGATGGCGGCCAGCAGCAGGCCCTTGGCCTGGAGCGGCGAGCGCGGCATGACGACGCGCAGGCCCGGGACGTGGGTGAAGAGGCTTTCGGGCGACTGCGAGTGGTACAGGGCGCCGTGGCCGACGGCGCCGCAGGGCATGCGGACGGTCAGGCCGCCGGCGTGGCGGCCGTTGGCGCCGTCGCGGTAGCGGAACTTGGCGGCCTCGTTGACGAGCTGGTCAAAGGCCGGGAAGACGTAGTCGGCAAACTGGATCTCGGCAATGGGCCGCATGCCCTCGGCGGCGAGGCCAATGGCAAAGCCGACCAGCCCTTGCTCGCTGAGGGGCGTGTTGAAGACGCGCTCGTCTCCGTACCGGTCCTTGAGGTTCATGGAGCAGCGGAAGACGCCGCCAAAGGCGACGTCTTCGCCAAACAGCAGCACCGACTCGTCCTCGCCGAGCGCCGTCGCCAGGGCATCGTTGACGGCCTGGAACAGGTTCATGCGCTTTGTCAGGCCGTTGCGTGCCTGGGGCGGCAGCTCTGGGTGGCCGAGTGCTTTCTGCGCGGTGTGTGCAAGCAGCGGCGTGGTCGCGTAGTCCACCGGCACGTTCAGCCTGGCATGGGCAGGATGGGTCGAGTAGCCTCGGCACGGGCCCGGCCTGGCTGCGAGGCCGTATCCCAGAAGCGGCGCGGCGAAGCGAGAAAGGGAAGCTGCCGCGCGATGCATCCGTACCGGCGAAATGGCCATGTTGACGGATCGTGGCCGTCCTGGCGTTGTCGCTGAGGGCACCGTCTTCGAATCAGAGATCTCTGAAGCCCAGGCAGGGCCGCTGCACTATGCTGGTGATGGGGCCGGGGAAACGTATGCATATCTCACTCATACAGCGGTTGCCGTCGGCTTTTCGCGGTGCGTAGCGGTTGGAGCAGCGGGGTACCCCAATATACGCTAACGCCTGGGGAAGCCGCGCTTCACGACCACAGACACGCTCAAAAAGTCGCACATGGTATGGCACGATGGCTTGTCTATCTGTTTGACTAGAAAAAGACCAAAAAAAAAAGCCTGCGAAATGGACTATTGCGAAATGGACTATTGTGGCGAGACACGACGGACGGGGGGGAAAGTGCCCCGTTGAGTTCTGTTCAGCCTCACATCATTGGTTGCGCTGAGAGCTGTCAGTACATCAATCAAAGCAATCAAAATGTATAAATTTACACATGCAGGTTGCTGCTATACATAGCTATCGCGGCCCGGGACTACGATGGCCGTGCGTGCTTGCAGAGACGGCGCTTGTTGAAGATGGACTCGGCCATCTCAGGAATCATGGTGCTAGATTGTTGCCCAGGCAACGGCGCTTGGTGGGATACAAACAACGCATACGCAACGAAGCTCAAAGCTGAAGAGAGGGCCCCAGAATAAAACATCGAGACCTGCATTCCAGCAACTGCAGTTATCCGCGTGCCATTACATGCCATGGCATCCTCGCCGTCGCGGCCGTCGCACCGGCCGGAAGAGCCCGAATCTCGAAAGCACGGCGGCAAGAAACGCAAGTCGTCCAAATCCCGGCAAGCTTCCAGGCACCGCGGCGAGAGCACGCATGTGCTCTCGGCAGATGCCCTGGCACAGCTGAACAGCTTGAGTGGCGGCTCTGGCTATGAGCCCGCTCCTCGTCGACCGCCCGCGGAGGAGGATGACAGGGGGCAGAGACAAGGACGGCCCAGCTCGGATGAAGACAGGCGGCAAAGACATAGACGGCCCAGCTCGGAAGATGGCAGGCGGCAAAAACACAGACGGCCCAGCTTGGCAGAAGACAGGCGGCAAAGACACCGACGGCAGCCCAGCTCGGAAGAAGACGACAGGCAATGGCAGCAAAGAGAACGACGGCGAGAAAAGGACCGGCAACGGAGGAGGGAAAGAGGCCAGGCCGACGACAGGAACCGAACCAGAGAAGGGACCCGAGCCCGGAGCGGGGCGGCGGCCCGGGAAAGGCAGCGGGAGAGAGGAGGGGAAAGAGACCCTCGGCGAGACTGGGAGGCCGAACCGCTCACCAACAACAAGAAACGGAAATCCTACGGCGGCAAGCCGGCCCACGAGGCAGGCGACGAGAGAGCAGACGATGACGCGCGCCACGACCGGCAGCACCGGAGCCAGCGCCGAGACCGCCGCGTGGTCAGCGGGGCCGTTCTCGAAGAAGGCCGCGCCGTCTCGGGCGGCCACATACGCGGCGGGGCGCACGGCGTCGGCGGCAGCAGCAGCAGCAGCAACAGCAATAGCCTCGAAAAGGAGGCCGCATACGCGGAGCCAGGCAGTCCCGCCAAGAAGAAGAGGAAGCTGTGTATGTTTTCTAGATGCGTGATTTACTGCGTATTGTGTTGGGGTGATGGCTACTGACGTTCAAGTGATCCTCGGAGGCGCTGCTTCCATCATCATCCTCATCATTGTGATTGTCGCCGCCGTTGTGGCCAGCAAGAAGAAAAAGACGCAGGCGGCGGCGGCGGCGGCCTCGTCTGGCATCGACAGCATCTCGCCCAGCAGCATCCCGAGCGGGGCGCCGTCGTGGCTCAACCCGTACACCTGGGCGGACACGACAGACTTCAACCTGACGTACACGGACGAGACGGTCGGCAACCTGCCGGTCATGGGTCTCAACACGACGTACGACGACTCGGCGTCGGCCAACGCGGACACGGCGCCGCTGGACAAGTCGTGGGGCTCGTACGCGGACACGCCGGCGCGGGGCGTGAACCTGGGCGGCTGGCTGTCGCTGGAGCCGTTCATCACGCCGTCGCTCTTCAACTACGACTCGGGCCTGGGCATTGTGGACGAGTGGACGCTGTGTGCGCACCTGGGGTCGCAGTGCGCGAGCACGCTGGAGCATCACTACGCGACGTTTGTGACAGAGGCGACCTTTGCCGAGATTGCGGCGGCGGGCCTCGACCACGTGCGCATCCCGTTCTCGTACTGGGCCGTGGAGGTGTACGACGGCGACGCGTACCTGTTCCGGACCAGCTGGCGCTACCTGCTGCGCGGCATCGAGTGGGCGCGGCGGCACGGGCTGCGGGTGAACCTGGACCTGCACGGGCTGCCGGGCAGCCAGAACGGCTGGAACCACAGCGGGCGGCAGGGGGTGATTGGGTGGATGAACGGCACGGACGGCGCACTCAACGTGCAGCGGTCGCTCGACATCCACGACCGGCTGTCGCGCTTCTTTGCGCAGCCGCGGTACCAGAACGTTCTGTCGCACTACGGGCTGGCCAACGAGCCGCGCATGACGTTTCTGTCCGTGGCCGAGGTGATGAACTGGACGCAGACGGCGGCGACGCTGGTGCGCAAGAACGGCGTGGGCGCCGGCACCGTCATCGTCTTTGGCGACGGCTTCTGCGGCCTCGACCGCTGGCAGGGCCAGCCCAACAGCCAGAACCTGGCCCTCGACGTGCACCAGTACGAGATCTTCAACAACGACCAGCTGGTCTACTCGCACGCCGAGAAGATCCGCTACGCCTGCAGCGGCTGGACCAGCCAGACCGAGCAGAGCATGGACACGGCCACCGGCTTCGGGCCCACGCTGGTTGCCGAGTGGTCCCAGGCCGACACCGACTGCGCCCAGTATCTCGGCAACGTCGGCAACGGCAACCGCTGGACCGGCACCTACGACGTCGGCAACGCCAGCCTCAACGCCCTCACGCCGCGCTGCCCCACCAAGAACGCGCAGTGCCAGTGCTCGGGGGCCAACGCCGACCCCAGCGCCTACAGCGCCGCCTACAAGCAGTTCCTGCTCATGTTTGCCGAGGCGCAAATGTACTCGTTTGAGAAGGGCTGGGGCTGGTGGTACTGGACCTGGGACACCGAAAACGCTCCTCAGGTATGTCGTTTCTTGTTCTTTCGATGTCTGTTCTTTTGCAAGCTTTTTGACTTGCTCTTTGATTTCCGCTTGATTTGCTTTTTGATTTTCTTTTTTTGATTTGCTCTTGATTTGCTCTTCTGATCCTTTGGTCTGATCCTTTGGCTTATTTGTTCGCTAACCGCCCAGTGGTCGTATAAAAAAGGCGTGGCTGCGGGCATTCTCCCGGCCAAGGCGTCGGACCGGTCCTTTCATTGTGACCTGAGCCAGATCCCAGACTTTTCGAGTCTGCCCGAGACGTACTAGGCGCCGGAGACGCAGCAGGGGGTAGAGTGATTGCATGGCAAGGCGTTGAGGGGCAATGTACGGCATATTCATGATACCACAAGATTTATACAGGGAAATGTTCATTCAACCATCGACCGCTGTAGTCTTTGACACCTCGTGATGAGACAATAGCGCTGATGCAAAGCTGACTTGGTCTGATTCATCGCCAAGTGCGGCCATTCCTATATAGGCGCAACTGTGTGGGGCAAGTCACGTGGACAGAATAAGCTTCGCCCTGCCAAGTACCCCGTCTTTGAAGACAACTGTTGAACGCGACGGTTGACGCCGCGGCCGACGTAGCAACGGACGGCTGGCGATGAACGTAACGACCGACGCAGCAACCGACGCAGCGATGGACGAAGCGACCGACGCAGAATCCGACGCAGCGATGGACAAAGCAACTGACGCTGAACGGCGAGCGCGGTAACAATGAACGGGTAGGGCTTCAAGATACGTTTAGAACCCGCTCAGAGAATGCTTTGCTCTGCACTGGCAAGCATATGATAGCTTGTGCGAATGCGATCGGGCCCCTTTTTATACGTGGGTTTCTCTCTGTCAGACTATGGTCGCATTGGCACTGGCACTGGCACTGGCTATGAATCAGGCCCCTAGCCCAAGGCGAGTTATTCCCGGCTTCATTATGGGGTTGGGGTATTTTCCGTAGCGCGCTACTTACCGTATTACGGCTTGAAGATCGAGTATTTATTTGTCAGTGCTTCCATTTCGTGCTTTCTTTCGCGTTCCGTCTTTTGGTTCGCCCCAGCACGCCCATGTCTCGTTTCTTTGCTTCCCAGAGCCTTTTATAGCCCTTTTTTCGTTGTCGCGGGACTTTGCCAGGCGGCCTCAGCTCCGAGAACCGGAGAGACGGCCACGTCGCCGAACGGCTCCTGGGGAGAGGTCTCCTGGGGAGGCAGGCCAGCCAGGCCAGCCAGCCCCAGCCGGGCAGTGTCAAGATGGAGCGTGGGGAGTGGGACCGGGAGAAAGCCTCGAGCGGCGACCGAGACGGGGAAAGGGAACGGCGGGCGGTGCCTGGCCTCGGGGGCCACCCTGCGCTGGGCGAGAAGGAGGAGAGGAGCTCGTCTGATGCGAGGGGCCGCGACGACGAGAGCCCCGAGTCTTTTTCTGCAGACGTCTCGGCACACGAAGATGAGACGAGCGCGGCACCGGCGAGCGAGCGAGGCTCTGGCCGTGAGGGCCAGCCTGTCAACTCCTCGGGCCGGGATCCGTACGAGGTGGGCTGGGACGGCGAGACGGACGCGCTGTATCCGCGGAACATGAGGCTGGCCCGCAAGTGGCTGATTGTGTGTCTCGCGTCTGTCGGGGCACTCTGTGTGTAAGTGGAGGGGGAGAGAGAGAGAGAGAAAGAGAGAGGGAGCGAGGAGACAGCTTGTGAGAGGAAAGGAGAAAGAAACTGACGACGGCAGCACGTGCGCCAGCTCCATCTACACGAGCACATACCAGCAGATGAACGCCGAGTTTGGCTGCTCCGAGATCGTGGCGACGCTGGGGCTGTCGAGCTTCGTGCTGGGCATCGCGGCAGGGCCGCTGTGGAGCCCGCTGAGCGAGTTCTACGGGCGGCGGCCCATCTACCTGGGCTCGTTCACGCTGTTCACGATCTGGGTGGTGCCGTCGGCGGTGGCGCAGAACATCCAGACCATGATCGTGGCGCGCTTCTTCCAGGGCCTGACGGGCAGCGCGTTCCTGTCGGTGGCCGGCGGCACGGTGGGCGACCTGTTCCACCTGGACCAGATGCACGCGCCCATGGCCATGTTCACGGTCTCGCCCTTTATCGGGCCGTCGCTGGGGCCGCTGTTTGGCGGCTTCATCAACACGTACGCCAGCTGGCGCTGGACGCACTACGTGCTGATCATCTGGGGCTTCTGCCTGCTGCTGGCGCTGCTGCTGCTGGTGCCCGAGACGTACCACCCGGTCGTGCTCCAGCACAAGGCGGCGCAGCTGCGGCGCGAGACCGGCGACGACCGCTGGCACGCGCCGCTGGACAGGACGGACCGGTCGGTGCTGCGCACGGTCGGCGCGGCCCTGCTGCGGCCCTTTCAGCTGCTGCTCTTTGAGCCCATGTGCCAGTTCCTCGACCTGTACTCGGCCCTCCTGCTCGGCATCCTCTACCTCTTCTTCGGCGCCTTCCCGCTCGTCTTCAAGCACAACCACCACTTCAACCTCTGGCAGACCGGCCTGTCCTTTCTCGGCCTCTTTGTCGGCATCATCATCGGCGGCTTCTCCTTTCCCATCTGGCGCCACATCGGCGCCCGCCTCAGGGAGCGCCGCCGCCGCGAGGCTGGCGGCGGCGGCGGCGGCGGCGGCGGCGGCGGCCCGGCCCCGAGCGAGCCCGAAGACCGCCTGCCCTCGTGCATGGCCGGCGCGCTGCTGGTCCCCATCGGGCTCTTCTGGTTCGGCTGGACGTCGTATGCGAGCGTGCCCTGGATCCTGCCCATCATCGGCTCTGCCATCTTTGCCCTCGGGTACGTCGTCGTGCCTCTCTGCTGTCGTCATACCGTGCCAGCTTGACGTGACACTGACCTGCTTCTCCCGTAGCACGGCATTGGCCTATAGTGGCATCTTTAGTTTCTTGGTACGTTGTTGTCACTCTTCAGGGGGGGGGAAAGGGCTCGAGTCCATCAAAAGCAATGCTGACGGGGCTCTCTGCCGCTGATAGGTCGAGGCGTACCCGCCCTATGCAGCCAGCGCGTTGGCTGCCAATGCCTTTGTGCGATGCTCATTTGCAGGTGGGTTGTTTCTGCGGACGCGTCATACTGCTTTCATTTTACGCTTTTGCTTTCATCTCGCTCCTCCACAAAGCTCAGATGTTTTTTTCTTTTTTTCTCTTTTATTCTTCCCCCCCCCCTTTCTTTTCTTTTCTTCTGCCGTTTCACACGGGCCGGTATCCGTCAGTTACGGTGGCTGTGACGAACCTGGATGGCTGGCTGACCGACTCTTCCAGCCGCATTTCCACTCTTTGGCGTGCAAATGTACAACAAACTCGACTACCAGTGGGCCACCTCGCTGCTGGCTTTCCTTGCGGTCGGCATGCTGCCGTTTCCCTTTCTCTTTTTCAAGTTTGGCAAGAGGCTGCGCGGCAAGAGCCGGTTTGCCGTTGTCTAGGATAGGACCGGTGTGCTCGTGCCCAAGGGGGTGGGGGGGGGGAAGGGGGGGCGCGGAGAGCAATAATGCCCCGTTTCGGCCGGGTGCAGCCGCGCAACGGCTGCAGAGGCCGCGGTGCAGGAGTGTGGGTGTGAAGACGTGGCCGGGCGTCTTTGCCGCGTGACCACCCCCTTTTTAGAAAAACAGACGAATGGCCGCAAGGCCCTACAAATTTCAGCGAGCGGTCAGGGGCAGCCGCTTTGTGGTCGATTTCTATTGGCTTTGGCCTGCATGGCGGATTCGGCAGAGCTCATTCGGCAGAACTCATCCCGCCTGAACGGCGAGTCTCTCGTCTTGGCGCCTCGTGACGGCAGCCGGTATGCTGCAGTTGGGCAGCCTGCTTCGTAGCCGCAAAGTGGGAAGCCCCGGCGTGTTGCAGCAAGCAAGAATAGCACACAGTGGGGAATGACATGGCGTCTGGATATGCGTGACAGTTGTGAAAATAGTGCATTACAAGGCTCCTGACCGTATCTCACATCGTGACAGCCCCCGGCCTCTTCTGCGGAGTACAGGACAAGAAAGACAGTGGGGTTGATGTGCTGTCTAGTGCATGCTGTGTAAAGCTGCCGAGTGCTGAGCACGAGGAAGGGTACACAGCGTCTCGTATTGATCCGCATCGACAGGCGGCGAGCCAGCGGAAGTATCTAGGAGGAGGTCTTTAGGAGAAAAGGTGTGAGGATCCAAGCATTCGTAGAGGCAGACGAACGTAGAGGCAGACGATGGAGGTACGAGGCTGCTTTGAAAGTAAGTTGACTTTTCCATACGCTGCGATCGGCCGGGGTCGTCCCGATTCGGCCCCCTGAGAGCTGTGTCCCCCGAGGCTAGACATTGGTTCCTCCACATGGGAAGCTCCACGAGATGGACTATTTATTGGCACGAATGGCGACGCGATATGGTTACACAAGGCCAATATCCGAAGCGTGCTGCGATGCTTTGCTCCAGGAAGCCAAATCGCGAACGGCGGGTATAAGGCCCCATACAACGTATCCAGATGGCGGGCCAGAGGTACAGCTACCCGGGCTCCGGGTTGGAAGCACGGGCGCCCCGGGTACCGATACGTGGCCCTCGGGCGCGCTAAGAGCAGCGAAAAAAACTAGCTGGCTGGCCAAAAACCCCGCAATGGCGGCGGATAGCAGGAGCGGCCGTCTCTTCTGCAGCACAGGTTTAAAAAAAAATAAATAGTTGACCGTGAGGGAAAAAACAAGGCCGGGCATGCCTACGGAGTAAAGCGAGCTAGCTGCGCATTGCGTCTCTACCTGTACTGTCCACTGCTCTTTCCCCCCCAGCTTAAAGACGCACGCGACCTTGCTTCGGCGCTCTTGCCTCTTTAGTTTGCTCCTCGGCCCCCATTGCCCTCGCTTTTTCCTTCGCCCGGGGTTGTTGTTGTGTCTTGCACCACCCGACTGTTTCTCCCTCTTCTCCGTTGCCGTCTCTCGCCGCCGCCGCCGCCGCCGCCGCCGACGCCGCCGACGCCGACTTCTCGCCGCGCCGCCACGTTCTCTGTAAAGCTCACCCCCCCCCCCCCCCCTGCTGCTGGTCTCCCGGCCTGCCGGCTAGCCGGCTCCGACGCAACTTTGACAGAGAAAACTCGTCCCGTTTCTCTTCTCTCGCCTGCACCGCGGCTGCTCCGCCGCTTCTTGTCCGCATTGACAAGCCGCAACAGCCAGCCTCTCGCAGGAGCCGCTAACCGAGCGAGGATCTGCGCCTGCATTGGCTGTTGTTCGCCGTTGCCGCCCATTGGCCCCAGGGGCCGCCAGAGACTCCTGTCGCAACGCAACAGCGACACCCTCGACCACCGCCGCTGCCGCCCCACTCTTTTCTCGTTCTGCGACGGCTCCAGCGCCCTCCTCCCTCCTCCCTCCTCCCGACGACGACGACGCCGCCGCCGCCCCCGACGACGACGACACCCTCCCACGGCCTCGACGACAGCAGCTGCGACAACACCGGCAGCCACCGCAGCAGCGGCCCCGGCGCGCCTGTAGCCGGCGTCCAGCGTGCAAACGAGCCGCTCAGCAGCGACGGGATCCAAGCCCCTCTCTTCTTCACGGCTGCGGCTCTTTCAAAGACACAACTCCCAGGCTTTGCCTCGTCCCAACTGCGCGCCGTGTCCCTGCCTCTTCTCTGCGCGCCGTGCCCCTGCCTCTTCTCTACGCAACCCCCCTCCCCTCCTCCCCTCGGGGTCCTTGATCTTGGCTGGTAGCACAAGTCGCCGACCGTCTGCAGTGGTCAGCACGACGCAGCCCCAAGCAAGGCTTCGTTCTCCGATAGGTACGTCTGCTGTGCTCCCCTCCCCCCTCTCACGCCCCCCCCCTTCCTCCTCCCTCTTCCTCCCCTCCCCTTCCTCCTCCCCCGTCCTCCCCCACCCCCTTCTCTCCCCCTCCTATATCATGTGTGCAGCGCGCGCGCTCCAGCCTATCACGCATGCCCCCCCCTCCCCTCTCTCTCTATCTCTTGTTGAACGGCCCCAATGGCCGCGAACGGGTGGCTGCAGCAACTTATTGTGCCTGGCCTCGTTTTCCTGACCGGCCCTGGTCTATTTTCTCTCTTGCGCGCGCGCACACAGCCACGGTCTTGTCTCTAATAACCGTCTTTCAGAAGCCCGACCTGCTTGACAAGCCTGGCCGCCTGGCCGCCTCGAGCTACTCTTTTTGGATCCGCGACTCCCGTCCGCCGGCTGAGAGGCCCGCTCTCCAACGCATGGCCGGCTCTCTCTGAGGCCCCCTCCCGCCCTTGAACCCTCTCTCGTCTCTCGTCTCCCGTTTTACTTGCACCGCCCGTGCTCTCTGGAAAGAGACCGCGTTCCGGAAACTTCTTGGAAGCCTCTGCCGGACAGCACCGGCGCCCTTCTCTCTCTCGTACATCAGGGTGTGCGCAGAGCGCAGGTCCTCCTGCCGCGCCAGACGTCGGCGACTTCAGTCCCCGTTTGTGCACGTGCTACGGCCTGGCCTTTTTCTTTTGCCACGTCCTTGCTGCTGTCTGCAACTCGACCTCACCGACCCGACAGGGTGCTTGCTCTAGATATTGCAGACGCCTCTGCTGCAGGTGGCACGCCCCCTTGTCCAATATTACGGTGGATTCAAACAGCGCACCCTCGCACATCTTGCACATCTCCTCGCACATCTCCTCGCACATCTCCTCGCACACCGACCGGGGCAGACCACCGCCCCAGGCCTCCTCCCGCACCTACTTCTGCCAGCACACCCCCGCGAGCCGCTACTTTCCCTCCGTGTGTGCCTCATTTGTCCAGCATTCCGCGCCTCGAAAAGAACCTCCCCGTGAGAAGAGCGACAATTTCTCCTATTGGCTCTCGGCCCCTACAGCAGGGCCAGCGAGTGGACCAACCTGCACAGGATTCCCGTCGTGCAGAGCCAGCCCAGAGCTGCTGTGCGACATCTGTGTGCCACTGCGCGCAGCAGGAGCTGGTTCGACTCTCGACTCGGTCGTTGCGCTCGATACAGTCACGCCCCCCCCCCCCCGCCCCCCCCCTTTGGGTCGACATCCGCACTCTCTGCCTCTAGGGAGCAGAAGAGTGAGCTGCTTCCCCCAGTCCCGGCTACTTCTCCTCGCCCGGGGCGTGTGGGGCTAAACTGCCCCTGCTCGCGCCTGGACAAGGCCCGTTCTTGTTAGGCTCGCCCTTGTCCTCCCCCCCACCCTTGATATCTCTCTTCTTCGGGAAGTCCTCCAGGGCTACCCTATATAGTGTTGGGTCAACATGCTGGAAGATATGGAGACCAACGAGGGCACCTTCTCTGATGTTTTCTCCGACAACGAGTACGACGAGGTCAACCTGCAACTCACCAGAGAAGACAACGAAGATCTCGACATCAACGGCGACCACGGCCACGATCACGACGACGACGACGACGAACACGACCTCGACGACGTCTCCATGGACAAGCCGGCTGCCCCAAAGTCGGTCCGTGCAGGCCCTGGCGGGGCTGAAGTCAAGAAGAAGTATGATCCCAAGGATCCTCTGCGTCCCAGACGGAAAAAGGCTCGCCGGGCCTGTTTTGCCTGCCAGCGCGCCCACTTGACCTGCGGTATGTTCTCTCTCTTAAACCTTGGGACCGGCCGTCCACTCTTCTTCTTCGTCACTGGACTGAACTAACAATCCCACTAGGTGACGAGCGCCCTTGTCAACGCTGTATCAAGAGAGGTCTGGCCGATGGCTGCCAGGATGGCGTCCGCAAAAAGGCCAAGTACCTCCACGATGCGCCTCCGGAGGCTCTTCGGCCGGTCCTGGGCCCCAATTTCAACGCCAACGCCACCTCCAACGGCGCCGCCTCGCGATCCAACGGACACCGCCATCCGTCGAGCGCCGGATCTGACGTGTCCGCCTCCAACGTCACCGCCTCCTTCTTCACGCAGTCGTCCGCTCCGCCCTTTGCCGTCTTCTCCTCGGCCCAGACCCCCACCGCCACCCTGCCCGAGAACCTGACCTTTCCGGGGCCGCAGTCGCCCATCTCGCCCACCTTTGCTCCGCCCTCGCGCGACGGCGCCACCGCCCAGCTGAGCCAGATGGGCCTGACGGCCACGCCCGGCATGACCAGCTTTCCGCCCGCGCTGTTCGACCCGAGCAATCCCGCGCTTTTCAACTTTGACCTGGACGGCATCAACTTTGGGAGCCAGTACGCAGCCATGGAGTTTGGCATGCTCGGCCACATGTCGTCAGGGGCAGCCGACGGCCAGAACGACGCAGCCTCGGCACTCTCACAGCGCGGCAGCTCCGTCTCCGGCAACGGCATCGGCTTCGGGTCCGCCGACGTCTTTGGGAACGGCGCCGACCGGCCGCTGTACGACGGGAGCAGCGGGGGGCTCATCAGCGACTTTATCAGCCTGGACCCCACCACCAACAACGGCTTCTACTCCCAAGGCACCCTGCAGTCGGGCCTGCCGCACGCCTATGCCATTGCTGCGGCGCCGCCGAGCCTGCAGAGCCCAAGCACGGACAACAACAGCCCGCAGCCCACCAGCTACGCCTTTGAGGGCTCGCCGACCACGGCTGCGTACGGCCTAATGAACGGAAACAACAACGGCAGCAGCAACGGACAGGCGGCCAACGGAAGACATTCTGTCTCTGCCATGGCATCGGCCGCCGCGCCGTACCACCAGCAGCAACAGCAGCAGCAGCAACAACAACAACAGCAACAACAGATGAGGGCGAAGTCGTCCGTCTCCAGGCTGCTACCGCAATCCGTTCTAGGCAAGCGCCATCGCGATCCTTCGGCCGTATACGAACTCGTCAAGGAGCCGTACATGTATGTGAATGGCTTCCATCGACTGATCTCGCTCCTGCAGCGACGCTTCTCGGCCAGCAAGATTCTGCGCATTGCCAAGGCCCTGTCCAGCATCCGCCCGTCCTTCATCTCGTGCACGCGCACCCTGAACAGACAGGACCTGATTTTTATGGAAAAGTGCTTCCAGCGCACGCTCATCGAATACGAGGAATTCATGAGCCAAACGTCGAGCCCAGCCATTGTCTGCCGCCGCACCGGCGAAGTGGCGGCTGTCAACAAGGAGTTCACCGCGCTGACCGGCTGGACCAAGGAGGTGCTTCTCGGAAAGGAGCCGAATCTCAATGTCAATACGGGCTCCGTGGTACGGCCGCTGGCCTCGGCCACGGCAGGCGACGGCGCCGCCGCTGCCGCCGCCGGCAGCAGCAGCAGCAACAACAACAACAATCTCGATGCGCCCGCAAACCGCGGCGGGCCCAGCGGACTGTCCACGCCGCGGATGCGAGCACTCAACGCCGACGTCATCAAGGCGTCCGAGGGAAAGCAACAGCCGCTGTTTATCGCCGAACTGATGGATGACGACAACGTCATTGACTTTTACGAAGACTTTGCCCACCTTGCCTTTGGCGACAGCCGCGGATCCGTCAAACGCAAATGTCGCTTGCTCAAATACCGCACACGCGAGATGTTGAATAGCAGCGGGGGCGCGAGCAGCTCGGTTGTGGGTAGCGGCTCTGCCTTTGGCAGTGCCACAGCCGAGCCGCCGCAAAGCAAAGGAACGGCAATGGCCACGGCCGCCGCCGCCACTTCGCCCAGCTCGGGCCCGGTGCCGGTGCCGGGTCCAGGTCCGGGGCCGGGGCCGGGGCCGGGGCCGCGCGGCGTACCGCCACCAGCCAGCGGCATCCTCAGCAGCCGGGTAGCCCGCATCGATGGAGAGCAGGGCACTTCCAAGATTGAAAAGGACGGAAAGCTCGAGTGTTCATACTGCTGGCACATCCGGCGGGACACTTTTGATATACCCATGATGATTGTGATGAATGTGAGTACTTGGAACGTCGGGCAGTTTTTTTCTTTTTTCTTTTGGTCAACTCGTTTTGCTGACCTTTTTAGTTTCTGCCCTGCTATTACCCCAACCAAGAGCCACACCAACTGGCTGTTTGATCATGCTGTTGCAACTAGGCATTATACTTTTTTTCTTATTCTTCTGCGTTTTCGCATTTCTTTTCCTTCTTCTTTTATTCTTCTGCGTTTTTTCATTTCTTTTCCTTCTTCTTTTATTCTTCTCTTTGCCTTTGCTCTCTGTTCTTTTGCTCTTTTATCCTTCTTTTCGGTATGAGTTAAAAATATGGGGGATCAAAAAAAAGTATTGGACCAGGTTGGATATCCAGGCATGGTAGGAGTTCTATTACCTTTTTATTTTCATGCCTTTACGTTTCTTTTGAGTCTTTTTTAAATTCTGGATACTTTGCATGCAATGAGCTCCCAAAATCCAACTTTATCCAATCAAAAAACGCAGAATGTATACGAGATTGCATTGATCACGAAAATGTCGCAAAAGCCGAGCTTCTGCGCAACCAACGATCACGTGGTTTTTGCGCCTAGATCATTCCAAACGTATTCCCCAGATCAGTAAGCATTTGGGACCGGCCCTGACGGCCGATTCTCTTGTGCTTTCCAGGTCGACACGTACCCATTGCTTGCAGCCGAGACAGAGGTAGCCGCACGTCCGCTACCACCATGACATCGTCCCGGCCGTCCATTGTCGGCCCCAGTGCGGGCCCGGAGCCTCCGTATCCCATCCGGATGGAGGGCCACATCATAAGCGGATTTGGCCGGGGATCGAAAGAGGTAGCTCCCAAACCTGTCTTTTTGCGTATGCCTGCCTGCCTCGCGAGACCTAACCTTTTTTTCTGCCCCTCAGCTCGGCATTCCGACGGCCAATCTGCCGGTCGACGCCGAGGCGACGCCGTGGATCGCCGACTGCGTATCTGGCGTGTACTTTGGCTGGGCTCTCTTGGATCTACGGACAGCCCAGGCGGGTGACGGCGAGGCGGCGGCGGCGGCGGCGGCGACAGCGGCGACAGCGGCGACAGCGGCAGCGGAGCCGGCCGAGGCCACGCTCTACCCCATGGTCATGTCCATTGGGTACAACCCGTTCTACCAGAACAAGACCCGCACGGCCGAGGTGCATCTGCTGCACAAGTTTGAAAAGGACTTTTACGGCGCCCATCTCAAGCTCGCCATTCTCGGCTTCATCCGGCCAGAGCTCAACTACACCACGCTGGAGGCCCTCGTGGCGGACATCCGCTTCGACTGCACCGTGGCGCACAACTCGCTGGCCCGGCCCGGGTGGACGCCCGAGGGCGTCGCCGTCAGCACGGAAGAGGCCAAGGTGGCTTCGGGGGAAAAGGGAACGCTTCGGAATCTGTTTGCGTGAGCACAGAGTCACGGCCGGCATGACTGAATGATCTAGACCAGAGATATGCATTGTTACGAGGACCCATGCAAGGCACACATGCTCTTGCTACAGAAAATACACGAGTCCAACAGTCTCTCGCGCTGCTGCGGTAACGTAAAACGACAGGAGGCATAGATCGTTTCACTATTGCAAGCCTCTTCTGCGCTCTTCAGCGTACACAGGGGCTAAAAGTTGGCCTTTCCAGCAAGCCGCTCGTTTTGCACAATCTCAATCCAGTAGTTGTCGGGGTCGAGGACAAAAGCCACGTTCTTCATGCGGCCATCGGTCAGCCTCTTCTTCCAGTTCACCTTGAGGTCCTCAAACCGCTGACACGCCGCCTCAATGTTGTCCACAGCCACGCCTAGATGCCAATGTTAGACCGGCTCACCCCGGGGGAACGAGGAGCGTGCGGGTAAAAAAGAAAACGTACAGATATGGCCAAAGCCCTGCGGCTGATCGTTGCCGTTGTGGTAGCTAAAGTTCTCGTCCTTCTCCGTGCCGTGGTTCCACGTGAGTTCCAAGAGCCCTTCGCAGTGGGCCGTGCTGCCGTCGTTCTTTGCCGCAATGGCCTGGTTGTCCGGGAAGGCAAGGAAATAGAGCGTGAAGCCGGCGTCCGGGTTGCCACTGGTGCGCACCAGCTTCATGCCCATGACGTCCTGGTAAAACTTGAGGGACTTTTCTGCGTCCTTGACGCGGATCATTGTGTGGTTCTGCCATGCTTTGTTAGCAGCCAGTCTGCAAATCAGCCGCCCCCCCCCCTCCCCCCCCAAAAGGTGCGCATACCATGCGGTAGCTGGTCACATCTGTGGTGGTGACGTTCTCGGTCGCCTCGACGGGCTTCTGCCCGATAATCTCAACCCAGTAGCCGTCCGGGTCAAGGGCAAAGGCGATGTTGTGCATGCGCCCGTCCGTCAGCTTCTTCTGGAACCGGTAGCCGGCATCCTCGATGCGCTTGCACGCGGCCTGGATGTTGTCGACCGAAATGCAAGTGTGTCCAAAGCCGCGGTGCGGCTCGGCATTGCCGTTGTTGATCTTGTAGCTGGCGTCGTTTTCCGTTCCGTAGTTGTGCGTCAGCTCGATGACGCCCTCCCGATCAAAAGCGGCGCTGCCGGACGAGGCGGCCGTGGGCGCGTCGTAGGCAAGAAAGTAGAGGTCGAACTTGGCCTCGGGGAACTCCAGCTTCTTGATCAGCGACAGGCCCAGGAACTCGTAGAAGCGAACTGTTGCAGAAGTCAGCATGTGCAAGGATGCCTTGCGTTCGTCCGTGCCGACTCCATACCCGACTCCTTGGGGTCCTTGACCCGAATCCTAGCCAGCGTCAGCACAGGCCTGTCGCAGATACCGCGCCACTCTGCCTTTCAACGACGCGCTTACATGGAGTGATTCAGCTTGTAGGTCTTTATATCAGTCGTGGTCGCCATGGTCGCGAAACGTCTCAGAGCTGGAAATAGAAATCTCTGTGGTTTGATTCCTGCCGCAAGTGGTGCAGCTCTGACTTTGAGAAGTGGTTGGAGATAACGAACCGAATTCATTCAGTATCGCCGAGGCGTTGAGTCGTGCACTCCTGCTGTATAGGGCGCCCCAATAAGCCTGGAGTATTTGTATTGGAACAATCTCGGCAATGTTTGGGTAGCTAGAAGTAATTTTTTTGAATATTTCCCCCACTATGGCTGCTTCCTGATGTCAACCGGCCGCTACGTCAAGTGTGGGACCCGCGATAGCTACATATTGCGGAAGGTCCGATCGATGCGGGGTCTGTCTAATAAATATCTGTCATCCTCCTCGGCCTGCACCGGACTTGTTAGCATGCTCAGGATGGCTGCATCCGGCGGTCCGTTTGCGAGTCGATTCCTCTGCTTTTGGGCACCTCAGTTCTCGCATCTGTCTTTGCTCACTCACAAAGATTAGAGGGAGGGAATAAACACTATATGAATCCTTTAAAAAGTATTGCGCCGAGGCTCTACGTCTGCAACTTCGTATAGGGGTAATTTGAGCAAAATCCATGTTTCACCAAGTTTGAATTATGTCAAAGATACTACAGAGCCGCACTATCACACATAACGAGAGTCACCACGGCCCACCCTTGGTTGTTTCCTGCGTCCGTTCCCAATTGTTATTCTCTTGACATGGCTTCCTGGAAGCTTATTTCTTTGGCTCCTCCTTCTTCTCTTCCGGCTTTGGTGTTGGCAGCTTGAACGTTTCAGGGGTCTTGTCCAAACCAGTGCCAATCTGTTCCCAGGCGCTAGAGCCGCCCTCAAAGTTTCGGAAGGCCTGGGTCAGCTCGAGCGGCTCCGTGACAATGCGCTTCTTCTCCTCGTCATAGCGGATCTCGGTGTATCCACTCAGCGGGAAGTCTTTGCGCAGCGGGTGGCCCTCGAACCCGTAGTCTGTCATGATACGCCGCAGGTCGGGGTGGCCAACGAAGAAGACACCAAACAGGTCGTACACCTCGCGTTCGTACCAGTTGGCACCGTCAAACAGGCTCACAATGCTCGGCACTGGCGAGGCCTCGTCGGCGTACGTCTTGACCCGGATGCGTGAATTGTGCCGCACACTCAAGAGGTTGTACACAACTTCAAAGCGCTGGTCGCGGGTCGGGAAGTCCACAGCCGTGATGTCACTGACTTGGGTGAACTCTGCCGCCGTGTTGTCTGTATGTATGAAAAGCAGTCAGCAGAGGGGACGAGGCAGAACGCGTGGGGCGCAACATAATCCGGGGTAAAAAAAAAAGCTTACACTTGAGAAAGGTAAAAACCGGAATGACGCCCGAAGGGCTGATGTAGATCGTTAACTCGTCCTTCCAGACCGAGAACTGCTGCACATATTTAGGCAGCGTGCTCATCAGCCATGCGCCGTACTTGTGCATGTTCTCCGCCGCCGACTCGTACTTGTCCGCCGGGTTGACCAGAGGCACTTCCAGTGTCCCAACCGGGTCGCGCGCCGCGGTGCGTAGGTTTGTCGAGTCCTTGGGCAGCTTGACTGCATAGCTTTGCAACCGAGTCCCGCTCGATATACAACGCTTAGTGCTGTTGACTGCTTGGCTGCGGATCGCTGAAGAGGTCGGCGCAGTAGGCCTCAGAGCCGCCACAATGGCCCTGCTTCGACAGAGCCTGCTTGCCATTGTGAACCTGAATATGCCGAGGGTCGGAAAATGTTGGATTGTTTGCGGCCCGTTTCAGGCACCCTGGGCGGTTTTTGCTGTTGCGTTTGTCGATGCAGGAAAGCGGAAGCTCTTTTTCGAAAGCGCGAGATAATGACTTCGACGGGATTGGCTGGTTTTCCGGGCAATCGGAGAAAATGGGACAGTTCGTACATTATGTAATCACACATTATGTAATGCTTCAAGGTGAAAGTCTACCGCAAATTATGAAATTCAACCACTTTTCGATCTTTTGAAAATTGCATGTTGGATAAAAGGCCCATGCTGAGAAAAACATCAAGCTGCATCCATCACCTTTACAGCATTGACTGTCATGTTCGGGTGGCTTGACTGGGAGTTGGTTTGTTTGGTTATTGGGAGACCACGTGCTGGATGGATCACTACTAGTACGAATACAGCTTAGCGCTAATTATACCTGGCTCTTCGCCTGAAATCAGAGGCATTCTATCCTTGGTGTCCACTGTTCTGCTAAATTTGCCTCTATCAAACTGCACACTTGATTTTTCTTGTTTCCGTTTCATCCTCGCCCAATCACCCTTTTGCCTTTCTTACCATCAACCACATCACAGAACCCAGGCTCGGGCAGTCATTGTTTCCTTATTGGGAATTTCATTGTTGGGGCGTTAAACAGGAGATTGCCACATTCTCTTTGCCTGTTTTGCACTCGAAACAGATCGGACCGCTTTTCCATTAATTGTTTTACATCGCGACTATTCAGCCTGCTCAAACGCGACTCGAACTTCCTCACGTTTGCAAAGAACTGATACTATACCAACACCGTTATTTATTTCGGACTTGGTTTACGCGCTGGCTACAAAAACAAAACGACCTCGCATATCGCAGCCAACGTCGAAATCGTTAACCCACGCTTCTCACAATCCAGTCACCATGGCGCCGCAAGATACCTTTATCGAGGACGAGGATGACACATGGTGCGTAGTCCTCTTTTTGTTTCTGTCCAGGCCATGCCATGGCTTTGCTAACAAGCCGATATGGCAGCCCTCTGTGTATCGAGGAGTTTGACTTGTCAGATCGCAACTTCCGACCATGTCCATGCGGCTATCAAATCTGCCAGTTCTGCTTCAACAATATTAAGCAGAATATGAACAGCCTATGCCCTGCATGTCGTCGCCCGTACGATGATAAGTCGATTCAGTGGAAGGTGGTGACACCAGAAGAGTATGCTTTGCCCCCCTTTGTCGGTCCACGAGTAGCAAAGCGAGTGCACTGCTAATGAAAACAGGATCGCCGAGTTTCGGTCAAACATCCAAAAGAACCAGAAGAAGCGTGCTGCGGAGCAGCGCCAGAAGGAGGTCCAGAAGCGAGAAGCAGAAAAGGAAAACCGGAAGAATCTCGTCGGCGTTCGTGTTGTGCAAAAGAATCTCGTTTATGTAACCGGCCTTAACCCGACAGTGCGAGAGGACGAACTGCTCAAGACGCTTCGGAAGACCGAATTCTTTGGCCAATACGGCACTATCCAAAAAATCTCAATTAGCAATCGGAAAAGCCCAGACGGGTCCCCCTCTCTCGGAATATACGTCACTTTCGAAAAGAAGGAGGAAGCACAGCGCTGTATCCAAGCAGTTAATGGCTCAACAAACGGCGACCGGACCCTCAAGGCTCAGCTGGGGACAACAAAGTACTGTTCAGCTTGGCTTCGGCACGAACAGTGCACAAACCGACAGTGCATGTTTCTGCACGAGCTCGGCGATGAAGAGGACAGCTACACAAGACAGGATCTGTCTTCCATGAACAGCATCAACACCCAACGTCCACTGAATGCTTCGTCATCGTCACGGTCCGCTTCGAGGCAACAAAGCCATCCGGTTTCGACCCAGGCCAACAACCATGCGCCCGCTTCACAGCCCATGGCCCAGTCCTCAAGCAAGGAAGGTTCTGAAAATGGAGATTCATCTGCCCTGCCCTCTTCTGCAAACTGGGCTCGCAACCCCCAAGTGCGGAGTCGACGCGGCAGTCATGCCACCAGCGGTGCGGCTTCTAGTCCTGCCATATCAATGTCGCTCCCCGTCACGGCGGAGTCAGTCGCAGAGGCTGTTGAATCGCCTATCCTGGAAGAAGCGGTGCCAGTGTTGTCCCGGTCACAGGGCAAAGCATCGGCCGACAGCACTGCTGTTAGTGCTCCCACCGGGGAGGCCAATGCAGCCTCCAAGACACCGACAAAACGGAGAAACGAAAAGGACCCTCTCACACTACTTTTTCTGAGCATACTCGCGACCATGGAGAAGTGCTGTGTCCCCGACGTTGGCCAGCGTGATGCGGCCGATTTAGACGGGTTGCCGCCTTTTTTCGATGACCGCGGCGGTGAAAAACGTCGGGCTCTTCGGGACGATGAAAGCCGCCCCGACGTCAGTCAAGAAGAGCAGCCGCTCGATGCGAGAGAGCCGTCGGAAGGGGAGCCTGAGAGCAGTGGAAGCTTGGCACTGGGTGGCGAGCCGGAAGACCGCGATCATGTACGAGCGGGACATTCTTTTGATCAGCGCCGCGGTGGTCCGCCGCTGTCGATGCAGCGCGCGCAAACGGATGGCGTGTATGGGCCATTCAGGAACGACTTGCCGGCAAACGCAAATCCCGGCACCATTGGAAACCGCACGGTGACGCCCCAGCAGGCGATATTCTCGCGCACACCCAGCAGTTTTGACCATCCCCCGCCTGGCATTGCACCGACCCAATCGACGCTGTTTCACAGCCAGGTGCATAATCGACAGCAGTCGAGATACGGCTTTGCCAGTGAAGGGGGGGCGAACGCCACCGCGACACTCAAGCTTGCCAGCAACCCCCGGATCATCTCTCAACAGTCCTCCATGATGCCCCAACTGCACTCCCAAAACACTCCCTACTATGCTTCTTCTATGCCAGGGCCGCCCCCGGGATTGAAGTCTACCGGGACCCCCCCGGCCATGTTCCCAAACGGCTTTGGCGGCTCTGGTCTGGGCGGAGCCCCCAAGGAAACGAGCCTCTTGCTTCAGGATTTCTTTCGGAGCAGAAGTGGCGCCAACAGCCAGGCGCATGACGCAGGCAAGCGTGAGTTCATGTTCCCTTCTTTCCTTAGCCAGTACCCATCTTCCGGCTCCTCTACCCCAGCTCCTGCTCCCGGCTTCCCGGCGTCGCTCTATGGTACCCCGCCTGGAGCATTCCAAGACATCGGGTTGAAGCAGAAGAAGAAGGGGAAGAAGCACAGACATGCTAACACTTCCTCCTCTGGGGGGAGTGGCTTAGTAGATCTTGCGGACCCGAGCATCCTGCAGGCAAGACTGCCACACCAGCAGAGTAACGCCGGAGTCGGCCAGGGACTTTTTGGAGGTCAAGCCCAAGGTGGGTACAACCTCAACATGATGTACAATGGCGGCTATCAGAGAATATGAGCAATGGAGGCTACTTGGCCAATGCCAGTGGTTGCTTTGGAAGCGGACGAACGAGGAGAGGAGCGAGAGACAAAGAGACAAAGAGACTGCGGGCTGGCTAGGATCCTGCTTAGCCAGCTGTTATGACATTATCCTTCCCCAAACACGAAATGTTCACCTGTTTTTTACTGGCTATCCGCCACGCGATGTTGCTCACCGGGTCTTTGCGTTTTTTGTTCCTGGTTTTTGATTTTATTTGCATTATCTTGCACTCTTCCTTACTACCCTACGTTGTGTTTTAAGACGGCGTTTTGAGCGATGCAGGTTATCAGGACCGGTGGGAGACGGCACTTGCATTTTTCTCTCTTATTTTTGGCACCCTCCCTTTACATTACGGCATGCAACTATTTGGGTGAGACGGAGGTTTGCGATGAGAACCAACAACGATTGGAAACCGTCAAGGCGCATTAGCCTTCGAAAGGAAAGACGACCATACTTCTCCGTCTCGATATCGGACTACTTCTTTCCAGCGAACGCAACCCCCCCCCCCCCCCCCGCCCATGTTTCAGAAATCGGCAACACGGTAAATACGATACTTGGTTATTTGGGTCACGTCACGCCGGACAAGCTATCATTGTCTTCCTTTCGAGGGTTCACAATGTATGATAACGACGGCCCAGTTTACTTTAAAAGCTATTTGCTCGCAAAGAGGGCTGGGACCAACCTCTTATTGTCAGGTCACAATATATACAAAACCAAATTGTCCCTCAAAAACCAAGTGTCAAATGTAACTCGGCGACGCCAACACTTGAAAGGCTCGTGGGGAGGCGCTGATGACGGCAACTACCAGTTCTTTTCCTGCATTCAAACCAAACCTTTTGTAATTTGTGGGAGTGTCTTGCGTTGTCTCGCCATTGCAGTCTTTAACTCTCTGTCTCTTGTCTCTCCTCTATCCTCTTCATCCAAACTAGTTCTAGTTCTTTGCTTTGAGCAAATATTCCCCATCATGTTTTCCTTTGAGCCGCTTCCAAAAACACCGGTTTTGGGGGACTCTTTAGGTGGATGTGCTAACGGTCTTCTTTTTTAGGTGATGAACTGCCCGCTTTGGAGGAAGCCATATCGACTGTGGATGCTCTTGTGTCCGATGATCCAGTCGAGCCCGGCTCCTCTTCTTTCGGCTTTGGTCTTGCTGCTTCCCCGTTGCGGGGAGGCACTCCGGCTCTTCCCCCTGGCCTGGGCTATCCCTTTTCACACCCCATCCCCCCACCCGGCTTTGGACGATCCATGACTCCGGTGGCCATTTCGGCTTCTGCCAGTCTGCCGATCGCTGCCCCTGTGCCCATTATACCTCCTGACACAACGCCGAATGCGCACACCCTGCAAGTCGCGAAAAAGGCATCGCTTGTCACTGGGGGCACTGTCGAGCAAAACAGTGTAAAGATCGGGGTGGGAGAGGCGGCCTCGGTTTCTCAGCGGAGCAAAAAAGGCTTGCTCCAAGAAGATGACTTTCCAGCCTTGGATTCAGTGCCAAAGGCTGCAACTCCAGGTGCCGCACAGCCTGTACCGGGGCCGCCATTTGTGGCCATTAAGGGTCTGCCGGCTGCGAAGTCTTCCACCGCGACAGGAAAGAGAGCAGCCTCGGCGGGTACAAGTGTGGATGCTGCACCCACCGCAAAGGCGCCGGCTCCTGCGGCAGCTTCCGGGCCTGGGGGACGGTCGGCAGAACCCAAAAAATCAGACAAGCGAGCGGCCGTTCTGAATATAACGACACCCGTGAAAGCGGCGTCACAGAAAGCAGCGGTACAAAGTCAAGAAACGGACGAAAAGGGGGTTGAGGATATCGCCTCGGCCTTTCCCTCGCTGCCTACACCCGCCGCCTCTGTCAATACTCCGACATGGTCTCCAGTCGTGCGCACTGCTCCCAAGACGATCCGCGTGGTACAGGCGCTGAAGACTGAGCCTGCCTCGTCCGGTGGCTCCACGACGGCCAGCACAGCAGATGCGCTCAAATCATCAAGCCGATCCACTGCCCTAGCTTCAGCCCGGCCTAGTACACCGGCGAGTGAGGTGATCTCCGACAACGCGTCTGTCGTTTCAGTGTCCGTGTCTGCTTCCAGAACGAGCTCCCCGCCTCCTTCACGCATTGGTTCTGCGGCCATTCGCACTACAACGAAAAGCCAGCAGCGGAAACAGCGCAAGCAAGCGTCAAAGAAGGAGACGGCAACGATTGTCACTCAGCCTGTTCCGGAGCAGGAAGAAGAGGAGGAGATTGCGCCGATTGTGGGGCGGAAGAAGAAGCAGAAGAAGGAGAAGCCCATTTCCAGCTCACCAAACAAGACCCCTGCGCCCGCAGAAGCGAAAGCGGCATCGACAACTGGTGGAGAACCTGCCGAGACGGTTCCCTCTCCAGCACCAGCGGCGGCGGCCACAACGAGTTCGAAGAAGGAGCAGAAGAAGCAGGAGCCCAAGGAGCAACCGGCCCGTATGGAAGCTGAAGCCACAAGCGAAACCAAAGGACAGCCAGCCAAGGCACCAGCCAGAGCACAGCAGAAGCCGGAGGCAACCGCGAACATTAGCCATGACAAGGCGGTCGCGATAGATAACAAGGCCGCGCAGAAATACATTGAGGCGGCAAAGTCTCGGGCGGCCGATCCTGGCTTGGCAGACTCGCCTCCTGGGCCAGGAGATATCAAAGATAAGGACGACGAGACGCTGCAGGCGGTGCTGAAGGAAGCTGTGCATGCAGCAGGTACGACGACGACGTCGACAACGATGACGATGACGGCGCCGACGGCGACGACGACGACACAACGGCGTCCGGTTGCCGACGAGAAGCTCTTACCGGGCACTTCAGTGTATGAGGTGGCACAGAGCCTTGAGGCCAGGGGCCTGATACCGAGTGCCAAAGAGATCGGGATGCTCAGCGCCGATGTAGGCTTTCCGCCGGCAACGGAGGTGCGCGAGCAGCCTATAATTGGCGATGCACTGTTGCCGCCCGAGGTCATCTTTACGGACGAAGACCGGGCAGATTTGATGGCGAACAAGGTGGTGCGGAAAGTGATTGACGGGGTCAGGCTGATGCTCACGCCCAACGGAGACTGCTTGCGCAACCTGACTGAAGAGGAGGAGCAGCAGTTTATCGCACTGCAGAAGCGCGTGGCGGCGTCGGCGGAGACGCCACTGGGGTACATGCACTCGCGGTACGAGGTCTCGGGCGGGTTTGCGCTGATTGGAAAACGGGCGGTGCCGCGGGGCATCCCCAGCTACTTCCCGCAGAGTCTGGACAGCCAGCAGGTGGACCCGATGGTCAAGGTGCAGCGGGAGGAGGCTGTGCACTGGATCAACCAGTACGTGCTGCCGCGGCTGAACCTGCTGCCGCAGCAGGAGACGGCGAGCTGGCAGGCGATGCTGGCGGACACGGCGATGCCGCATGCGATTGGCACAGCGACGGTGGCGCCCTGGATCTACCACTCGCCAGAGTCTCGCGACGGCTTCCTGGCCAAGGACGGGCCGACGCTGCACGACGAATACAGCGATCTCGGCGAAGGCCACGCGCCGCACAGTGGCGGCGGCGGTGGCGGAAGCAACGGCGACAACGGCCGGGTCGAGGAGCACGAAAGCCTGGAGCAATCTCTGCGGTCGATGAGGGTGGAAGACGCGGCGACGTCGCTGATGCAGGCCAGAGCCGAGATGCAAAAGTACGAGAAGCTGCTGTCGCAGCTCATTAGCAAAAACCGGTTGTTGCTTACGGGCGCGCAGAGCACGGCGGACGGTGCCGAATCATCCTCGTCCTCTGGCGGAGCGCCGGGCGGAGCGCCGGGGTCGTCTACAACGCCGGCCATGGCGGCGGCGGCGGCCGTGGTCTATTGACTAGGCACCCCTGTTCTTGTGGCGGGCGAGCGCATGGTGGTGGCCGGGCTGTGGGTGCTGGCAGCTCTGGTGATTGCGCTGAAGGCGGCCGGGCTGCTGCTGCTCAAGATGGGATGGCGTGCCGCAAACTGGGTCATGGCTGTGAATGACAGGGGGGCCTCGTGATGCGAGGCTTTGAATTTGATGCTTATGCTTTGTATGATACATGTATTGTCTGCCGCGAGAGGTTCTGTCTGATGTCAGGACTGTGAGTGTATTAATTTGTAGCTGTATAAGCATGGGGAATAGCGATGCATTGCGATGAAATACAATACACTGTTTCCCTACAAAAACAATATTGTTTGTTTTCCTACAGAGTACAAAAGGCTGCAAGGCTGAGCTTGTGGGTCCGCGTTAGTCAGCAATGACGCCAGGGAGGCGTTAAGCGTCAAGGCGTGGCCACATGCGTCCGGCTGACGCAGCCTCATTTTGGCTGCAGCTGAGACACAGCCTCGCATCGGCCTCGGCGTCTGCACCACCTCACCCTTGTGCCGCCGCCAGCAAAGACCCTCTGGAAATGCCAAGCAGCTTGCGACGACGGCACCACGGCTGTTTTGTGTGCATGCACGGCCGACGAACCCGGCGTTTGATCAGACCACGCCGCATGGAAGCGAGGTCCGAGGCCGAGGCTTTGTTCTCTGGGCGGGGCGGGTGATTTCGTCCAGCTGCATCTCGGTATCGGAGTAGGGTGGCTCCTCGTTTCTTTGCATCATGAACGACGCGGCCGGCGAGACGGTCGGCGAGCGGCTCCAAGCCCTGGACAGTCGCCCAGGCGGACGTGGCGATGTGGCCGTGTCTCCTGGCGACCCGACGCGGCCGGCCCAGCGCCAGGGATCGGCTTTCGACCGTCTCAACAGCCGCAATGGCTCGGTCTACAGCCACGCCAGCACGGACCGTGACGACTTGAACTTTTTGCCGAGGTCAGTCGGAAAGAGGCGCGCCGTCCCTCTCTTTTTCTCTCTCTCTTTAATCTTTCTCCCTCCCTTCCCTCCACTGCTGACATGCCGATAGCCGCTGGTGGTTTGCGGCCTCGGCCTTTCCGATGGTGGCCGGCACTCTGGGCCCGGTGGCCTCGGCCTTTAGCATCTGTGCGCTGGTGCGGCCGTGGCGGCAGGAGATCCGGCCAGGCCAGACCATTGAGACGGCCGAGTTTATCGACGATCCGGTGTGGTAGGTACTTTGGCGGAGCTTTCTTCTGTTTCCAGAGACTGACGCGAATGACAGGCTCACCGTCATCAATGCGGTCCAGCTGGCCGTGGCCCTGGTGGGCAATCTGTTTCTCCTCCTCAACATGGCTCGCCGGATCCGGTTCTCGCTTGCGCAGCCCGTCACGATGGTGGGATGGTAAGGCAGCCCTTGGCCCGGGAAAGAGGATGCGGGGGAGAGAGAGGTTCTCGGGGGTTCTCAGGCGTCTCTAACGCTCCAGGTACACATCCTCTCTGACGCTGACGGCTCTGACGGCGACGGCGAGCGGGCCGCTCAAGAGCAGCGTGGGGCCCGAAGCACAGCTGGTGTGGTCGCAGGCCTTTTACTATGCCATTTACGCGGCGGTGCTGTACCTTGTGGTGGCCTCGCTGATGGTGGTGACGTTTGTCGGGGCGTGGACGGACCACTACGCCAAGGACTTCCAGCTCAGCAACAGCCAGCGCACGCTGATGCTGCAGACGATCCTGTTTCTCGTGTACCTGCTGGTGGGCGCGCTGGTCTTCTCCACCATTGAGGGCTGGGCGTTTCTGGACGCGGTGTACTGGGCCGACGTCACGCTCTTCACCGTCGGCTTTGGCGACCTGGCGGCCGATACGGCGCTGGGGCGGGCTCTGCTCATGCCGTACGCGCTCGTGGGCATTATCAGCCTCGGTCTCGTCATCGGGTCGATCCGCAGCCTGGCCATTGACCGCGGCAAGCACCGGCTGAACGCGCGGATCACGGAGAAGAACCGGCGCAAGGTGCTGCAGCGGCTAGCCAAGAAGGGCCGGGACGGCATCCTGCAGCCGATCCGCGAGGAGGAGGAGAGCAGCAACGGCGAGACGGCCGAGGGGCCCTCGCCGGATTCGCCGGATTCGCCGGACCTGCCGGACCGGCCGGCCCGCGCAACCACGGGCCTGACCGAGTTCCAGCGGCGCGAGGCCGAGTTCAACATTATGCGGACGATCCAGCAGGGGGCCTCGCGGAAGCGGCGGTGGATGTCGCTGGCCACGTCGGGGGGCACATGGCTGCTGCTGTGGCTGGTGGGGGCGTACATTTTCCAGACGTGCGAGTCGCCGTACCAGGAGTGGAACTACTTTGACGGCTTCTACCTGGCCTTTGTCAGCCTGACGACGATTGGCTACGGCGACATGACGCCGGTGTCCAACTCGGGCAAGCCGTTTTTTGTCTTTTGGTCGTTGCTGGCGCTGCCGACGACGACGGTGCTGATCTCGGACGCGGGCGACACGGTGGTCAAGGCGGTCAGCGACGCGACCAACGCGCTCGGGCGGGTGACCATTTTGCCGGGCGAGCACGGCCTGCGGCGGGATCTCAAGGAGGCCGTGCGCCTGTTTACGTTTGGCGCCGTCTTCCGGGACGCCGCCGCCGGGGACGTGGTCCGCGGCGCCGTCTTCCGAAATGTCCACATTGAAGACACGCCGCCGGGGCTGCTGGGCGCCGCGCAGCCCACAGACGACGAGCGCGAGCAGTCGCAGGAGGACGAGGATGAGGCCGAGGAGGCCGAGGAGGCCGAGGCCGAGGCCGGCGAGATGACCGGGGGCGGGGGCGAGGCAGAGAGGAGCGGACACGGCAAGGCCGAGGCAGAGAAGGACGGCGGCACCACGGAAAGCAGCCACGTCAGCCACGGGCGGCGCATGCGCATGCGCATGCGCTCGAAACACGGCCACGGTGGCCACGGCGGCGGCGGCGGCCGTAGCCTGGGCCGGACCATGTCTGCGGCGTCGGCGCCGCGCGTGGACTTTCCGCCGGCGCTGCCGCCGACGCGGGCCGAGTACCACTACCTGCTGGTCAGCGAGATCATGCGGGTGACGCAGCACCTGCGGCACTCGCCGCCGCGCAAGTACACCTTTCAGGAGTGGGCGTGGTACCTCGAGCTCATCGGCGAGGACGAGCACAAGGCCGGGCTGCACCGCAAGGTCGTGGCCGGGCGCAAGGACGATGGCGGTGGGCACGGGCACCGATTCTCCACGTCCGCCCTCGTGCCGGCGGCGGCAAGGACGGCGACGGCGACGGCGACGGCGACGGCAACCGCTGCCACGGCCAACAACAGCGGCCCGCTGCCGGTCGACACCAACCCCGACCACGAGGACCCGGAGCACCTGCAGTGGAGCTGGGTGGGCGCGCGCAGCCCGCTGATGAACGGCCAGGAAGAGGCCGAGTGGATTCTCGACCGGCTGACGCGGCGGCTGCAGGCGGACCTGCGCGACGTGGTCGAGCAGGCAGAGCGCGACTCTGCGCTGCGGGTTCAGGCGCAGCGGACGACACACTCGATCGAAGAGGAGCCGTTTTACTAGGTTTGTCTGATTTTGGGGGGTTGTCTGGCTACGTTTTGATGGGCAATTGGGACATGGACATTTGGGACATACATTTGGGTAAAGCGACTACTGATAAGATGTGCGGTACTATGACGTCTCCCAAGATGCAAACCCGGCACGCATACTACGCCTCACTCCTGGACCGCACCGCCGTCAGGTAGCCTCCGCGCAGCAGGGGCAGCGGGTCGAAACCCAGATCCTCATAGTGGCCGGCGCCGCTCAGCACCGAGGCCAGGGCGTCCCGGGCGGCGCCGGTTTCGCCCGTGTCCTCCTTTCCGGTGAGGCCACCAGTCTGGCTTGTTTCCGTTCCGGTGACACCGACACCTCCGGCTTGGCCTGCTTCCGCTCCCGTGACACCTCCACTTTCGTTGGCTTCCGTTGCCGAGACACCGCCGGTGGCCAGGTCGGCCAGGTGCTGCAGGCTCTGGCTGGCGGCGGCGGCGGCGGCCGAGGCGGCGGCGGCGGTGTCGTTGGCGGGCCGCAGCTTCTGGGCCAGCGTGTCGCGCAGGGGCACGAGCCAGCAATGGGAGGCGGAGGCGGTGTCGGCGACGGCGGCGGCCCCGCGGGTGGCGTCGAGCAGATCCTTCATGGCCAGCAGCGCGGCGCGGCGCACCTGCTTGTTCGCATTGGACAGCTCGGCCAGGACCAGGGCCGGGAGGCACAGAAAGTAGTGATGCAGCGGGCCCAGCAGCAGCGGGCGCGGCAGGGCGGGCGCGGCGGCCGGGTCGGCCGGGTCGGCCGAGTCGGCCGAGTCGACCGGATCGGCGGCGGCGGCATCAGCCTCGGGCGGCGGAGGCGGCTGCGCGTACGCGACGGCCAGCAGCTGGACGGCGTTCTGGGCGGCCCACAGCACGTCGCTGGCCTGGACGGCGGGCATGAGCAGGTAGGCCAGCAGGCGGTAGTGCCAGTAGGCGAGGTGGACGACCGGGTCGGACTCGGCGGTGATGCTGGCGGGCAGGTCGACGCGCCACATTTCCAGCGCGGCGTCGAAGCGCTGGCTCAGGGCGGCGGCGGTGCCGGGAGCCAGCGGCTGTGCGGGCGCGGGGCCGAGAAAGGGCGAGATGGACGATCCGAGCAGGTAAGAGAGCTCTGGCGGTCAGCAGATGCACCGGGCAAGATGCAAACCCGGGCGAGATGCAAACAAGACCAAATCGGGAAACCCACTCATCACTTCAAAAGCACTGGCGCCCAGGAGGCCCCGCAGGCCCGGCGAGAGCACGACGCTGTCGTGCGGCACGAGGAGCGGCTGGCCGGTGGCGACGGCGTTCCAGCGGTCGAGCAGCACGAGGGACCACCAGGCGCGCAGAGCCAGCTTGGCGTCCGAGTCGGCGTCGGCGTCGGCGGCGTCCGTGTCAGCGGCTCCGGCGGCTCCGGCCAGGTCCAGCTGCGCCGCGGGCAGGCCCATGCCGTAGGCGACGGCGACGGCGCGCGACAGGAGCGCGGTCTTGGACAGGCCGCCGTGCAGGCCGGAGAGGGCGGCGGGCCCGTGGCTGTCGGCCTGGACGGCCAGCAGCAGCAGCGTCTGCAGGTGGACGAGCGGCTGGGCGGCGGGCGGCGACGAGGGCGGGCCGCCGGCGCCGGCGCCGCCCTCGAGCTCCCACTGGGCAATGTAGCCGTTGGCGATGCGGCCGAAGCCGTGGCCGACCTGGGGCGACGACGGCACGGCGGCAAAGACGTTGGCGGCCGCGTGCAGGGCCGCGGCAAAGGCGTCCTGCAGCAGCTGCGGGCAGGCGGCGACCAGCTCGGCCGTGCGGGCCTTGTTGCTGGCCAGCAGCGGCAGCGTCGGGTGGACCGTGGCGAGGTAGCTGGAGGTCAGCGACAGGAAGACCGACCGAAAAACGAAAACAAGAACGAAAACAAAAACGAAACGAAACAAAAACGAAACAAAAACAACAACAAAACGAAAACAAAAACGCGACACCACCCACTTGTTCCACGAATAGTCGTCAATCTGCTGCAGCGGCTGGTCCTGGCCGGTCAGCGGCAGCAGCCGTTCCATGTCGGTCAGCGAGCGCGTCAGCGACGGGCTGTCGGGGTCGGGCATGTGCGGCTGCGGC
This sequence comes from Graphilbum cf. rectangulosporium, assembly GCA_019925645.1. Taxonomy (NCBI): domain Eukaryota; kingdom Fungi; phylum Ascomycota; class Sordariomycetes; order Ophiostomatales; family Ophiostomataceae; genus Graphilbum; species Graphilbum cf. rectangulosporium. The sequence continues at coordinate 150,728 of JADHKI010000004.1, forward strand.
GCCAGCGACGAGGCCGAGTACGGCGTGCGGCCGGCGGCAGCGACGGCAGCAGCGGCAGCGGCGGCGGCGGCCGAGTTCGTGGAAATCTGGCGCGGCGTCGCGGCCCAGGCGGCGTGCCGGCTGCTGCTGCTGCTCCCACCACCACCACCGCCGCCGCCGCCGCCCGGCGCCGGCGAGAGCTGCGGCGTGTCGCCGGGGCCGCCGGAAATGCCGGAAAAGGGGCGCTTGGCGTTCTCGTTCAGGCCAAAGCCCGCATAGACGGCGTCGGCCGAGGCGCGGCGCACGCCGAGCAGATCAAGGCCGTCGGTGGACGACGACGACGCCGCCGCCGCCGCCGCCGCTGCTGCCGCCGCTGCCGCCGCCGCCGCCGAAGCCGCCGAAACCGGCTGGCCGCCGCCCAGCTTGCCCTCGATGCTGTTGATGCGGTCGGCCAGCTCCTTGATGTAGCCCTTGCTGGGGCCGCGCTTCTGCGGGATGCGGCTGAAGAGACAGGCGATGCGCGTGCGCTGGCAGTGGCTGCACTGCTCCGACTCCATCAGCGAGTCGCACTTGATCTTCTTGCGCCGGCACGCGTCGCACGCCCGCGACACCTTGCTGCGCTTGCGCGGCGGGATGTGGTCCACGTTGGAGTAGGCCTGCTGCGCCATGTGCGCCATGTTCAGCGACGACGCCATGTTGTTGACGACCGCCTGAGGACTCGTCTGCGCGAACGCGACCTCGTGGCCCACCGCGCCTGCTTGTTGCTGGTGGTGGTGGTGGTGATGGTGTTGTTGTTGCTGTTGGTGGTGTTGTTGCTGCTGCTGCTGCTGTTGGTGTTGCTGCTGCTGTTGTTGCTGCTGTTGTTGCTGTTGTTGCTGCTGCTGTTGTTGTTGTTGCTGCTGCTGCTGCTGCTGCTGCAAAACGTGGTACTCCGGCCCGCCATACGACACCTCGCCGCCGCCCCCCGCCAGGTGGCCGCCGTCCGGGTCCTCCATGTCGGCCGTGTCGGCATCCTGGAACCCCTCGTCGCGCCGCGCGTGGGCTTCCCGGATCATCGGCGCCAGGCCCTGGCTGAGCTGCGCCGCCAGCTGCAGCTCCTCGACGCTGGCCGCCACCCGGCCACCACCACCGCCGCCGCCGCCGCCGTCGCCGCCGGCCTGTGATGGCTGATGTGGCTGCTGTGGCGGCGTCTGCTGTGACGTCTGCGGCGGCGGCAGCTGCTGATGCTGCTGGTGATGGTGCTGCTGCTGGTGCTGCGGCTTTGGCGGCTGCTGTGCGCCCGGGTCCTCGTGGTCCTCGTGGTTCTGCCCGTCTTCGGCCTGCGGGTGCACGACGGCGCTGAACGCGCTGCCGTCGGCCTGCAGCTCAAAGGCGCCGTCGCCCGCCTGCCCGGCATCCTCGGCCTTGAGCGCCCGCAGGTGCGACTCGGGATACGAGTCTTCGGTCACCACGCCGACGTCGCTGCCGCCGCCGCCGCTCCCGCCGCCGCCCCCGCCGCCCCCGCCGCCGTCGCCGTCCGCCTGGTCCATCTGCAGGTCCATTGTGGCCTCCAGCTGCGGGTCTATCTGCTCCAGCGCCGCGTCGTCGCCCGCGTCGCCATGATAGAACGCCGTGCCCGCCTGCCCGTCATTGGCCGGCGTCGGGTACGTCTGCGCGACCGCGCTCTCTCTCTCTGCAGCAGCGGACGGCCTCTTCTCCATAAGTGAGACTGTCGGCCAGCGTGTTGACTTTGCCGCTTTGCTGTTTCTGTTTTGATCCGGCTTCTGCCGCTGCACCTCTCTCTCTCTCTCTCGCGTGTCTCTCGAGTCTCTCTCTCGAGTCCTGCAGCGCGCAGCGCGTCGTTAGCATGGCTTGGCCGCCTCCAAGCAGCCCATCGCGAGCCATGGCGCCGCAGCTCGCAACGCGCCGCAGCTCGCAAAACGCCGCAGCTCGCAAAACGCTCGGCTTTGCTTTTGGCCGCTGCAGAAAAAAAGCCCTGGCAGCGCCCGTGGATGAGCGGCAGACCAGAGCGCGCGGCGCGTGTGCGAGGGCGGCGTCGAATGAGCGAATCAGGTGGACTTACTGGAATCGACGATATTCCGAGATGGCTATATGTGGTGGATGGCAGCGGAAGAGGAAGAACCAGCGGCCGATGTGGGTTGTTAGAGAGTCGAAGATTCAACGGGAAAACCAATGCGCCGGATGATATTTTCACGCACGTGTGTCGTGCCCTGTCACGTGGACATGTCACGGGATTTCAGCTGGTATTCTCTGTCACGTGTTGTCGTGGCTTAATGTCACGTGCTCTGGCATAATAGCATCACGTGACTTAGCGCCCCCGGAACTCCGCCGGCCGCTTCTCGGCAAACGCCCGCAGCGCCTCGTTGCGGTCCTCTGTCGCCACCACGCGCCCGTACATGCGGTTCTCCGTCGCCTCGCCCGGCGCCTGCAGCGCCTGCAGCGCCGCCCGCACGGCCACCGGCGCGCCGCGGCAAATGTCCTCGGCCAGCGCCAGCGCCGCCGCGAGCACGCGCGCGCGTACGTCGCCCGCCGGGTGCTCCGCCGCGGCGCCCGGCCCGGCCGTGGCGACCAGCCGGTCTGCCAGGCCCATGGCAAACGCCTCCGCGCCCGAGACGCGCCGGCCGGTCAGCACCAGGTCGCGCGCGCGCGCCGCGCCCACCAGCGCCGGCAGCCGGTAGGTGCCGCCCGCGCCCGGGATGATGCCGAGCCGCGTCTCCGGCAGGCCCACGGCCGCCCGGTCCGCCATGACGCGCATGTGCGCCGCCAGCGCCAGCTCCAGCCCGCCGCCCAGTGCCGGGCCCGCAATCGCCGCAATCGTCGGGATCGGCAGGGCCGCCAGCGCCCGCAGCGCGCCGCGGAGCGAGTCCAGAAACTCGGCCGTCCTGACATCAGTTCTCTCTCTCTCTCTCTCTCTCTCTCTTTCCTTCTCTTAATTTGCACATCCACCCCACTCTCACTCACTGCTCTGGCGTAAAGCTCCGCCGCTCCTTCAGGTCGGCCCCCGCACAAAAGACGTCGCTGCTGCTGGCCAGGATCAGCGCCCGCGTCGGCCCCGCGCCGCCGTCCCGGTCCGCCGCCGCTGCCGCCGCCGCCACCTCGTGTCCCGTGGCGCTGTCGTACTGCCGCGCCACGCTGTCCACCTCGCGCTGCAGCGCCGCCAGCAGCCCGCGCGAGATGGCGTTGCGTCCCTGCGGCCGGTTGAGCTCCAGCACGCGGATGTGGCCCGTATGCGGCGCCGGCCGGTTGCTGACCAGCACCGGCGGCTCTGCCGCGGAAAAGCACCGCGCCGCCCGCACCGGCAACTCTGCCGAGAAAGAACGCCGCGCCAGCGGCCGCAACGTCCGTAGAGCGAGCATGATGGGGGTTGCTGACACGAATACGCATTGTTGTCGCTGCCCGCCCCAGGCTCCATACAGTGCATTTTCGCTTGCTTACTCATCGGCTTGGGCTGACATGTGCTTGGCCTTGTGCCGCATCGGAGACGTCACTCTCTCTGGACGCCCAACTCTCGGACGAGCACAGCACTCGGACGAGCAACCTCTGTCGACATGGAGAATGCACCGAATCTGCCGCCTGCGGCGCTCGCGCTGGCCGGCCGCCTGTACGACGGCGCCCGGGCCGGCGATGTGGCGCTCTTTGAGCAGGCCCTGCCGGCCGGCTTGCCCGCCAACATGACCAACGAAAAGGGCGACAGTCTGGTATCTCTCTGCCTCTGCCTCTGCCTCTGCCTCTGCTTTTTCTGCTTCTTTGCACTCCATGGTCTCTCTCCTTGCCTGCGCTGAATCTGACCTGCAGCTGATGCTGGCGGCCTACCACGGCCATGCCGCCCTCGTCGGCCTGCTGCTGCGCCACGGCGCCGACCCGAACCGCCTCAACGACCGCGGCCAGAGCCCGCTGGCGGGCGCCGTGTTCAAGGGCGAAGACGCGGTGGTGGAGGTGAGAGCGAGCCGCCCAGGGGCGGCCGAGTGCTTGGCTGACGATCAGAAAGGTGCTCTTGGAAGGCGGCGCCGATCCCGACTGCGGCACGCCGACGGCGCTGCAGACCGTGGCCATGTTCGGTCAGGAAAAGTGGCGCGCCAAGTTTGAGGCTGCGCCGGGTCGAAAACGGGCGGCGGTGGAGGGATGCGCCGAGAGTGCGGCGAGCAAAGATGCGCGCGATTGACGCCTGAGGCCACCGCACGCGTACAACGCCCGAGGCCCTGCACGCGTAAACGCCGCCGCGTTCAACGCCCGAGGAACGCCCCATCAACAATAGCCGCAAACAAGAATCTGAGTAAGACGGAACAGCGGCAGCGTCCGTACGCAAACGCTGATTCGCTCAGACGCACGACTCAAGATTGTGCTCATCATGCACGCCGGCCGGTATCCTGCTCGAAGGAATGCTCATCATTCAGGTCCGAACAGCCGTTTTCGCCCTGCCTGACAAGCAAGATGCAAGTGCCGAGCTATCTATCTGGCCATGCTGGGGAGGAGGGAAGGAGGAACCCGCTGGGTACGCGATTACGTACGAGAGTTCCGCAAAAGGTCTGAGAGAAAAGGGGGCCAGATAGACGTTGCTTTTTTTGTCGTCTGTTTTATTCCACACCGTCTCCTCGTCTAGGTTGTCCTCTTTTCTTGACAATTGTTTTTTTTTCATCTCCCACTACCGCCGCACGGTGATGGAAGACCACCTGTTCATCCCCGACAACGTCACCCGGGCGGACCGGCTCGTCCTCGAGGGCCTCTTGCAGGATGTCCGGTCCGGGCGGGACTACGACGACGACGACGACGTGGAGGTGGACGAGGCGGGCACTGCGCGGCCGGCGGCCGACGGCGAGAAGCAGACGAATGGGGGGATGATGATGAAGAAGCCGGGCGGGCAGCCGCCGTCGCGCGACGCGGCTCTGCTGGCGACGCTGGACGCGCTCAACGACCCGGCCAGCAGCGCCTTTGAGCCGACCGTCTTCACCTCGATTGACTACCACGACCTGCAGCAGGCGATGGCGGCGGCGGCCAAGGGCGGAGGGGCGGCCGGGGTCGACAACAGTGCGGCGGGCGCGGCCCATGCGGCGGGCTTCAGCCTGCGGCCGGCGCTCTACGGCTGGCTGCAGCACGGGCTGCTGGAGCCGTACGTGCGGCTGGCGCAGCAGCACGTGGTGCGGCACGCGGCGGACGTGGTGTTTTTGACGCACCTGCTGCTGTACGGGGCCACGGTGGTGCCGAGCGCGGCGGTGCTGCTCTTCTGGCGCTTCTCGTGGTGGCACGGGCTCGCGCACACGGCGGCGGTGCTGGCGGGCTGCATGGGCCCGTACACCATCATGATGCACCAGCATATCCACCAGGGCGGGCTGCTGCGGCGGTGGCGGCAGCGGAAGGAGGCGGGGGGGGCCGGGCCCGGGCCGTGGGTGCTGGTGGCGGCGGCGGTGGCGGCGGCGGACCAGTTGTTCCCGTACGTGCTGGACCCCCTGATGGGCCACACGTGGAACTCGTACTACTACCACCACGTCAAGCACCACCACGTCGAGGGCAACGGCCCCGACGACCTCTCGTCGACGCTGCGGTTCCGGCGCGACAGCGCGGCCGACTTTGGCCGCTACCTCGGGCGCTTCTTCTTCCTGGCCTGGTTCGACCTGCCGCGCTACTTTGCGCGCACGCGCCGCTACGGCAGCGCGGTGCGCGCGGGCTTCTGGGAGCTGGCCAGCTACGCGCTGCTGGCCGGCAGCTGCGCGGGCGCGGCCGACGCGCGCGCGCCGCTCTGCGTGCTGGTGGCGCCCTTTGCCGTGCTGCGCGTGGGCCTGATGCTGGGCAACTGGGGCCAGCACGCCTTTGTCGACCCGGACGCGCCCGACTCGGACTTCCGCTCCAGCATCACGCTGCTCGACGTCGCCAGCAACCGCGTCTGCTTCAACGACGGCTACCACACCTCGCACCACCTGCACCCGCGCCGCCACTGGCGCGACCACCCGCGCGCCTTTGTGCGCCAGAAGCGCGCCTACGCCGCCGAGCACGCCCTCGTCTTTGCCGGCATCGACTACCTCGAGATCTCCCTGCGCCTGCTGCTCTGGCAGGACTACGCCTACCTCGCCCGCCGCCTCGTGCCCATGGGGCCGGCCCAGCAGCGCCTGACCCTGGACGAGCGCGCCGCCCTGCTGCGCCGTGCCACCGCCGCCTTTTCCGAGGCCGACATTGCCCGCGCCTTTCCGCGCTCGCGCTCGGCCGCCGCCTGGCGGAGGAGGGAGGGAGAGAAAAAGGTGACGGAGAAAGACGAGACAAGGACTTGATTACAAGATCAGAGATATGCTAAGCTGCTTTTCCTCTTTCCCCTTTCCTCTACCCCTACCGCACCGTGTAGCCGCCGTCAATGACCAGGTCCGCGCCCGTGGTGTAGGTGCTGGCGTCGCTGACCAGGTACACGTAGGCGCCCTTGAGCTCGCGGGCCAGGCCCGGGCGCCCCAGCGGGATCATGCTGTTCCACAGCGCCTGCGTCTTGGCGTCGATAAAGTCGGACAGGCCGGTGTCGATGTAGCCGGGCGAGATGCTGTTGACGCGGGCAAAGCCGCGCCACTCGTTGGCCAGCGACTTGGCCAGGTGGATGCAGCCGGCCTTGGCCACGTTGTACGACGTCTGCTCCTGCGGGAAGTTGGCAATGTGGCCCGACATGGACGCCGTGATCACGAACGACCCGCGCCCGCGCTGCTTAAAGTGCCCGCCCACCGCCTTGGCGCAGTACGCCGTGCCGCTGAGGTCCGTGTGGATGACGCGCTCCCAGTCCTCCACCGAGCCGTCGAGCACGCCCGCGTCCGCCGTCGCGCCGGCACTGCAGAGTCAGTACCGAAACCAGGATGGGTTCACAGATGCGTGCAACTCACTTGGCGATGAAGCCGTCAATCTGGCCAAAGTCGGCAATCACGTCCGCCACCAGCTGTTCCACCTCGGCATAGCGGCCCACGTCGCAGCGGTACGCCTTGGCCTTGACGCCGTAGTCGCGCACCAGCTCGGCCACGTTCTTGTCCGCGCCCTCCTTGCGCGACGAGTACGTAATGGCCACGTCAGCGCCCATCTCCGCACACCCGCGCGCCGCCTCGATGCCCATGCCGCGCGCCCCCGACGCGCCCGTCACCACCACCACCTTGCCCTTGAGGCTGAAGAGCTCCGTCAGCCGGCTCGCCGCCGCCGCTTCCACAGGCATTGTGGGAGTGAGTAGTGAGTGGTGAGATGGGAGTACGTGTCGACGGAGTGAGTAGTGAGTGGGAGAGAACGTGTCGACGGAGAGAGCAGGAAAAGGGAGAGTAACGTGTCGACGGAAAGAGCAGAAAAGGGAGAGCGAATACAGAAAAGAGAGGCAAACAAAATGGCAGAGAATGACACAAAATGGCGCAAACCGGGCGCAGACGCCGCTTTATACCCTGCCGGTCTCCCTCGCCGGCGTCGTTCGCGGCGCCGTGCTCCACCCGCCCGAAGAAAAAGTGACGTCATCTGCACGTGTCAGCTTTCTTTCTCTCTTCTTCTGCCATGGTTCGGCTTGTCGACGACGACAGCCCATGGCGCGTCTTTGTCCTGCCGCCGCTCACAGGCCGCAACCCAAGGCGCACACAGGCCGCACACAGGCCGCACACAGGCCGCACACAGACCGCACACAACAGGCCGCCGGGGAGCACGCACGGCCGCCTCTGTTATGTCCCGTCCCACACAACAGGTTAGTGCAACTGGCTGCATGTCATACTTTGCTAGGTAAGGTGCCCAAAAGAAACCCCGCAAAAGTGCCGGCCGTCGCTTCCGGGACACCGTTCTGTGCTCTGTATCTTACGCTTCTCCCTCCCTGGGCATCGAGGCAAAGACCCCCAGAGCCAAGACTGGAGACCTGTCGAGCCAGGACCGCTCGAGCCGGGACTGCTCGTGCCCCGGCAACCGCCGTACCTCGAAAAGCAAAGAAAGAGCTCATCCAACAGCCTCGCGGGCATCCTGGTCCGTCCCTTGGCCGGCCGCCCCACTTGCGCTTCTCACACCGTCTCGCACACTGTGCACACTGTGCAACTACGTGCGCACCTCCAAATGACACATCTGTTTTGCGTGCCTTGCTGACTGCCGTGCCACTTTCGCTAAGCGGCGCGTCAGTAAGTAAGCACGTTACTTGATGTGAAGTCCGGAAACGGCAGCGTTCTTCCGCCGGGGCAGTCAATATCGGTAAACAGAAGCACAGCTTGAACAGCACAGGTTAACGAAACAGCACAGCTTGACGAAACAGCACAGCTTGAACAGCACAGATTGAACGGCACAGGTTAAACAGCACAGGTTAAACAGCACAGGTTAAACGAAACAAAGGTATCAAAATTACATAAAGCTATTAAAAGAATTAGTTCGGAGACCAGTCCCCCAGATCAGACAAATGCTGGCCGATGCTACAGCGTCTCTTTTCCTATCGCCGCCCTGGTGACTATCAACTCCCATGCCCTGGTTTTTGCCCCGTGTAAACCCTAACATTATCGTCGTCAACAAGGCGTCGTATCGTATACCCATGCAGCCACGCTCTTCCTCCTTTGATGCAGCAGGGCCCCAAACAATTCGCCGGCCAGCCTTGCACTCCCGGCTTTCTCTCCGAACCGCTTCCTCTGGCTCATAGCCGCTCTTTTGGAATCCGAAGCCTCTTCTGGCTTAGAGCCGCTCTTTTGGAATCCGAAGCCGTCTTCTTCTTTTCTTCCTCTTCCTCTCCCCCTCAGGATGCTGGCCCTGCGTCGTGTCTGTCGACCTCTGCGTAGCTCATCTCCAGCCCGAGACCGCCGCCGCCGAGGTGCTGCAGGTCCATTGCCGGCAACACCCCGGGCCGTGCCGCCACCATCGGCGGCAGAGCAAGGTGGGACTGCGGGTCGCTGAGGGCTTGGGCATAAGAGTACGAGCCGATGCTCTGCGAATACGCCGCCACCGGGTCCGCCGCCGCTGCTGCCGCCGCCGCCGTGTAGCCCGCCGAGGCGTCCGGAGGGCTTGTGCCTGCGCCGCTGGATCCTGAGTTGTTCGCATTCGGTGTCGCATGTGTTCGTGGGCTTGTGTCCGTCGACGTATTGCTGGTGTAAAGCGAGCCCGCGTGCCCCCGGTAGTCGCCCACCGGGCTTTCCGCCAGCCCGTGCGCCGGTGTCGGCGTAGAACTCAGCGGCTGCTGCGCGAGAGACGGCGGCGACCCGTGAAGAGGGCCGTACTGGACCGCGTGTGGTGACTGTCGGCTGGGCAGAGGCTGGAAGGCCGCCATGTGCGCTCCCCCGAGCTGCTGTGTGTCGAGACGTCGTAACTGGTGCTGTGAATGGCCATGAGCACCTGCCGCCGTGCCTGCGGCCGTCGAGCGGCGGTAGCTCATGGCTGCCACCGTTGGCTGTGTCGTGAAGACGTAAGAGGCCGTGCTGGCCGGAAGCGTCATGTGTGTCGGCGGCCCATAGCTGGCCCGGGAGGACGGCCCGTAGGAAGACATGCTCGCGCCCGGCGCCATGCCCGAACCGTCGTAGTGGTGCTGTGTCAGGGCCATGCTGTCGCCCATCATGCGCCGCCGCTTCTGCAGCCCGTCGTCGGCCTCGTAGCCGAATCCTGGCACCGCCTGCGCCTCAAACGCACCCCCCATGGCCGCCCCGTACGGCAGGCCCTCGTCTGTGCTGCTGCGATTTGGTCGACGGAAATCCCGCGTGAATTCGGCGGCTGTCGCGTTCCGCTTCCTCGAGGTCATGCTTCGCGAGTCTTTCCGAAGCCGGAGCCGCACGCCCTGATCACTAAACGACCGCGTCAAGTATGTTGACTCGCTCAGGCCTGGGAATGACTTTGTCGCGTAGACCTGGAAGACGTTGGAGATGGTGGACGTGATCTGAATAACTTCCATTTTCTTCACTTGGTACAGCGTGAACAGCAAACGGAACTTTCCCTCCACTTTGCAGCTCAGATCGCCAAAGACGAAGAAGCCGCCATCCTGGTTGTCAGTGTCCTTTAACCGATGCAATGACGAGACAACTGTGCCGATCAGATGGCTCGGGAGAGGGTCTTTTCCAGGCCCTTCCTCGCCCTTGATCAGTGTGCAGGCCATGAAGAAATAGGGACCTAAAGCAGACATTGTCAGTCGTCTATGCGTCGTTGCAAAAACACAGCGGCCTGGGGAGGTTGCCGCGTCAAGGACAAGTCTGCATGGTTGGGAAACGAACTCTGAAGAAAGTTTTGCATTGGGTCCTTCTTTTGGCTGACCTTCAGCTGCAAAATCGGCGGCGGGTCGATTGGCTTTCTGTCTGCTGTTCAGGTTAGCATTGGCTGGACTACTTGGCCGTCCTCTGGCATTGGGGGGGTAGTGTTTGATTTTAGAAGCTGCATAAAGGATGGACTCGTCTTATTTACTACCTTTGTCTTTGCCCAGAGCCACTCGGGCATGCTGGGGCTGCTGCCGTATTTCCAGCATATAGTCAGGTACGCTTGTAAGATGTCAGTTTCTGGTAAAGAGAACCACATGGCAGAAAAGGGGGGAGGATGGGGGAAGGTTCCGTGGCGTCCACACCAAACAAAATCATCTCTTCGTCTAGGAGAATACACACCTCTCCTCAGCTCTGGAACCTATATGGGCATGCGAGATGTTATGGTCCTGGAAATGCGAATATGCGTAGCTGTTTGCGCTCATGGGTGACGACAGTAGGAAAGTCTCTCTCGCGCCTGAGAGATTCTTCAAGTCTTGCGTCTTTTTTATTTCTTGTCGTATTCTGAGAGCTGTGAGTTGGGGAAAGTAAGCAGAGTCAGACGCCTGGAGGATTCAGCTCTTTTGGCGAAAAACAAGGATAATCGAAGGCGGATAGGGGAGGAGATTCCCAGGAGCAGAGCAAAGATAAAAGCGCCCAGAAACAAGTTAAGCACTGGACTTTGAGAATGCTGGAGGCAATTGCAGGTGTTGTGCTGTTTCGTGGTTGCTGTGAGCCCGAGTTCTCAAGCGCTCCGTTTGGGGTCTTTGTGATGAAGATGAAGATGAAAGCCGACTGGTGCCGCAGACGAGTCGTTGTGAAAGGCCAGAGACAGGAGGCTGGAATCAAGTGCTGGTCCGAGTGATGGAAAGACAACAGACAACTAACTAGATATTCCTAGAAGATTGATGTACGTTTGGGATATAGAGAGGATAGAATGGAGCCGAGTTGAGGAGGCGAGACGGAAAGGGAAAACCATGCACTGGCCACAGATAGAAAATATGAAATAATCCAGACAAAAGAAGAAGAATGACTTGCAAGCCCTCGGCGGTGGGATAGAAAGTTGAGGTATGATTATGTTGCGCCACAAAAAATACGTTGAGAGGGGGGGGGGGGGGAAGTGGAGGGGAGGGGTGTAAAACGGTCGGCCAAGACGGCAGTAATTTGCGTACAGACACGCTGCAACCCTCTGTCCCAAGCTGCTACTATTCAATTGGGGCGTGCTGATTTTTCCCTTTTGACTTGAACCTGGCCAAAGGCAGTAGATTTCGCAGCTGAAAAATAGCACTTCTTTTTTAAATCGACAAAGAGGAGACCCAAGGCGTGTGTATAAAACGGCCGTTAGTGACGTGTAAGAAATTTGGGCAATCGTTCCTCTTTTAGTGACTTGGCTTCTTGACTCAAGGCTGTGGTGCAGCTAGAATTAAGAGAACCTAGCAAAGGGGGAGGGGGGGGGGCTGAAAAGAGTAAGTAAGAAGGGAAGCAAGAGTTGTGGTCAAAGTGGAAAGAAGGCACACTTTTTCTTTTATAAAGTGGAAGAGTAGAATGCTTAGCATCAAAGGAAACAGTCCATCGACAATAAAGACTAGATCTGTTTGCAGGAGGCGAGAGGTAAGAGTCTGAGCGAGACAAGGGCCAGAGGGCGTGTACGAGTATGTACAGCAGCAGACGGTCAAGCCAGATAGGGCGTGGGCGAAAGAATCGAAGACGCAGTGTGGGTAGAGGGGTGTGGTAAGAAGAAAAGAGGGTCTGGGATACTGCAGCGGTGATGAACGGAAAGCGAAAGGGGAGCAGAATGTGTAGCTTTCCGTCTATGTCGATCACAGGAGGTCTGCGTTCCGGTCGGGGTCTGTAGCAATCGAGGCTAGCAGGGTGATTGCAGGTGCGAGACTGTGGTGACGATCTCGAGAAGATAGTAGGCGTGCGGTGCTATCTTACAATACTGGTGGTAGGGCTCACGCGTTTGCCGTTGTGCTTTTTTGGCAACGTATTTCGTGCGTATGCTGGCAGGGGCGATGGTGGAAATGGAGAGGTGGGGATGTCAAGGCAGGACCTCGGAGGCAGACGGGAGCATAGACTGGCACTGTTGTATCTTACCGTCTTTCAATGGATGGGGGAAGGGGGTCCGAGTGGTGACTGCGAACAGTTGGGGGTGACGAAACACAGCGCAGGTTGGGCTTTTTTTTCGGTTTTTTTTTTCTTTTTTTTCACTTTTTTTCTTTCCCTCTTTTTTTTTTAATCTGCTTGATTGGTTGGCAACGACCTGCACTGTTTCTTGGTGTGGCTAGCCACCGACTGCCGGAGTTTGATGGTTACAATCACCTGGAGTGATATATATTAACGGGGGTGGGCTGCTGCAACTGGCCAGGTACTCCGTAGGTTTGCTGGGGCAAAATCAGAAAAGGGCGGAACAAGTCTGGCCGTACCACTCTTTCTACCCAAGTCACAGCAGATCGATGCTGGGGCCAGGGTTGTCACGCCTGGTCGTAGTGGAGCGGGCAGGTCTCCAGGCCGGACGTTGAAGCGGGTGGTCCAAAATGGAACGAAGCGATACAGAATTGGGTATCGTTCCGCCCGTTGGCCAGAGAGGGTAGCAGGACAACAGATGAACACGTCAAACAGCGCGTAGGTGGGGTGTGGTGCGCCCCGGGACCCGAGCTTTTAGTCTAAGCAGGGATCGGAGCTGGGAGGCAGTGGGAGCTGGGCAGACGAGAGAAATCTGACAGCCGCCACCAAGATGCGAGGATATATGGCTGCCGTTAGTGGTTCGCCTTATGCTAATTCTTCTCCTTCTCTTGAAACGGCCTCTGGCATCGGTTCTTCGTCGAGACTGGATAAAGACTGCTGCACCTTTTTGGAAGAGGAGACAGTTACGTCCCTTTTGTTTGCCTATTGGAGTGGTTTGCTCGTGTTTTTCCTCTTCTTACACTCGTGTAGCCGGCGTAGGTTGAAAGTGGGAAATGCTGCCCAGCCAAAGCAGCAGGAAATAAGGAGGGATCTCAGAGGCTTGGACGGGAGAGCGTGGGCCAGGCAATATTCCTCTTTCTTGCACGACAACGTAGCATGAAAGAGGGGAAGTCCGCCAAAAAAAAAAAAAGGTCCAAGCTGACTGGCTCGGGCAAAATGAGGTAGGATCGTACCGCGAGTACCAGCCAGAAGCATGTAATAAGATGGGCCGTTGCTTCGTAGGAGTTTGCAGAGATGCTTCTTTTGAATTGCCACTTCTCCAAATTTGGTTGTCTGGGCTGAAAAAGAAAATCAAAAGCCAAAGTATATGACGTAGAATAAGCCAAGATCGATAGCTTGCAGGTTGAGATTAGCGTTCCGTAAGGACGTGCCCGATCATATTCGCTAGGTATGAACCAAAGGGAAAATGTGAAAGGAAAGATGGGAGGAGAATAAAAGTCAGATTGGCGAGAGGAGAAAAATCAGGACATGGACTGGGGAAGATCTGCTGAATCCTGTCCCACAATGGGGCCGAGAGACAACAAGACTGGACAGGATGTTTGGAGCAAATCACTAAAGCGCCAGAGGGGAGGTGAGTTTGTATAAATTTGTGCCCAGAAGACCAGCAGGATTGACCGGGGAGGGGAGGGAAGGGGGGGGGGGGGGGGGCGGCAGAATCCTTGGAGGAGGCAGATCTTACAGAGTGCTGACAAAGTGAAGATTGAGCACCTAGCATGCTAGATGCAAGCAACGGGCGTTGTGTGCATGCCCGCAGCCATGCGGGTCGTCAATTTGCGCTATGGTTATGAAGCTGGTTTCGTGGAGTGCTCGCTTCCAACGCCGCCCACCAGTGGAAACGCGCATGCTTGGTGCTTCCGCCGCCGGATAGCAAGTGGGAAAGGGGACTTTGCCTAGAGTGCCCGTAAAGTCTGTGAAGCCAGCCACACTGTTCTCATATTCTCCTTCTTGTCTCGGCCTGGTGCTCTTCCGCCCCGATTAGCTCAGTCATGCGGCCGGCAATGCAAGGCCGTTGCACCCTCCTCCTCCAAGCAAGAACCCAGCAGCGAGCCAGGAAAGCAGTGGGTCGTTGGCTGGCGGTGTGCAGACCTGTGATGAGCGACGGGTGCATCATCTGCTAGTCGCCCATTTGCGGGTAGACGGACGTATGGCGTAGCTGGTACTTGAAGAGTGGCGGCCGGCCATACCCAGAAGGGGTGTCTGCTGCTGGTCTTGGTGGTACACAGTACACACGGCCGCACAAATGTGGGCAGCAACCAGGGTCCCCCCCTGGAAAAAAATCAACATTCCGCCCTTAGTGCTGGTGCGGAGGCACCCGTACGATACTCCCGTAGGTCATATTGGCAGTGGTTCTGATAAAGGCGTTCGTGCTCAGCGTATCCTTTCTGACTCCTTACAGAGTTCATGTGCGATACGTCTGGAAGGGTACAGCGCTCCTGACGGCTTGGTCTCCGGGGCTTGTCGTCCAGCTCGCAGCCTGCCCCTTGCCGAAATCCGGGCCCTTTCTTTTCGAACAGCATCGTTCGATTATTCATCAAGTCTCTTTTCCTCTTTCTTGCCTGCCCAGGGTATGCTCTCCCGTCTGTGCGCCCGCGTTTGTGCAGGGGGGGGGGGGGGCATGGGTGGTTCCATGCATCCCGGTCTCCAGCCTTCTTCTGTAGCTGAGACAGTTTCAATGCCCGCGACCGTTCTGGCCATGCCGCTCAAGAGTTTGTATTCAGAAGCGCACGGAAAAGCCATGTCTTACTCTGTGCATGGCATGGAACAACATGTGCTCGTAGTCGCATGCGAGGGAGTCTTTTTGTGTGCGTAGCATCGTGTGGAGATACCTGTATCGCAGGCCCCTGTCAGTCGTTACGACTAGCCAAACACGAGAGCATGTTGTAGGGCTGGTATGATGCTCGCACACGAGACCTGAGCCACATTTTTGAGCGTGCTCTCTTTATCGAACCAATCAAGGTAAACGTCAACCTGCCGCATGCATGGCAAAGCGCTAGTACTGAGCAGCCCGTCGTCGTCCCGTAAGTACTCGTATGCAGTATCGTTTCTTCCCAGCCAGGAAAACAGGGCCACGGTACTCGTAGCACCACAGAAGAAGGTTCGGGCGGCTTTCCGGTCTGTCGATGTCTGCCGGGAAAAAGACACCAACTGCCCTCCCCCCCGGTTTCGACTGTTTGGATCCGAAAGAGCCCCAAGGTAACCGCGGCGCTCTTTTTGGAGCTGCACGACCCGAGAGTTCGAGCTCTGGATCTGCAGAGCAAGTGCAAGCAAATCCCGACTCCGATGTCTCCACAGACATGTACCACCGCACACCGCATTGCGCTGCCAGGGTCGATGGAGCGGACAGGCTAGGCCGGCATTGCTACGGCAGTGCAACGCCAATGCGAAATGTGAATCAGGAAACAGGCCCCAATTTCCTTCTTAGTATCATCGTAGCGCCAATGAGGATTTCGTCGTAAACGCATCAGCGCGGTGACTGACAAGGATGGAACGGTGGCGCTTTTAGTGTGTTGTCCTGGAGGTCGTGTTGACATCTTGGCCCCCAGCGCATAATACCCCGTGTAAAGCTCTTTTGGCGTGTAGAGGACCTGGAGTACATGTACTTGGCTGTCTTCGTTACATCGGCCTTGTGCAGTGCTTCGGAGGTTTTGGCCAAGCGTATCCCCACATGGCGGTCATTCAGGCAAGCTCATGACTAGCGCCGAACGCTTGCCGTGGCCGTTTCCCTAATACGGATACAGCCACCTCCTTGGTCTCCTTTTTCCGTTTCTACCCCAATCAAGCGGATCTCGAGCGCGAGGGCACGACGAAGACACGGCCAAGGCGGTCCGGCTGTTTGCCGAAATAGATACCCAGTGCTCTCTGCTGCCTGTAGCGCCCCATCTCCGGTGGATTGCCTGGCTACTCGATGGGGCCTGATGCGCCTTGGCAAATTAGTTATTCATGGCGTCGCCGAAAACGAAGAGGGCATGGGTTTGCGTTGCTGCGAAAAGAAAGGAACTGAAAACAAAAATCAACAGAAAGGCAGCATCCGGATCCAGCGGACACGGATTCGTACCCAATTTTTGCATGGTCCTTGCTGTATAATGCGCAATCAATTTCGTGGTCCGAGCCGGCAGCCGCGGGCCTTCTGGTTCCCGGGAGCGCCGGACGATCAAAAAAAGACACGAGTGCCTGTGTGCCTGTGCGCCTCTCTTCTGCTGACCTCGCCATTTTGCATTGTCCTCATGCTGTTTTGCGTTAGTGCGGCGCCCGGTCGATGGGGGTTGGCATCCAGAGAGAGCCTAGAGAACGTTCGACAACAGCCCCGAAAGGAGGGGTCAGAGCGCGGGGTGCTGTATCAGGCATACAGCACGCCGCGTACTCCGGAGTGAATCGAGACACAGTTTCTTCTTCTTTCCCGGGCGAGCAGACCCATGCAAGCCGGGGCCGACTGCGGCCTCAACGGAGGACTGTAGGATACCTGCACGTAAGATGACTTTGCTCGTTGTGAGACTTGCCTCGTGCCCGGCATGAAGTTCCATATTAAAAGAGCTGAGGATTCTGGGCATTGCCAGCGTAATGGAGAGTAAAGTGTCAAGATACATGGCGATGAGAGAAAGGTAGAAATTGGCAACGTCGGCCTCTTCACAGCAAGGGAAAGCACGACCCGCCCCCTCAAAGCATGGACAGGCGCGAAGGTTTCCGCTTCTCGCAATGGTGCTTTCAGGCTCTACGACTGCACCGCATGAACTTGCACACCGGTGCAGTTTTTTTTTTTTCTCTAATTTTTCCAGTTCTATCGAATTAACTCTCCCCAAAGTGATATGCATTTGCCAGTCGAGGCAGTGAATCCGAAGCAGGGTCGGAATGAATCTCCAAACGCGAGACAACTCAACTTGGCAGGCACGGGTACCCGCAGCATCTCGTCTGCTGGCTGGCTACGAGGGCCCCCGCCTAGATAGGGTCTGGGCCTTTCTGATTGGCAGGGCGCAGTCTGCAATACGATCATGCAGAGACATGGCAATGCAGCCCCGCGATCGGGCCCCCCGTGCGGAGAGCGTTTGGCAGGTACGACCAGCGTTGGCAAACGGGAGCGGTGTCAAATAGACGCAAGAAAAAAACAAGTCGATGCTGCCCCTCCCCTTTGCGCCTGCCACGCCTGGCACAACCCGTCACACCAGCCACACACCAGGTCGCCGGTTTGGGCAACCAGGGTTAGGCGTTCAGAGGAACCGTTGCCGGTAGTCCCGTCTGCCTGCCAGCAAAAAAAGGCCAGCATGGGGGCGTCCACCGGCCTAAAACACAGACTAGAGACCAACGGCGTCCGAGAATGGGTGGTGAAATCTTGGTTGGCCATGTTTATGCCCCTGCAAGGACACTGGCCTGGACCGCTGCCGGCTATCTGCTATCATCCATGAACCGGCCTGTCGTCATCTCTTCCGGCTCGTTAGTCCGCCCAGAAACATTTGCAGGCGTACTCGTATACAGACAGCATATACTTTCAACGACGAAAAGCCCAACAAGCTGGCCGCGTTTCTCATTTTTTTTTTCGCTCTCCTTTCCACGGAGAGGCCCGGACCGACCGACGTACGAGCAGTGCGCTCGGACGGGTCATCGCGCTCATCCTATGTAAGATACAAAGCATTTTTGGCGGCCTGACAGGGGTGGGATGTCTTTGCCGCGATGGCCGGCAACCCCATTAACGCTACGGCGAGAGAGAGAGAGGGGGAGAGAGAGAGAGAGAGAGAAGAGGGCGTTGGCAGCCAAGTCGGATCCACCGCAAGACGATCCCGAGATACCTCACCCTCCTCACCTTCAACTCATGCACCACAAAGGCCCCGTTGCCAAGGATTCTGATCGGCCGTGATCGGCCGGTTGCGGTAGCAGTGCGGTCATCACTGGTGGAGAAACGACACCTCTGCAGACGGCAGATATACACAGTTGCACCTGCGAAAAGCGCTTCATTACCGCCCTCCAATTCCCCATCTCCTGTGCAGCGAGAGCCCCTGACTTGCCATGTCCTCCGGCCCTCGTCTGTTGGCACGCTCGCCTGCACCGGTACACGCAAGATGGCTGCTGCAGTTTCAAGGCTGGTGAGCGCCGAACGGGAAGACACAGCAAACCCTCGCTCTCTGGCGGTGGATATAGCTAGCATACCGGGGCTGCACTAAATCAACGACAGGGGGAGCACCGTATCTGGCCGTCTGCATACTCAGACGCCATGTAACCAAAGCAAATGCCCTCCCCTGTCTGTACGAGTCTACTGCACGCCTGTACGAGTACATGTACATGGCTCGTAGCTCATCCGCCGCCTTTCCCCTGCTCTTTCTTGGGCTGCCTCTTTCCCCTTCGACAGGGGTTAACCTAATCCGCGTTTCCGCCCCTCTTTGCACGCAACCCCTGGCCCCATATTCCCTGTTTTACAAGCTGTCAGCCACTCAGAAAGTACGTAGACGGCAGTAATAAAATCTCCGTTCTTCCGTAGCACACGCCAGGGTTGTTGTTTGACGGCGGGCTTGCAGGCACACACACGCACATACGCGCGCGCACACACACTACACGCACTACACACACTACTCCGTACTCCGTACACACACACACACACACACACACACACGCTCTGACTGCAGCAAAAAGGCTCGGCAGCCGCCTTTTCAGACCCGGGCCTGCGATCGTTTCATACAAGGTTCTGCCTTATTTTCCGAACTTATCCATCGTTTGGTACCCCCTTGCCAGGGACTCAGCCTCAAGCTGCAGACTCAGCCTCTTGCTCTCATCAATGCGACAAGAGGTCAAGTGCAACCGGGCCCGGCGTGACATGCTGCGTGAAACCACCCGCGAGCTGAGGCACAGTAATTTGAAACAGACCGTGATCGTCACGCTCATGCAAAGCGTTCTCAATGGCCAGCCTCCACGTCAGCTGCCCTCAGCCTTTACCGCAGGCATTCTCCTTACTCCGTACAGCCCACACGGAACGTGATGCCATCTCGAGCCAGGGGATGGGGGGAGGGTTGGTGAACGCGTTGCAATACACTCGTAAATAGTCGGTTTTGGACGGCTTTGTCTCGTACGATGCTCAAGATTACCGCTACTTTAGCTTCTATTGGTGGTCCGTTCCCCCCCCCCTCCCCTGATCAAGAAGAGCCTGTTTGAGAGAGAGAGAGAGAGAGATCGATGATGAAAATGAGATTTTCCTTCGTCCACATCCTGCTCTCAATACGTCCATTGTATTCCCACAGCCAGCAGAGCATCTGACTCGCCGCAGCATCCTTGACGGGTAAAGATAGCTGCAAGGTGGGATTCTTTTAGTCACGCTAAAGCTCATATAGGACGCGATGATGTGTATAATTTGGAGAGCTTTCCCCCCGAGTCACGACGCAACAGTTGCTTCTAGTAGTTACTCTCGCTCTGGTGGACGCGTCCGTCCCCCCCATCATCTAGGCTATATCCGTTCTAATTTCAGCGCCCCCGTGCTTAGCGGGCATTGTTGATTTAATATGTCGGGGCGTATACCTCTCTAGCTCTCAACTGAGAACGACGGCCATTTCCTTTCTTGACTTGGGCATATGCCAAGAACGCCATAACAGAGCCGTTCTGGGCGAGAGTGGACCGTGCTGTACCGGATCAGGGCAAGCCAATCTGGCCAAGAAGCACAATGCGGAAATCATCTCCAATAAATCTATACCCCCATATGTGGACTTGGGTTTTTCCTCTCCTTCATTTTTTCTCTGGCTGGCTGGCTTTGCTCGTAAATGTATCTGGCGGCGGGCGTGTTGGTGGTGTAGTCGACAGCCCGCATCTGCAGCACCTGGCAAGTCGTGCCGGTTGATGATCCCCCCCCTGGGTCAGCTCCGTTATCCACTGACCATCTTGCATATGGGCTGTCCTAGCTCTCTTTTCTCCATCTTGTCACGGACTGCGCTTGGCTTTGGGAGGCCGCCGCATGTGACCTGCCCCTCGTATTTATGTATTGTATACGTCTCTCTCTCTCTCCCTCTCTCTCTCTCTCTCTCATTCTACATGGATGGTTCTGCCATAAGCCGAACAGCACGCACCTTTTGTCGCCAGCTGGACAGCTCTCCAAAAAGCAGGGGGGGGGGGCAGCGACTTGATCAGGAATGCTGAACTAGGCCCTAGGAAATAAAATCAAACTATTAGATTTAAGGAAACCGCCGACGCATTGGCCCACCGAAATCGCTTGCCGTGGGCCGAACTAGTGCCGGTCATGACAATCATTGCGGGCTGACCTCGTATCTTACTTGTCACGTTGCAGCGAGACCGAAAAAGAAGAGAAAAAAAAGGCTCAAACGTGCCAAGAGAGGATAAACGGTTATTATAGCAGGGGCAGGCCCGGACACAAAGGTCAAGGAAACAAAGAAAAGACAAAATAGACGGCAAAACAAGAGAATCAAAAACGCAGAGCAGAAACGGCAGGAGCAGGGCAGCATTGGAAAGAAAAAAGTCCTCGCCTCGGCCGTGTTATGCGTAGCCCGCGCTTTCCCCCGAGCTCCTCACCGCCATTTCCCCCCTTTGGGCTGGGTCGCTCTTGCCGCACTCTGTCGATGCCTCTTCCTCCTCCTCCGCGTACGGAGTCATGCGGGCATGGGCATTTTTAGCCAATCGTAGTAGCGATGAGATGAGATCGATGAGCTGTTTCGCCACAGGCTACAAAATGCCGGCAGAGGGAAAGCGTCCCCCCCCCCCCCCAAAAGGCCAGGGGCCTGCAAGGCGGTTAGGCCTACCAGGGCCGGTTAGGCAACGCTGCCAGGGTTGCTCCAGGGCATTTCTTCGGGCTTATTTCAACCACCCCCCCGGCAAGCGCTCCTCCCCCCCCCGCGCTCTCCGGTAGTGGCAGTTGCATTTTTACAAAAGAGTATCTACGGAGTACGCCATTATCCTAGCCATCGTATGCCCTCCAAAGCCCCTGTTCCTCACCCCTGTTTCCGTTGACTTGGTCCCCCCCCCCCCATCCCCTCTCGTTTCTTGGCCTGCTATATCTCTGTCACCCATGCTCATAGTGCCCTATCCAGCTCCTACGGGCGGTCATCATACGCCTTGTTCGGGGCCTCTTCGGCTCGCTCCGTGAACTCATTTCGTCCTCCGTCACATCCTTGCCGGCCTTTTTTTTTTTCATTGTGAATGTCCCGTTCGGCGCCGTATCTTTGGCCCATCGTTGCCCATCTTGCCCTGATCAAGCAGCACAGCCGTTCCCCGCCATCGAGAGAGAGGAGAGGCTAATTAGCACCTATTGCTGTAAGCATAAAAGTCTCGATCCCTGCCTTACCCACTCTTTTTCATCTTCACCAGCCACGGCACGGGCGTCATCGCTGCTCGAAATGCCACGGGGCGTCGCTGCTCGAAAAGCCACGGGGCATCGCTGCTCGAAAAGCCACGGGCTTCCAGGCCGAATCCGGACTGCGTAGCAAGAGAGCTGCGCACACCTCGGCCTGCAACGGACAAGTCTTTGCAAGTACAGTACTACGTAATAAATTTCGCTTAAACGAGCCCTTTGCCGCAGGGGATCCTGGCCCTTGTTTTCAAAGACGTCTGCGAATGTAAGAGCTCACCGATTTCAAGAGCTCACCGAATCTAGAGACATGGAGATTCTGCTCCAGAGCCCGGGAATAGAGAAGCGCAAAAGTGGCTGCCTCTATGGAAAATATCCAGACTGGACGTGCTCTCCGTCGCGTCGCGAGTCGGCCCGGCCAGGGAAAGAACCGGAAGAAGAAAGGCCGGCTTGGACACCAGTCATGGATAGCAGAGAGCGAAAGCGAGCGACCCCGGATCCGTTCTGGGCTTGGCGTGCTGGATGGCGGTTGAAGATCACTAGGCAGTGCCGAGCATTTCCGCCTTGATCCTCCGCTGCGTGTAATATCCAGTGTTTGTGTATCTCCGTGGGCAGCATCTCTCTGGCCCTTTGGCCTGGCAAGAGAGGCCAGAGGCTTTTCACGGACCGACCGTGCTCTTGCATGTCCTTCTCGATTGGGAGACGCAGTGCCACTCCGAGTCCATGAGAATGCAACATGGGCGCCTTTAGGGAAAGAGGTTGGCCCAAAGCAGTAGATACGAGGCCGCAGTCTTTGCCACACGCAGTTAGCGAGTGCCTCATGTACGGTACGATGCTGTAGTGACATTCGTGGCCCTCCACTCTCCAAAAGCGGAAGATCACCGCGTTGCGAGAAACCGAGGGCCTCGCATGGAAAGAAACATTCGAGGGCCTCACACGAAGAGAAGAAGCACAGTCTGTGTAGCCACATCATGGCTGTGCCTTGTGAGACGAGAAGAAGCTTGAAAGAAAAGTAGACATTTCTGAACCAGGACCAAAAAACACTACGAGTGCAAGAGACTGGGCACTGAACAGTACATTGCCTTCCATACACCAGGGACGACGCTTGACCAGGCGGATGATCAGCTAGTAGTAGACAATGTGACCTCCACAGTGCTGCCCTCATCCGGTCAGAAATCACTTGGGGGGGGGGGGTGGGCTGATATCACCTGCACCCCCAGAACGGGACTCTTTGCTCTCCAGAGAGCGTTGCCTCGCCTGGTGTGCCGAGCCCATATGCTGGAAGCTTCTGTGGGCGGCCACGGGCAGCAAGCGGTGAGACAGGAGCTCGTGCTGGAGGAGGTGATAAGGTGCCCAAGGAGGCAGACTAAGGAGATGGGGGAGGGGAGTTGTCATGAGCCCAACTGTGTGCTGGCTAGCTTGATGTGGACATGATCTCCTCCTCCTCCGCTGACCGCGTTGAGGATGGCTGCCTGATAGGACGTCTTGCGCCGGGCCTTTTGAAAATCAGACAGGCAGGCGTTTTGCGAGTCGTCGTCGGTTCCGAGTGCCTCTGCTGGGACAGTCCCGATGCCGCGGGAGAGGTCGTAGTAAAAGTAGGGGTAGTCGTGGGCGTTGTTGTCGTCTGGCCGTGCCGTGTCCAGCGGCCGTTCTTGGCTGGCGTTGGAGGCGGCGGCGGCAGCGCTCGACCTGGCCGACGCATCACTCGCCGTGCGCGTATGCGTTGTCGACGTCCTCGTCGTCGTCGCCGTCGTCGTCGTCGTCGTAGTGGCGACCTCGTAGTCGTGGCGAAAGACGTCCCCGGAGCAGTGCTGGCCAAAGAGGCGTCGGATGGTGGCCACGGCACCGTCTTGCAGCCAGCCGTGCTGCTGATACGTGCACGGCCAGACGTCCCTGGGCCGCAGCGCGTCCAGCAACTGGCACGACTCGGCATAGGAGGAGTGGCGGGCGTAGGCGCACGTGATGACTGTGGGCAGCATCGGACGCCCACCAGGCTCATGCAGCGTGCTGGCTTGCTGACGTGGCGCGGCAAGCGTGTCTCTGGGCACGTCTGTTGTGCTTTGGGCCGTCTGGCCGCGCTCGGCGGCCTTCTCCAGAGGCGTGATGCAGCTGACAGCCGAGCACAATGCGTTGCCACCGCCAGCAGCCTGGGCCCCGGGTTCCTCCATCTCGCCGCCGCCGCCACCGCCGCCGATGCCGCTGCCGGACAGGTGGCATACGACGGGCCTGATCCAGACAACGGGAGCGGTTCGCACGGTTTCTCAGTAGTTGTCTTCCCGGTCACAGCTGTGGATGCGGACGTTTGTGCCCGGGTCGTCGTCGTCGCCGTCATCGGTGGTCACGAGGCAGCCCGGGTGGAACGCGTTGGCACACATGAAGCCGACCAGGGCGGGCGCCTCGGGAGACAGCGGGTGCCGGGGCGAGGCTTCGGCGCCGGACCCGTTCAGCATGAGCGCCCGGTACAGGCCCATTCGGTACCTGCTGACGTGCACTTTGGAGCGCAGGGCTTTGGCGAGAGCGATCCAGACGTGCTCGTACCTGGTGTCGAGTCAGAGTGTTAAGAGTGTGTCGGGAGATCAGTGTGTGGGGAGTAGAGGTGGTGCTCGTGCAGGGCTGGACCAGGACATACCCCAACGTCCAGGCCTGGAAGTGGAAAACGGTGTCGGCCGGGTACCGTGCGACTTGCCGGAGAAGCTCGCGCTCGCCGTCGGCCTTTGTCGGAAAGAAAAGGTCCTGCCGGATGGAGGTGGTGTCCAGATAGACCGTGTCGAGCACGCGCAGGCCAGAGGTATACTCGGTCAGGCACGGATTCCGGACCAGCGCGTTGACAAACCAGGGCTCACTGCGCGTATCGCCCGTGTACAGGACGGCCTTGAAGGCATCCTCAAACACTGTCCTCGTCAGCCTGCGCATCTCCAGACAGTGATCCCGTCAGCCTTGGAAACCCCAGACAGTGATCCTGTCGGCCAGGCTGGCTAAGCGCTATTCTATGGACTTCTTACGGAACATGACCGAGCCCGGGCAGTGGTTGGCGTCCAAAAGGGTCACCTGGATGCGCTTCCCCCACGAGAGGTCGATGGCGGTCGGGGTATCCAGAGGCAGCGGTTTCTGTATCCACGCAAGATCCAGCAGGCGTCCCCGTCAACAAGAACAGGACCAATCGGAACAGGCATACCAGTAGGTTTCTCAGGGCCCTGTATGTCTGCTTTCTCGCCTCCACGATGCCCTTGCTGAAGTTGACCCGGCATGGATATTTTTCCAGGCGTAGGAGCAAAGCCTTGGTTGCGGCTGAGCAGTACACGCTGGACACGTCAGCACACATATTTGCCCCTTTCAGACCGACCGCCAGAGGCTTCTTACAATGGAGACCGCAGCGTGTCCAAGCCGACCAGGTGGTCAGCGTGGACGTGGCTGAGGAAGCAGGCGAGCGGCGGACGAAGAGCCGGGCGGCGGAAGAAGTCCACTGCCAGACATTAGGCCTGCCTTAGACGAAGCCGCACTGATGATTACCTTGAATATCGGGAAACTCCCTGATGTGCCCATCAAAGGTCGACATGGCGTCCTGGTGGAATGAAGGGTGAAGAGACTAAAGTGCTTACACATATTAGGCTACAGCAACTAAAAGTTGGGACTAGACAGTTTGAAAATAAAACAAAATAAAACAAAATAAAACAAAATAACAAAATAACAAAATAACAAAATAACAAAATAACAAAATAACAAACTAAAACAGCTACAGCGACTGTACTTGTTTCAATGTAGGGACCAGCTCGTCTGGGTATTCGCAGGGGAGATGGTGTCGGCGCAGGCGGTCCAGGCCGAGGCAAAAACTTGACGTACTCTTGGTGTCGTTGAACTCTGGCTCGCCGCGGCACGCGGGCGCCGTGTCCGTGGTGTACACGTGCGCGTCCCGGCGCTCTTTTCCGCCGCAGCCGCCCAGTTGGTGCACGCCGACGGCGCCTGCCGGCCGGTCAGCGGCCCGTCGCTGCACGAGCACCCGTATCTACAATCTCGCCGCCGCTCCGCCTCGCGCCATCTTCGCGGCATCGGCCCGGTCTCCTCACCTTCTTGCACGGCGTTTTCTCGACCATTTCATTTCAGTGATGTGCAAAGAACAAGCAGACTTGTATCTCGACCATTTGGTACAAGTGCGTCGCTCACAGAATTAATCAGAGCTATGTGGCCTCACTAATACAGATGTGTTGGAACAAGGAGGGATCCAAATTAATGGTAGGCCCGCGCCTTTGAGCAGTGCCGGCAGTCCAATATGAGAATAACGGCTGGGACTGGCATCTACTATGCGATCATAATCGGAAGATAGAACCGGTGTAATCAAGAGGCTAGGCTAAGAGGCCGGGATGAGGCTGAGCTGGACGTAGACACTCAAAAGCAGCACAGCACCTTCCATAGACCATTGTTTACTTTCATCATTATGTCCCATAGTTGAATCCAAAACTACCAAGCCAGCGTACATCCCAGATACACAATTCATTCATTCGTCGAGTTGAAGAAGCGGACAAGTCACGTGAGAGCTACGTCGGTGTCGCAGCCTTACGTCATGCCGTTCCCAGCGATGACATCATGGAGCGAAAGGCTATGAATACCACGATCGAGGAGGTCGCTGCATTCCTCACTTGTTTCGTCAAAACATATACACGCACACACACACACACACACACACACACACACACGCGCGCGCACACACACAACAGACACAATGGCCCTTATGTCCTTGTCCACTCGGCGCCTGGCGGCTCTGGCACCGCGCGCGGCGGTCCTGTCCGGCCGCGGGCTCGCCTCGACGGCGGCGCGCGGCAAGACGACGACGCAGGCGGCCAAGGAGACGCTCCAGTCGGTGGACCGCGCGGTCTCGGAGAAGCTGGTGGACGGCATCAACATGGGAGGTGAGTTTGGCCAGCTGCGCGGGTCTCAGAGACTGTTGGAAGTAACAGACGAGCGGATGAGCTGACCCTTCCCAGCCAGCGTTGCCAGCAAGGTCAAGGAGGCCGGCGAGGGCATGGTCAAGGGCGGCGCCGGCGGCAAGGCGGCCGAGATGCGGGACGCGGCGGCCCAGGCGGCCGGGCAGGCCAAGGGCAAGCTGGACGAGATGGCCGGGCAGGCCAAGGGCAAAGCCAGCGAGATGGCCGGGCAGGCCAAGGGGAATATGGACAAGATGGCCGGGCAGGCCAAGGGGAGTATGGACAAGATGGCCGGGCAGGCACAAGGAAAGGCGAGCGAGGCGGCCGGGCAGGCGCGCGGCGCGGCAGAGGAGATGAAGAAGAACCTGTAGGCAGTAATGGGGGGGGGGGGGGTGAACCATGGCGGCTTCGCCGAACTCTACTAGTTTCCCGCTAGCTCAGCTCAATGACCAGGTCTCTTTTTCGTTACCTCCTTCACCCTTCATCTCTTCACCTTTTTACCTGTCTCTCCTTCACCACCTCTTTACCTCCGTCTCTCCTTCACTCCTCACTCCTCACTCCTTCACCTCCACCTCCTTCTCCTCCTCCACCTCCACCTCACCTCCACCATGCCTGATTCTCTAGAGATCCACCTCCAGAACCAAACGTCCTCGAGCGAGGTCTACGCCTACATCACGGGCCTGGCGCTGCAGCACAAGGCGGCGCGCGTGCTGCTCAAGGCCAACGGCCGCGACCTCTACTTCCCGCGCGAGCCGGCGGCGATCCTGCAGCCGCTGGCCGAGGACTGCGCCATCCCGCTGGGCGCGCCGGGCAACACGGTGACGGTGACGATCCCGCAGATGGCCGGCGGGCGCATCTGGTTCAGCCGGGGCGCGCGGCGGCTGACGTTTCTGCTGAACCCGACGGGCGGCGGGCCGGCGCTGGTGGAGCCGTCGGTGCTGAACCCGTCGGACCCGAACGCGGGCGTCGACTTTGCCTTTGCCGAGTTCACGCTCAACGCGGACCAGCTGTTTGCCAACATCTCCTACGTCGACTTTGTGCCGCGCCTGCCCATTGCGCTGACGCTGCAGGAGGCCGGCTCCGGCGCCGTGCACCACGTGTCGGGCATGCGCGCCGACGGCCTGGCCACGGTGTGTGCCGGCCTGCGCGAGCAGGCCGCCCGGGACGGCCGGCCCTGGGACAAGCTCATTGTGCCGGACGCTGCTGCTGCTGGCGCTGATGCCGGCGCTGGCGCTGGCGCTGGCGCTGGCGATGCCGGCCCGCTGCGCGCCCTCAACCCGACGCACGGCGACGCCGTCGGCGCCAGCTTTGCCGGCTACTACGAGCCGTACGTCGAGCGCGCCTGGGCACACTACGCCGGCGACGCCGGGCCGCTCCTCAGCATCAACACGCAGGCCGCCGCCGGCGTCGTGCAGGGCCGCAGCGTGGACGGCGCGCTCGTCTTTTCGCTTGCCGGCGGCGGCCCGGAGACGGCGACGGAGACGTTTGCCAAGCCGTCGACGGCCGACGTGCTCGGCTGCAACTCCGGGCCCTTTGCCACGGGCGCGTCGGCCACGCGCAACGCCATCATCCCGCGGCTCGCGGCGGCGCTGCAGCGCAGCACGCTGCTCAGCGAGCCCGTGCAGCCGGCGCTGCCGGCGGCCTTTTACCGCTGCGAGCCCACCAACCACTACTGCCGCATCGTGCACGCGGCCAATGTCGACGGCAAGGGCTATGCCTTTGCCTATGACGACGTGCAGCCCGACGGCGGCGCCGACCAGTCCGGCAAGGTCAACGCCGGCGACCCAAAGTACTTTCTCGTCGCCGTCGGCGGCGAGCACGCCTATGCCGGCGACCGGCTTCCGGAGTGACTGTCCTGTGTGTTTGCATGTGTCTTGTGTACTTGTACGCTCGTTGTGTACTTTACGCTCGTTGTGTACTTTACGCTCGTTGTGTACTTTACGCTCGTCTATCTTACAATTGTTTCCATCTTACAAACGTGCCCCATCTCACAAACTGTCCTCAAACTCAGTACAAACACCCTCACACGCCCCTCACGCCCGGCAGGCACAGGGTCTCGTGCAGCCAGCGGGTGAAGCTGCTGGCGGGGGCCGGGGCCGGGCGGGCGGGCCGGACCGGGGCGGTGCGCACGTACATGGCCAGGCCCTCGTCGGTGCCAAAGGCGGCGGGCGGCAGCGGGCAGGGCAGCTCGGCGTAGTCGGCGGCCAGCATGGCCCGGACCCGGGACGAGGCCGGGTCCCAGCGGCCGCCGGCGTCCTCGACCAGCGGCGGGTACTGGCGGTCGGCGGCGCGGCTCCAGATCATCAGCGCCGGGCGCGCCAGGTCGGCCACAATCTGCCGCACCGGCACGCTGGGCGCAATGGCAATCACGGCCGTGGCGGCGTCGACGGCCAGGAAGCCGTGCGGGTCGTCCAGCACGGCCACGCCGGCCTCGGCCAGCACGGCCACGTCGGCCGCCGTGTAGGCCGGGTCCTGGGCAAAGCAGGCCACCACGGCGCCGTGGCTGTCGTCAATGTCAATGTCAACGTCGTCGTCGCCGCCGCCGCCGCCACCGCCGCCGCCGCCGCCGCCGCCCTTGAGGTCGCCGGGCTGTTGTTGGTCGGGGCCGCCAAACTGCGCCTGCAGCGTCTCCAGCACGTCCCGCACCGTCAGCAGCATCGCGTGCTGCGCCAGCGACCGCGCCGCCGCCCGGCCCGGCACCGCCATGCTCGAGCAGGCCAGGGCCACAATCTGCCGCACCCGCAGCTCGCGCCGCGCCAGCAGCGGCGACAGGCCGGCCACCAGCGCGCTGCGCAGCGCCTGGCAGTCCTCGCTGGCCTCCCAGGCCAGGCGCTGGTGCTGGAACGCTGCGCGCACGCGGTCGGGGAGCTCGGTCTCGGCCGCCTCGGTCTCGGCCGCCTCGGTCTCGGCCGCCTCGGTCTCGGCCGCCCCGGCCACCCCGGCCCCCCCGGCCACCGCCCCGGCCACCGCCCCGGCCCGCGCCAGTGTCCGCGCCAGCTCGCCCACGCTGCCGGCCGCGTACGCGCCGGCCGCGTCCCGGTAGTGCGCCGTCTGCCGGTACGTGATGCGCGTCGACAAAAAGGCCTGCGCCGCGTCAAAGCGCCGCACATGCCACGCCGCCGTCCCGGTCAGCTTCTCAATGTTCCAGTACATGATCTCGGGGCGCGTACTGCCTGTCAGCTCTCTTCACTCCACACTCGAGCCTCTCCCTCTCTCTCTCTCCTCTCTCCGCCTCTCTCCTCTCTCCTCTCTCCGACCCACCTCTGCAGCACAATCTCGGGGTGCTCGTCCGACACGCGCTGCGCCCCCACCTCCGAAGCCACCTGCACGGCGCGGCCGTTGATGCCGCGCAGGCTAAAGGCCGCGCGCCGCGCCCCCGACCGCACGCCCTCGCGGTCCAGCTGCCGCGCCAGGCTGCGCAGCACGTCGCGCTGGAAGAGTGGCTGCCCGGCGTGGTAGAGATGCCAGATCCGCTCCGTCGCCGCCACCATGGCCGCCGACGGCCGCGGCGCATCGTCCTGCGCCATTGTGGGTTGCACCGTGTTCCAAGCCGCGTGCATACCGCGCGAGAGAGAGAGAGAGAGAGAGAATAGTCCACACGATAGCCCACACGGGAGAACGGGCCCGTGAGAGTGCCCACAAAAAGCAACCCTCAGGGGTACGCCTCCGTACAAGAACACGTGCAGCCTTGCGGGAAGGCACGCCTGATCTCCTTTTAGCGCGTTCAGCCTTTTTTTTTAGCGTCCCAGCCCTTTTTTTCCAGCGTCTTAGCCCGGCCAAGGCGGAAAATCTCCTCCGCACGCTAGGCTGGTAAATCCATCAATTAGGCAAATTGGGGAAGCGGGGTGCCTCGTATATAGAGCACACCTGCAGCGAAAACACCCCGCTATGCCTCTCGCTACCACAATCCGCTATCGCTATCTCTCTCCCAAATTCTCTCTCTACTCGCAACCCCGCCATGGCCGTCTCCTTCCTCCCCCGCGGCGCCATCCTGCAGCGCTTCGAGGTCGACGGCACCAACATTGTGCAGGGCTTCCCGACCGACGAACTGTACGCCGCCCACAACGCGCCCTTTTTCGGCGAGACCATTGGCCGCGTCTGCAACCGCGTCGCCAACGCCGAGCTGCACCACCTCAACGGCCGCGCCGCCATCCGCCTCTCGGCCAACGACGGGCCCAACTCGCTGCACGGCGGCGCCGCCGGCTGGGGCAAGCAGGTCTGGGCCGGGCCCGTCCCCGTCGGCCTCCGCACCGCCGTCCCGGGCCTGCCCGGCCCCGCCGCCGCCGCCGGCCGGCTGACCGACGGCGGCGAGAGCGTCCGCTTCACCCTCCTCAGCCCCGACGGCGACCAGGGCTACCCCGGCGCCGTCTACGCCTCCGTCGTCTACACCGTCGGCCGCCAGCGCCTCTCCGACTCTGTCACCGCCACCGTCATCGTCATCGAGTACGAGGCCGAGCTCGTCGACGGCGACGAGACCGTCATCAACATGACTAATCACACGTGGGTCTTTTCTCGTCTCTCCTCCTCCGACTCCCTTCTCCTCGCCTCTCCTCGCCTCCCCCTTCTCCTCCTCGCCTCTCCTCCCCCCCCCCGCTGACCCCCAGCTACTTCAACCTCGCCGGCACCCCCACCATCGAGGGCACCGTGGCCGAGCTGGTCACCAACAGCTACCTGCCCGTCGACGCCGCCGGCATCCCCACCTCCGTCCGCCCGGCCCCCTTTCCCGCCGTCCAGGCCCAGACGCCCTTCACCCTCGGCCCCGACGAGCCCGACATTGACGACTGCTTCATCGTCAACGACCAGCCCGCCTCCGTGCCCCTCGACTCCCGCGCCCGGCCCCTCGTCCGCCTCGTCGCCGCCCACCACCCGCTCTCCCGCATCCACCTCGAGGTCTTTAGCACCGAGCCCGCCTTCCAGTTCTACACCGGCCGCTTCATCGACGTGCCCGCCGTCGCCGGCCTGCCCGCCCGCGCCAAGCGCAGCGGCTTCTGCGTCGAGCCCAGCCGCTACGTCAACGCCCCCGCCGTCGACGACTGGCGGCACATGGTGCTCCTCAAAAAGGGCCAAAAGTACGGCGCCCGCACCGTCTACCGCGCCTGGAAGCAGCCCGAATAGCGTGCCTGGAAGCATCCCGAATAGCGTGCCGTGGCAGGCCATCAGACAATGCCATTCTCGTGCTCTCTCTCCTCTCTCTCGTGCTCTCTCTCGTGCTCTCTCTCCTCTCCCTCTCCCTCCTCCCTCTCTCTCTCCTCTCCCTCTCCCTCCTCCCTCTCTCTCTCCATTCCCTCTCTCTCGTGCTGCTCTCTCTCCCCTCCCTCTCTCTCCTCTCCCTCTCTCTCCTCCTCCTCTCCCTCCCCCCCCTCTCCCTCACCCCCCTCTCCCTCACCCCCCTCTCTCCTCCCCTGCTCCTTTTCTCCCCCCCGGCTCTGCTTCCGGTACAGCGCGGCCAGAAACTCGCTCGTGCTCGCCTCGTCCAGGCCCTTGTCGTCTCGCTTGCGCAGAAACCGCGGGAACCGCATGCTGAGCCCCCGCTCCTCGCTGACCAGGCCCACCGCCGCCGTGTACGTCGGGCTGAGCGTAATGTCGGCAAACGCCATCTCCCACACCTCCTGCGGCTCAAACCACACGTCCGGCTCCGGCCCGCGGTACTCGACAAAGCCCGGCCTCTGCGCTCGCGTGTTGCGTCTCGGCACACCGTCGTCGTAAAACGCCCGGTTCGCCTTGTAAAACGCGTCGGTGAAGCCCGAGATGCACTTGGTCACGGCCTCCAGCGAGCCCGTCTCCTCGTTGCGCACCGCCATCAGGATCGGCGACCACCACTGCGCCTTGCGGCCCATGCCGTGCCACGCCGCAATCGGGATCAGGTCCAGCGTCTCGTACGTCGACCCGTAGTCCTTCTTCACCTTGAGCCACGAGTCCAGCCGCTTGTCCGGCTCGTACGTCGCCAGCAGCGCCTTTCTGCGGCCGCCGCGCCCCTTTTTCTGTCCCCCGTCGTCTTTTCTCGCGTCGTCTTTTCTCGCGTCGTCCTTTCTCGCGTCGTCTTTTCTCGCGTCGGCGTCCCTCGCGTCGGCGTCTTTCCCCTCGTCGTCTCCCTCGTACACCAAGTCCGGCAGGTTGTCCAGGATCTTGACCATGATCCCCTCGCACTTGGCCTCGGTCGCCTGTCTGAAAAACGCCGAGATCGCCTCCCCGTCCGCAGACGTGCCGTCCATGCTGGCCACCCAGGTGAAGCGGTGCGGCACCTCGACAAAGCGCGACCGCAGCAGCGCCCGCCGCTCGCGAAACGGCCGCTCCAGCAGCGCCTGCCCGTTGAGGTACATCAGGTCAAACGCAAACAGGCACACGTCAATCGTGATGCTGCCCAGCGCCACGTCCTTGCGCGCCCGGTTCGTCAGCGCCTGGAACGTCCGCAGCTCGCCCGTCTGCCCGTCCACCGCCACCACCTCGCCCTCCAGGATGAAGCTGCGCACGCCCTCGCCGCGGATCTGCCCCGCCAGCGAGACCAGGTCCGGATACTTGTCCGTCATCGCCTCGAGGTGCCGCGAGAAGATGGACACCCGCCCGGCCTCGTCGCAGTGCACCTGCGCCCGCTGCCCGTCGTACTTGTACTCGCACGCAAACGCCCGCCCGTCGAGCTTGCCCAGCATCTCGCCCAGGTCGCGCGTGATCGACCCCAGCATCGGCCGCAGAGGCACGTGCAGCGCCAGCCCGCACCGCCCGAGCAGCTCCTCGCCCACGCCCAGCTCCAGCAGCGCCGGCACCAGCTCGTTGTAGTTGGGCCGCCGCGCAAAGCAGGCCTTGACAATCTCCTCCGCCCGGCCGTACACCTCGGCCAGCTCTTCCCGCGGCAGCGCCGCCAGTGCCGCCGCGTCCGTCGCCGCTGCCGCCGCCGCCGCCGCCGCGTCCGTCGCTGCGTCTCGCCCGGCCTTGGGCCGCGACAGCAAAAAGGCCCGCGACAGCGCAATCAGCATCGTCGTCTTCACCGCGCCGATGCGCAGGTGCTGGCACAGCGTGCGCACAACGTACCGGCTCTCCTCGCCGCCGCGCGCGTCCTGCAGCAGCCGGTCCACGATGCGCTGCTTGGCCTCCACGCTGCCCGCGCCCTGGCTGCCCGCCACCCGCACGAGCGACTGGTACACGCCCTGGATCGTGAGCGGCCGCGGCTTCCGCAGCGTAAAGGCCTGCTTCTTCTTGGCCTCGTACGCCACGTCGCCCGGGTCGCCGTACCGGTCGAACAGCGCCTTCAGCCCGCGCCCGTCCAGCCCGCACACCGTCTTGAGCGCCTTGGAAATGGCCGAGCCGCCCAGGCCCAGCTCCAGCGACACGTACGGCGGGCTGATGGCATTCGTCGCCAGCCAGACCGCCGGCAGCAGGCTGCCCGGGTCCGCCTCGATCAGCAGCCGCAGGCAGTTGACCAGCGTGTCCACAATCTTGATCCGGCTCCGGGTCGCACTGACCAGCACGAAGCAGCGCGTCAGCAGCGCATACGACGCCTGCCCGTCGTTCTCGCTCGCCCACTGCCTCTGCAGCGCGCCCACGTACCGGCCGGGCTCAAAGCTCAGCGGATTCTCGTCCAGGGGCAGCGCTGCCGCCACCAGGTCCTCGGCCGCGGCGACAGATTGGAGCGACAGCGACAGCGACAGCGTCGGCGTCGGCGTCGGCTTTGGCACCCCCGGAACGAGCGCGCCCTTGCTTTCCGCCGGGCCCGGAGGCGCATCCACCGCATCCACCACATCCACCGTGCCGGAGTCCGCCGCCGCTTTCTTCAGCGGGCTAGGCACTCTGGCCGGCGCAGCTTGCGGCCCGCGCCCGTCCTCTTGGTCCCACTCGGCCTGCAGCTTCCGAGCGAGCTCCTCGTCGGAAATCTCAACGGCATCCGGCAGCGCGGATGCTTCTTGTCCTTCTTGGCCGCGCGCGGGCGCGCCCGTCGTCTCTTTCTGCCGGGAAAAGAAGTACTCGAGGCCCCGGGGGGGCTGTGAGCTCTTTTCATGTCCCGCACCGAGCTTCCTCCGCTTGGCAGGGCTCGGCATTTCAAGAGTGTATCTTGCTCTCTGGCACAGGGTTGGGTATGGTCGCCGCAGCCATGACGTTGGCAGCCATGAATGACGTCGGCAGCCATGAATGACCGAGACGGGGGAGACGCGACGTTGAACGAAAACACACGTGACGTAATAATAGCTGGGGCTGCCCTTGCAGCCTAGCGCGAATCGGTGCTAGCCCGGAACCGGCCGGGCTCACACAAAATTTTAATCTGCGTCGGCACCGCGAAAACTTTCTGCCCCTCGCTGGGGGGGGGGGAAGGGGGGGGGAAGAAAAAAATCGAGAATCATCCACCCTCATCTCCCACCAAAACAGGGGAGCCCGAAACCGACTCGTTTTTCCCACAACACCATCAAGATGAGCAGCGAAGACCCAGCAGAGCGGCCAGAGAGCATCTCCGCCATCATCAATGGCCTGGAGCGGTACAACCCCGAGGCCGTAGTCACGCTGGAGGCGTACCTTGCACAGCAATGCGAGGAGCAGTTTTGCGATTCCAATGCCAACCGGACACTGTTGAAATTGTAGGTTTTTATTTTTAATTTTTTTGCTTGCTGTTTTCCTTTTTCCCTTTGGGCGACCTCGCTGCCTTTTATGATGACAAAACATGTGTTTCCTATTACCTGACCTACGGGCGTGATATAATACATTGGGTAATTCTGATATTGGCTTTTGGAGGCTTGCTACTTTTTGCTCTTGCTTTTTTTTTTACATCACACACTACCTTGGATCTCTCCAGCTAACACGGAGCGTCCCCAGATATCAACTAAACCCTGACCGCATCAAGGATGAGGTCATCACAAACGTCCTGGTCAAGACCCTGACCCAGTTTCCCTCGCCCCAGTTCAGCCTAGCGCTGCACCTGATCAGCCCGTCGGCTGCGTCGACGGCAGCTGCTGCTGCGTCTGGCGGTGCGTCCTCGGTCGAGCTGGCCGAGGCCGTGACCAAGCTGCGGACGCTCAACAACCTGCTGGAGGGCGCCGAGTACGGGCGGTTCTGGACCACGCTCGAGTCGGACGACCTGTATGCCGACCTGACCACGGACATTGAGGGCTTTGAGGAGACGATCCGGGTGCGGATCGCGCAGCTCGTCAGCCACGCGTTCCGCGAGGTGCAGATCAGCGTCCTGAAGCAGTGGCTGGGCCTCGGCGAGGATGCCGTGCGCAGCTTTGTCACGGGCACGTGCGGCTGGAAGGTCGAGGGCGATGTGGCCCTGATTCCCAAGAACGCCGAGAACGAGGCCAAGAAGACGGAGATCCGCGAGGATGTCAACATTGACATGTTTGCGCGCGTCATAAGGAGATCGTGGGAAGAGGCGGCATAAGGTCTTTTGAGGCTGCGGGGGGGAAAATCCACAAAGGAGTAAAGCGCCCGGAAGTATGGCTGCTTTTTTTAACTTGTCACGCTCATGTCAACAAGGGGGGGAAGGGGGGGGAAACAATCGTGCCGGCGTTTTATGATATGATAGCTTTGTTACCAAAACAGGGAGGACCGTCAATGGGATAGGAAGGGTCGTCTCCGTTTCAGCGTGTATGAACGAGCAAGACGTTTTCATATTGTACCAACCAAAAGCATTTCCCAATAAGCATTTCCCACAGCGCTGCCGATTTCACTGCTGCTAACTTCACCGCTGCTAATTTCACCGCAAGCGACTTTTACAAGGCGTAAACACGTGTAGGCTTGCCATTTCTCGACGCTTCCTTGGCCGGTCCCTACTTGCCGCCCAGCTCCTCCCACTGCACGCCGGCCCATTCCTCCAGGTAGGACGCCTCGCCAGCGGCGGTGCCGCGCGCCTGGCAGTTCTTTTCGCAGACAGCCACCAGCACGGTGCCCCAGTCCATGCCTTCGAGACCCAGCTCCTCGGCCTCGAGCAGGGCAATGGCCTGCGGCATCAGCTGCACCTCGAACACGCGGCGGGCGCGGCAGTTGGGGCAGGGCGGGAACGCGGCGGCGGCGGCGGCCGTGGTCACGCCGATGCCGGCGCCGCTGCTGCCGGCGCACATCTTGCCGATCGCGTCGTCGCGGCTGTACAGGAGCGGCAGCCCGCCATACTCGTAGCGGATCACCTGGTCCGGGTTCTGCGACACGCGGTCGGCAAACTTTTGGAACGCGGCGTCCATGCTGGACTCGAACACAAACTTGTCTTCCTTGCCGCCGCGCCCGCCGCCGCCGCCGCCTGCCGGGTCGTCCAGGTCCATGCTGGCCTCGGCGGGAACGCGGGGCAGGTCTGTCGAGGCCGGATCGAGCGTCTCGTACTCGGCCTCGGCGATCCAGCTGACGGGGTACGCCGGCGGCCAGGCGTCGGCCGGCGGCCACGGTTCGGGCGGCGGCACCGGCCCGGCGGCCACCGGCCCGGCGGCCACCGGCGGCGGTGGAGAAGCGCTGCCATTGTTGAGCGAGAGCGTCTCGGCAAAGGTCCGGGGGAGCTCCTCCTCCTTGGCCGGGTCGGCGGGCGCCGCGGCCGGCTGCGCCTTTGCCGTCGCCGCCCCGCCAAGGCTAAAGGGGTTCCGCGGCGGCGCCGCCCCCGAGACCAGCGACGAAGCTGCCGGCATGGCAAAGGGGTTCTTGCCCGCGCCCGCGCCCGCGCCCGCGCCGCCGCCAAAGGGGTTGCCCACGCCAAAGAGCGTCTCGCCGAGCGGCTTGGTCTCGGGCCGTGGTGGCGCCTCCACGGGCGGCGGCTGCTGCTGCTTCACACCTGCCGGCCCGGAAGACGAGGGCTTTGCCGCCGCCGCCGCCGCCGCCGCCGCCGCCGCCGCTCCCTCGGCCTGGCGCACGCCTCTGATGACGCGTATGCTGCCGGCTTTGCGCCGGCACGCCTTGTTGCGGCACGCCAGCACATACAGGCGGCGTTCGTGGTGCGGGAACCGGTCCGGCAGCTCGCCGTTGAGCTGAAGCAGCAGCACCATGAGCGACTTGCAGGCCAGACAGCGCGCCAGTGCCGCAGACGGCGGCCGGTCTGCCTGCAGCCAGTCGGGACGGCCGCCCAGCCGGCTCACAGTCTCGCCGCCGGCGTCGGTCTGGGCGTAGCCCAGCAGCACGTCCGTTTCGGTGTAGCTCAGCTGGGTCGCCGCGTCTTCGTCGTCTGACGAGTCACTGTCGTAGGGTGCCATGTTGTTGGGGGGGGGGGGGGGTCTGCAGATGTGCGCGCAGACGTTTGTCAATGTTGCCCCTCGCCGCTGTAATTTTTTGTTAGCGATAAGATAACGGTTGGCGATGCGATGGTTAAAGCGGGGCACTTCTACGATTTCTTCTGTTGGCTCCGGGTTGCTCAGCTTCACTTCTTCTGTTGGCTCCGGGCTGCTCAGCTTCACTTCTACTGTGGTGCTCAACTTTACATCTTCCATTCACTATTTTGAGTCACCCCCGCCGCCGCATCCACTACTCCGGCCCGCCCGCCTCCGGCCCGTCCATGCCCGGCCCCGGTCCGCCTTGCCGGCCCATCTGCCGGGCCTTGAGCAGTTCGTCGCAGAGCAAGAGGTTCGAGGCGATGCTTGAGCTGGACGCCACGCAATTCCGCAGCACGCGGAAGGAGTCGTAGATGCCCTCGAGCTCGGGGTCGATCGGCTCGCCGGTGGCAAGGTCCAGCCCGACGACGTTGCCGTCTGCCAACTCGTCTTGGAGGGCGGCAACTTGCGCTTGTTAGCTGACGGTGAAACTGAGATGCAAAAGGGGGCTTGCACGTGGCCTCGATGACTTACGCGCATCCTGAATGTCCAGGCCGGCGTTGGCCGCCAGCGTCTTGGGGATGATCAGCAGCGCGTCGGCAAAGGCCTCCACACCCCACTTGGCCTTGCCCTTGACCGTCTTGGCAAAGGCGTCGGACTTGAGGTGCGCGGCGCAGGCCACCTGAAACGCACCGGCGCCCGGCACGACGCTCTTGTCGACAATCATGTTGTAGACGCTGCGCAGGCCGTCCCGCACGGCATCGGTGATCTGCGCAATCGTGTGCTGGTTGGGGCCCTTGATCAGGATCGTCACCGACTTGGGGTCCTTGACCTCCTCGATAAACGTGTACTTTTCCTCGCCCAGCTGCTGCTCGTACACCAGGCCCGCCCAGCCCAGCACCTCGGGCGTCAGGTCCTCCACGCTGTTCTGGCTCACGCCGCCGCAGATGAGCTGCAGGCGCTCCATGTTGCGGCGCTTGGCGCGGCGCAGCGCCAGGATGCCGTTCTTGGCCAGGACGTCGAGCGAGAGCGGGTCGATGCCCTTTTGGTTGACAATCACAAAGCTCTTCTTGGCGTCGTTTCCGCAGACCAGCTTCTTGAGCTCCACAATCTTCTTGAGCTTGGCGTCCACAAACCGCCGCTCGCTCTCGACCAGCTTGTCGCGCTGCTCCGCGCTCGAGTAGAAGAAGCTCGAGTTGATCTCCGTCTTCTCGTACTCGAGGCTGACGTTGAGCGTCAGGATAAAGGCGTTCTCCACCCGCTTGGGCATGTCGGGGTGGCGCGCGCCGTGGTCCAGGGCCAGGCCCCGGATCAGCTGCGTCTCCGACGCCGTCCGGTGCTGCATCTTCATAATCTCCACCATGTGCAGGTCGGGCTTGGCCGGCGCCTGGTAGATGGCCAGCACGGCATCGACAATGTCGGGCGTGAGCTTGTTGGCCAGCGTGGCATTCAGCTTGGTGGCCAGCGATGTCCGGGCCACCGACAGGAGCAGTTCGCGGTCGACCTCTTTGGGCAGTTTGAATCCGTCGAGAAACTACAAGGCCAGGGGCCGGGTCAGTCTCCTCTGCTAGTCTCCTCCCCTTTTTCCTTTCCCTTTTTCCCTTCCGCTTCTGCAGCCTACCTTTAATGCTTCGTTCTTGGCAATCTCAAAGCCTTCTGTGATGATGCGCGGGTGCAGCCCCTCCGAGATATGCCGGTCCGCCTGCTTCAGCAGCTCGCCCACCAGCAGGACCACCGAGGTGGTGCCGTCGCCGCAGATGTCGTCCTGTGCCGTGGCAGCCCGCGCAATCATGACAGCAGTCGGGTTCTGTATTTGCATCTCGCGCAGCAACACGTTGCCGTCCTTGGTTAATTTGATCTAACACCCTGTCAGTCCGTGCTTTTTGCTCTTCTTCTTCTTCTTCTTCTTCTTTTTCTTCTTCTTTTCTTCCTCTTCTTCTTCTTCGTCAAACAATGCCAGGAACGCTCGTCGTGATGATTTACCTGACCGGCACCGTCCACAAGCCTGGACAACAAAATGTCAGTACTTCTCATTCACGTTACCAGGGCTGGGGATTTCAGGGAGAATCCTACATCTTGATCGTGCCCAGGGGGCCCAGATTTGACTTTAACACATCCTGGAGGCCTTCACCGGCGTTGATGTTCACACGGAGCGCCTCGCCGCGCCTCTATGACTGGGGTCAGCTCTCGAATTCGACCACCTCCCAAACGGTGTGTGTTCCTGCAAAAGGGGCGCCAGCAAGTCAAAAAAGGACACGCACTCTCGACTCTGCCTTGGGGTTCAGAAGCTGCGCAGCCGACATGGTTGCGAGATAGGGCTGGGGCTGGTCTGGTTGGAGGCTGGTGCTGGGCGAAGAGGTAGGACACGGTCAAGAGGTGGCCGCGATGGTGATGTATTTTTGACCTTGCTTTTGCTGGTGGGGAAGCAACGGTGATATTTGGAGTGGAAAAAAAATTGCTGAATAAAAACCGAACGGGGGGGGGGGGTAGGCGGTTCCTTGCTACATACGATTAGCACTTCTGGTGCCTATCAGATAGCGCGTTCTCACTGGTTTGTGGGCGCTCAATAGAAGCTACAGAGCGAGATAAGATACCTGTTCTAGCGGTACTGTCCTCTCAGCTTTGCCTTGTACACACTAATAGCGCTTCGCCTCGTTTACACACTAATAGCTATAGGACCCCGTTTTTGGAGCTGCCCAGCCGTTATTGTCGGATGATTGCTCCGGAAATGTCAGGCCGTGTCATATGTCTCGCGCGCTGTTGAGAGCAGTGCTTCATCCTACGGTCACGGCTATCCGTTTACAAAGATGAAGATCGCTGCAGCTCTCCCGATCGCCAGCCTCCTGGCTCTCGCTGGTGCCTTGGTTTCGCCCAGCCATGACGTTCAACAGGTGGCCATCATCGGTGAGCTTCCCTCCTTTTTGGATAGAATTGAAGTTTCCAATCGTCTGACGGTTTTTTCACAGGGGCCGGCGCGGCCGGGGCGTCTGCGGCTTACCACCTCCGGCAGTTTGCCGACGAGGACGGCGTGGCCGTCAACATCACCCTCTTCGAAAAGACGGACCGTATCGGCGGGCGCACGCTGACGGTCAACGCCTACGACTACGACCACCCGTCGCTGCGTGTGGAACTGGGCGCATCCATCTTTGTGGAGGCCAACCGTATCATGTGGCAGGGCGTACAGACCTTTCAGCTCTCCCTGAAGGAGCCCGACCTCGGGTTTGGAGACCTGCTCGGCATCTGGGACGGCGACCGCTTTGTCTACACGCAGAACGAGGAGACGGCCGAGTGGCGGAATCTGGCCAGGCTGTTCTGGAAGTACGGCATGGCGCCCTACCGGACCCAGAAGCTGGTGCGGGCGACCGTGGCCTCGTTCCTGAGGCTGTACGACGCGCCCTACTTCCCCTTCCGCTCTCTGACCGCGCGAGCCTACGAACTCGAGCTCGCAAAGGTGACGGGCCAGACGGGCGATCAGTTTCTCGAGCAGAACAAGGCAAGTGACGGCGGGGGGGGGGGGGGGGGCATGCGCGCTATTGTCAGTGTCCGGGCCGTTGACTGACCCTGGGGCGCACAGATCGGCGCGGCCTTTTGCCACGACATCATCCAGGCCGGCACACGCGTCAACTACGCCGGGAACCTGGGCCAGATCCACGGCCTCGACACCATGGTGGCACTGGCCCCCGAGGGCGCCTCGCAGGTTGTCGGCGGGAACTGGCAGATCTTTGACGGCATGGTGCGCGCCAGCGGTAGCCGTTTTCTGGCCAACACCAGCGTCACGGGCATTGCGCTCGTGCCCGGCCCGGCGCCGACGGCCCCCAAAAAGTACGCTCTCCGGACCAAGGCGACCGATGCGACAAACACGGACACGGGCGCGGGCGCGGGCGCGGGCGCGGACGCGGAAAACGACATGGTCTTTGACACGGTCGTCGTGGCGACGCCGTACCAGTTCAGCCGCATCTCGGCAGCTGACGGCGTGCTCGAGCATGCCATTGACGAGATCCCCTACGTCGAGCTGCACGTGACGCTCTTTGCGTCCGCCCTGAGCCTCAGCCCCGGCTTCTTCAACCTGTCTGCGGACGAGCCCGTGCCCACGACGGTCCTGACCACGCTCGGCGTCGGCGACGGCCCGACATCCGGCGCGCAAGGCGCCGGAAAGGCCGGCTTCTTCTCCATCAGCACGCTGCGCAGGACCGTCAACCCGGCTACCGGCCGCGAGGAGTATCTCTACAAGATCTTCTCGCCCGACAGGGTGACGAGCGACTTTCTGTCGCGGCTCCTGGGCCAGCCC
Source organism: Graphilbum cf. rectangulosporium (assembly GCA_019925645.1). Lineage (NCBI taxonomy): Eukaryota > Fungi > Ascomycota > Sordariomycetes > Ophiostomatales > Ophiostomataceae > Graphilbum > Graphilbum cf. rectangulosporium. Next base: position 192,517 of record JADHKI010000004.1, read on the forward strand.
GTCCCGGACACGATTGTGGAGGCGGGTGCCGACAAGGGGGGCGCCGCGACGGACGACGCCGTGATCTCGTGGTACTACCCGCACACCTTTTACTCGTACCCCCGCGCGCTCCCGCGTGTCACGTTCCAGGACCCGGTCCTCGGCGACGGCCTCTACTACACGTCGGGCATCGAGAGCTTCATCTCCACGATGGAAACGAGCGCGCTGATGGGAAAAAACGTCGCGCGCTTGGTCGTGGACAAGGCCCAAGGACGGGACACGGGAGGCGCTGCAACAGAGGGACAAGAGGACTGGGTCGAGCTCTGATTGTGGGCTCCTTTTCCAGCTATCTTGTTGCAATTGAACATTTTGTCCTAAGAAATAGTGTAAGATAGCCGTTGCCACTGCGCTTGCGTAAGAAATAGTGTAAGATACGCCATTGCCACTGTAGGCAGTGGCGCTGAGCAGCATTGCCCCCTACGGAGTACGTACCGTTGCTATGACGCAGACACTAGGCTGCAGAGGGGTTGTCGGTATCTTATCGCGCCCAGAGGCCGCCGCCACAGAAACCCACGGGCCACAACAAACTTCTCGCGAATAAGAAAATAAATCAACAACGGAACGCCACAGGCCACCACCACCTCCCCCGGCACCGCGCACCGGCAGTCCCTGTTCCTCGTCTTGTCTCGCACCGCTCAGACTGTTGCTTTCGGGTATCTGCCTGGAAGACGATTTCGTGCTTGTCTCTCGAATCTGTGTGTCTGCTCGCCTGTAATTTTGGGCGCTTTGATCCACGGCCATTTTTTTCTTCTTTTTTTCTTCTTGTCATTTTCGCCTCGTTTTTTTTTTAACACGTTATTGAATATAGCAGCCTCGCTTTCTGCGCCGCTGTTGCCTGCGTCGCTTCACCGCCATTCGCAAAGCCGCCTGCGTTTGCCCTCTTTCTCTCTCTTTTTCTCTCTCTCTCTCTAGCTGGTTTGCTGCGGAACGCCCTTTCCAGCCATGTTTGTTATCCGCAATGGTAAGTCGAACAGCCCCGCCGCATCCCTGGCTTCTCGCCCCGCTGGTGCTTTTTTTCCCTGCATTCCTGCCACAGAGCAGCCAACTCTTCTCTCAGAAATGCATCACCACCTCAATCACCACTAACTCGTTGCCACAGCCGCCAAACTTCTCTTTGGTTCCAGCAGCCAGGAGTCCATGATCGAACTGCCCCAGGGACAGCTGTACCTTGTCCGCCCGCTTTCGCCCAAAGGCTACTCGGAGCTGCTGTTCAAGGACGCCTCGGCCCGCATCCGGCGCACGGCGCAGGAGTTCCAGTACCAGCTCGTGGTGCAGCGCGTCTACGAGGAGGGCGAGGCCGAGCTCCTGGCCGAGGAAGAGGGCGAAGACGCCGACACCGACCCCCTCGCCGCCGAGCGCGACGAGAAGACCTTTCTGCTCGACGAGGCCCTGCAGTTCCGCGTCGAGAAGCGCACGCGCGAGGGCGGCGAGCACGTGCTCTGCTGGCGCGACCTCACCGGCGACGCCGGCGACGTCTACGAGTTTGTCTGCGACCCGGCCTCCAGCCCCGACAGCCTCATCCGCCGCTTCGAGCTGGTCTCCAAGCAGTGCCAGTACGAGCGCAAGTACCGCAAGCCCGTGTCCACGGCCTCCGCCGACGACCTGCTCCAGTTCGAGTTCACCAGCGAGCCCATCCCGCCCGCGAGCCCGCTCCACAGCCCGTCTCTCGCCCGCTCCATCGCCTCGACCGACTCGGTCTTTTCCGCCATGAGCCCGACCTCTGCCGCCGCTGCCAAGCGCACCAACAAGAGGTCCTCCATCACCGGCACCCCCGTCAAGGGCGCCTCGGCCAAGCAGAGCCTCGACGGCGTGGTGGCGTCGCCGTCGTCGGACGCGTCTGACGCGGCCGAGCCCGCCCCGGCGCCCGCAACCCCTACCACTGCTGCTGCTGCTTCTGCTGCTTCTGCTTCTGCTTCTGCTTCTGCTTCTACTGCCACTGCCGCTGCCGAAGCAGCAGCCGATGCCCGGCCCGCGGCAGGCTCGGCTCCCGAAGCCCGCGAGATCCTGGCGGCCGAGCTGGCCGAGCTGCACTTTTACGACTTCCCGTCCGAGTCGTTTCTGCTGCAGGATGCCTCGGTCACGGCCATTGTCAGCGAAGTCGGCAACTGGCAGTATTGGCTGCAGGTGTCCAGCAGCAACCGGGACTGGCTCGGCATCCCGGTCGTGGCCGACATCAACCCGGTCTTCAACTTTGAGTTTCTGTCCTTTATCTTCAACCAGTTCACGCCCGACGGCCAGGCCTACTCCTGGCTGCTCCGCTTCAAGGACCAGGCCACGCTCGAACGCTTCCAGGAAGGCCTGCTGCGTGCCCTGTGGGAGCAGCTAAACGAGATCAAGTGGTCCAAGATCAAGGACAAGGAGCGGGACTACGTGACGGACGCGTTTGCCGACCTCGCCATGGACGACGTCCCGGAGGAGGAGGAGGACGAGGACGAGGACGAAGACGAAAAAGAAAAGCGGCGGCAGCAGGCTGACGAAGAGGAGGAGTCCGCCGACGACGACGACCGGGCCAAGAGCGAGCACTACGACAGCGACGAGGACGACGACGACGTGGAGACACAGCCCAAGGACAAGGCGGTGAACAAGTCGCTGGCGGTCGGCTACAAGCACGACCGGTCGTTTGTGGTGCGCGGCACGCAGATTGGCGTGTTCAAGCACACGGCCAACAACCAGCTCGAGTTCTCGACCAACATCTCCAAGATCGAGACGCCGGACGGCACGCTCTTCAGCCCCAAAAAGGTGATGCTGCACAACGAGGACCGCAACATGATTTTGCAAAACGAGGCGAACCCCAACAAGCTGTACCGCATGGACCTGGAGTACGGCAAGGTGGTGGACGAGTGGAAGATCCACGACGACATCCCGGTGGTGACGTTTGGGGCCGAGAACAAGTTTGCGCAGATGACGGCGGAGCAGACGTTTCTGGGCGTGTCGCACAACGCGCTGTACCGCGTGGACCCGCGGCTGTCGGGGTCCAAGCTGGTGGACTCGGAGCTGAAGCAGTACGCGTCCAAGAACGACTTCTCGGCGCTGGCGACGACGGGCAAGGGCCACATTGCGGTGGCGTCCAACAAGGGCGACATCCGGCTCTTTGACCGGCTGGGCATCAACGCCAAGACGCACATCCCGGCGCTGGGCGAGCCCATCATCGGGCTGGACGTGTCCGCGGACGGGCGCTGGATCCTGGGCACCTGCCGCACGTACCTGCTGCTGATCGACGCGCTGCAGGGCCAGGGCAAGAACGCGGGCCGGCTCGGGTTCGAGAAGCCGTTTGCGGCCGACAGCAAGCCGCAGCCGCGGCGGCTGGCGCTGACGCCGGAGCACGTGGCGCAGTTTGCGCACGAGACCGGCCAGGGCGTCTCCTTCACGCCGGCCAAGTTCAACACGGGCGAGGGCCGGGAGGAGACGAGCGTCATCACGGCCACGGGCCCGTACGTGATCGAGTGGAGCCTGAAAAAGGTGCTGCGCAAGAGCCGCGCCCCCTACATGATCAAGCGCTACCGCGACGACGTCAAGGCCGACGATTTCCAGTACGGCACCGACAAGAACATTATCATGGCGCTGCCGCACGAGGTCAACATGGTCGACAACCGCTCGCTGAAGCGGCCCACGCGCGAGAGCATTGCCGGTCCGGGCCGGCCCCGGGTCAGCGCCGCGGCGGCCGGCGGCGGCCGCATCGGCGGCCCGAACAGCGGGCGGTACAAGCTGGGCAAGGACGACATTGTGGATGCTCCGTATTGACGCAAGCACGCAAGTCTGGGTGGTTTTGGAGTTACTGGGACGTTTTTTTGATTTTGCAAAGCTGTTTTTCCTTCTTCCGTTGTCGCTTTTGTTTTTTTTTCCCCTCCAGGCCGGAGCATCGGCCACACGTGGTTCCGAGTTTGCGTGTCGTGTTCTGCAGTCTCCTTCCGATACTTGTAGCAATGGATAGCTTTATATTTTCAAGTACGTGTTGGTGAGATCCTTGTAAACTACGTGCTGTTGCAGTTTCTAGGGCTGAGACACAAAACCATGATTTAAAAACACGACAGAATCAGACGGGTAGAAGAAGAAAAGATTGAAGAAGAGGATAGAGGGATAAAAGGGTATGCCCATGTGTCTTTTAAGCCCAGAAGCTCCAGCCAACGCCATTTCCACGTTTATCCAGTCCAAAGAAAAAGAAAAACAACAAGCACGGCACGCAATGAGAACGAGAGAGAAAGAAAAAAAAAGATCGACTGCACCCCCCCTTCCCCTTCTCTCCAGCCTACGTCTTGGTGCCACGCAGCTCCGAGACAAAGCTCTGCCCCCACCACTGGCTGGTGTGCTGGTAGACGTAGTTGCGCAGCTTGCGAAAGTTGGCGTCGCGCTGGTCGGCGGGCATGGTGACGGCCTTGTAGATGGCCTCGGCGACCTCGTCGGTGTTCCAGGGGTTGATAATGAGGGCGCCGCCGCTGAGGCTCTGGGCGGCGCCGGTGAACTCGGAGAGGATGAGGACGCCGTGGCGGGCGTTCTGGGCGGCGACGTACTCGTAGGAGACAAGGTTCATGCCGTCGCGGGTGGAGGTGACGAGGCAGACGTCGGAGACGGCGTAGAGAGCGGTCATCTCCTCGAAGCTGACGCTGTGGTAGAGCCAGTGGATGGGCATGTACTCGACGGTGCCAAACTTGCCGTTGATGCGGCCGACGAGCTCGTTGGTCTCCTTCCACAGGTCGCGGTACTCGTCGACCTGCTCGCGCGAGGGCACGGCGACCTGGACGAGCACGATGCGGCCGACCCACTCGGGGTGCTCGGTCAAGAAGAGCTCAAAGGAGTGCAGCTTCTGGGGCATGCCCTTGATGTAGTCGAGGCGGTCGACGCCGACGACGACCTTGACGCCCTGGAACTTGTTCTCGAGCTGGCGGATGCGCTGCAGGACCGAGTCCTTCTTGAAGGCGTCGTCAAACTTGGTGACGTCGATGCCAATGGGAAAGGGCCCGACCTGGACGCAGCGGCCCTCGTAGACGGCCTGGTTGGCCTGGGGGATGTGGGCGCCGAGGATGCGGTTGCAGCTGCTGAGGAAGTGGCGGGCGTAGTCAAAGGTGTGGAAGCCGACGAGGTCGCAGGCCAGCAGGCTGCGCAGGATGCCCTCGCGCACGGGCACGGGCAGGATGCGGAACATTTCGGACGAGGGGAAGGGCGTGTGCAAAAAGAAGCCGATGCGGACGTTGCGGCGCGGCGCGGGCCCCTTGGCCAGCTCCTCGCGCAGCATCTGCGGCAGGACAAAGTGGTGGTAGTCGTGGACCCAGATGAGGTCGCCGTCCTGGATGTTGCCGGCCATGGTCTGGGCGAACTCGCGGTTGACCTTGAGGTAGGCGGCCCAGGAGAGCTCGTCAAAGGTGACGTCCGAGGGGTGGTAGTGCAGCAGCGGCCACAGGATCGAGTTGGAGAAGCCGTTGTAGTGGCGGTCGGCGTCGTCCTTGGCCAGGAAGACGGGCACGGCCGAGAAGTCGCGGTTGAGCGTCTCGATCATGGGCGCGCGCTCGTTCTCGGGCACTTCCTGGCCGGGCCAGCCGTACCAGGTGAAGTTGACCTGCTTGGCCATGCCCATGATGCCGGTGACGAGGCCGCCGGAGCTGAGCGCAAACGTGTAGTGGCCCTCGTCGTCGCGCTTGACCGTGATGGGCAGCCGGTTGGACACGAGGATCAGGTGTGTCTTGGGGTCGCCGTTTTCCGTCTTGTCGCTCGACCGGGCCAGCGGGTTGTAGCTGGGCTGCGCGGGCGCGCTCGCCAGCACCGGCTCCGCATCGATAGGCATTCCGGGGGGGGGGGGGGGGGGAGAAGACGAGAGATGGTAAAGACGAGAGAAGAGAAGACGAGAGGAGAGAAGACGAGAGGAGAAAAGACGAGAGGAGAGAAGACGAGGGAGAAATAACGAGAGGAGGGAGAAAACCAAAAGGAGGACAAATGATTGAAGCAACCGCAAGCCACAAGCACGCCGCAGGACAATCCGGACGGTACCCGGAAGACGATCGGATGCAAGGACACGGCAGGGAGAGCGGGGAGTCGTTGTATCCGTCAACGAGGGCGTGCCGTGGCCATTGGAGGGATGTTTTATATGCGGGCAACGCAGAGAAAAAGTGGAGCCGAAAAAGCGAACTTTGAAACGTAGAATGTTCTCAGAGCGCGGGCTAGCTCTGAAAACCTTCTAAATCGGCCTGGGGCGGCCGATACGGAGTGCTCTGCGTGAAGCTTTGCCGGCAGTCAAAGTCGAAGTCTTTCCTTTCCTTTACGGAGTGCCTCCTCCCCCCCCTCCCTCTGTCACTCTTCCCCCCCCTCCCTCTGTCACTCTTTTCCCCCCCCCTCCCTCTCTCACTCCTTCCCCCCCCTCTCCATCTACGCCTACCTGCCTAAGGCAGCAGCCGTCTAGTCTTGGTGGAGCAGCGATGCGGAGGGGTTGGTGGGGAAAGAGTGTCCATGGGCCTCCAGGTGACGTAAAGCAGACAAGGGCCCCTGCCAGGTTCGATCTCGATGCATGGTTCACGGCGGGATCCTTGCTGATGCTGGAGAGCCGGAGCGGACCATGGAGGGTCTACGGTGGTATGAAGGCGGCGCGACGACGGCTTGTTTGTGGATGCAGAGATGCAGCAGCAGTATCGGATGCCGTACTGAATTGAGCGTTCTTGTGGAGTTTACGGCTTCATCCGGAAAGGGCAGGAGGGGCACAACGCGGCATTTCGCCTCTCGATTCGCTACAAATTTCCAAATCAAAGCGTCTACACCAGAAGCTGCAAGGGCCTTACTCGCACCTCCCCGACAACGTCTCTTGCCTCTGCAGTGGCCTGACGGCACGCCTGCCGCTGTCGGGCACCGGGCTCAAGCCGCTCCTATTCTCTCCGAATCTGTGACGTTTGTTTTTCGTGCAAAGGGCAACCGCAACCACCAAGCGTTGCATCCACAACTCGACCAATCATGATCAAAGCTCAACTCTCATCACCACATCACCACAACCAATCACCACATCTACAACCAATCACCACATCCACCAAACCGCAACCAATCACATCCAACCATTCACTACATCCACCAAACCGCAACCAATCACATCCGTCATACGCATACTCTGCATCCACCAATCATTCATACTATGGAAGCGGCAGAGCCGGTATCCGAACTGAAATACAAGGGGCACCCATCGGCCAGAGCAGAAGAGCAAAACGTCGAGACAGGCACTACCTCCCTCGTCAGCCACCACCTCTCCCGCCTCGTCAGACATCCCATCATTCCCGTGTGCCGCCTTTCCGTCCCGACTGGTCCAGATCCCGTGCGCTAGTCCGAAATCCCTCCAAGAGAAAAAGAAAAAAAAGAAAAAAAAGAAAATAAAGAAAATAAAGAAAATAGTAAAACAAGGGCCCAAAAGCCAAAGAAGTATAGCAGCCAAATGTGCAGCAAATGCACTCTGGCGTCGAGAATCCTGAAATCCCGGAAAAAATCAACCCGCCAATGACAACGGCCCGCCAGACATTGCCCCCCCCCCCCCCTTCACACCCCAAAGAACACGTCGTCACTGTTGGTAAACATGCCGTACTCGTCGTCAAACTTGCTCGTGTTGAGCATGCTCAGGCCCGAGTTGTCCATCTGCACGAGCACGTCGTCGGCGTTTGAAAAGGCCTTTAGCATGTCGTCGTCCCCCAGCGAGCCCATGGCGTCGCTGCCCAGTCCCATGCCCATGTTCATGCCCATGTTCATGCCCATATTCATATTCATGCCCATGCCCATATTCATGCCCATGTTCATGCCCAGATTCAGGCCCACGCCCACGCCCACGCCCACGCCCATGCCCATGCCGGCCGCCAGCGGAGCACTCGGTCCGTCCGCAGCGTCGTCCTCGGCGCAGGCCTCCAGGTCAAAGAAGCGCGCAGAGGACGCCGTTTGCGGCGGAGAGCTCGACGCAGACAGGTCCGGCGGCGTGTTGGGGTGCTGCGTGTAGTGGCTGGCCACGCTCTTGGCCGGCGACGCCGCCCGGCTGTGGCTGTGCGCGTGCGCCGACGAGGGCCGCTGCTGTGCGGGCAGGTCGCTGTCAAAGTCGAGGGCGAGGTGGAGGTCGTCGAGCTCGTCCAGCTCATCCAGCTCGTCGAGGTCGTCGTCAAGGTCGTCGAGATCGAGGCCGCCCGCGGCCGCCGTGCCGGTGGCCGCCAGAGAGGCCGAGGCGTGGGTGTGGGTGTGGGTGAGAGTGTCGGTGTGAGTGTGAGCGTGGGTGAGAGTGTCGGTGTGAGTGTGAGCGTGAGTGTGAGCGTGCGTGTGAGAGTGAGAGTGGGCGTGGGCGTGGGACCTGCGGCTGGCATGTAATGTCCCCGACGCCCGGCCGGCTCCGGGCATCGGCGCGGAGGACATTGACAGCGCGCTGGGGTTCAGCGTGCCAAACATGTCCGACATGTCGCCCGAGCTGCACGAGCTGCCCGAGCCGCCCGAGCTGCCCGAGCTGCCCGAGCCGCCCGAGCCGCCCGAGCCTCCCACGCCCGGGCCCCCTGACATCCGCCCCTCCTCCTCTTCCATCCCCCCTCCCTCGGCCTCTCCGTCGCACAAGTCGTCAAAGACATTGTCAGAGTGCTCGGTGCCCGGCGAGTTGGCTGCGGACGAGCTGTCCGAGTAGGCCGAGCCGGACTGCGACGAGGACGAGGCTTCGGGAGAGGACCCCGCGGCACCGAGACCGCCGTAGTCGCCGCTGCCGCCGCCACCGCTCAGGCCGTTGCCGGCCGTGCGGCCAGCCCGGGCCCGGGTGCGCGCGGCCTTGTCGCGGCGCAGGTCGCCGTCGCCGCCGTCGGGCCGCGGCTTGCGGGGGCGGCCGCGCTTGCCGACCTTGCGCACGGCGCCGTCAAAGGCGCCGATGCACATGCCGCGCTGGCGGTGGCGCGTCAGCGCGTCGTGGCGCGCAAAGTGGTTGCCGCACTCGCACGGGTACGGCTTGATGCCCGTGTGGATCTTGGCGTGGCGCTTCAGGTCGTGCTGCCGCACAAAGCACTTTTGGCAGTGCGGGCACTGGTACTGCCGGTCGTTGAGGTGCGTCTGCACGTGCGACTTGATGTTCTCCTTGCGCCCGAACCGCTTGCCGCAGCCCGCGTACAGGCACCGCCACTTGCCGTCGTCCGCGCTCGGGCCGTCCATAAACGTCGCAATGTCGTCCAGCGTCACTCCCGTCTCCGTCCGCAGCTCCTCCACGTTGATGCTGGCAATGCTGGCCGCGCTGACCATGCTCGCCATCGACTCGTTGCGCCGGTGCCCCGGCCGCCGGAACCCCGCTTCCGAGAACCCCGCCGGCGAGTCTCCCTCGGCTCCGGCTCCGGCTCCGGCTCCGGCCGCACCCCCGGCCAAAAACGGCGACATGGCCGCCTCATAGTCCAGCGGCCACATCTCCGCCTTGCCGTCAAACACCCCCTGTGCCGTCGCCGGCGTCGCCTGGTGCGACGACAGCGGCGGCGACAGGTGCTGCATGTCGTCCGGCACCATCATGCCGCCGCTGCCACCGCCGCCGCTGCCGTGCGGCATCTTGAAAAACTCGGCGCTGATGCTGCTCATATTCATAAAATCGGCCGGCGTCATCGGCATCTGCACCATCGGGGGACGCGGCGGCGTGGCCATGACGGCTGGCGCCGGCGTCGGCGCTGGCGGCGCTGCCGTCGCCGCTGCCGCTGCCTCGGCTGCCTCGGCTGCCTCGGCTTGCCGCCGCATGTCCTCAAAAACTCCCGACGACCGGTTCGACCGGCTGCCGTGGCGCTGCGGCTTCAACGTCTCCTCCATCGACTCGTCGTAGCTGTCGGCGAACCGGTCCTGCGCGCCCGCCATGCGCCCCTGCATTCTCTCCTGCGGCGTTTCCCTGGGCGTGGGCGGAAAGTACTCTTTTGCACCACTGTCAGTTTTGTGCAAGACATGTGTCTGATTTGAAAAATGTGTCTGATTTCAAAAAAAAAAAAAAAAAAAAAAAAAACAAAAAAAAAAAAAAACTCACTCATGTCCTGCTGCGGCGTCATCGGCCTCGACAGCCCGTCCAGGCCCATTGTCTCAAACTTGGCCACGCGGTCCATGATGCCGTTGCTGACCCGCCGCGTCCGCCGCGTGCTGGCCGTCTCGTCTTCCGATCCCCACCCGGGCGTTGCCGCCGCCGCGTCGGCGCCGGGCGCCGCCGCAAAGGCCATAAAGGCCGCTGCGCCCGAGGGGGTTTGGCCGTCCGGGCTGCCGCCGTAGAGAAAGTCTGACGTTGGCGGCGGCTGCTGCTGCTGCTGTTGCTGTTGCAGCGGCATGCTGCCGCTCGAGAGTGTCTTGCGCATCATGGCCGCCGCCACGCCGTGCGGCGCATACAGGAGGACCTCCTGTTGCTCGGAAAAGGCCTGGTTGCTGGTGGTGGTGCCGTTGCTGCTGGTGCCCCGGCCTGCTGGACGTTGCTGCTGCGTTTCTCGCATAGCATGCTGTGTTGTCGTTGATAATCCTGGGTTAGTGTCCGTGTTACTTACCGTGAAGCCGCCTGTCTGTGCGAGCCGCTGCTGCTGCTGCTGCTGCTGCTGCTGTTGTTGTTGCTGCTGCTGCTGCTGTTGCTGCAGCTGCTTCTGCTGCATCTGCTGCACATGCCGCTGCTGCAGCTGCTGCCGCCGCGTGTCGAGGCTGAGGCCTCGCCGGTGCCCCATGTGGCGGGGCGCCGGCTGCGGCCGCGGCGACCGTGGCTGCAGGTCTGGCTGTTGTGTGGGCATGGCAGCAGCGGCGCTGCCGGACAGGGGGTTCTGCATCTTCATCGCTTCGAGGGCCGTGGGCGTCGACTTTTGGCGTCGGTGCAGCCGTTGGCGCGAATATAGAGCACTGTTGCTGAGTTGTGTCGGATTAGACAGCATGGTGATGGTTGAGGGTGGGGCGAGAACGAGTTCGGAAGAAGAAAAAGAATCGTCGATACAATTGTTGTTGCCGTGAATGCTGCTGTTGTCGTATGTGTCGTTGTCGAGGGTGTCGATGATCCTTTTTGTATAGTTGTCGATGTCGAAAAGTCTTCGCAATCAAGCGAACCTAACGATGGTGGGTTTCCGAAACTGCAGACCCCCCGAGAGAGGAGTCAACATCTCCGCTCTCCATGGCACCATCTTATTTTGCAAAAAAAAAAAGGCACGGCCAACTCACCTCACGCAGTACAAGCCAGTCTGGCCGGGCGAAAAAAATGGGATCCCGTAGTTGTGCTCAGTCGCAGGAGGACTTTTCTTGTCAATGGCACAACTAGGGAAAGAAGGTGAGGAAAAATGAAGAGGGGAGAAAAAGTGCTGCTGCTAGGCTCTCTCTTTCGCTCTTGTAAGATGTGACAGTATGAGAGTCTTTTTTGAAAACCGCTTTGGTGTGGTAGTTTTGGTTGCTCAGAGAGCTGAGATGACTTGTTCTCGCGCGGAAAAAGCTGTGATCGAGGCCAGAAATGGTAGACCAAGAAAAAAAGGAAAAGAGAACAGGCAGGAACGACGAAAACGAGAAAGCGGCTCGAGTATAAGGAATGGGCTTGGCCCACAACACAAAACTGGCGATGACGGGACCTAGATGGCAGTGTTGACTGCAGTTGACCCGGCAACCGATGAACAGCTGCCAGGATTGGCCAAGCCCGAGACCGCCAGGGCGGCTAAGAAGCTGGCCCAAGCTCCCTGTGATGGTTTTGTGGGGCCGTCTGACTGCTTGTTGCACCTGTAACCAGTGTGTGTGCTCGCCGCCTGAAATCCCACTGAGCTAGCGCCATGATGCGCGGCCCACAGCGCCCAAGACTATGAACGGAGGAGAGGAGAGCTGAAAAGAGGAGCGCCTTGGTCAGATGTTTCTGCTCGTAAAAGAGACTCTCTGCGAGCCTGTGAGGTGGACAAGAGTGTTGTTCCTGCCAGCTGCTGGCGAGAGACACGTCAGCGTTTTACAGATGAACCTGCAACCTTGCCGTTGCAAGCACCGCTTCCTCCATCTTTTTTTTTTTTTACGTCTCTCTCGATCCGTGGCGTGAACATCTGCGGGAAATGCCCGATGTGGACTCCACCTCGCTAGTTTTCCGTGTTTGTACTCCGTATGTAAGATACGAGCTGTCGTCCCTGTCGGCCCCGTCGTCCCCGTCATCCCCGTCGTCCCCGTCGTCCCCGTCGTCCCTCTCGTCTCATTTCCTCGCGGCGATCCTGGCTCCAGCACCGTCCATCTGAGACCTCTGGCCAATGCCATATAGCCCGGACCTGGAGACCGGGTGACCAAGATCGAGTGACCGGGTGACGTGGCTGGAACAAGCCATGTCAACAACATTGGGTTTGCAGGCGCAGAGTCCAGTCCAGGTGATTAATGGCAAAAAGGACAACAAGTCCCGAGCACGCCGGCCAGATGGAACAGCAGCACGCAGGCCGAAAAGACGCAGTCAACACAGGTCAGGGGCTGGCTGGCTGCCTGGCTGGCTGCCTATCGTATCGTGAGGGTGGCTTTTGCATTCCGGGCGCGGCCATGAAACCGAATTGGTTGCTGCATGGCAGCGAGGCGGCAACGTGCAGGCTGCCCGCCGCATTCCTCGACCTGCCGCATCCGGAGAATGAAACGCGCAGACGCTGAAACGGCTGCTAGCTGTGTCTTTGATGACGAGAGAGACGGAAAGGCGGCAGATGATGCGATGGCTGCGCCAAGATGGCCAAGCCACGGGGCATGATTTGTCGTGCTGCAGAAGCGGCGCCGCTTCTAGAACTGTTCAAGGCACACTTTTTCGCGCACATCAGCTGGCATTCAGCTGGCAGCAGATGCACAACAAGTCCAGGGTTCGTGCTCTATTTTATGCATGCAATAAAAGCTGGTGGTGTGCCCAGACGCACCAAGAGCGCTTCTCGCTGCTTCCCTCCAATCAGCACCTCCCGTTCTCGTAGCTGCACACCGCCTCCGATGAGGGGGAGGGGCAGCACGCACCCGCTAATCGCAGCAGTCGCGACTGGGCATTTTCGTATCTTGACTCCGTATCCCGTATGCTGAAGCGCATCGCTAGCGCCCCTCTTCGCCTGCTGGGCGGGCGCCCGTTTGCTGCTGCGAGGGGAAGCCCGCGTGGTCCGTGCATCTCCAAGACAACAACCCGAAAGTTCCCCCCCCCAGGGCCTTTTCGTCCCGGCGCACCGAGTAGCGGTGATCAGGGCCACCCGCCTCGAGAGCTGTGCATATTTTATTATTTCGCCCCAAGGTCTTGTGCTTGTGTGCTTGTGCGTGCGTGCGTGCGTGCGTGTGTGTGTGTGTGTGTGTGGCTCACACCATTGGAACCGCCTCAACCTGCCCACATCCAATATCGACCCATCTTGATCCATTTTTCTCCCACTTCTCCTTCTCCTTGCCCCCCTGTTCTCAGCCCGCAGCCACTCTCGGTCCTCGGCTCCGTATCTCACACGTCCTTTTTGCCCGTCTTGTTCTGTCACTCTGCTTTTTCTTTCTTCCTTTGCGGCCCCCTTTTTCTATTGGCTCACCAGACAGCACCTCTCTTGGAGGAAGTCTGCAGCTCTCTCTCCCCCTCTCTCCCTCTCTCTCTCTCTCTCTATCTCTGTGTGTGTCTGTCACCATGTCCGGCAACACTGTTCGGGGGACTCCCAACCGCCAGAACCGTGGCGCCATCCCCTTCAACAACAGCCCGGCCGGGTCCAACTTGCCCCGGCCGGTCCCGGAAGGCCCGCACGGAGGCGTTGGCGGCGTCGGCGGCGTTGGCGGAGGCGTCGGCGTCGGCGGCGGCGGAGGTGGCGGTGGTGGTGGTGGTGGCGGCGGCGGCGGCGGCGGCAGCGGCGGCAGCCATATCGGACCCCTCACCGACCCGGGCCCGGCCTCCTCTGTGAGCGCCAGCCGGCAGAAACAGTCGAAACGGGATGAGGTGAGTTGAGCATCTGATTTTTGCGTGCTCACCCCCCCTCACCTTTGACTTGCGCGCGCGCAAATTCTCTCCCACCCCCCCTGACAACAACGCCAGGCCATTCGCCGCAAGCTCGAGAGCGACCTGTCCAAGAAGAAGCACACGGTGCCGGGCCGGGCGCGCCATTCGCGCAAAGCGCCACCGGGCTCTGTGCTCGCGCTGAAGCCCAGCCCCGCTCTGCAGATCAAGCCGATGACGACGGTGTCGGAGGCGGCGCAGCTGATGGCGGCCAAGCGCGAGGACTGCGTGCTGGTGACGGACGACGACGACCGCATCGCCGGCATCTTCACGGCCAAGGACCTGGCCTTCCGCGTGGTCGGCGGCGGCCTCAAGGCCACGACCGTGACCATTGCCGAGATCATGACCAAGAACCCGCTGTGTGCGCGCACCGACACCAGCGCCACCGACGCCCTCGACCTCATGGTGCGCAAGGGCTTCCGCCACCTGCCCGTCATGGACGAGAACCAGGACATCTCGGGCATCCTCGACATTACAAAGTGCTTCTACGACGCCATGGAGAAGCTCGAGCGTGCCTACTCCTCGTCGCGCAAGCTGTACGACGCGCTCGAGGGCGTGCAGTCCGAGCTCGGCACCAGCCAGCCCCAGCAGATCATCCAGTACGTCGAGGCGCTGCGCTCCAAGATGTCGGGGCCCACGCTCGAGTCGGTGCTCAACGGCCTGCCCCCCACCACGGTCAGCGTGCGCACCTCGGTCAAGGAGGCCGCGCAGCTGATGAAGGAGAACCACACCACCGCCGTGCTCGTGCAGGACCAGGGCGCCATTACCGGCATCTTCACCAGCAAGGACGTCGTCCTGCGCGTCATTGCCCCGGGCCTGGACCCGGCCAGCTGCAGCGTCGTGCGCGTCATGACGCCGCACCCCGACTTTGCGCCCATGGACATGAGCATCCAGGCGGCGTTGCGCAAGATGCATGGTAAGAAAGCGCCCCCCCCGACCGAGCCCAGCCGAGCCGAGCCGATTAGTGTACCCTCTTTTCGTTTCCCCGTGCTGACCAACTACGGGCAGACGGCCACTACCTGAACCTGCCCGTTATGAACGACGGCGGAGAAATCGTCGGCATGGTCGACGTGCTGAAGCTGACGTACGCCACGCTGGAGCAGATCAACACCATGTCGACGGGCGACTCGGAGGGCCCGGCGTGGAACAAGTTCTGGCTGTCGCTGGACCACGAGACCGAGTCGATGGTGTCGGACGGCGGCAGCCACCACCACGCACACATGACGACGTCGCGCATGATGTCGCCGGAGCTCCTACGCAGCGACCACCTCCACCGCGTCGACAGCGTGGCGCCCAACGACTCGGCGTCGCACGCCGGCATCGACTCGCCGCCGCACTCGGCCCTGGCGCCCATCACGCCCGAGCTGCCGCCGAGCGAGGTGCCGTTCCCCTTCAAGTTCAAGGCGCCGAGCGGCCGCGTGCACCGCCTGCAGGTGGTGGCGGCGCAGGGCATTGCCGTGTTTGTGGAAAACGTGGCGAGCAAGCTGGGCGAGGCCGACGCCGAGGCCATTGGCGGCGTGCCGGCCGTGGCTGACGGCAAGATGGCCGGCAACGGCTTCGCCATTAGCTACCTGGACGACGAGGGCGACACCGTGTCCATCACGGCCGACCAGGACCTGCTCGAGGCCATCCTGCTGGCGCGCCACGGCCACCGGGAAAAGGTGGATCTGTTTGTGCACGACCCCAAGGAGCCGCCCATGGCGCCGACAACCGTGGCGCCGACGCCGGCGTCCTCGGAGTATGCCGGGGCCGGCAGCGGCGGCGGCGGGGGTGGCAGCGGCGTACGGGAGCGGCGGCGCGGCGGCGGCGGCAGCCACGCGGCGGCAGACACATCGGACGAGGACACCGACAGCGGCAGCGACAGCGAGCGCGAGCACGGCCGGTCTGGACGGCGGTCTCGGCGGGCCCGCCGCCACCACCACCACCACCACAACCACAGCAGCAGCAGCACGCACAACAACAACAACAACAGCAACAGCAATCCGCTGGGCGCCGCGCTCAACGCCTTTTCACAGGACGAGCCGCTCATTGCCGGCGTGCCCAACGATCTGCTGCTGCCGGGCGCCATTGTGACCTTGGCCGTGGTGATCCTCGGCGTGTTTACCATTTCACGGTTGACGAGCAGGTGATGGGATAGAAGAGGAGGCGGCAAGCACGGAGTCTGAGAGAGAAAGAGTCAGCGAGACGAGTTTTACGAAGTGAATAAAGCACATTATAGAGTGCGCGAGTGTGTGTGTGTTGTGTGTATGTTGTGTGTGTGTCGGGGTGATTGGCGTATCTTACGTAGGGCGGAGGTGGGTCACGTGACTTGATGTGGGCCATATGGCGAAAAAAACAGCATCGCTTGAGGCACATCGGGCGACCTACGTGACAAGTCTGACAGCCCATGCGAGCGCCGCCATGATTGTCCGGAACCTGGCTATTCGGCAAGGTACGTGCATTGGGTGCCAGTTGTGAGAGGGGGGAAGGGGACGAGGGGAGGAAGGGGAGGGGGGAACCCTGACTGATCCGCCAGGCCGAAGAGCACTTCTTCCCATCTGCCAACGGCCATTGTCCACGGAGACGCCGCCGCCGCAAACAGCGGCCACAGCGACAGCCTATGCAGAGGATGCGACAGCGGCAGCGGGGAGCGTGAACGGCGGTGGAGCAGAGGCAGCAGCTGCAGGAGCCGCAGGAGCGGCGGCACCGCTGTTCCCGGCGCAGCGGGCGGCGTGGGGCGCGCGGGCCAAGCGGACGGACGAGGCGGCCATGCGGGTGCACGATTTCATTGCGCTGTCGCAGCTGCAGCGCAAGACGTCCAAGCTGGGCTCGGCGGTGGAGAAGCGGTACGTGCCGGGCGACGTGGTGCGCAGCCCGCCGGCGCCCAAGGACGTGACGCTGGAGCTGCTGATGGCGGCGCAGACGCACGTGGGCCACCACACGTCGCTGTGGAACCCGGACAATGCGCGCTACATTACGGGGGTGCGGGCGGGCGTGCACATTATCGCGCTGGAGGAGACGGCAGCGCACCTGCGGCGGGCGGCGCGCGTGGTGGAGGAGGTGGCCTACCGGGGCGGCGTGCTGCTGTTTGCGGGCACGCGGCGCGGCCAGATGGACATTGTGGTGCGGGCGGCGCAGCTGGCGGGCGCGGGCGCGTGCCACCTGTTCACCAAGTGGGTACCGGGCACGATCACGAACCGCGACCAGATCCTGCGGCGCGGCGAGGTCGTCATTGTGGACGAGCTGGACGTGCCGCGGGCCGACGGCGGCGACGGCGCACAGCTGGACGAGGCCGGCCAGTCGGAACCGTGGGCGGCGCTGGCGCGCGAGCGGCGGCCGCTGGTGCCGGACCTCGTGGTGGTGCTCAACCCGCTCGAGAACATGGTGCTGCTGCACGAGTGCGTCATGGCGCAGATCCCCACGGTCGGCATCATCGACACCGACGCCGACGCCACCCGCGTGACCTATGCCATCCCGGCCAACGACGACAGCCTGCGCTCCGTCGGCCTCATCGCCGGCGTGCTCGGCCGCGCCGCCCAGATCGGCCAGAAGCGCCGCCTGCGCGACGCCGCCAGCGGCATCGTGCCCTGGTCCAACCCCAGCGACCTCGCAAAGTTCATGGGCCAGGCCGCCGCCGCCGCCGACGACGCCGACGAGCGGCCCCCGGCCGGCACCCGCAGGCTCGGGCGCCTCGTGCAGGGCGGACACATTTTCTAGGTTCACGGGATCGAGGATGAGATGGGCCTCCAGCCAAGTCGAGATCTCAAAGATGGCATCCTCCAGCCGAGATGGCCCAGACAAGCGCACATGAGACAGACTAGTGTAGGATTTTGCAGCCAATGCTCCTGTTCTCCCCCATGATGCACGCGGGATATTACCATATCACTCGTTCCCCCCTTCGCGCCCCCCGGCCTGCACGGCTCTCGTCCCCGGTGCGGGCGGGGTCGCGCGCAGCGACCAGTGCGCACCTCGTCTTACCCAACAGGGCTTCCCCGTAAAAGCCTAGTTCGGTCGCGTAAGGGCTTTCGCGGAAGGGCATTGGACGCATCCGATGCATGCTGGCTGGCTCTGGCGGTGAGTGATATCAAAGCGCGTGGCTGGTGGGGGGAGGGAGGGGGGGGGTAAAAGAAGGGGAGGGGAGAGGGGGGGGGGGGCGGGCTTGGCGTCTTTTCCGGGGCAGACTGTCCGGGCGGAAAAAGCGGCAAAAAAGCCCAGAGATAACCATTGAGAAAAAAAAAGGTGATAGAGGCCTGACCGAAAAGGCCCGCCCTGTTTCAGTACACGAAAGATACAACTACAATTCCCGCAGACACAACAATTTTTTTTTTTGCGGCTGGCTCTGTTGGGTGTCGATCAGCCCGCCTTCTTCTCTCTCTCTCTCTTTCCTTTCCCCCCCTCTTTCCCCCGGGTGCTGTGCCGCTGCTTCCTGGTTCTTTCGCCGGCGGCTTACGGAGTATTTATTCAGCACCTGCCCTCTCTTCCGCGTTCCTGCCCTTCCGCCTTCCGTCGCTCTCAGTACTAAGATCGCCATCTTGCCGCGCCCCTTCCAAAACATCCCTTTCCCATTGAGCTTATTTTTTCCCCGCGTGGTCTGCTTTTGCCCCTTTGTTGCTCCTTCCTGCCCTGGCCCAGCTGCCGTTCGGTAGCCTCCCACCAACTTACCCCGACCGTTGATTCTTTCCGCCTGCCTAGCATTTTAGCGGTCTGAGCATCGCAGCGTCTTCGCAGGACCGCTTTAGCCGATCTTCCCCTCCCCCCCCCCCTCCCTCCCTCCCTCCCTCCTCCTCCTCCGCCCACTTCTTTCTGCCTGGCGGCCTGAACCTGCCGGGGCGAATCAGCGGCCGCCCTTGGTGTTCAACGCTCTTCTACTTGCTTCTCCGTTTTTTTTTTAATTTGTCGCGCTGCAAGGCGCCTGCTCCTTAAGAGGGGTTTTTCCGCGCACCCTTACCATTGGGTCTCTGCTACCGACTGCCCGTCTGCCCTGGAGCTGCCCTGACTATAACAACTAAACTGCCGTCCTCGACTCCGAAGCCCGTGCGAAGCGCCCTTTCCCCCGCCCCTCATTCGTGCATTACGTCTCGTGCCTTCCCGTATGTATCTTGCCTGTTCATTTCTGCCTCTTGCCCTGTCTTGCGCGCCTTTCTGCTTTGCTTCTGCTGCTGCCTGCGCCTCTCATGGGCCAAATGGGCTTTCTCACAAACACTCACTTTGCCTTGATGCTCTTCAATGTCTCGACAACAACAACCACAACCCTGCCCCAATCCTTGTCGCGCCCACTAATAGCCCTTGTGCATATTCACTAACCGCGCCGCAGGCTCCCACCATTCCGCCTTCTCTCTTCCTCCACCTCGCCCACTCTCTCGCCCTCGCCCTCGTCCTCGCTCTCGCCTTCTCTTTCTCTCTCTCCTCTCTCTCTCTCTCTCTCTCTCTCTCTCTCTCTCTCTCTCTCTCTCTCTCTCTTTCGCTCTCTCTTTGCCCTCACCCTGCCTCTTCCCCTTGTTCTGCGATCGATTCACCCCCCCCCCTTGTCTCGTGCTTTTCCGTTTCACCGGTACCCCCCGGCCTCCCAGACGGCATCTTCCGCCGCCTGGTCCTTGCTGCTGCAGCTCTTGGGTCTTCCCTTGGGTTCCGTCCGGACTTTTGCTCCGTGCGTCCTCGATCAAACCAAACCAACCCCCTTCCCCCCCCCCCCCTCCTCCCCCTCACACCACCCCCATGCCGGCCATTATGGATGACCCGGAGGCGCCTACCGTCTACCGCGTCTCCGGACCACCTCCGTACCCGGATCCACAAGCACCGGCACTTCCTCCGAATGTGGTGCCGCGTCGTGTGACGCTGCGCGACCGCCAGACGGTGGCGACGCTCGTGCCGTTTGCCTCGCGCCACCAGGTGCCGGCGTCGTTGCTGCACTACCTCTGCGACCAGTTCCGCAAGGAGATCGAGGGCGGCGACACCTACCCCATGCTGGAGCCGCTGCCCTTTGACAAGTTTGCCAGCTACTGGTTCCAAAACTTTGGCGCCATCATGCTGCTCGGCCACGTTGAGCGCCCCGAGGACGTGGTCGAGGGCCGCGACTGGAGCAAGGAATGCCTCGGCAGCTTCTACATCAAGCCCAACTACCCCGGCCGCAGCAGCCACGTGTGCAACGCCGGCTTCCTCGTCACCGACGCCTCGCGCAACCGCGGCGTCGGCCGCCTCATGGGCGAGGCCTACCTGGACTGGGCGCCCAAGCTCGGCTACACCTACTCCGTCTTCAACCTCGTCTACGAGACCAACGTGGCCTCGTGCAAGATCTGGGACGGGCTCGGCTTCAAGCGCATCGGCCGCGTCAAGGGCTGCGGCAACCTCAAGAGCTATCCTGGTCGGCTGGTGGACGCCATCATTTTCGGCCGCGACCTCGTCGGTGCCGAGAGCGACGAACCTGTGAGTGATGACCGTTTCGACAAGATCCGGTTCTACCTCAAATACGGCGAATACCCCAACGGAGCTGACCGCGCCGAAAAAAGCAGGCTCCGTAGTGCCGCCACCACGTACAAGCTGCTTGACGGTGACGTGCTCATGCTCAAGGAGAAGGAGGTTGTCTCGGTCCCGGAACGCCAGCTGGCCATTGCCCGGGAGATCCATCTGCAGCAACACGCCGGCATCAACAAGACCACCGCCACCATTGCCGAGCGCTACCACTGGACCCGCATCAAGGACACCGTCTCCGACGTCATCCGCAACTGCACCATCTGCAAGGATCCCGCCAAAATCATGCAGCAGCAGCAGCAGCACCACCACCAACAGCAACAACAGCAGCTGCAACAGCAACAGATGCAGCTGCAGCTGCAGCAGCAGCAGCAACAACAACAGCAACAGCTGCTGTTGCAGCAGCAGCAACTGCAAATGCAGCATCACCATCAATATCAACTGCAGCAGCAGCAGCAGCAACACCAACAACACCAACAACAGCAGCAGCAGCAACAACAACAACACCAACAACAGCAACAGCAACAACAACAGCAACAGCAACAGCAACAGTCACAACAACAGCAACAACAGCAACACCACCACCACCAACAGCAGGGGGCCGCCTCCCCTCCGATGACCTCCCCCTCCGTCAACGCCATGAACATGAACCACAACGCCAGCTTCAGCCTGCATAGCACCGGCAGCCACGCCATGTCTCTGCCTTGTTCGCTGTCTCCTTCGTCGGCCGTTCCCTCAGCCTCGCCCTCCTCGTCCATGCCGCCATCTTCCTTTGCCGTGTCCACGCTCTCCCCCACCATGGACACCACGCCCATGGACCAGGACGCCAAGCCTGCACACCTCAACCAGTCCCCCCCCTCCCCGCCCATCCATCTGCCGCCGCCGGCCTTTTCCATGCCCTCGGACAGCTACAAGAGCATTCGCATGCCCGTGTCCGCCATGTCCATTGGCCAGATTCTCCGAGCGCCCACAGAATCACCCATCCCGCCACACGCCGCCCTGCCCGGCCACAACCCCATGCTGCAGGACCAGCCTCGTGGCTTGCGCCCTGTCCAGCACACGTCCCACCACCCCCTGGGCTCCAGGCTTCCCCTGCCCAACCATCACGCCTCGGCCGTCTACCAACCCATTGACCCCAAAATCATCAGCCAGCCATCCCCGCCAGGTCACCACCACCCCCAACAGCAACAACAACAACAACAGCAACCACAACCACCCTCGCTCAGCCAGCAGCATCAGCATCACCATCCGCATCAACAACACCTCCACACAGCAGCAACAGCAGCAACGGCGGCAGCTGCTGCTGCTGCCGCTGCCTCTGCCCCTCAGCACCCATTGAACCACCACCACACGGTCATGCACACGGACCCTTTTGCCGCCTTCCACGAGCCTGATTCCCACGGCATGCACCATCAGCTCAACCAGCACCAGCATCATCACCAGCACCAGCACCCGCACCAGCACCAACACCAGCAGCACCACCATACCCCGTCAGACGCCTTCACATCCCTACTCAACGCCCCCGATGACGACGGGCTTGACGCCAGCGACGGCGGTGGCGGTAGCGGTGGCAGCGGCGACGGAGTGAGCAGCGGGGCTGACGCGAGCAGCGGCCATCAATTTCACCAACATCATCCGCAGCTGCACATGCATCAACACCACCCAGGCCACCATGTCGCACACGATGAGGACGAGGACGACCGACTGGCCGCCGCCGACCGCGACCTCGACATGCTCATTGAACCGCAGGACGACGACGATGACCCGGCTGCCGGCATGGCTCATCCGGCCCTGCACGGCAGCATGAGCGGTGGCGGCGGTGGCGGCGGCGGCGGAGGCGGCAGCAGCAGCAGCGGAAGCGGCGGCGGAAGCGGTAGTGGCGGCGGTGGCGGTGGCGGTGGCGGTAGCGGTGGTGGCGGCATCGGAATGGCGTACCACGACGCCAACGATCTCGCCGTCTCCGGCCTCGGCCATCATGCGTCAAGTCACGAAGACTACCACATGGGCAATGTCGCCACAACCGGCCGCATGACCCGGGGCCACGGCAGCAACAATAGCAGCAACAGCATTGGGGGTGCTGCCGCCAACAACAACAGCTTTAACAGCAGCTACGCCAGCAATAACAGCAGTGCCACGAGTGCCAACAGCGGCAGCCAGGTCACGGACCTCGAGACCGACGGCGAACCAGGCGCAAATGCCAGCCGTTTCAACTCCAAGATGGACATTGGCCGGCTGCTCTCGTCGGAGGAGGCCGCAAGAAGCGATGCCGACGGCGCCTCGTCTTCCTATGTGGACATGAGCACCAGTCCCAGTGTGACGGTAAGTATGGGGGGCATGGCGGTGAGTGATGTTCTCAGCGGCAGGGCGTCGGACGAGGATCGGTTGGATGACATGCATTTTAGCAGCGCTCATGTGCTGTGATTATATCTCTTGGGGGTTTTTCATTGGGTACTGGGATAAAAAGCGGTGGGTTGGGTTTCTACTTGGGCGGGACCGACGGGGTAACACCCTTTGTTTTTTTTTATGGACGTTGTCTTTTTTTGACCTTGGTTCTTGATGGCGCGTGAACAGCGTCTTGTCTTGGATGAGTTTTTTTTTTTTTGGATACAGCAGCAAGAAGGTATGCATGGATGCTTTTGGATAAGCAGCGAGGCATGCGTGGATGATTTTGGATAAGCAGCAAGGCATGCATGATGATTTTGGATAAGCAGCAAGGCATGCATGATGATTTTGGATAAGCAGCAAGGCATGCATGATGACTTTGGATAAGCAGTAAGAAGGCATGTATGAATGACTTTGGATAAGCAGCGAGAAGGCATGTATGAATGATTTGGATAAGCAGCAAGAAGGCCTGTAAGGATGATTTTGGATTCAGCGGCACGAGGGCATGCATGGACGGACCGACATTCCACACGATCACACATGACACGACCCGTAGGGCATGAATATACGTTTTGTTTGAGCACCCCGAGCTTGCATTTGCAGCATTTTTTGGTGTTTGATTTCGTCCGTTACGTGATCTACCTCTGGGCGCAGAAATCATGTTACCTCTTCACAGTGTTTCGTCCCGCCAGGCACAGGTGGACGAGCACGAGCTTGAGCAGCACGGCTTTGCACTCTTCCCTCTCATCCTCTCTCTCTTCTCTCCCTCTACCGCGACGGCATACCCCGGCCGCGGCCGCGCAGTGCGCGCTGCGCCGCGCCTGGGGGCAGCGGGCGTCCCGGCGCCTGCGGCTGGGCACTCTCCTCGTTGCGGATGGTCTCGTCCACGCTGAGAATGAGGCAGCTGGCCTCGGTGGCGGCCTGAAGGGCATTGATCTTGACCAGGGCGGGCTCCCAGACGAAGCGTTCCATCATGTCGGCAACGCCCTCGTGGGTAAAGTCGACGCCGGCCCAGGTGTGGCCGCGGCGGTGCTCGACGCGCAGGGTGTTGAGAATGTCGGTGGCGTCGAAGCCGGCATTGTCGCAGAGCTGGCGCGGGATGATCTCGAGCGCCTTGGCAAAGCTCTTGATAATGGCCTGCTGCTTGTGCGGCACGTTCTTGTCGGCAAAGCGGTGCAGGTAGGCCGAGACCTCCATCTCACAGGCGCCGCCGCCGCCGACAATGGTGCGGTTGCGCAGGGCGCGCTTGACAATCATGATGGCGTCGTGCAGCGAGCGCTCGACCTCGGCAATGAACTGCTCGGCGCCGCCGCGCAGCACCAGCGTGCAGGTGCGCGCCTGCGGGCACTGCGCAAACAGGTTGAAGCGCTCGCCGCCAATCTGCCGCTCCTCAAAGACGCCGCAGGTGCCCAGGTGCTCGGCCTGGATGTCCGAGCAGGTCGACTGCACCGTGGCGCCCGTGGCCTGCACCACGCGCTCCATGTCGTCGCTGGCCACGCGGCCGGCGCAGAAGATGTCGCGGTCGGCAAAGTACTGCGTCGCCAGGTCGCCAATGGGCAGCTTGCTGAGCACCACCTTGGCGCCCGTCTGGTAGATCGCCTCGAGCTTGCGGAAGATGATCTGCCACTCCGCATCCACAATCGCCTGGTACTCGGACACCTGCTCCACGCGCACCTCGGCATTGTCCTTTTCCGCCTTGAGCTCGAGCTCCACGTTGAGGCACACAATCTTGGGCTTGGTGAACGCCTTGGGCTGCTGCTCAAAGCCCGCATACGAAAACGTCTTCTTGAACGCAACGCCGTCCACAAAGAGCGAGTCGATCAGCGACCCGCCCGGCACCTTCTTGATGCCTATTAACTTCTCGTCCAGCTCATCCTGGTCCAGCGATAGGACAGCGTCGACAACCACTGCGAGACCGTTGTGTCAGCGATAAAGGGAATCACGAACAGCAAAGCATGGGAGAGAGAGAATAGCAAGGCATGGGGAGAGAGAAGAACCCGGGGTGGGCGACATACTCTTTGTGAAGAACTCCGTGTTCCGCTTGATCAGCTTGCTGGTCATGGCCGTGGCCGCCAGCCGTGCCAGCGTCTCCTTGTGGTTCGCCTCGTCCGTGCTGACCGCAATCTCCTTGATCTTGTTGACCGCCATGGTGCAGGCTCTCCGCAGGCCCTTGATGATGATCTGCGAGCTGACTCCCTGCTCCACGTGCTCCTTGACCTCCTTGAGGATCTCTCCCGCCAGCACCACCACCGAGGTCGTGCCGTCGCCGACCTCGGCGTCCTGTGATCTCGCAATGTCGACCAGGATCCGGGCTGCCGGGTGCACAATGTCAAGAAGCTACAAAAAAGTCGATTGTCAGCAAAACAGACGAGTCAAAGGTGGAAACCCAAAGGAGGAAAAATAAAAACATCTCTCTCACCTTCATCACGGTGGCTCCGTCATTGGTAATGGTCTGCCGTCCGTTGGCGTCCACCATGAGCAAGTCGCCGCCATATGGGCCCAGGGTCGACTTTATCGTCGCCTGCACGGCAAGACAGGCATTGATGTTCGTTATGATCTGGCCTTTGCCTTGTGAAGAGTCGGTGCCTTGTGAGCGCCGCGTTAGCATTGCATCTGCCACTGCATCGGCTGGCTTTGATCCTCTCCTCCGGCAGAAAATCTCTCCTCCGGGAGAAAAAAAAGGGACAAGACGAACCTTCCTTGAGGACGATAATGGTCGGTGTCTGGCCACCAAACGACATTTTGCTGAGATGAGGCCGGAACGGTGGGAAGCGGTTCTATGTGAGGGGGGATAGAGAGAGAGAGACCAAGAGGTGATGGAGCAGCACGAAAGAGGCGGAAGAATGGGTCAAGAGTCCCTGCGTGCAGGAACGTGTGTCTTTGCGAGGAGAGCCCGTGTCTGCGTGTCTGTTTCGCGCCCGTTGGTGGTTCGTTGACGTGCGTCGATGAGCTTTCGAAAATTCCCCCAAAGCTCTCCCTATTTTTTTTCAGCCTGCTAGCAATGAAGGGCAAAATTAAATCAGTCTTGCTGGCGCCTGCTGCTTCTACCCCACCATCCACCGCCATGAACGGGCGCCGGTGTCACGTGCCGTCTTTCAAAGGGTCCGAAGCACAGCAGGCATTTCCTATCTGGAGCAAATTATGCTGCAACATGTCAATTCGGTTACAAGAATACGGTCCAGTGGCCAAATGGCAAGGCGCTTGGCTACGAACCAAGAGATTGCAGGTTCGATCCCTGCCTGGATCGGTTTTTTGGCAGTCTCGATGTACTGTTCTTTTTTTTGTTCAAAAAAATTTTAGTGTAAAAATATAGCAAAAAATCAAAAATAATACTTTTTCAACGACGATCCAGGCAGGGATCGAACCTGCAATCTCTTGGTTCGTAGCCAAGCGCCTTGCCATTTGGCCACTGGACCTTGGTAGTTATTGGACGGCGTGCTTTGCTGCCTCATGTAGCGGCCTCCAGATCGGCTTGTTTGATTGTAGACATCTCGAGATTGGATCATTTCAACTATTCAACTGTTCTATCAAACACCATGTCTTGCATGCCCGGGACCGATCTCATCAGGTAAAGACTCAATCATTGCTCGTATATAAACTTCGTGATATCCAAACTTTCACTACCATCACAGTCCCGATAGGACCTCCCCAACAACATTACCGAGCATTCGCAGGTCGTAAAACCGTGCAATGTTTCTGTACACAAGCAGGCGCCGTACAACGTCGTCTTGGCGAACTGTAGGGGCCCATTCGCCAGAACAGGTGCAGTGCTCCATAAAGTCATTAACTCTCAGGGCACTGCACCGCTGGCACTTTAGGTCCTGGACCGTCCACTGCACCACAATTGCTTCCACGTCCGCCACCAGGCGCTCCTCCAGAGCGATGCGGTCATACTCTGCGTGACAAAACGAGCAGGTCCATGGCTTCGTTCCTGCTGCTCCGTCTGTCCCCGCCCCGAGGTCAGGCAGCAGGTCCTCGTCCCGGCACAGGTCCAAGTCGCGTGCCATTGTGCAGTTGTCGCAGCTGAGCTGTGACAGCCGAAGACTCTCTGACGGGTTCTGAAACGCGCCGTCCCGACTGAACTCGCGCACATCAAACATGGCTAGCAGCTCTTTTCGCAGCAGCCTGGCCTCCAGGGTGATGTTCTTGTCCAGGGACAGCACCTGCATAAGCGACTTGACCAGCTCAAGAACGGGATTCCGCGATGCTGCTGCTGCTGCGGCCGTGACCTTTTTGGATGCGGCGTTTCGCATGCTCGTCGACACCAGCGAGCCAGGCAGCACGGGAAAGTCATAGTCGCCGGCCAGTTCCGGGTGAAGCATCTCGCGATTGCGCGCAGTGATGAGCGCCGAGATCTCCTTCTTCAGCGGCTTCTCAAAGGCCGAGCCAGAAAGAATCGATCCCATCTCGGACGTCTTCTCGTCGCCGCCCCGCAAAGCCCCAATCGGGAGCTGTGTCAGACGCTGTGCGTCGCTGCCGTTGGCAATCCTCGGCCGCTTCAGAGAGTGCATCAGCTGGATAAACTCAACCACCCAGTCGGAAAAGATGGGCTGCAGTCGGACAGGCAGAAACGTGCTCAGCTGCCAGTGCATCACCGTCTCGAGCGGCTGTTCCGAGTTCTGCTCCTCAATCTGTTGCTGGGTGCTGCCGCTCGAGGCAACGGCAGACGGCACCTGGCCGATCGTCTGGCAGGCTTTGCCGCCGTAGTTGTACTCGTCATACCAGACAAGATAGTCCCAGTATTCCTTAATGTCCATCTCGATGAAACTGAACAGGGGCCGGCTTTTGATGCTCTTGATAATGTACTGGCTGTAGGCGTATGCATTGCCTACTTCTGCCTTTGTTGTTTGCAGAAGCAGTCGGTTGGCGCTGGCAAAGATCACCTGCGATCCGACCCGCCGGAAGTCTGCCATCAGCTGCTGGAAGGCCTTTCGTGACATCATCTGCACGTAGTAGTGCAGTGCTCGGTCGTATAGAAAGGAGTCGGAGTTCTCGACCCAGCGCACAAGGTGGTTGACCACCAGGTCTGCCATGGCGTTCCCCTTGCACGCCTCCACCCACCAGCTCTTGACCATTTCACGGAGGACTAGGATGCTGGCATTGGAGAACGCGTTCTCAGAGTAGAGCGACCCACTGCCAGCATCCCCGTCCTCGCCTCCTCCTGCGTCCGCAGCCGGATTGAAAGCTACGGCCGCGTCTGCGCCCTCTAGCTCGTTGATCAGAGATGAGGTGAGAATCGTGTTGATGGCGAGGTTGCGCACTTCCACGTCAATGCAAACCGACGCAAACGTGCCTGGGTTGTTGACGGTCGGTAGGGTGACCTTCTCGAGCGGGCCAGCAACATCGTCCTTCTCGTATCCGGCGTGGTCTGGCCGCGGACTTCCAGACCACCAAAGCACGACATTGTTGTTCTGTAGCCGGCGAGCATAGGCCACGTCGATGAGGAAACGAGGGTCGTCCCGCTCCAGGTTGCAGAGAGGAACATCGCCGTACCGAGCAAGCCCAACCAGGTGCAAAATCCATGCTCCCAGCGCTAGGTAGTGATTGACGAGCCGCCGGGCCACCACAGACTGCCAGCCAAGGGGAGGTAGCGAGCTGTCCAGCGGGTCGTACTTGAGGGGCAGCACGGGGAATTCTCCGAGAACGGGAATATCATGCACAAGCATGTTCCGCTGTGACGACTGAACCGCCAATATTTGCGGGCGCCCGATCTCTTCCTTGCGCATCTTCTTGACGATGTCGCCCACTTCCAGGAAAGCCTTGCGGCGCGTCGTTACCTGTGTTATTTTGAAGGAGAGCGCTTCCTGAAAGGGAAAGCAATCCCGCCAATTCGACGCTGCGGCCGCTGTGGCTTCTGCCGTCTCTTTCTCCGCCGCTGTCAAGTTGCCCGTCACTGCAGCCTTGGCTTGGGCCTCGGCCTCTTTGCGGCGGTTGAGCATGTCGCCGTATATCTTGCCTACATTGGGCATGTCCTGCCCACTCTCTCTGTTCTTGTGCAGAATGATAATGTGAGCCTGGCTGCTGGTGGTGGAGAAAAGGCCAAAGATCTGACGTTCCCCGGAACTGATGTGCGAGATGTAAATGTAGGCCATGGAAGTCGGATCAAGATACGGTTTGAGATGCTTTGTCGGTCGTTTCAGACCGCTCAGGTCAAATCCCTGGTCCAGGCCCCGTCCCAAGACACCTTGCTGTGTCTCGTCTATGGTGCACAGGTTGCCCAGCTGCAAAAGTGCGCGGATGTTCAAAGGGACCTGCCTCTCATAGACACCCTCGACGCTCGGGTGGTTGAACAGCAAGGAGAACTTCTCGGCCTCGGCAAAGTAGACGTCCTCGGGAACTTTCAGCTTGAAGAGGTGCACGGACGAATGTCCATTGGGAAGAGTGTGGTTCACTTGTTCAACCTCACAGCCCTGGATATCAATGTCTGGAAGCTCCTTGCCTTTCAGGTTGAGGAAGACCTGCCGGGGCACCTTGATCTTCAAGCGGTGGATGCGTGAGTCAATCAGCACATATGCCGATACTATGCCGGGGGTGCCTGAAGTCTTCAGCTGAAGCAGTTGCCACGTATTCCTAAAGGTGACCTCGGCACGATGCTGAAAACTCTGCTGGATGTCGTTGCCCTTTTGGAGGTGTGTAGTGCCGCGGTCACCAAAGAGGTGCCGCCGCCGGATCCGAGCCTGCTTTTGCATGACCCATTTCTTCTTCTGGTATTGCAGAAAAGCAACGTAGTCTTCACTCGGTGACGGGGATACCTTTGGAAGGCTGGCCAGAGGATTCAGTGATGTGTCCTGAACCTCCTCTGGTTCGGGAGATTTCCGCTTTTGTGTCGCAGTGCCTGCTGCTGTCGCGGCTGTCTTCATCTTCAGCACTTTCTGGCTCAGTCCAAAGTCCTCCATATCCCCCATCGTGTGTCCTCCATTGGCGTTGTTCAGATTTGTAATGTCCCCCAACGGGCCACTTGCGGCGCTCTTGCTACTAGAGAACAGGTCGGTCAACTTCTTCTGCTTCATCTTGTCGTCCTTGATATTGATGCGGCGCTGCAACCAGTCCGGGTGGGCCACACGTGGCACTGGGTTTCGAACTTTTTGTAGCGCTGCCGGAATGGTGATGAGCTTCTGGATGACGGAGCCGAGACGCTCCAAGTAATAGTCCCAGTCGAGCAACGCGCGCGGGTCGGTGTCGGCTGGTTCTTCCTTGAGCCATTTCTTGAGGTACATTCGCTTTGTCTTCTCCTCGGCCGAGAAGATGGCGACGGGCACAGCACGTTCCGTGACAGGAGCGTTGCGCGGGCGTGAGCAGATGATGAATTTGCAGTTCAATCCCTTGTCCTTGACCATCTGCTCGCCCAAGAAATCGGCAAGGCGACGTGCCGTGGTGATGGATGTGGACTTTTGTGTGCCGTACTCCTCCAGCGTTTTTGCCATGCTGCGATTCTCCGAAATGAGCTCCATCAACTCTTCATCTGCCAGTGTAACCCCCTTGCTGTGCAAGACATCCAGCCAGCGGTTGGCAACCTTGGCGACGGCCGTGTAGCATTCCTCCAGGGATGTGCCCTCGAGAAAGAACTTGAAGATCTGCTGCTGGAAGATTTTGATGAGCTTCAGCTCACCGCGCCGCTTGACCTCGAATCCTTTGAGCTCGGCAAGGCTGCCGTCATCGTTGAACACCGCATATCGCTTCTTCAAGTTCTTGTCTTCCTCCTTCGAGGTGGGTAGAATCATGGCCCTGTACGGGCCGTCCACCTCGAAGAAAATGGAGTTGTCGCTGTGCGTCTCATAACGAAAGGTTTGGGGATCTACCAGGGTCTGGTACTGATGGTTGGTGAAGCGGGCATGCACCAAATGGTTCAGCATAACACAAGGGTAAGAGATGGCCACCTTCTTCCCGTTTTTGAGCTTGAAAGCAAAGTTTTCCGGGAATGTGGCCGGAAGCATGCACCAAATACCGTCAGTGTCAAGCTCAAGGGGGCGACCAAGACGTTCGACCAGCTCGCGGGCCATCTGGATGATGGTGGCGCCCGTCAGACAAGTGACGCCCGCCATTTCCATGGAGTACCACCGCGAACCCTTGCGCATGACATAGCCGTAAAAGGAGTTGAGAATGACCTTGTGGGCCAGCTGTAGAGAGTCGAACAGCACAATCATTTTCTTGGCGTTGTCGATCTCGGTTGCCGTTGCGCCCGACGACTTGAGTGCTTCTGTTTTTCCTTTCCATACCTTGGCCTTGCCCTTGTAGTCATAACGACGGTCACGGAAGTCGCGCACGGTATTGATGTAGAAGGGATTCTCACGCTGGCAGATGATGGCTTCCCGAACAATCGTGGTTGAGTCGTGGATTTTGTGGTACACTTTCTGGGAATAGAGCTGGAGGCGTTTCCGAATCAGAGTTGCCTGTTCGTCTGCAGATAGCTCCTGGAATGTGCGCATTTGTGATTTGTAGCCTTTTCCAGGAAACTTCTCGTTCTCCAGGGCATGCCGAATCATGTTGTACTCGTCTCTCTTCGCGGGGATGTACTCGCCTCGCCATGCCCACGGCATACGTCGGTCACAAGTCTTTCCGGGCCGGTTGAAGTCACAGGTAGCGCAGTCCGACTCCTGAATCATCGAGTCAGGCTGCAGTCGATTTGTCGTCATGATATTGGGATACATGGAGGCGACATCCAAGTGGTAGATGAGGGGGCGTTCGGTGCGGTTCGGGGTCTCTTTGAGGCTCTGGAGCTGTGCCGCAATCTGCTCCTTGACCTCTTCGTAGTTTGTGATATCGTCCATGGACTTCTTCTCTTCAATGGTGATGCTGAAGGTGAGAGCAGCATCAAGATCTCGCAGAAGCTCGTCGCATGCGGCAGGATCGATCGCAAAGTTGACGGGTATGTCGGCCCTGAAGACACCGGCCTCGATACTCTCGACGTGGCCGCCCACATATGTCTCGGCATCCAAAAGGTGGCCTTCCCAGAAGGACTCTTTGGGCGAAACATGCTTGTTTGGCAGAATGATCCCTTTGGTGTAAGCCTGCACCATGAGCAGCATCTCACAGAGGGTACCGGTGCCCTTGCGCAAGACCTCATCAGGGCTAAGAGGCAGAATGGTGCACAAGGAAAAGATAAAGGGGTGGACGTATTTCATGTAGAGATAATAGGTTGCCACGGCATCAGAGACAGAGTACTCTGCAAGTGTCTGGGGTCTTTCCTGGGCATAAGGAGTCATCAACTCCGGGTCGAGTTCGTCTGGATCGTAGCCGAGCTTGGCCACTGTCACAGCTTTGAGGCCACGGCTGCCCTGGGGCAAGTAGCTGTCTCTGTTCACCCAGTGAAAGCAGTCCATGTGGACTGAATAGTTGCATTTGAACTGGTCCTCGCTGTCCCGGCGCCAGCCGATTTCATGGTACATGTCGATGCCGTTGGCACTCGCACGAGCTTCGACAAACGGCCAATCAAAGAAGTCGCCGTTGTAGGTGGCAATGACGGTAGGTCGAGCCTCTTTGATATGCAGAAAGAAGCGCTCAATCACAGCCTTCTCGTCGGGCTCGTTGAAGATCATAAAAGGGCCTGGGTATTCCGGACGGGGTGTGTATTCAAAATCAGCAATGTCCTCGGAGACGACTTCGCGGTTGGTGATTAGGAATCCTTGACCGTCGATCATGTACGATATCATCATGACCTGGTCGATAGCAGCGTCGGGAAACTTGAGTGGCAGCTTTGTGGTCTCGATATCGTAGGCCATGACAACCGGGTCAGCCATGGCCAACCGGTCTTCGTTGCAGGTAATGGTGGTGACTCCGTGCTTGAAGTCGACATAGTACCATTTGGCCACGCGAATGTCTTTCACAAGTTAGCCGGGGCCTGTCAAAGCTACTGGAACACCAGCCTATGCCTTACCCATGTCTATCAAGACCCGGACGTGGTATGGAACGTCATATTCTCGTATGTCCACAATGAAATCGCTAGCATCCATCACTGTGGTTGGAAGTCGTGTCTCGTCGTCTCGTGCATCGTCAAACAGATCAAAGTCATTATTGGATCTGCAAGAGTTGGTTAACTGTGCGGCCACGTCAAAGCTCAGATAGTAGGCACATACGTCGCCACCTCTGCATAGGTGTCCATGGCATTCATGGCCTTTTTGTTTTTCTCGGCCACGGGGATGATATCGCGACGCACTGCCATGAGGTTCTGCACGTTGGCAAAACGCAACTCGAGAAAGGTGCGTCGGTAGCCCAGCAGGTGGTTTGGCATCTGAAGGTCCTCCTTTTCCACGCGCTTTATCCGTTTGACGAGTCCGCCGCCGCCAGGAACACGTTTGCACCACTCCTCAGCCTCGGTTTCGTGGCCCTTTCTGACGGCGACTAGAAAGTACGGCTCGTATTCGAGCGTGGCCTTGAACGTGGTCGCATTGTCGGTGCCTATTGAGCCACCGTCGCCGGCGTAGTCGATAAAATAGAGGTCGATGGCGGCCCGGCCGCCGCCACCTTCCACACGGTCGTCTTCGAGGGACGTGGGCTGGACGTTGACGAGCCAGCCCTCGCGGCGACGGCCACCCTCGAAGCGCTCAAAGCCCATCTTCTCGTCGATGCTGTGTGCGAGCTGAGTACGCTCCCACTTCTCGTCGGCCGAAGTGCCTTCGGCCCGGCCACCGGCTGTAAAGGTCCGCTGTGGTCGAGAGCCATGGTAGGCTGTCTTGCCGCCGCGGCGAAAGCCCTTTTGAGGCTGCCGTCGCAAGCTTGTGTTGGCCATTGTGAGGAGATGTCGGCAAAAAACAAACACCAAAGATGAGGATGGGAAGACAGGAAAAAAAAAAAAGAAAAAAAGAAAAGGGCGGAGTCAGAGCGTCGCCAGATACTTCTCGCCCCGAATCATCCAGCGGGAACAAGGCGACTGGGAGAGGTTGCAGGAAATCACATGCACTGCGTGTGCATGTCCGTCGTGTGTGTTAACTTTGCAAGCCGGCACTCGACTGTCGTCAATGGCGCCGAAAGAAGATCAGAGGGGCAGCACGCTGTTCGCTGCTACGATTACGGCCTTGCCTTGTCCTTCTACGGAGCATATGGCAGCAGCAGGTAGCGCCTTCCCACAACTATGGAGACGCGTCAGACTATGGAAACGCGTCTGGCTTTAACGTGTCGTGCGCTATAAATTGAGGACGCGTCGAAAACCGGCCCGCTACTAAAGTGTAAAGTCGACTCTCCAATTAAAACTGGCGCTTCTTGCGTCGCACAGGCCACTGCTGTTGGAGGGGAAGCGCTTGCACGCTATTGGCAAACTTCGGATTTGATAAGTGGGGCCTTTTCAAGATCACCAGAGCCTTCTCTTCAACAACCAAGGCTCTCGGTACTGGGCCTTTTGAGCGGAAGCTGTCCGTTAACAGAAAGTCTTGTGGTCCGTGTCAGGACTGGTGCTTTTAGACTATACAGAGGATACCAGATAGCCACATATCTTGAGACAATGGCGCGCGAAGCACCAATACCCACACCTCAAACGTCGAGTCCCACGGCTACATGGGGAACGGAACATTTCGACCGGGCACCAACGGCCGAAGAGCTGCGGAAACTCCAGGAGAGCAGGCAACCGCAAGTACCGACAGAGGCGCATGCCCAGCAGCAGCAGCAGAAGCCGCCGCCCCAAGTGCCGACCGTGGGCGATGCCATCAAGACGATCCAAGCCAAAGATTTTCTCCATGTATACCAGTATCCGTGCGCGCGGCAAGGGCTGCTAACCGGCATTGGTGGAGGTGCTGCAGCCGGCATGCTGCGGTACGTTTTGGGGGGTATGTAGTCTCGCAACTTTTTTGTAGTCCCTCTGCAAGTTTTTTGTCTTGGCCTTTGCTAACAGCCGTCTTCGCTCCTCTTTCAGCAAGCATACCAAAAGCGACAAACTGGGCTGTCGGCATATTTGCTCTGGGAGGGATTGTCTCGTTCGAAGTATGCCAGGCATCGCGGCGTGCAGAACGGGAGAAGATGAGGCGTGTGGTGGAAGTGTACGATCGGAAACAGGCGGAACTGCGGCAGCGCGAGGCAGAAGAGAAGCGGCAAAGGCAGCAAAAGGAAAAGTTGGAGGCAGAGGAACGGGCAAGGAAACGATGGTACAAGTTCTGGTAGGTAGAACGGTTTAAATAAAGGTGCATGGCGCATATAGTATTTCCAACATCGCAGTGAAAAACACGCAGAGGTATTCAAAGCATCCCTCTGCCTTGCTCAATCAGGCTCTAGACAGCTATTCAGCAAAAAGATACATTGACCACATAATCGTAAACGACGTCAAAGAACGCCAAAAATCTGTCATAACGGATCATTAAACCCAACCCTCCACGTCTCGACAATGTCCAGAAAGACAACGGTAGCCAAAAACAAACGGCGGAATGCATATCCAAAACGCAAACCAGTACTCATCCTATGAACCGAAAATCGCAGTGGCTTCCGGTTCGAGAAATCGGATGGTTGTAGGCCCTGTTTCCAAGAAATGAACACGGCGCACGGGAGCAGGCGAGGGAGTCGCCGAAGCCGCTCTCGTTGGAGCTGAAGCGGCCGTTACTGTGACTTGCATGGCTTCTGTCCGTTCAGTTCCCGATTCTGCCGCTTGTATCGATTCAGAGCCCGTGTCTTCTGCAGCGTACGCGGCACGCGACCGGCGCTGCAGATTGCGCCGCGCACGCGCCTCTCGCTCTTCGCGCTTGCGGTACTCTGCCATTTGCTGGCGACGCCGAAGTGCCCGTGCCCGTGCCACTGCGGGGGTGGGCTTGAACCCGATTCCGTTGACGCCGGTGCCGTCGTCGTCGTCGTCGTCGGGGTCGTAGATGGTGATCTCGTCGTCCTGCCAGGTGAGGGAGGCGCGCAGCGGGTCCACGACGATGCGCGACGGTGACAGTCCCAAGAACAAAGCGCCTTTTCTGCCAGTGTCGTCTCCAATGCCAGCGTTGGCATCGGCATGGACTGCCCCATCGTCATCGCTCTCGCTGCTTGGATAGCCCCGCGTGCTCAGAAGCACGGCTCCGGGCGCAACATCAGCCGATGTGACGGGCCTGTGGGATGCTTTGGAAGATGTTGCTTGTTGTGCTTTCCGATTCGTCAACTTGATGCGCTTGCGTTTCGGCTTTGGCTGGCACGCATCGTCGCCGTTTTGGCCATCGGACATGGAAACCTCTGCGGCGGCGGTGTTTGATAGCACGGGCTGTGCTTCCGTTCCAGTCACTTCGTTGCCCAGAACTCCCGCGGTAGAGTCACAAGCAACGGCGGCATGGCTGTCTTCCACAATAGCTAGGCTGCGAAATCTGTGTGCGACGTTTGAGCGGGGGCTGGCGCTGCCATCGGACAGTAAAGCAGGGCTCGCCGCAGGGCCGAGGGCCGAAAAGTCAGTGCGTAAAGTAGGGCCACGCGGCGATCTCGCCAAAGAGCTTGCCAAAGAAAACACAGCCGCCGAAGGCGCACTTCCAAGAGCGGTGAATCGAGAGACGTCAGTACTGGTATCGCTGCTCGTTACTAGCTCATCATATTTCCGTTTGGGCGTAGTCGCAACAGGCGATGATCGAGAAGAATTCATGGCTGTGTTTGTGTAGGTGTCAGAAAAAAGAACAAAAAGAACAATATAAGCTGTCGAGCCCAGATATCCGAGGCCTTTTTTTGTCGGCCAGGCTGCAGAAGTGTTGCCTAAAGTCGGATGTTGGCTTGTGGCTCGTCAATTGCCATTCCGACTGTTGCAGGCCGCTCTAATAAGAAGATCGCCTGGTTGTTTCAATGTTCACCGTCCAAACCATGTCGTTGCGAAAGCGCAATTATGAAGAACTGGGACAAAGAAGGAAAGAAGAGTGCTGTCCTTCTTTCTGCCCTGACGTTGGCTCTGAATGCAGGGAAAGAGGGGCACAGTAGTTAGTTGCCCTCGTGGCAAGTTCCCCACTTTTTGTATCAACGACTTCTCGATCCGCCTCGTTATACAATGAGACAGGTGACCCTAATGTCGCACTAGCCCGTTCCAAGCAAAGATGAAGCGCCTCGAATGGCTTTGACTCCTAGGTATGCCCAAGTTTTTCTGTGTGCTTGTGTTGCGTCTGTAAAAACTGGCCCGCTCAGTACTAAGCGCTGCAGAATGTTATGAAATGGGCAAAATGCCGGGGAAATTGCGGGCTCTGGATCGGCAAATGGCATTTAATGATTCATATACAGATACTCTGCGGCTTGTTTACTTCTTTTAATTGAAGGGTTTCATGTGCACATTGCAGCCCATGTATATCTGTCAGGCAACTTCTCGTGTCCGAACGTGCCACTTTTTGCGGACTCTCCAGTCGTTGTAAATTACTACGTAATACAGTTTATATCCTGGAAAGTAGTTGGATCTGGAAGTATATATTTGTCATATTTCAAGCATTCACGTGCTCCATTCCAGTGTTTAGCCAAGAAAAAGTTTCTGTGTGCGTACGCTTCGAAAAAGCCTAGGCATCAAGAAGTAAATGTTCTACGGATTCAACAGCTTCAGTTGTTATATCGGTGCCTGGGCAGTCTGAGTGAATTGATGACTCCACGGCTCAGCCGCTTCATATTAACGTCTCTTAATCACGTGACGAACCTTGTTCGCGCTGAGTGGGTACCTATCTCACTAGCCAATCAGGAGAACTCTCAGCAACAGCAACATACAAACAAAACTTAAAATCTAAAGCTCGAAAAGCTCCATCTATCTTGCAACCCGTCCGCGGCCAGCTGTATCACGACCTACCAGAACATGCGGCGGACCATTATATCATTACATGTCATGCACTATATAACGGACAATTGACTGTCAAGCTAGCTGAACTAGAGCTCCAGCAGCCTGGGGCTTCACCATCGCTCTCTGATTTCGTCTTGTCTTTTCACAACAACTGCCAACAATGGCGATGCCATCGGAAAGCCGCATTCGGCGGACGCCTCAGAATGTACAATGCATGTACGTCTTTGCGAGGCTTGCTAGGCTGTGGTGTTTACGGCTTGCTGACCATTTCTCCCTAGGTACAACCTTTCGCGTCGCGTTCACGACGTCAAAACTTACCCGATCCTCTCGCCCCAGGGCGCGTCCATCTTCATATATAGTCACGAGAATGGCATCACAGTGGTCTGGCGCGGAGGACGGCGTCTAAAAAAGGCGGCGCCGAAGCCTGCGCCCAAGGACGACGCGGTGATGGTCCTGGACTCGGATTCGGACGAAGGCGTCGCGCCCGCCTCTGGCGACAAAGCATACTTTGAAGACGCGCCATTACCGCCCAACGAGAACGGCTTCTCAGACGTTGTGCAGACGCTGGATCTGTCCTTTGGCACGGGCGTTCTTGCAGTGGCCGTCCTGCCCATGACGCCGTGTGCAGCAAAGGATGCCGAGCCCAGTTTTCTCGGCCAGAGGATGGTGTTTGCCGTGGCCTGTGCCACAACAGACGTTTACGTTGTCACGCTTCCTCTGACGCCGCCGTCTGACGAGTTCAAGAACAGGCCGCAGCTGCACAGCAGCCTGCTGGCGGGTAACGTGGGCAAGGGCGCCTTCAACGAGACGTTGATTGCCCTGGGCGGACAGTCACGGCGCTGTGACGGCATCGCTATATCGCTTGCGAAGCAGAAAGAGCCCTTGCCTGCGGCCGCATCGGCCACTGCCGCTCATGTGATTGTGGCCGCCCATTCCCGCGAGGCATCGGGAACTCTGCGGCTGTGGGACGTCACGGCAACAGGCAACGCCAAGAGCCCCGCGCCAAACCGGCCTGTTGAGCCCTTCCAGACCGAGTTCCTTCCTGCTCCCTTGGCCAGTGTTGCCTTCAGCCCTATGCACCCCACGCAACTGCTCGTGGTGGCAC
The DNA here is from genome assembly GCA_019925645.1 of Graphilbum cf. rectangulosporium. Taxonomy (NCBI): domain Eukaryota; kingdom Fungi; phylum Ascomycota; class Sordariomycetes; order Ophiostomatales; family Ophiostomataceae; genus Graphilbum; species Graphilbum cf. rectangulosporium. Next base: position 231,061 of record JADHKI010000004.1, read on the forward strand.
CGCAGCAGGGCGTCCGGATCTACGACTACATGCTCCCTCCCATCCCCTCCGACGACGCAAACGAAGGGCCCTTCCCACCGCAGGGCTCTTGGCTCCTGTCATTATACCCACCCTTTGCCCGCAGCAGCTCATCCACGGCCAGCACTGTCGCCGTCAGGAAGCCGGTCGTGGCTGCGGCGTGGGTGGCCCACGGGCACGCCATTCTTGTTCTCCTGGCCGATGGCCAGTGGGGGATCTGGGATATCGACCGCACGGCGTCACCATCGGGCGGCCGAGGCGCTTCCGGGGGAGGTGTATTTGGGGGGCGGTCCACGGCCGCGGGCCTTCGCGGGGCTGCTCTGACAGCCTTTAGCATATCCGGGCAGATTGAAGGCACCAGCCCGTTGCGCAACCCGGTGGCTGCGACGCGCAAGTCGGCAGAAGGTGAGTTTGTGCCAATGACTCCGCATACGCGCCGCGACGCGCTCGCGTCTACCTTTTCGGGGAACGTGGAGCGGCTCGTGGCGCTGCGCGGCGGCATCGAGGTGGTGCAGCACCCGAGCTCGGCGCGAGAGAGCAGCTACGAGAGCGCAGTCCTCTGGCTGGGGGGCTCTGACTACCTTGTCGCTGTCATCCCGCACGTGGCGCGGTTCTGGGACGCCCAGCTACGGCAAACACTGGGAGGCGGTGCCGGATTGTTCAGCGGTGCGGCGCGGCCGGGACGGATGGTGCGCCTCTCGGACCTCAATGCCAGCCTTTTGGGAGAGCGGTGTGTCGGTGTGAGTGCTGTGTCTTGTGCGGCACAGTGGCGGCTGCCTCGACACAAGAACACCAACAATGGCGGCGGCGGTGACGACGGCGACAACGATGACGACGACGACGACGACGACGACGACAGAGACGGCGGTATACCCGGCGCCGTCAGCAATGGTCTGCCGGTTGAGGTTCTCGTCCTGGGTGAGAGCCGCGTGGTTGCCGTGCGCGAGGGCCGAGGAGGAGAGGACGGCTTTGCCGGTACGCTGGCGTCGCGGCTGCGCGAAACCGCATCCCGCAAGAGAAAGGCTGGGGGGGATGCAGGCACGGGCAAGAGCGCGATCATTGTCGAACCCCGGGCGCGCAGGCAGGCCACGGTCTCGTTTGACCTTGGCTCGGCTGCCATCCAGCCCGGGCGCAACACCGCGGGCGGGCTCTTTTCTGCGAGCATCATGGGCGGCGCGGCGGCGGCAGGCGCTGCGGCTGGCGGCCATCCGTTCCAGCATGCGCGCGCGCGCGTGCCCAAGTCGCTGTTTGAGCTGCCGGCGGCCGAGGCGACGCCAGAGTCGCCGGCCGCGTTTGGCAGATCGAGACGCTCGTCGGCGCAGGCCCCGGCCGGCGACGCAGGCGACGAGGACGAGGTCACGTTCACGCAGAGCATGATGGTGCCCCCGGCGCAAGCACAGGCGCCGAAACGGGCGTCTGCGGCTGTGGGACTGGCATTTGCCGATGACCTCGAGGAGGCTGCGAATGCGACTGACGACGAGGAAGCGGCGGAAGAGCGCAATGTCGAGGAGGAGATGCTTGACATTATGGAGATTGACCGGACGCTGGTGGCTCTGGAAGATCGCCGGGGGAGTGGAGCGAATGTGTTTTTTGAAGGCGCATAGGAGGGCCGCGAGAATGCCACGCGTCGTCGTCAGCGGGCGCCGGGGCCGAGGGGCGGGGAAGAGGCGGAACCAGAGCGGAGCGAGGGAGGGGGCGAGGACGAGGACGAGGACAGCGATGTCGACGAGGGCGCGGACAGCGACGATGCCGATTCCGACGAGGACGAAGACAGCGATTCCGACGACGACGAGGCCGCAGAAGACGGCGAGAAGGAGCAACAACAAGATGATTTTATTGCGGCGATGAAGAAGTTTGTGGAGGACAGTCAACGGAGGCTGGACGCACTGCTCTCCGAGTCGGGGGGGGGATCTAGCCGGCCTCTGGGAGGGTTGCCGCCGCTGCCGCCGCCGGTGCCGCAATTCGGTCAACCGCCGCCGCCGCTGCAGCAGCCACTACCACAATTCGGTATACCGCCGCAGCAGCCACTACCACAATTCGGCATACCGCCGCAACAGCCACTACCGCAGTTCCTAGTACCGCCGCCACGGCTGCAGCAGCCGCTGCCGCAGTTCTTTTTACCGCCGCCGCCGCCGCAGCTCGTTATGCAGCCGCTGCTGCCGACCAGAAGAGATGGCCATCGGCGGCGGCGGCAGAGATCCCCGGCCAAGACGATGCTGAAAAAGGCGCTGTGGACGTCTTACATGCAAAAGATTCAGGATCAGGAAAAGCAGCGGCTGGAAGAAGAACGATTGCGGGAAAGGCAATGGTATCTGGAAGAGATGAAGATGCGGGAAGAGCGGCGGCGGCAAGCGGCGGCGGCGGCGGCGGCGGCGGGATCGACGGGTTCCGGCGCAGGGGTGCCGGTTCTGCGCGCGGATGTGGCAGCCGGGGCCGGAGGTGGCCCGAGTGGCGGACCTGGAGCGGCGGCGGGATCGATGGGTTCCGGCGCAGGGGCGCCGGTTCCGCGCGCGGATGCGGCAGCCGGGACCGGAGCGGGCCCGAGTGGCTGACCCGGAGCGGCAACGGCGGCCGGCGTGGAGCCGCAAGAGGGCCAGGCCCGAGGCGCGGGTTCTCTTGCCGAGACGGATACGAGAGCACCGGATACGCCGGCCGGGCCCAGCTTCGGAAGCGGGCCTTGAACGCGTTTGAGTTCGCGTGGGCTTGTGTCAAGATACGTCTTTTTAGCTACTTGGACTTTTGGGCAATACGACTGGCGTTGACTCAGGGGGTGAAGCGGTGTAGGCAAGTGTTGTTTTTTGTCGTTTCTCGCTCCTTTCGTTTTCTCGTTCCTTTATTTTCTCGTTCCTTTCGTTTTCTCGTTTCTTTCATTTCATATCCGCACGGCAGGTGGAGCACAAGGCGAGTCCCATCCTTGAACCAGCTCTGTATTCCGAGCGGTATAGCAACAGCGTCCTGAGCAGACGGGCCGAGCTGGTCCACCGGCGACGTTTGCGTGTCTCCGAGGTGTTGCCACCACGGCTTCGTCTGGGAGGCACCGTTCTGACCCGAGCCGGCAAAGGCCTGCTGACTCTGGGACCGTCGATGCGCCCTTGGCTGGGAGGAGAGGCGGGAGACAATTTTGACCAATTGCCTTTTCTGTCTCGGCACCTCACGGGACAGAGTGACGAGCGTGTCGATACAGTTGACCGGTGGTTGGATGGTGATAAAATGGATTGGATGGTGATATGGGATTGGGTGTAAAATGGGATTGGATGTAAAATGGGATTGGATGGTAAAATGGGTGATTGGTGATTCAGCTGAGACATTATGTGGGGCCTGGAGTTCGTCTGCTACTCTTTCCACTTCACAGCCTGTCTACCCGCCGTCTACTCGCCATATCTACCCTCGCCATGTCTACTCGCATGTCTACTCCTGCGCATACCTGCTGCACAGGCGAATCAGGTAGGTCTGAACACCGGCCACGGCCGCGTCTGCTACGGTGGCCACGATCCCGGCGTCGGGCAGGACGTCGGTGCCGGTCGGGTAGTGCAGGTCGTCTGCTTTGGTAGCTTGCTGGCCAGGCTGGGCAAAGCGGAAGCGGCCGAGCATGTCCGGCAGCGACGGCTCCGGGCCGCCGGGAGCCGGCGGAGGGGGGCAGCGGACCCATTTGCACCAGGGGCGGGTGCCGGCGGCGCCGTCGACAAAGACGCCCAGGAACAGCAGCACGGGGCCGGGGATGCCGGCGACGCGGCAGCACAGCACGCCGAGGGCGCGGGAGGCGGCGGGGAGCGCGTCGGGCTGCAGGGTGTTGGTGGCGCCGTCCCACAGATGCGGAGGGTGGGCGCGGGTGATGGCGACAAGAGTGGCAAGGCCAGCATCGGGGTTGCTGTCCGGGGTGATGTGAGCCGTCGCGGGCACGACCCAGAACGGAGGCGGCGGCGGCGGCGGCGGGGCGGGAACCGCAAAGGGGACGAAGACGCGGCGGAGCTCCCAGTTGCGGTGCGTAGCGCCTAGACGTGTCAGCAGGCGGCGGCGCATGCAAACAAGGCGGGCAAGGGCCACAACGTACGCAGCCGAGTGTCGACGAGCTCGGCCTGGGGCTCGGTGGGGTCGAAGCCGACCACGGCGGCACTGCCAAAGCCGGAGCCGGAGCCGGAGCCGGAGCCGGGGCCGGGCCGGGCCAGCTCGAGGAGCAGGTGGGGGTCCACGCGCACAAAGGCGTCCCGCGACAGGCGGCGCAGGCGGATGCCGGCACAGACGCCCGGGGTAGGGCCGATCTGGCAGTCGAGGGCGGCCAGGTAGGCATCGCCCGACGGGCAGCCGACGTCGCGGCACACGAGGAGGCGCAGGCTCAGGCCGCGGCCGTGGCGCTCGGTGACGGCCGGGGGCCGCGTCGGGCGAAAAGGCGGGAAGCGCGAGACGGCGCCGGAGGAGGCGAAGCAAGCGGGCGAGGGCGCCAGCAGGCCGTGGCGTCCATACGAGTCGTCGCGGGCGCAGGTCTCCTTGTCGTCCTTGTCGTCCTTGTCGTCCTTGTCCTTCTCGTCCGCGTGCCGCCGCCAGGCGTAGAGGGAGTGGTCGTGCGTGACCTTTGTGATCTCCTCCTGCAGCCGCACAAAGGCCTGGCGGCGCTCGCCGTAGCGCATCGGCATGCTGAGGCCCAGGATGCCCAGCATGCAGTAGGCCATGTCCTCCTCGCGCGTGGTCTGGCGGCGGGCCAGCCAGGACAGGCGGCGGGCCACGGAGAGGCGGCGCAGGTCGCCGCCGGCGAGGGCGTAGTTGTCGATGCCGGTCAGGGCGGCGATGCCGTCGGCGTACTCGGCCCGGGTGCCGACAAAGGCCCAGGCGGCGTTGAAGAAGCAGACGTGCGGGGGGGCCAGCAGCTCCTGCAGCGTCCAGCCGCGCGAGTACCAGCGGGGGACGCGGCGGCGGTCGTTGTCGTTGTCATTGTCGTCGCCGCCGCCGCCGCCGCCGTCCCGCACGCTGAGCGGCTGGCTGCCGGTGGCGTCGGCCAGGTAGACGTAGCAGACGGCGGCCTGGCGGTACCAGCGGAACATGCTGTTGATGGCCTCGTCGAGCTCGGCCGAGCTGCGCCGGTCGATGCAGCAGGTGTCGATCCAGATCCAGTCGTGGCCGTCCCGGCGCGCCTGCGCACACGCGCCCTGCAGCTTGCGGAAGCCGGCTTTTTTCTGGTTGCGGGCCAGCAGCTCGGCCATGCTGCCGCCGCCGCCGCCGCTGTCGCCGCCGCCGCCGCGCATGTCGTCCAGCGACACCTCCTCGTCCGCCTCCTCCCACGTGTGCGACAGGATGGCATAGGGCGGCGGGAGGGCGCGGCCGCCGCGGCCGGGCACCGTTTCCACCGTGAGCCGGTGCACGTTGAGCAGGCGCATGCTGGCCAAGAGTCGAGCCGGCTCTGGTCTCTACTCCGTCGAGGCAGCCGGCCGGGCCACGCCGCCGTATATGATGGGGACACTATGGAGGCTTGCCGCCGGCCGGGCCTCGGTTGCCGCGGGTCCGGCGGCAACAGCCATGGCGCGCGGCCTCGAGGCGGCCACATCGAGGGCACATCGAGGCGGCCACAGCAAATCAGACACCACAGCAAACAGGCATCACAGAAACCAGACACCACAGCAAACAGACATTGCAGAAACCACACCCAGCGCTTACTCGAGCGCTTACAATCTGCCGATACTGATCTCGACCGAGTCTATTCATATCGCGTGTCTCTTGTTCTTTTTTAAGATACACTCCACAGCTCATTTCAGATCCTTGGGATCCGGCTGCGCACCCGTTTGATTTGCACATATTGGCTCCCGCCTCGTATTGCCTCGCATTCCCGCCGGAGGCTGTGCCATTGACGGACCCACTCGGCGATGCATAAGGATTCGACCCTTTTTCTGCGATACTTTACGAGCCTTTTGCCTTGCTTTGTCTGCAGCTATTGGGAGCTATCAATGCAATAGCGTTGCGCGATAGTCAGTTGCCTTGCCCTTCCTTTTTGCTTCTGGCCGCTTTCCTGTGGCTTTCCTGTGGCCGCTTTCTTGTGGCCTGCTTTCCTGGGATTCCTGCTTACTTTCGATAAATACGAGCACACAGTGCATGCGCACAGTGCCAACCGGGTGCTCGGATCTTGGCATGCTGCACCCTGACCACATCCCCTGCCGCTGTTTGCGAATGCTGTGCCGTCCGTTTCACCATGCCAAGCAGGCCGCCTTCTCGAGCACACTCGCTTCTCCGAGAGCAGGCCTTCTCTCGAGCACGCACCCTCGCTTCTCCGAGAGCAGGCCGCCTTCTCGAGCACGCACACTCGCTTCTCCGAGAGCACAAGCCGTCCACACCGTTGCACCAAAATTGTGCATCTTCATACATCGGCCCCTTCATCACGCGTAGACGACTTTCGTGCCGCCTTCTGACACCCGTGCCACCCCGGCCGCCGTGCGATCCGCGCCATCCGCCGCTCAACAACAACCGGGCTCCCTTCCTGCCCATCCATTCGTGCACAAACTCACAAACCAAAACAACGGCCTCGCCTCTTGCGCGCGATCGGCGCTGCCTGCTTTGCTGCCCCTGACCACCGACAGCCAGTTTTTTTTCTCCCGCAGCCCCGCTGTTTTTTTTTTCGCGCGAACCCGCCGCCCTGCCACCGACCAACCATGGCCGTTGCAAGTGCGGGGCCTCCCCTCACACCGCCCGTGATTGGCCCCTGTGAAACCGTTTGGCGCCACACACCTAGTCCGCAACCGTCTTGGGCACTGCAACGCACACTGGGGGAAGGAAGGGGACCGGGGGGGGAGGGGGGGGGCACCTGTCCATGCGCGCGTGCGCCGCTTCAGGCCTACAAGGACAGCAGCAGCAGCAGCAGCAGATTCCCCTGCCCGCCGCCCCCGCCGCCCCAAGTACCCTTTATACCGGCTCACGCCCCCAAGAGTACCTTGAACAGCCCTGTATCGTTAGGACCTGCGTCGCGCTAACGGGCACGGCGTCAGGTACCAGGTTGCTTACCCCCCCCTTAAAGTACCCACCCGCGTTGCAATCTCCTTTCGCAGTAGACAAACACACCCACCTTTTCCTCTCTATCTCTCTTCCTCTTCCTCTTTCTGGACTTTGTACTCCGTACGCGTGGCGCCAGTCAGGAATGAGCTCTGCGACCCACTGCGCGTTGTCCTCTACCCTGTATGGTCTAGTGTCTTCAACACCCCTACCAGGGAAAAAGTGCCGTCACTCCCTACCCAATCTCCTCTCGCTTCTCTCTCTCGCTCGCTCTCTCTCTCTCTCTCTCTCTTTCCCCCGGCTTTCTCGCGCGCTCAGTCTTTCCCCCTTCTCTCTCTCTCCCTCTCTCCCTCTCTCCACTTCCCATTCCTGACTCTCCTCTTTTCACCCTTTCGCTCCTTTCTACACTCCCATCATCTCCCTCCATCATCCTCCTATCTCGCCTTCAGTCACTCGCTTTTCCTGGGTCGCTCCTTTTCTTTTTGCTTTTCAACTTTTTCGATCTGAACGATCTTCACATCTCTGCCACCACCGCGCGCGCACACCTTGTGATTCGTCTCCGTCACCCGCCTCGCTGTCTCATTCGACCCAACGGGCCAAACAGCTGCTAAATCACGACACCCCGAGGCTCGTGCCCCGAGTCATTCCGCTTTCGACGGTGGTCATCGAAAGGCCTTCAATGTCTCTTCTTGCGTGAGAAGCCCACTCGAGGGATCTTTTCATCAACAGCAGCAAGCCATTCTTCTCATCGCAACGAGCCTTTTATCCTCTCGCGCACGCACGCACGCACGCTCGCGTACACACACACACGACAAAGAAGACACATTGGGTGTGGCTCGTCCGCGTCGTCTATTTTTATTATAGCCCACGAAAAACAAAGGAGCCGGCCTTTTGAAATCACTTGAAAGGCCCCCGACTTTTTGCACCGCTGGCAGGACCAAGTCAACCCCCCCAAAAAACATACCTTTTTTTTTTACACCATTTAGAGACGGGCCGCTTGCTTCGTCTCTTTTAATTTCTCTCAATCGGAAGGACCACCCGACCCGACCGATACCCCATCACGATGAAGGCCTCAATACTCGCCATTGCCGTCTCGGCCTGGTCCTACGGCGCCACCGCCGCAACGACAACCAAGATGGGCGTCGAGCAACCATCATCTGCACCCATATTCAACCAGCCCGTCGTGCAGGGCTGCTTCTCATCCAAGGGCGACCTAGTCTGGAACTCGTCCCAGCCGTTCAACTCGCGGGGCCAGTGCGGCCAGACCATCTGCCAGGCCATGAACAAGAACGTCGCCGCCACCACCAAAGGCAGCGAGTGCTACTGCGGCGACAGCTACCCATCCAACAGCACCCTCGTCGCCGACAAGTTCTGCAACGCGCCCTGCACCGGCTACGGCGAGGACGCCTGCGGCGGCAACGGCTACTTTACCGTCTACAACACCGGCCTCGACCTGTACGGCGTCCCCTACGCCAACGACTCGAGCTCCAGCTCCAGCAGCACCAGCAGCAGCGCCAGCAAGACCCCCACCGCCTCCATCACCACAAAGGCCGGCGGCGAGACCGTCTTTGTCACCGCAACCAGCTCGTCCGACGCCACCGCCGCACCGTCCAAGAAAAAGTCAAACACTGCAGGCATTGCCGCCGGCGTCGTAGTAGGCGTCGTCGTCGTCGGCGCCGCCGCCGCCGGCGCCTTTGTCTACCTGCGCCGCCGCCGCACCCGGGAGATTGAGGAAGAGCACCGCCGTACCGCCGCCGTCAACGCCTTCTTCAACAGCAAACCCGGCAGCAGCAGTGGCCTGTCCGGTTCGGATGCTCGTCTGGACCCTGACATGGCCCAGCGCCGCATCAGCTCCGGAAGCATCGCCGACAACCAGGACTACTCACGGAAGATTCTCAGGGTAAGTGTTTTTCATGTATATTTGTCTACTTGTCTTGGACTCATGCTGACCCCCCCAGGTAACCAACGCATGAAGAGCTCCCTCGTCACGATGCACGAACTGTTTGTACTTACTTGTCCATCGGCATTCTCGGCGTTTGGGTTATTTCAAAGACTTCTATAAAGATTCATTTCGGCGACCCAATTCTATTTTCTTGCCTGCCGGTGGATTGAAATCTGGCCGGCGTTCTTTTCTTTGTTCTCTTTCCTTTTTTCACTTTATTACCCTTTTTTCTTTTCCCTCCTTCCCCCCCCCCCCCCCAAATCTAGGACGTTCGGCTATGTATCTTCCTATTATTATCCATTTATTCCAAGGCCCCGTTCAAGCACGGCTCCGTGCTGTGCCGTTCCCACACGGTCGGCCTCGCCGTTGGCCGTTTTCCTCCGTCGTGGGTGTGGGTGTGTGTGTGTGTAGTGGGAACACGACAAGTGGTGGCGGAATCGATTCTATCTGATGCTATTTACCCCGAGATTACGAGATGAGAGAGGGCTGTGATATCCCCAGTGATCGATGCGGAGGGAATGCGGGTCATGTCATCCTACTAGTTGGATTTCTTGCTTGTTCCTCTCATCGCAATATACTACACTCTTCAAACCGCTCGGAATCCGATCCTTGTCAGTGGCGTGGTCAACGTTTTGTTTCCCTTTGTAGTCTGGCCTTGTTTCCCCCTTGGAAGGGGGGTAGTCTGCCCTTGTTTCCCTTTGTAAGAGAGGTAGTCGACATATGTACGGTCAATAAATAAGCTTGAGGCTTGGATCTGGGTGTGAACCGGAGGGCAATGTCGACTCTTTTCTAAAGCTGTACGGTGTATGCCTGGAGCGGACGACGGTACTATGACACGCTGCGCATTTCACGGATGAATAAGCAGAGCTACACAAACGTGGCCTTGTCGGATCTCTGGCTCGAAACGGGCAGTGCCACGAGCCATGCAGAGCGAGAATACGAGAACAAGACTAGGAAAGGGAAAAACAAAAGGAAACGACTGGGGCAGGGGAAAAGAAGAAAAAAACGACGAAAAACGGATGAGAAAGAATGGGCCAGGGAAAGAAGAGGTAAGAACTAAGGAAAGGGAAAAAGAAGAAAAAGAAAAAAGAAAAGGAAAGGAACAAATGGAATTATCAACTGCTTCTATGCAGCCGAACGGTGCATGTGAAAGAAGACTTTCCAGTCCACTCAACGTCCGGGTTCCCCCCCCCCATGTCTTTTTTACCCTCGTGACGTGCAACTCCGTACAGACGGACGTTTTAGACCATGCCGGCTGCAGCATCCGGAAGACGCCATGGCGGCAGAGTAGCGGTTTGATCTAGTGCACGGTGCACGAGGATGGGACTATGGATATCGTGGCTTTGGAGCCGTATGTAGGTGGTTGGGTGTTTTCGTGTTTTTTTTTGTTCTTGTTCTCTTTTATATTTGTTCTCTGTTTTTTTTTTCTTTTTTTTTTTTACTTTTATCCTTTCTTTTTCTTCTTCACTGCTCTGCGCCGGATGCTTGCCCAAAACGGATAGACAGGCGCCCACGAGGGTAGCGGCCAATCAGCGGGGCCGGTAATGTCCGGCGTTTGGGCTTTCGTTAGGCCGCTGGGACACCAGCGTAGCACCACCGGTGTACCAAGTCCCAGGGGGGGGGGGGCATGGCAGGATAGCTCAGTCATTCAAGGGCAGCTCTAGCTTGAGAACGGAAAGATGCTCCGAGCAAGATACCTGTACCCGGAGCACGGAGTAAGAGATGTGTGCGAGCAAAGTATCTCGGATACCGGAGGGCGAACGCAGCCGTGCAGTGCAGCATGAGAGAGGAAGCCGGGGGGGGGGGGGGGGGGGAAGGGGCAGGCACAGGTGGGGGTCACTGTTTTCCAGCGCCTAGAACAACAGCGAGTTATTATCGAACGAGGGCGCCCCCCCCCTCCTCTCGCGTGCACGGGGCAAGAAACGTGTGTGCATGGTTTGTGCCGGGCTAGGAACAGGAGGGCCCGGCCAACGGTGATTGGGTGCCGCTGTGTAAGCAGCGGAGACAAGGCAAGAGCGCTCCTTCTGCATCCCACGACTCTAGACTCGGCCGGTAAGACAAGGTATGAGACTGCAAGGTATGAGGGGCCAGCCAAGATGGATGCCATGGTGTGAGTGGTTGCCCAGGGCCAGCCATCAAGAACTGCAGAGGCCATGGTGACCCAGGCGCACTAAGCAGCAGCAGCTAGCAGCCAACAGGCCAACACATTGAACAAAGCGAATATAACGCAGGGACGAGGACGAAGCGGGGGGGGGGGGGGTGTGGCATGGCAAAACACAATGGCCGTTTTTCGGGACAGGAAACATCATGTAAGATACAAGTATTGATCTCTGGATGGGGAAGTGCCCGGTGCCACGGGCAATTGCCCAGTTGGTACAAGAGCGATGCAGCTGCAGGAGGGCAAAAAATGAAGCTACTGCAGCATGCGCTGCATGGTGGCGCATACTTATATGTGGGCACAACTTTTTTTTTTTGGAGAGAGGGGAGGGGGGGGGGGGTGTGGACGGCGGCGTTCGAGCCTCGGGCCAGAGGGCTGTGAGTGGTGACCGCCGCTCTGGGCCTTGCTTCTTTGTGAGCTCCGGCACTTTGCCTGTTTCGTCCCTCTGCTGTGCATCTCATGACAAGGGCCGTGGTCGTCTACGGGTTCTCGGCAAGAGCCTGATGCCAGCGGAACAGCAGTATCTCCTGGTTCTCGCCGTCGCCGCCGCCGTCGCCGTCGCCGCCGCGAACTCTGCCAGTTCATGGCTGCTAGCTTGGCTTCAGATTGAAATATATCATGTTTATACATTTATACAGGCAAAGTACTTTTTTTTTGCGGCGTGGCAGCCGCGACGGCCGTGGGCGGCAAAGGGAGACGCATCAAGTGCGGAGTACCCAAAAAAGCTGGTTTACGGAGTAAGTTGACTCGCAAGACACACACTTGCGCCGGGAAACAATGGCCCATGGCCCAGGTGTTGGTGCGGCCGTCGTGGTCGTCGTCAGCGGTTTGCGTAGCTTGGCGTAATGGCCTTTCTTTGTGGACCCTGCTGTCACTTCTTTCGATCGCAAATTAGTACGTTGCTCGTGTTTTACCCTGGCGGAGCAAGACCCAGCTCTGCCTCTAGCGGCTTTACCGGGGCCATGGTCACTTGTGCAAGTCTGTAATATCTTACGTTTTGTATCCTCCGAAGCCAAGGATGTGGAAAGGTCGACTATCTATCTTCTAGCACATGTGACTCGGGAAAAGGGCCCCCCCAAAAAGAGCTTTCTGCGTGTGGCCCGGAAAGAAAAAAGAAAAGACAGGAAACGAGCCCAAGACATGGTTAGGACGACTTAGGACGACTTAGGACGAGAATAGGGGGACAAGGGAAACGACTAGGACCAGGGGAGGAGGACAGAGACGGAATAGAAGGAAGCAGAAGATGAGGCGACAAACCGGACTGATCCCAAAAGCGGAAAGAACAACTGGGAAACAAGGGTGATTTGCTGGGCAGGCTTATTCACGGCCGAGTCTCCGCCCTATCGCCCTGCACCTTCCCTCTATCGCCCTGCGAGCCCGGCGGCCCCTTCCCTGTCTGCGCCTTTTTTTTCTTTTTTTTTTTTCGTTTTTTTCGTTTGCTGGTTCCCAGCCCAGTGACCGTTCGGCAGAAACGATCGCCTTGCGGCACAAGCGCCGGAAGACAGGACACGGGGGAGGGGGGTGTGGTTGATGAGGGGGAAACCGACAACGCTGGCCGGCACGGATATACGTGCTGTGTTGCATATCGCTATTTAGCAGCGGTGAACCCACCCGACAGACCGGTGCTGTTTCCCTACTCCGTATTTTCGCCTTTTTTTTATTTTTATTAATGGCCTACATACACTAAGTTAAAGTAGGCCGGCGACAGGACCGTGTGGGAAAGAAGTACTTACTCGAGCTAAACTGCTTTTCCCATTCTTCAACCCTTACCTCTTTTTTTGTTGTCTGCCCAGCGTCACCCCTTCTCTTCTCCCTCCTGCTCCTCTTGCCTCCGCTGCCTCCTCTGCCTCCATCCTCCCTCCCTGCTGCAAAGGCCGTGCCTCTTTTGCCGCCGTCTTGCTGGGCCAGCCGCGGGCTCGAGCCCTTGTCTGTTTCCCGCTTTCTCAGCCACGCTTTTCGGCCCTCTTCTATCACACCTTCTCTCACACCTTCTCTCACACCTTGCCGCATTCCTTGGCCGCATCGGGCCAGCGCTGTGGCGGTTTTCACGCCCCAAACGAGTATATCACCATACCGCTAGCGGGACTTTTCTTTCTCTCTCGTCTGCCGTCTCTCTGGTGGCCACCACCACTCCACAAGCCGCCGCCGCTGCCGCCGCCGCCGCCGCTTGCTGTTCTCTCTCACGCTGTCCTCACCTGGCCCCGTCTCGGCTCTTCTTGGCGCCGTCGGACTCACTCCAATGCGTGTGCTTCCTGCCGCTGGGAGGACGCCGACCCACGGCGGCTGCCACTGCATAGCTGTTTGATTTTGTGCTTCCAGGATCCTCTGGAGCTCCCCCGGGATCTGCTCTTCTCTTCTTCTTTTTTCTTTCCTTTTTCTTACTCTTTTTTTTCTTTTTTTCTTTCTTTTTTCTTTTTTTTTCTTTTCCCTTCCGCTTTCTCCGCCTTCTCCATCACCCCCCCTCTATTTCCTTTTCTCATGCTCCCTTGCTTGCCGGCCCACGCTTTCCCCTCCGGATCGCAGCTCACTCGGCGAGTCTGAGCTCCGCCCCCCCCCCCTCCCTCGCCTCAACAATGGACTCGGTCAAGTTCGTCCCGCCAGGCGGCCACCGCGCCTGTCTCAGCTGCTCTTCCGCCAAGGCCAAGTGTGTCTTCCCCGACGACGGCGAGGTCGTTGACAGCTCCGGCCTGGGCGGCGGCTACGATGCCAGTGGCGGCGGCTTCTTTGTCGAGAGCGCCGAGACCATGGCCATGGCCGGCTCGCTGGGGTCCTCCTCGTGCGGCCCAACCGGCTCTTCTCAGCCGGACGGCGTTCTGGCCTGTCCCAGGTGTGAGCGCTGCGAGCGCTTGGGCCGAGAGTGCCTGCTGCCTTCGCGGCCGCGCAAGAAGCGCCGTGTCGGGACCATCAAGTCAGTAGTAGGCCTGTTTGAATTTGCTCTTTTCTTTCTGCTTTGCTGCCCTCTATGCCTCTTGCGTCACGCCGGCCTGCTATCCTTCAGGCCAAGCGCCAAGCCGCGTGCACTTACAAGTCTTGCACCTCCCCGTCTCTCGCCCTCCCGGCTAGTCCGGTTTTGGCCAAAACCTCCAAGTCTCTTCTCGAGATATACCTCTTCTCCCGAGTTATACCTCTTCGAGTCCTACCTCTTCTACCGACTTATACCACTCCCTCCTGCTCTCGCCGTCCTGGCTCCCTCTTGACTAACATGGCTTGCTACGTCAGACCTGGCATGACAAAAGCCGCCGCGGTAGCCACGTCGGCGCCATCGCCCTCACCAGTGCCGGCGCCACCGTCCGTCTCGACCTCTTCGGCAACAGCCTCGTCGGCCGGCAGCAACAGCACTGTCATTCCAGACACCGTCATGGCCGGCGATGTTCGCGGCTCTTTGGACACCTTGTCTGCTCCCTCCACCGCCCCCCCTACGTTTTCCATCTCCCTAGACCAGCTGGCCGCGTCCAGTGGTCCGGCAACGTGGCAGCTACCTGTCCCGCCCATCTTGCCTTCAAACTCTACCGGGCTCGCAGGACCGGCAGGGCCAGCAGGACTGGCAGGCCCGGCAGGACTAGGACTGGCAGGGTTGCCAGGGTTGCCAGGGCTGCCAGGGTTGCCAGGGTTGTCAGGGTTGCCAGGGCTGGCAAGCAACACCGGCACTGCCGTCAGCGGCCCCGACCGCCAGCGGCAGCTGGCCCCCCTGACTCAGAGGCCCCCCCAGGTGGCTTCGCCCATGCAGCATCCGTTGCTATTACGGCCGCAAACGCCACACCTCTACCAGTACCAGCAGCCCCATCTGGCTCCGACTTCAGCTGCGGGACCTGCCACCACGCCATTCTCAGGCTTCACGCTCGCAACACAGAGGTTCCGCCTGGACAGCAACATGCTCAGCCCAACGCCGAGTATCAGCCTTCCGTCGTCGGCACCCCCCTCCTCTGTGTCCTCACCGCCAGCCAACTCGGCTGGCAACTCGGCCGGCAACTCGGCCGGCAACTCGGCCGGCAACTCGGCCGGCAACGCAGCCGGCAACTCGGCTGCCGACTCGGCTGCCGACTCGGCTGGCAACTCGGCTGGCAACTCGGCCTCAGCCTCTGCCGCCAAATCGGCCGCCAATCTGGCTCTGCCGCCCCTTCAAAACGTCCCTGCCGAAAACCCGCTGCAGGCCATTCTCAATGCTACGCTCAAGATGAAGGGCCGCGAAGCCGACGAAATCATGCGCTTCTACCGAGACGCCTATACGCGCTTCAACCCCTACATGGAGGCGCCCTCCATGAGTGTGACTGCAGCCGATGTCCAGGCCCACCGGCCCCTGATGTGGCTGTCCATTGTCTTTGCCACGTCGTACGACGACTTTGAGCGCCAGACCCGACTGGCTCGAGCCATGATCTACTACATCGGCGATGAAATCTACCGCCATGGTCGCAAGAGTCTCGAGCTGCTCCAGGGTCTCATCCTGTTACTGAATTGGCAAGGCTTCCCTTTCTTATGGGCACCCGCCCCCCTTGCGTGCCGTCCCGGCCTCTTTCTGACCATGCCAGGTTCGGAACACAAAACTATGTCCTGCCCCAGTATACCAACCTCATCCACACGGCCATGGCTCTTGTCTCCGATCTCGGCCTCAATAAGCAGGAGGTCTCAAAGAGAGCCGATGGGTCGCCCCTGGATGTCTACGTCTCCATGACCCTTCACGGTACCACCATCCAAGCCCAAAACCAGGGCCACACTCTGGACGAATGCCGTGCCCTCGCCGCCTGCTACTGCCTGTCACACGCCATTTGCGGCACCCTCACCATGTCCTCGCCCCTACAGTATACGCTGCAGCTCGGGGACACATGCCGCATGTTTGAAGAGAACTACAAGGCCAGCCTATCCAACCCGGCTTGCAGAAGCGACCCTGCTGCCGTAGCCACATTTAGCGCTGATCTCCGCCTTGCCGCCGCCGTGCATCTGTACCGAGTCACAAGCGAGGTTATCAAGCTGCAGCAGGAGGCCGATCTACGCGGCCGCTTCATTGTCCCCCCACGCACCCTCATCCGCCACAACCTTGCCGAGCTCAGCCGCCTCTGGGGTACCCTGCCGCCCGAGGCTCGGGCCGATTGTCAGTACCCTGTCTTTTTTTTTTCTTTTTCGTTCCCTGCACTCCGACGTGGGCGCTCACTAACCTACCAAGTCACCATCAAACTTCTGTACCACACAACAGAGATTCATATCTACAAACTGGGGCTTTCCAGCGTGGCCTCCGTTCCCTTGACAGCACCGGCGCCGATGGACGAGGATACCGACGATGAGATTGCCCCCGACGAAAGCATTGCGCTCCGCTGCCTCAAAGCCGTCAATTCCTTCTTCGAAGTCTTCTTCACCATCCCCGTGACCATTTTCAACCAACTACCCATCACCATACTTGCACAAATGGTCCATGCCGATGTGACCTTGGCCAAGCTCACCGCCCTGGGGCGAGGCAATCCCCGCCCGCCCGGGGCACCGCCAGACATGCGCCTTCCGTCATTTTCGGGCGTGATGGAGGCTTTGGCCGCCCGCTTTCAGGAAGCCAGCAGGATTCCCCACCCCCTGGGCCGGGTCACGCGCAAGAACATTTACGAATCATATGCTGTTCGCTTTCGTTCGTTCAAGCTGCTGAGCTTTACCGGCCGCCGGAAGCCAGCAAAGGCCGCCAAGGCTGCCAACACGGCAAAGAACAGCCCAAACCTACAGCAGAAATCCCCCGTCGCGCAGAGACCGCCATCTTCTGCTCAGAGCACAGAGTCGAGCGGTGTCGCTCCCTCGGTCGACAGTCTCACCGTGCCTGGTGCGGATGGCGCAGCTGCTACCAGGCCAGATACCTGGCTTGCCGGCCTCGCCGATAGCCACTCCGAGAAGAGCTCAAGCACGCACATGGGTGCGCCCGCAGACGACAACAGCAACGCCGCCGCCGCTGCTGCTCTGGATGCGGACGCTATGAACGACTCGTTTGAATATGTGGGCGCCGACAGCAGTGTCGAAGTAGAAGACACGGACGAGACACAATGGTCCCTGTGGTACGAGAACTTTGCAACGTCTGTATACGGCGCGGTGGCTGGCAGCACCAATGCCCCAAGCGCCAGCGCTGCCAGCGTGGCCGATGGGGAGGATGGACCCTCGGGACCACGGAGGCCTATCCGGACGGCTGGCAGCGTTGGCAGCATTGACAGTCTGCTCAACTCCAACGACCTGGACCCTGACTACCACACCTACATACAGCAGCAGCAGCAGCAGCAGCAGCTCCAGGCACAGCACCTGCTCATACAACAGCATCAAGAAGAACAAGAACAGCTGATGCGGCAGCATGCGGCCGAGGTGCAGCAGCTCCAGGAACAGCTCCAGCAGATGCAAATACAGATCCAGCAGCAGCAGCAACTGCTGGACCAGCAACAGCAGGAGCTAAAGGCACAGCAGGAGCAGCAGGAGCAGATGCAGATGCAGCAGATACAAGCCCAACAAATGCAGGAGCAAATGCAGGTCCAGCAGATGCAGGCGCAGCAGATGCAGACGCAGCAAATGCAGTCGCAGCAAATGCAGACGCAGCATTTCCAGCAGCATCAGCTCCCCATGGACGGACTGTTTGACAGTTCGCAGTCGGCGCTCACCATGCAGGGCAGCTATCCGCTGGTAAAGTACGAAACCTGAGCACACGTGTCTACTCTGTAACATTTTTCGGGTATGCAAGGGAAGATTCGGTTGGTATGCATTATAAAAGGGGGCCAAGGACGGATGGTATGCGATCAGCATTTCTGCATATATAGAGCGAATAATGAAGCGATACTATTGCATGTTGAACATATGGTCATTAACTGGACATGTGCGGCTCATATCTCCACAAAATCGAGGCTCATAACGGACACCAGGCCCTCAAAGTCAGAGCTGGTCATCCCAGGGGCGCCGCTTGACTGCCTTTTTCTCTCTGTTCTTGACCGTCTTTTTGGGCCAGCCGCTGGAGGCTGCTTGTTTTCGCGCCTTGCTTTTGGCAGCCTTGTGCTCTGCCCACTTCAGAGCCGCCGCTGCTTTTCCCTTTTGCCTGGCCCGGACGGTGCCGTCGCTCTGCGGCTCTGCCAGCCCGTTGTCGTCTCTGCCGTCGCTCCCATCGTCGCCGTTGCCGTTGCTGCTCTCGCCACTGCTCTCGCCGCCGCTCTCGCCGCCGCTCTCGCCGCCGCTCTCACCGCTGCCGTCTCCCTCCCCTTGATCTCTTTTGCCGGTCTTGGCGCTCTCGGCCATGGCAGCCTCGGCCTCTTGGACCGCCGACCGGCGACGACTCGTTCGTTTGCGCTCCTGTTGGCGGACGGCCTTGGCCTGACGCCAAGACTCGAGTTCGGCCTGCAGCAGCTCTTTGCGGGCCTGCGCTGCGGCCAGCTGCTGCTCCCAGGCGGCGAGCGCGCGGGCCTCGGCCGCCTGGCGTGCGCGGCTGGAGGCCTGGCGCTCTTCGTCGTCGAGCTTGGCACGCTGCCTGAGGTGCAGCTTCATGGTCCGCGCCGCCCGTTCCTCGGGCGTGTATCCGCCCTGGCTCTGGCGCTGGCGCTGGCGCTCGGCGGCCTCCCGCTGGCGCAGCCGGTGGTTGCGCAGCCGGAGGGCCCGGCTCGGGGCGAGCCCGAGGACGTGAAAGGCGCAGTCGCTGCCGTCGCGCAGGGGAAAGGACTCGACGTAGCGACCGTCCAGGCCGACTTGCGGCAGCTTCTGTGTCTGCAGGCGGCGGTACCACTCGACGCGGTTGGCTGCCGCGCGCTTGACGGTAAAGGACTCGCCCTGCTGGTGGCGCGTGGCCTGGTCCCAGCGGGTGGTCATGAGGTGCTCGTCCATGAAGACGACATGGCGCACATGCACGAGGAAGTTGGTCGTGTACTGGCGCAAGGCCTCGGACAGGGCGGCGGGCGTCTTCAGGCCGCGGACGGCCAGGTCACGGCCCACCACAAACCAGAGAGCCAGCATGTCGGGGAAGTAGCTCGAGATGTAGCTGATGGAGCGCCAGGTGAGCAGGGGGGCCAGTGGTGGCGGCCGCGCCGCCAGGGCCGGGGCCTCCGCCTCTTGCAGGCCCTTGTCCATGATGAAGCCCATCATGGTCACCAGGCGGAAGCTCGCGAGCTGCGGAGCGGCGAGGCACAGACGCTGCAGCTTCTCAAACTGGCCGTCCAGCAGCTGGAAGGCCATCTGCACGGACCGCAGCCCGGTGCACTGTGCTAGGACGTCCCAGGCGTGGTTCCTTGCCCGCTTGCCGTGCCGCGAGAGGTCGCTGTGTATGGCCTGGCTCGTCGTCGGGCTGGCCATCAGGCAGACGCGGCGCAGCAGCAGCCGGTACGCGGGCCGCAGGTTCTGGCCGACGTCCAGGGCAAAGTCGTGGAAGGGTGCCCAGACAAACTCGTTGAGGGTCCAGAAGATCGGAGCCGCCTCGCGGTGGACCTGCCGGTTGACGGCCAGCAGCCCGAGGGAGTGGCGCTGCGTACAGCGGCACCTGCGGGAGTCGAAATCAAAGTCTACGCCCAGCACAGGGGGCGTTTCGAGAACCTCGGACTGTACCCCTCCCGTGTTAGTCTTGGCGGACATGTCTCGTTCAAGGCCGTCTCAACTCGACGCACGTCTCTGGACGAGAACTGGCACGAGGGCCGGTGCCGCCTCTGCCACAAGGGCTCCTCCACCAGGGCGTACTCGTAGACGAGAGCTCGCAGCTCTCCGGGGAGGCCCAGGAAGCCCTTGGCACGGGCTGGCTCCGGCCAGAGCGAGAGGACGCGCAGCTTCGGGGCCATGTCGACGGCGTCGGCCATGCTGGTGAGAGTCGGATGCGGGTTGTTTGTAAGAGGTCCGGGAGAGCTGCTACCCGAGCGAGGGTTTTGATTCCGTCGCAGGAAACGAGGCGGCTTTTATCGCGCAACAGTTCAGCCGGATTACTGCTGCATCTTGAGACCAGAGGGCTGTACCGTCACATTCAACGGCCCAGCCTCAGCTCCTGCCAGTGACTCATTGGACGACGGAGCCTCCAGGCGGGGCAGATTAGGCTTCAGCTGCAGAGAAAAGCAGAAAGTTGATCCTTTGGATTCTCATTTCCTTTTTGCTGTATACAGGTGAAAAACATGGAAGCCTGCGACTGGCAAGCTCTTTCTCTCGAAGCGATATCTTTTACTGGTCGTGCCTGCCTCGCTTTATCTCTATTTTACATCCATCCATCCGAGAGTGCATCATGTATTACGTAGCGGCACCGTATGGTTTTGGATTCGTCAGCTACGTCCGAGCCGAGGCGTAAGCACAGAGGACCATGCACTTACTTGGCTTCATCGGGATACCAGATCAATCTATTGGTCTGCACATACAGCTCCGTACTCCGTATCTTACACCCATTCCGTACTTGACGCGTGCCAAGACTGTTCTGGCTAGAGGCGCTCGGGCCACAAGCGCAACCAACCCCCGCACAAAAGCCCCGCTATAAACGGCCCAGTTTTATTATGCACGTCGCGTCCGCGACTTTTTGTCTGCCATCGCGGATGGAAACTAAAACCAGGGAAACGCAAAACCCGCACGCCAACCCGCGACGGGATCCCACACCAGACAGCCTGTGCGGTGACATTTCTCGTCTGCAGACATGTCGGCCAAGCTGGAGACGGCATTGGTGGAGGCGGCGCGTGACATTTACCGCGTGGACCGCGCCGGCCTCACAGTCAATGCTGTGCGCAAACGCGTGGAGAACGATCTGGCGCTGGGCGAAGGCTTTTTCAAGCTTGGCGAATGGAAAGACAAGAGCAAGACCATTATCACCGAGACGGCCGTACGTTATTTTTTACATCTTCTCTTTTTTTTGGGGGAGGGGGGGGGGGGGGTGGAGAGAAGGGAGGATTGAAAGATGGAATCTGACTGTTTTGTGTAGACTGCGTTGCTGGACGAACTCGATGGTGAAGCGGCTGGAGAAGAGCACACGGCGACGACCGCGCAGCTGCCGTCCCGGAAGCGCAAGCTCGGCAAACAGGCCGCGGCAGACTCCGACGCCGACGAGAAGCCCAAGTCGGACAAGCCCAGCGGCAAGGAAAAGACGGCGAGCAAGCGCAGAAAGTCAGACTCTGGTGCGAGTGGCGGCGACAGCGGCTCCGACACGTCCGTGGTCTTGGATCCCACGCCGCCCCGCAGGCGCGCCAAGGCGAAGAAGCCCAGCGCAAGTGCCGCGAAACCAAAGCGGGCAAAACCGGCAAAGACCAGCGCATCCGATGAAGAAGGGGAGGAGGAGGACGACGACGACGACGATGATGACGACGACGACGGCAATAAGCCCGACGAGAAACCTGCTAAACGAGCGAGCAAGGGCTCGGCAGCAGAGGAGTCGGACGATTCGCTCTCGTCCGTTCTCGACGACCCTCTGCCGAAGCGGAAGAAAAAGGGAGCATCGGCGGCTAAGGGCGGCGGCGGCAGCGGCGGCGGCAGAAGCAGCAGCCGAGGCGCGGCCAAGGAGCTGTCGCCGGACGAGGCCGAGATCAAGAAGCTGCAGGGCCAGCTGGTCAAGTGCGGCGTGCGCAAGATCTGGGGCGTCGAGCTGAAGCGCTTCGGCGACGACACCAAGGCCAAGATGCGGCATCTCAAGCACATGCTCGCCGACGTCGGCATGGACGGCCGCTTCTCCGAGGCCAAGGCGCGCGAGATCCGCCAGCGCCGCGAGCTCCTCAAAGACCTCGAGGACGTGCAGGAAATGAACCGCAGCTGGGGCGTCAACGGCGGCGGCCGCGCGTCCCGGCAGAAGGCGCCCAAGTCCCTGAGGGAGCCCAGCTCGGACGAGGAAGAGGAGGACCCGGAGGAGGGCGGCCTCAACAGCAAGAAACAGAAAAAGAGGAAAAGGGTGAGGCCGACGAGCCCCGGCAGCGACGAAAGCGGCGACGCAAAGGAGGATGATACGCGCGAGGGCAAAAAGGGGACACCCGACGACGCCGACGACGACGACGACGACGACGACGACGACGACGACGACGCCGACGCCGACGACCAAGATGAGGAGGCACAGCCGTGGACAAGGGGAAAGACGGCGTCGGCGAGACACCGGTCCGGCCTGGCCTTTTTGGGTTCGGAGAGTGAGTCTGACGACGGATAACAAACGGAGGGGACAATTTGGGCAGCATGGCTTTGCGTCCTGGTTTTCTGGTTGCTTGTCATGGAGTTTGCCTCGTGTGTATTCTGCGGCAAACCTAGCTGGCGCCTCGTGTGTATTCTGCGGTAAAGCTAGCTGGCGCCTCGTGTGTATTCTGCGGTAAACCTAGCTGGCCGAGCCTTGCATCTGAGCATCACAACCGCCAACCCATAGAGACATGACTATGCCGTCTTCTTGCGCCGCTGCGTCCTTTCTTCACCGAGGGGCGTTCATCTTCTGGGCGAACAGACTGAAGACAGCCACGGAGCTCATAAAGAGCACCGCATTGTAAAACTGCAGACATTGTCAGCCTTGCCGCGGTCGTCCACGGCATAAAACGGGATTCGTCGTCCACAGCACAAAACGGGAATCGACTCACTGCCTTGCGCGAGACTTCTCGCTCCTCGTCGTCGTTCCGCGCCTCGATAAAGAGCCGGCGAAGGTTGGGAAAGCTGGCCTGGCACTGTCAGCAAGCCGCGGTACTGGCTCGGGATATACTTGGAGCGCACCATTTCCCAGAGACCCTGGTAGACCTGGACGTGAGTAAAGAAAGTGAGGACGGAGCTCGTTGAGTGTTCTAAGCAGGCAATCACGTCACGTGCCGTATCATGTGAGTGCACACTGCCTTATTAGTCATCATTTTAGCAGCTGTGCCTGAATGGCGGCCAACGACTTTCGAAGACGTCCCTCCGCGCCGTCCTCGCCCCCCCCCCCCCCCCCTTATCAGCCACGGTCGCTGGCTGACGACAACTTCTCTCTCCAACACACTCGTCAGGCCGCCTCTACCACACCAAACATACGCAAAAGCCGGGGCACTCTAGCAGCTGTCCGCCGCCGCCGCCGCCGCCGCCTCCGCCTCCGCCTCCTCCGCTGCCCACAATGCAGACCGTCAACCGGATTCGCGGGGCTTTGGCCGCTCCTCGAAAGGGCGAGACCTTTGAGCTGCGCGCCGGCCTGGTGTCGCAGTATGCCTACGAGCGCAAAGAGGCGATCCAGAAGACCATCATGGCCATGACGCTGGGCAAGGACGTGTCGGCGCTCTTTCCCGACGTGCTGAAGAACATTGCCACGGCCGACCTGGACCAGAAGAAGCTGGTGTATCTGTACCTGATGTAAGCTTCGTTTGTTTGTGTTGGCGTGGTGGTCGTCCCTTTGTGTCTTGTTGCTGTCTCTGCACTTGTGTTGCCTGTCTTTCTGACGGTCCAGGAACTATGCCAAGTCGCACCCCGACCTGTGCATCCTGGCGGTCAACACGTTTGTGCAGGACTCGGAGGACCCGAACCCGCTGATCCGCGCGCTGGCCATCCGGACGATGGGCTGCATCCGCGTGGACAAGATGGTGGACTACATGGAGGAGCCGCTGCGCAAGACGCTGCGCGACGAGTCGCCGTATGTGCGCAAGACGGCGGCGATTTGCGTCGCCAAGCTCTTTGACCTCAACCCGTCCATGTGCATCGACAACGGCTTCCTCGAGATCCTGCAGGAGATGATTGGCGACTCCAACCCCATGGTCGTGGCCAACTCGGTCCAGGCCCTGTCCGAGATCAGCGAGACCTCGCCCGAGACCCGCGCCCTGGTCGTCACCCCGGCCACGCTCAAGAAGCTGCTCATGGCCCTCAACGAGTGCACCGAATGGGGCCGCGTCACCATCCTGACCACGCTCGCCGACTACCCGTCTGTGGACGTCAAGGAGTCGGAGCACATTTGCGAGCGCGTGGCGCCGCAGTTCCAGCACGTCAACCCCAGCGTCGTCTTGGCCGCCGTCAAGGTCGTCTTCATCCACATGAAGGCCGTCAGCGCCGAGCTGGTGCGCCAGTACCTTAAGAAGATGGCACCGCCCTTGGGTAAGTATGGGCCGTGTCTTGCCCGTCCTGCCCGTGCCCTTGCCCGTGCCCTTGCCCGTGTCCTTCCCGTGCTCTTCCCGTGCTCTTCCCGTCCGAGCTGACACGCGCAGTGACCCTGGTGGCCTCGGCGCCGGAGGTGCAGTACGTGGCCCTGCGCAACATTGACCTCCTCCTGCAGGCGAAGCCGGACATTCTCAGCAAGGAGATGCGCGTCTTCTTCTGCAAGTACAACGACCCGCCCTACGTCAAGCTCCAGAAACTCGAAATCATGGTCAGGATAGCCAACGACAAGAACTTTGAGCAGCTGCTGGCGGAGCTGAAGGAGTACGCCCTCGAGGTGGACATGGACTTTGTGCGCCGCGCCATCAAGGCCATTGGCCAGGTGGCCATCAAGATTGAGAACGCGAGCGAAAAGTGCGTCAACGCGCTCGTGGACCTGATGGCCACCAAGGTCAACTACGTCGTGCAGGAGGTCATCATCGTCATCAAGGACATTTTGCGCAAGTACCCCGGCTACGAGGGCGTGATCCGCACCATTGTCGAGCACATTGACGAGCTGGACGAGCCGAATGCGCGCGGCTCGCTCATCTGGATCGTGGGCGAGTACGCCGAGAAGATTAGCAACGCCGACGAGATCCTGGCCAGCTTTGTCGACGGCTTCATGGAGGAGTTTACCCAGACGCAGCTGCAGATCCTGACCGCCGTCGTCAAGCTCTTCCTGAAGAAGCCCAGCAACAACCAGGGCCTGGTGCAAAAGGTCCTGCAAATGGCCACGGCCGAGAACGACAACCCGGACATTCGCGACCGCGCCTACGTCTACTGGCGGCTGCTGTCCAAGGACTTGGACATTGCAAAGGTGTGCTTTTTACTCTTCTTTTCTTTCAATTTCTTTTCTTTTCTTTTAGTTCCTTTCCTTTTTTTTTTTTGTTCCTACGCTTGCTCTTGTCCCTGCCCTGACTCACCATCAGAACATTGTGCTCTCGCAAAAACCGGCCATCACGACGACCATGACCTCGTTACCACCGGCGCTGCTGGAGCAGCTGCTCTCGGAGCTGTCGACCCTGGCATCCGTGTACCACAAGCCGCCAGAGTCCTTTGTCGGCAAGGGCCGCTTCGGGGCCGACGAGATCCAGCGCGCCGCCATCCAGGAGCAGCGCGAGAACGCCGCCGAGAACCCCATTGCCGCCTCCGTGGCGGCGGCGAGCTCGGCCAACGGCGGCGCCGCCGCCGCCGCCGCATCGGCGCAGAGCAACCTCGAGAACCTCCTGGACATTGACTTTGACGGAGCCGCGCCGGCCTCGGCAGAGCACAACCCGCACGGAGCCGGCACGCCGGACCGCACACTCAGCCCGGCCGTGGGTGCTGCCGCCGGCGCCGCCGTGGGTGCTGGCGGCATTGCCGACATGATGGGGCTGTTTGATGCGCCGGCGGCCACGTCCGCGGCCGCGGCCCCGGCGCCGCCCGGCGCCTCTGCCAGCATGAACGACCTCATGGGCGGCTTTGGCGGCCTCGGTCTGGGCGGCAGCGCCGCCGCGCCGCCGCCGCTGGCCGGCGTCCAGCCGCAGCAGCCGGGCGGATCGACTTCTGGTGGCGGCAGTGAGGACTTGCTTGGGCTGTTTTGAGACAGGGAGCAGCTGCAGCACGATGGCCGTTTGAAACAGGGAGCAGCTGCAGCACGATAGGGCATTCAATATAGCGTGTGGAGGGCCGGTTTTTTTGCAGCACGGGTGTTTTGCCATGGACCCCTTGATCCTGTTTTCCATATTGTTGTCCTGCTTGAGGTTTCTTGATTTCTTGTCCTGCAAAAAAGGTAGAAAACGACAATGGATGCAAGGCTAAACCCAAAGACACGAGGCGCCGCATCAAATCACGCATTGCTCATGGGATCGTCAAACATGCCGGCGCACTTCCGGACTACCGCTCTGCCAGCGCACTTCCAGACTACCGGCTCTGCCAGCGCTCTTTCCAGCCGCCCTTTTCAAACAGCCAGATGGCCTCAATGGCATAGGCGCGGCTGCCCTGGTGGCCGCGGCCCTCTTCGATGCTGGCGGCCTCGTGCAGCGTGTCCAGCACGCGGCCCTCGCGGACGCACTGCCAGATGCCGGCGGCCAGCTCGGAGCGCTGGCGCTGCTCGTCGTTGTCGTCGGCGGCGCCGCCGGCCTCGTCGGCACCGGGCCGCGCCTGGTGGCTGGTGGACTGCAGGCCTCGGCCCCATTCGCCGCGGCCGAGGCGGTACAGGATGCGGCCCAGCGTCTGAAAGGCCACGCAGCGCTGGGCGGGCACGGCGCTGCGGGCCAGGCGGGCCAGCTCGCCCACGGTGTAGCCGGCGGCCTCGGGGGCCAGGCCGTGGTGGTGCAGGCCCTTTGAGACGGGGATGGCGCGCGACGCGCGCGGCGGCACCAGGCGGCCGCGGAAGTCGAAGCGCAGCTGCGACACGGCCACGGACGCCTGGCCCGGGTAGTAGGGCGACTCGCGGTCGGCCGGCGAGTCGGCCGTCGGCAGGGGGGCCATCCAGGCGAGGCGGGCCGGGTCCGCCGGCAGGTTGGGGAAGTACTTGGCGTGCAGGTGCTGCAGAAAGTCGGGGTCGGCCGGGTCGAGGTCGGGGACGCCCGGCGACTTTGGAAAGTGCATCTGCGAGGCCGCGGGCGCGTGGCCGTGGCCGTGGCCGTGGTCGTGGTCGTGGTCGCGGTCGTGGTCGCGGTCGTGGTCGTGGCCGTGGAACACCGCTTCGGGGGAGGAGATGGGAGCCAGCTGAGTCGGAGGGGGCGGTGCGCGGTCGAGGAGGACGTCGTTGTCACCGCCGCCGTCGTCGCCGCCGCCGCCGCCGCCGTCGCCGCCGCCGTCGTCTGCCTCCGCCTCGTCTTCCACCGTTGGCGCCGGCGGCACGGCAAAGGAGACGGCTTTGGCTGCCGTCCTGCACTTCTTGTCCGTGTCTGCCTCGTCTTGGATGCGAATCGCTGGCGGACTGGGCCGTGCGGGCGTGTCCCCGAGCAGGTGGGAGGCGTCGTTGCTGCCGTCGTCCAGGTTGGCCCGGCGGAGCAGGATCTGCAGCAGCGCGGGGTCGAGGTTCGAGAGCAGCTCCTCGCGCGTCTGCTCAATCTCTCGGGGGTCCATCTGGCTGAGCCTCTCCCGGTTCTCGCGGTCGATGCTCAGCTGCTCACTGCTGGGCCGGCCAGGTGGCGCCGGGGCCGGGGCCGGGCTCGGGTTCGGATTCGGAATCGCGCTCGCTGCCCCGGACGGCGAGGCCGCAGTCTGGCGCTGCTGCTTAAAGGTGGAGGCAAACCGGGTTCGTTTCTTGGGCTGCGGAAACCCAGACGCGGTGGGCTGCGGCGTCGGAAACGACGGAGGACGCGCCGCGCCCACCTTGCGCTCCTGCACATCCAGTATCTTGAGCGAGCCGTCCATTTTCTGGGCTTTGTTTTGGGGGGGGGGGGGCGCTTTCGGCGTGTGCGGGTTGTCGACGTGTGGGTGAGATGAATGCTGCCCAGGAGGATCCGTTCGAATCTTTGCACAGCCACATCCATTTAAGGTTGCGGCTGGTGGGAGAACTGAGCCACATCAGTGGTGCATTAGCGCCGATCCAGCGCCCGATGTTCCATCCATCAAAAAGAGCACCCTATCATCCCAACCTTGGACCAGGGGCCAATCAGCGCCCGGAACAGGCCTTGTTTCGTTTAGATAAGGTGAGACCGAATCTTCTGTACGCATCCGTGTACATTGTACGGAGTAATGAGTACAGGCACGAGTGCAGCTCGCTTTCGTGTTTTGCCCATGATGGACCCTTGCCGCTGTGTGCACACTCATCCTCGCCTTTTTCCATGTCTGCTCTTTTCAGCAGTCCTGAGCGAGCAGCAGATGCGACACGCCAGGCGCAGACCCAAGGTGCCAACCCAGCCTGATCAGCTCCTTTCAGGGCTACGATCTTCAGAGCAGGCATGTATCTTACTTGTCGCGCGTACACGGCACCCGTTTCTGCATGCGCGCAAACGGCACACTGAAAACTTGTGCCTGGGAACCGCCACTCCAGACACCCCCCCCTGTCTGGACTTGCCGCACGCTTGCACAGACGCGGTTGGCACGGGCCCCACACGGCGGGTAAGGGATGTTTTGCGGTAACTCCTCGTACCGTTCTCTCGCCTCGTACCCGGCCACTGTGCCGTTGAGCACAGGTACCCTCCACCTTCCCCACGCCAGCTGGCCCTGCTGGAAACTGTCCGAAAACAGTCCAATCACAACGAACACACCTTTCATAAATAAACTAATCAAACACAAACCGCCACACTACGCCCCGGAACCGCTACGCGGGCTTCGCTTCCCTTGCCATGCAGAAAAACAAGATACGTATCTTACTCCGTAATCCCGCACATACACTGTCCTCCGTTTTTGATTTTTGCCCTGTCCCGCCCGGACCTCTTTTCTGCTGTGTGTGTGTGTGTGTGTGTGTGTGTGCGCCTTCTGGGCATATGACGACGACAGCACACTGTCACCGCCCATAATCCTCTTTTTTTTTTAGCCGCACGCCCCCCTCGCTGGTCGCGGTCGCTCCTGCCTGCTGGTCTCAGCTGCCCATGTTGCCTTTCGCCCCGCAGAGAGCGACTTGATGCCGGTCTTCTCTCTCTCTCTCTGTGCCCTTGGGGCTGGCTGCGTGTAATCAATCGCTCGCTCGCTCGCCTTGGCCGGCCTGCCTGCCTTCTGCACCACAACGCCCCCCCCCCCCCCCCCCTCCTCCCCCCGGTCCCCGTGCTTCGTCCAGACCCAACCGGCGGTTGCTTGGTCGTTTGCTCTTGCTCGGGATGGGTGGATGTGGTGGTGTCTTCGTGGTTCTGTGGTCGCTCCGGGTTTCCTGCCCTTTTTGTCTGCCCGGTGCCTTTCCCTTCCTTTCGTAGTCCCTTCCTCCCCCCCCCCCCCCCTTTGCCTGTGTTCCTTTTCTTGTCTTTCTTTGCCCGTCCTGTTCCTTCCTCCGTCCCCTGGCCCGTCCTCTCGTTTTTCTACTCTGGCCGTGTTTCGCTCCGCTTGTTCCATGCTAACACTCTCTCACTCTCACTCTGCCGCCCTCAAAAAGCGAAGCCATTTCTCTCTCTCTCTTCCCCCCCCCCCCCCTCCCCATATCTATTATTTCTCATACCCGATGCGCCCCTTTTACGCCTTGTTTCTTCCTCATCTTCATCTACCACCACCAATTTTCTCCCACCAAAAAAAAAAACACCGCCTGACAACCCAACTTTTCCATTTCTCTCACTCTTTCATCATCAAATCGCGACCCTTTTACCATCGCCAGCATCGCAAAAATCTCATCATTTGATTCTCGCGCAATCTGGGCTTCCACCCGCTGGCTTTTTAGCAGCCCTTCCCCCCCCCCATCCCCCTCCCCACGCCCCTAATCTTTCCATAGCTGCAAAGCAGCGCCTTTCTAGCAACCAAATCTCTGGCAGCGCAGTTTTGAGGCTATTTTGGCAGCTGCGCCTGTCTACAGCCCAATTCGGCACACGGCCCTTTTGCAGCTCAACTCCCTCCCATCACTAGCTCCTCGCCACGCTGGCCCTTTTGAAACCAGAGGGAGAGCACCCCCTTCTCCAATTTCTCTCTCTCTCTCCCGCCCCCCCCCCCCCCAAAAAAAAAAACAACCCACTAGAAAACGAAGCATAATACTGCAGAACTGCGCATTTCAGCAACGCACCTGATTGGCCCACTAGCATCACCACTCCCATTTCGCGACCACATCCCACATCCCACGATCCACGATCCACGCCCCCATATACATTGGCAGCAACTGCACAACCAACCCACCAATGCATGTGTTACAGTAGCCATTCTTGCTGCTTTTTTGTGTTGCTCTTCTTTTATTTTGTGTCGGGAGTGATCGCCAGCCCTTCTCCGCCAGTGGGCTCGTTTCACTACTACCAAGGCAGCAGCTGGACGCCGACACTTTGCGCCACAGCTGCCGTTTGGCAACGTCATGGCTGGTGGTGGAGGTGGTGATGTTGAGATGAGCAATTGCCACTACAGCTCCTCGCCCGAACTATCTTCGCTTCCCTCAGATTCCCCGTCCGAGCCGGGGTCGCCATCAAGGCTCGAGCAAAGCCGCACAAGTCTAGGCCTTCACTCGGACAACGACACGGCCGCCGACGTCGTCGCCACCGCACCGCGCTTTTCCTTTCCGCAGCAGGCTTCGCCGCACGCAGCATCCGCCCTGCTGCAGTCCTTTTCGCTCGACGCCGTCCGCCTCACCAAGGAGGGCATTCCCAGAAAAAAGCCCGGTCGCAAGCCTGGTATGGTCATCAAGAAAGCGAGCGACGGCACCGCAGCCGCTTCCCCCTCGGCCACCGCCGCCGGCTCGGGGGTCGAGGCAGTCAAGACGCGCCGACCGCGCAAACTCAAGGACCCGAGCGTGCCCACCATTCCTCGACGGAAGCGCATCCCCCCGCCGGACCCCCCCGCAGATACCTCCGCGCCCGCCCTCGCCTCTCCACAGCAGCTCGCCTCTGGCCTCCAGCCCAAGACCGAGCTCACGTCCATGCGCATGGACATTGACCCGCGTCGCGCCACCACCACTCCCGCCTCGGCCTCCGCTCTCGCCCAGCAGCAGCAGCTGCCGCCGCCGCCGCCGCCGCTGGTACGCCCGGGCCAGCAGCCCTCGCGCCAGCCTCCTCGGCAACCTCCGCTCACCATGGTCGACAAGATGCCCAAGCGGGAGGCCATCCCGAGCTCCATGATGAGCATCCTCAACGCCGATGACGCTCCCAGCGCTCGCTCGCCTTCTCTCACACCCGCCTCCACGGCGCCCGCCCGCTCGTCCGGCCAGAACTACGACCCGGTGCGCTCGTCCAACTACGATCCCGTCCGTGAAACCATGCTCTCACGTGACCCCTACGGCACTGGCCCGCTGGGCTCACCGCGAGCACCAACACAACCCGCCAACCGCACCAGTGCCAGCGCGTCACCCTCCATTGCCAGCCTGGTCGATCCCGCTCCCGTGCCGCTGACGCGCTCGCCCGTCGCCGCCCCCGCTACCGCCTCTCTCCAGGCGTCGCCTCAGGCGTACAGCTTCCCCGCAACGGCGGCTGCTGCTTCTGCTGCTGCTGCTGCTGCTGCTGCCGCGTCTTCTTCTTCTTCGTCTTCTTCCTCTTCCCAAGCGCAACAGGCCCGCTTCCACGGCCACGTTCTCTCTCAGCCTCCCTCGCCATCTCCTTCGCCTGCTATTCGCAATATAGTGGGCCCGTCTCCTGTCTCGCATCCTCAAGCGAGCCTGAAAAAATCTTCCTCCACATCATCCTCCGCTTCGCAGGCCCCGACCATGCGGCCTGCCCCGCTGCCTACAGCCGCAGCATCTACCGCGGCACCGCAACCGGCACTCGCCACGTCGGCAGAACTGTCCTTTACCAAATCCACTTCCTCGGTGGTCAAGGGCGATGCTGGCAGCCAAAAGTCGCACAGCCGACCCTCTCCGGCACCGCCCCTGCCCGGCTCCTCCAAGTCGACCACGGCCAAATCCACATCTGCCAAGTCTGCTTCTCAAAAGGGCACCAGCGCGAAAGCGGGCGCTGCCGCCGCTGCCGCCGCTTCTGACAAGGCAGCCGAAAAGTCCTCGCACAAGCTCTCGGACAAGGCTTCGGAAAAGGCCGCGGCGTCAAGGCATTCTGACAAGCAATCTGACAAGCATTCTGACCGAGCTACGACGTCCTTTAAAGACGTGGCCATGTCAGGTCTGAGCAATGGCGCCGCAACAGCACCAGCAGCACCAGCAGCAACAACAACAACAACGACAACAACAACAGGACCTCTGATCAAGAAATTCTCATCCATCCTACAACAGGAGCGCGGCGGAAAACAGAACAAGACCTCGACGGCGGCAACATCGTCCCCCAAGTTGTCCAGTCTCCGGGAAGACACGGCCACGCAGCCCATGGTGCTGGATCCCCCAACGGCACATGGGAGCAACGGCAACACCGGCAGCGGCAATGCCAATGGCGAGGGTGAGCGCTCTATCCTCGACTTTGGCAAGGCCCGGCCCGGCGAAGAGCATGAGGTGCCGTCGATCGTGCTGCATGTTCCGCTTGTCGTGGGCGAAAACAACAAGTACATCAACTTTATGCGCATGGCCGAAGACCGCTACGGCTGGGACGCCCTGCACCCGCGACTGGCCGCCCATCGCGACCGCAAGCTGCGCATCGCCGCCGCCTCTGCCGCCCTGGAGAGGAACGGGTCGGGGCGGGAGTCTGGCGACGAAATGACCGACGACATGCAGTCCGGCGACGAAGGCAGCAACGACGAAAACGGCGGCCCCGGCGAAAACGGAACAAACGCTGCTAACACCAGCGGGCCCGAAGATCTACCGGTCAAGCCTGTGCGGAAGAAGCGTGTCTTCAAGGAGGACGAGTACGACAAGGACGACGATTTTGTCGACGATTCCGAGCTGCTCTGGGAAGAACAGGCTGCCGCCAGCCGCGACGGCTTCTTTGTGTACTCCGGCCCTCTTGTGCCGGAGGAAGAGAAGCCCGCTGCAGAGTGAGTTTTGGTTCTTTTCTTTTCTTGCAGGCGTCATGGGCGGCACTAACTCATTACAGGGCAAACCCTCCAACCAAACGTGGCCGGGGATCTCGGGGAGGACGTGGCGGTGCGGCTCGAACCACCACCGCCCGATCGACGACAGGCCGCGGCGCCGGGGCAACTGGCTCGCGTGCCAGCACCACCACGCGCAAACCGCGCATTACCAAGCAAGAAAAGGAACAGCGTGAGCGTGAAAAGGCCGACCACGACAAGCTGTCGTCTTCTTCAAAAGCAGCCAGCAACATGGGCCTCGCCGGAGCTGCCACTCCGTCGTTTTCCATCAGCATGGCTGTTGATGCGTAAATCAACAAGTGTCAAACCGATGGCTTTTGAGCCATCTTTGGGCCAGCCTTGAATATTTCTTTTTATTCCTTTTGTCCGTGGTCCGACCCGGCTGAACAGCTCTGTTTATTTGTCCGTGGTTCAACCCGGCTGATCGCTCTGTTTAATTTGGGCCTTTTTCGGTGGCTGCACCCGAATCTTGACGTGGAGGCTGAGAGTTGCCATGCCTCGCCGTTGGCTGTGTGCGATTAAATTACTTGACGACTTTCTTTTGGACGTTTTCTTTGTCTCTCTTAGCTGCCTCGCGTGGCGTTGTGGGAACGATGCCCATTGCCATCGCGGAAGCAGCAAAGATCAATTTTGGGATCTAAAACAAGGCGGCGGCGTTCTGGTACATGCAGCATTATACCTGTAATGTGTGGCCTTTACAGCGATGACTATTGTTTGATAGTGTCAGGTGTCAAGGCGGCGGGAAACATGTCATATGAATGGGATAGCGTGTCGGATTATTGCACATCGTACCATGTGATCATATTCAGGATTCTTTTTCTTGTGATGTGCTTTAAATATATAGAAGCTTTCATAATAAGATTATAATATAAAAATCATACACGAAACGCTGCACGGACAAATAAAATAGCTGTACAGGTATACCCGGCAACAAGTTCGAACGGGTTTCATACCCTCAAGTACAGCATAGTTTGCGCCGTAAACAAAGTTGAAAAGAAAACATCGTCATCGACTGAGTGAATCGACAAAAACGGCAACTCTCCTTGTAGAAATGTCTTAGCTGGGGTGGGGAAAAAGATACGTCATTTTTCCTTGGTAGCGGACTTGCCGCAGAAAGACGCCGGGGCAACGAACAGGCCGGACAAAGAAGAGCAGTGTTAGAAAGTACACAAAAGTAGAAAAAGGGCGCTGTAAGTGACAGTCTTACAGCTCAGATATCCCACCTTGGACTCGAACTCGATGACATTTTGGTATCTGCGCCCGGTTTTTTTCAGCTCTCGGCGGTTACGGAGTATACGGCACTTGCGTAACTCGCACGTTTGTTCAGTAGCTGGGCTGTGTCTTTTACTGGCACAGTGCGCTGTTGCGCCCCGCGAGAAGCTGTTTTGCAGGCCAGGCCCCCCCCCTATAAGATACAGTGCGGGAAGTAGCATTATCTTCTGCCGCAATACCGGGAGACTCGCTGGCGCCGTTTACGACAGCGGCAGGAAGGCACGACCGCAGCAACCCGCTGATCCTGTGCGTTTCTGACACGAGCATGAGTTGCGCCTCCCCCCTCTACTCCTAAAAGCTGCGCCGCGCTTCCGGGTCTCCCTTTGTTTCTGCGGGTATATCCTACCCCTCGTCCCATTCCTGATACATATCACTACTCTGCTCTTCTCTTTTCGTTGCCGTTGCCCATTTTCTCCGCCTGCACTGCCTCTTGTCTTCTGGGAAGATCGTCTCTGGCGCAACGCAAACGGGTGCCGAGCAACATTTCTCTCCCCTTGGGTCTGGGACCAATCTAAAGCGACAGTGAGACAGTGAGACAGTTTCCTTTTCTGCTTCGGCGTTTCATCAACAATTCTCACCACAACTCGGATCTGCGCAAAGAGTCGGCCATGAGACGGTAGGATCGATTGCCCTTTTTTTTTTCTTCTCTCGACAATTGGCATCGCTCGCGACAAATCGCAAGTGCGCCGCGACACATGACGTCAGTCAAGCTGCCATACACGACCGCCGCCGGCTCTGTTGCTGCCGGCGGCGGCGGCGGCGGCGGCGGCGGCATCGATGTCGGGGGCGCATCCGGAAGCGTCAACGGCTACCTCCCCGGCGGCCAGAGTCACCAACATCATCAACAGACCATGCCCGTATCGCCGGCCTCCTACCACGATCGCAACAACACTGCCGAGTTTTATCGCGGGGACGATGCCGGTCTCACGCTGCTCAACACGCGCGCCAACGGCCACCTCCTTCCGGGCGGTACGGCAACCGTCCGCGCGGTCTCTTCGAATTCTGCTCCGGCCTCTCACCCCCCCGACGGCCCCAGCGCCGAGCCCAACCGGTACAGCAGCTACAGTTACGGAAGCGGCAGCTATGCCTCTCAAGGGAAGTCGCCTGCCCCCATGCACCGGCCCGGCATGGCCGCAACGGACGGTGATGCGAGCCTGGGCCGCTTTACCGAAGAGTGGGGTGCGACGCGGAGGGGCAGCTCACTCCTGCTGGACGACGCAGGACGCCGAGGACTAGGACTCGGCGAGGCTGGTGCAGGCATCGGCAGCGGCGGCAGCAACGATGGCAGCAGCAGCATCCAGACGCCGGGACGGTCAAACACACTCAAGAAAAAGTCGGCGATCCGCCGCAGCTCTAGCTTGCACCGCAACAGCAGTCGCCGCAGCATGAAGGCTGGCAGTGTCCGCAGCCTGGCACTGCAGAACCGTCACGACCCGGGCGAGACGCACAGCGCATTCTACTGTCCTGTGCCGACAAAGGGCAACCCGACAGAGGCACTGGCCAACCGCTTCCAGTGTATGTTTTTTTTGTTCTTTTTTTTTTGTCTTTCTCCTTCTACTCATTTCTAATCGAACAATCAGCGTGGAGAAAGATTCTCAAGGACTTGATCGCCTACCACCGGGAAATCCAGAACCACTACGAACAACGCGCCAAGTCCCTACAGAAGCTCTTGGGCAGTCTCAACAACATGTCCCTACCTCCGGGGTTTCTTGTCAGCGGGGGTCTAGACGACGCAGCGCAAGTCCTTCGCAACTCTCACAAGCAGGGTGTCCTGGAGGCCACCAAGGCGCGCGAGATTGAAGACGAAGTCATCCTGGCCCTGACAGGGCTGCGCAGCGACCTGAACCAGAAGATCAAGGAGATCAAGAACATCTCGGGCGATTTCCGCAACTCCGTCGACAAGGAGATGGATGCCACCAAGAGAGCCGTCAAGAACCTCCAGGAAGCCATTGGCCAGGCCGAGCTGGACTCTTCCCTCACGACCGGCCGGCAAGACCCGTATCTCTTGCGCCTGGCCGCCGACCGCCAGCTCGAACGCCAGCTGCAGGAGGAGAACTACCTCCACCAAGCCTACCTGAACATTGAACGGTCGGGCCGCGAACTCGAGTCCATTGTGGTTGGCGAGATCCAAAAGTCGTACAATGCGTATGCGAGCATCCTGAAGCGAGAGGCTGGCCTCGCCTGGTCAACGGTCGAGGAGCTCCGTGCTGGTCCTGTGAGCATGCCCAAAGACCAAGAATGGGTGTCCTTTATCCAGCAGAGCGATCAGTTTATCAGTCCGGACGTGCCTATACGCTCGTTTCAGCACATCCACTACCCCGGCCAGGACCATTACACCTGCCAAGAAATCCGGTCGGGCCTGTTGGAACGCAAGAGCAAGTACCTCAAGAGCTACACGGCAGGCTGGTACGTGCTGTCGCCCACGCACTTGCACGAGTTCAAGTCGGCGGACAAGATGCAGGCGCCCGTCATGTCGCTCTATCTGCCGGAGCAGAAACTGGGATCCCACTCGAGCGCGACGGCCTCTTCCAGCAAGTTTGTCCTCAAGGGCCGCCAGACGGGCTCGCTGCACCGCGGCCACACCTGGGTGTTCCGGGCGGAGAGCTACGACGCCATGATGGCCTGGTACGAAGACATTCGCGAACTCACCGAGAAGCCTCTGCAGGAACAGAGTGCCTACGCGCGCGGGCAGCAGCATTCTAGAAGTCTCAGCCGCTCGTCGCAGCGCACGTACAGCAGTGATGGCGTTGTCAACGAGGACGACGAAGTGCCGTTTGCCACAAACTCGCCGGCTGCGTCTTCGACGGTGGCCTTGGGCGTCGGTACCGCAGGAATAGCACCGGTGGCGGCGGCGGCGGCGGCGGCGGCGGCCGAAGTGGGCGGTGGTGCCAACAGCAACGACACGCCTGCTGACGAGTCGTTCATGGGCGGCGCCGGTGCTCAGAGACAGCAGCTGCACCAGAACCATCTTCAGCCTCCGCCGTCCGCTGCTCGGCGCCCCTCGCCCGGTGGCCGCTTCCCGTCAGATCTTCAGGTGAATGCACAGAGAGGTTTGCAGCTGCAAGCAGAAGGGGCCATTCCCCTCTCTCCGACCAGTGCTACCGGATCTGGATCCGGCAATGGCTCTGATGTGGGCACCGCCTCCTATGCTGCGCCGCCGGGAAACCAGCCGGAAGCGACGGCAAACCATGGGTACCCAGCAGCGACGGCCAGCCATGGGTACCCAGCAGCGCCGCAAGACCTTGACCAGACCCAGCTTCAGAACCAGCAGCACTTTTACAGCAACGGCCAGGCGGCGAATGGCGTGGCCGGCCTCAATGGCGTTCAAGGTGATAAAAGGGCTTGGGGGGAGCAGACGTCGGCGGCCGATGAGGAGAGCGCGCAAAGACAAGCGGTCCCTACATATGCCTCCGACGCTCGCGACGGCACACCCACACAGTCAAACGCGACATCCCGGCCTCTTGCAAAGGATGTGCCCGAGGAGAACGCCGCCTTGAGCCGCAAGGGGAGTGAGGCTGTGACCATTTCAGGAATCCACATTCCCGGCGACTTCCCACAAGGGCCCAGCGCCTGATTTTAGGTAGTATTGACGTTTCTATCACGTATTATGCGCTTTCTGGTCCGTGTCTCTGCGTGTGAAAGGTTTATGTGAAAGGGTTATGCCAGGTTCGGAGGGGGGGGGGCCTTGATTTTACTACGTTTTTGATATTTCCAAGGTGGGCCTTATGCACTATGATCGGGCGGCCAGATGACAAGGAATCGGCAGAGCAAGGCCGCGTGTATATCTGGGCATATATGGGCCATGTGAGAGACTACTTGAATGGAGTACGTTTTACGCAATGGCAGCCGTCTGAATCATGCTGGAGTACCCAAGCAGGCGCCGGGTTTCTTTCGTATGCCGGCCAATACTCGTCCGCAAATTTGGCTGGGGATGTCCGGCCGGGATCAACGCAGCAACCTCTCCATCTGTGATTGGCTTGCTGTGTAGCGTAGGCATCGAGAGTGCTGTGCAAGACATGCAGTGAAAGGCGAGGTCTTGAGAATGACTGCAGAATGACTGCAGACTGACTGGAACAGACTTACTGGATTGAATGACTGATTGACTGACTGGAACAAATGATTGGAGCATAATGACTGGATAGAATGCTAAAGACGGATCGTGACGCATCGCAAAGTGCCTAGAAATAGAACAGATATAGGCAGGCACAAAGGGTAGATGAGCCTCGCCCAAGACGCGATCCGAAAAGGATGCAAACCAGTGACGCTTTGCTTTGCTTCTCGCCAAGTCCGAGAACACTGCATCAACGCGCATCGCTCAGAATGGACGTCTAGTCCCTTTCCCTGGCCAGGCAAGACAACGACGTCTCGCAACTGCCGTGCACAGCAGGCACGGGTTTGCGGAAGGAACGACACGCAGCGGGGCGCTCTGCCATCGCTCCTCCCCCCCCCTGCCGGAAACCCTTGCCGCCAAGGCGTTCCTTCCTTACTTGGGTGCTGTAGTTCTGTCTCCTTCAACGTCAAGTCCTTAACAGTTCCAATTCAACCTCTCCTTTCTTGACAGGCAGACAGGGGCTCTGGTCTGTCCTGCGTTCAACCTCACGAGACACAACCGCTTCCCGGACAGCCAGCCCCTGTTCCCTGATCGCTTCTATGGATTGAACTCTGCCTCGCTGCCGTCTTTCCGGCCCTCTCTCGAAACACCTTGATCCTGGCCGAGATCTCGACGTCTCAAAGACCATGCCTTCTTTGCCTGGGCCTTCCTCGTATCGCGAGCCCTGGAATCGCCGAGGTGTGTGCACCCCCAAGCCGCGTCTGACGAGATGCCAGCGCAGCAACGGGGAGCGAGGGCGAGTGGCACACGGCTACCAAGAGGTGGCGGCCATGGTGACGCGCAGCAACGGGGAGCGATGGCGAGGAGGGGGAAGGGGGGGAAGCCCTGGAACGCAGTGAATTCGTTTCCTGCCGATGGCCCTCGAGCAGCACCACCGGCCAGGCACCCCCGGCCACACCTCGCCTGAGAGCCAATCTCCAGTGAGCGGCAACACATGCTGCGGCCAGCTCTCGGCTTGTTGCGACATCCCTGACCCGTTCTCGGCCTTGTGCTCCCGACCTGCATCTGCTTCTCGGCCTTGTGCTCCCGACCCGCGTCTGTTTCTCCGCCTGTCTGTGCTGCCCTGGCCCGCCCCGTGGGCGAGGCGACCATCAGCAAGGATATGATGACCGGAATCCGCGCAAGCATCGACTAGGACGCCAGCACGGATCCGTTGCGACTGATGCGTCTATTCTTGGCTGCTCTTGTCCGACACTGGCGGGCTGGACGCAGTCCACTGTCCCCAAGTCGCTGTCTGCCGCCGACTGGTGCATATCCATCCGTCTTGTCTCTCACAGTCGTCTGTGCCTGCCCACAGACGCCCGCAGACGGGCAGATCAACGCCTCTCCCCCCATGTCTCTCTCTCAGGCCTTCAGCGTGGCGTCGTACCGACCTTTTGCCTTTGCATATCAGCCGCGAGACCATTGTGCCCTTTATCTACCCCCTCTCCTGCATTTTCTGCTAGAGTTTCTGTTCTACGAGACTACGTCTATGCTGCTGCTTGCACTTTGGTCGTTGTCGTCGTCTGTCTGCTGTGCCGCCTGTCGGATAATCCGCCGTCCTTTGAGAGTTACTTCATATGCGCCCCCCCGGTCCTGCTCTTTTCTTGGTGACCTCCCCCCTCCCGGAAGCTTGACAGAATGGCTCCCCGGGAGAGACGGCGGTCTTCACCGCATCCCGGCATCCCGGACGCGGACGATGAGTTCCGAATTGCCACCGAAGCCATGCAAAAGGCCGCCAACGCCATGATTGCTGCCACCGAGTCCTTCAGAAATCAGTTCAAGCAGCAAGAGGCCAACAGCGGCCAAGCATCTCAACCCACAAGACGCCGACCGGCCTCGTATCAGGCCTACCGTCCCACAGGCGAGACGGATTCGGCAGCGGTGGCGGTGCGCCCACCATTTGACGGCGCCGGCCCCTTCAGAAGCCGCACCGGCAGTCTCTCCAATGTAGGCGGATCATTCCCGATAAAGCCGCCCACCATGCCGCCATCTTTTGTCCGGAAGAGAGACAGCAGCCGGCCGATGCTCAAGCAGAAAGCGCAGGCCACACGCTGCGAGCCGAAAGCCAGCTCCGGGTCTCTGCCGGCGACGCCGATCCCAGCTCATGCCCATTTGTTCCCCAAGTTCGACGAAGAAGCAGCAGCGCAGGACGGTTCCGGCCTGGGGCCTGCTGAGGCTCCCGGACCTGCATCTGTCTCTTCCGTGCTCCCGCCTTGCCCGTCACTAGGAGGCAGCCCGCTGCAGCCAAGGCCATACAATTCTGACCAGCACACGCCTCCGCCCTCGCGGCCGCGATCTCGGCAGATGGCTTGGCCCTCCACCGCAAAGGTGTCGCGGGCACCTATCTCGGGTTACCCCCCGTCGCGGCGACTCACTCCTCCTACGATGCTGCCACCGCCACTGTCGTACCGTCAGCAAACAGGGACCGGCCGTCGGCCGTCTGTGACATCGCACGTGGACTTGCTCGAAGCGGCTTCGCGGCTGAAATATTCGCAGTTCTACCAGGGCGGCTCGCAGAAAGTTACCACAAACTCCGGAGCAGTGGTTGAAGCGGGTCCTGCCGATGCGCAACCCGGGGAGTCGGAGCCGGAACCGGAGCCTGAGCGAGAGCCACCAGAACCAGAACCAGAACCAGAGCCGGAACTGGAACCGGAACCGGTCCTGCAGATCGGCCGGTACACATACGTGCGCTCAGACGCCGACGATTTTGGGCGGTCCCTGATTCGCGACGACGGCGCGCGCCGCTACACGACGTTGCCTCTCGGCCGCCGCTTCAGCCGCCACCGCCGTTACTTGCGTCAACGGCAAAAGAAGAGCCGGAGCACGCGGCCGCACGGCTTCTCGCTCCTCCACGAAGGCTGCTTTGTGCTCATCATCTGCGTGGCACAGATGCTGATGCTGGCCGGGATCGCCCAGGCCCTGGTGCCGGCCAGCATCATGGGCCGGTCCTTTCCCGACACCGGCCCCGGGGAGCTGGCCTGGTACTCGGCCGCTTACGGCCTCACGTCCGGCACCTTTGTCCTGCCAGCGGGCCGCCTGGGCGACATCTTTGGCCACCGCCGCCTCTTTGTCCTTGGCTTCCTCTGGTTTGCCGCGTGGAGTCTCATGGCCGGCTTTGCCGCACACGTGCAAGAAGCTGGCGGCAGCGGCGGCAGCGGCGGCAGCGGCGGCGGCGGCGGCGTCCACCCACACAGGGGGACAATCTTCTTCATCGTCTGCCGAGCCATGCAGGGCATCGGCCCAGCCATTCTCGTCCCCAACGGCCAGGCCATGCTCGGCCGCGCCTACAAGCCTGGCCCGCGCAAGAACCTGGTCATGTGTCTGTTCGGCGCGGCCGCGCCGCTGGGGTTTGTCGCGGGCGCCGTCATGTCGTCGCTGTTTGCGGTGCGCGCCTCCTGGTCATGGGCGTTTTGGACCACGGCGGCAGCGTGCGTGGCCCTTGCCCCGGTGAGTGTGCTCGTCATGCCCCTGGATCCGCGCACCAACGGCCTGGCCATGGACGGCGACGGCGAGGGCGAGGGCGAGGGCGAGGGCAACGGCGACGGAGAGGACGAGGACAAAGACGAGAACGAGGGCCAGGACCATCTTGGCGTCTCCAACAGGCCCCCCGGGAAAGAGGCGGCGCGGCAGACTGCGGTGGAGGAGAGCCTCTGGGTTCGCCTGGACGCGGTCGGCATGATCCTCGGCGTGTCAGGGCTCGTCCTGGTCAACTTTGCCTGCAACCAGGCACCGATTGTGGGCTGGCACACGCCGTACACATACTTTCTGCTCCTCATCGGCCTGCTCGTGCTGGCGGCCTTTGCCTATGTCGAAGGCGTGCAGGCGCGCTACCCGCTGGTGCCCTTGGCGGCCATGCGGCCGACGACCAACTTTGTGCTCGGCTGCACGGCGGCCGGCTGGGGCTGCTTCTCGGTCTGGGTCTACTACGCGGTGTCGACGTTTGAGAACCTGCGCGGCTGGTCGCCGCTGCTGACGAGCGCCGCCTTTGCCCCGGCCCCGGCGACGGGCCTGGCCGCCAGCCTGGTCACGGGGCTGCTCTTCAGCCGCGGCGTGCGGCCGCACTGGGTCATGCTGGCCAGCATGTGTGCCTTTTTCGCCGGCAGCGTGCTCTTTGCCACGGCGCCGCCCACGCAGCGCTACTGGTACGGCTCCTTCTTCTCCATCCTGGTCATGCCCTTTGGCATGGACATGAGCAACCCGGCCGCCATCATCCTGCTGAGCAACAGCGTCGGCCGGCACCACCAGGGCATTGCCGCCAGCCTGGTCGTGACCGTGGTCAACTACTCCATCTCGCTGGCGCTGGGCCTCGCCGGCACCGTGGAGGCCGCCGTGATGTCCGACCCGGCCCGCCACAGCGTCCTGGCCGGATACCGCGCTGCGCAGTATTTTGGACTCGGCCTCGGTGCCTTTGGCATGATCCTGGGCACGGCCTTTCTGCTGCAGGCCTATGTGGCTTCGCGGCCGTCCTCTCAAGCGGAGGAACACGCCCCCTAGGGAGGGGGGGAAAGGGAAAGGGGGAGGGGAAGAATACGCCTAATTCTAGGAGGTGGAAGCAGCGCATGGATATAAAAATGTTTTTAGAAACGATAAACGGCCATCTCTAGACAAGTAGCCTCTCTGAAACAAAACACGGATGAAAGCAAAACTCCCAAAATATCCTGGACCGATCCGAAACGCCCAACACTATTTTCTCTCCGCCTCCAACCTTGTTCAGTGTTATGCCCCTCTCGTTTTATGACAGTGTTCAGAGTTGTGCCGTGCCTCTCATTTTTTGAGCAGTGTCCTGCGATATGCCAAAGATCCGTCTGGAGAAGATGTTGCGTCCCCGTGAATGTACTGTAATCCTTTCTGAACTGCGTGCGCAAGCCGGAGCGTGACAAGGGCTACTGCGATGGGTTTTTTTTCAGCCCCGGAAGCTTCCGCGGCCGCCGCGGCTGCCACCGCCACGGCCGCCCGAGGAGAACCCCCGGCCGCCGCCA
The DNA here is from genome assembly GCA_019925645.1 of Graphilbum cf. rectangulosporium. Lineage (NCBI taxonomy): Eukaryota > Fungi > Ascomycota > Sordariomycetes > Ophiostomatales > Ophiostomataceae > Graphilbum > Graphilbum cf. rectangulosporium. The sequence continues at coordinate 274,005 of JADHKI010000004.1, forward strand.
CGACCGCTGCTGAAGCCGCCGCTGCCGCCACGGCCGCCAAAGCCGCCGCCGCCACGACCGCCGCCGGCGCCGCCACGGAAGCCGCCGCCTCCACGGGGCCCGCCACGGCCGCGACCGCCGCCGCGACCGCCGCCACGACCGCCGCCGAAGCCGCCACGGCCCCCGGGCCCGCTGCCGGGCTTGCGGACGCGCTTGACCTCGGAGCCGGGCGGGGGCTTGGGCTTGGGGATGAAGCGCTCGGTGGGCAGCAGCTTGTCGCTGGAGAGGAAGAAGCGGTCGCCGGGGTGGAAGCTGGTGGCCTGGATGCCCTCGGAGGGCTTGATGGTGAAGTAGACCTGGTTGAGGGGCCCGAGGATCTCGTCGACCTTGCCAATGTTGGTCTTGTTCTCGAGGAACACAAAGGCGTTGAACTGCGGCACCTTGCTCGCGTTGACGCTCTTGCACACCATCTCGCCCTCGCACGCGTGCAGGAACTGGCCCATCTCGACCACCGACGCCGGCGGGCCCATGTCGCGCGGAGCAAAGCCGCCACGGCCTGCCGAGTGAGTTTTTGTTATGAAAAAAAGAAGAAGAAAAAAGAAGAAGAAAAAAGACAAGAAAAAAGACAAGAAAAAAGACTTACCACCACGGCCGCCAAAGCCGCCGCGACCGCGCGGGGCGCCTCCTCGGAATGACATGGCGTCAGGAATTGACAAGAGAATATGAACCGGAGAGGTCGGGCGGGCACAACAGAGCAGTCGGGGGGGCGCCTGTTGTCGGAGGGGGGGTGAGTTGTTGTGTATGAATGGGGAGCTTTGCCGTGAACCTTGGGGAATTTTTTTCCTCTGCTTTTTTTGTGGTGCAGGCCGCTTCCTATTGGCGGAGAGGCTAGCGCGGTGTATTATCTTATCGCAGGTGTGGCTGGAGCTTCGTGTGCAGCCGTGGCTGGGATCTTTAATGGACGGCCCACGCTGGCGCGCGCCCTGACGCGTTAAAAGTGCCCGCTTTCTGCACAGCTACACCCGGCGCTCCTCAGCAGCACGCTTTTCCCACCGGAGCCACGACGCCATTGCCTACACAGGACAGCTTTGACTGCACGATCCGACCAGAGACGCCAGGATGGGCATCAAACAGCTGTTCCAGATCATCAAGGAGGAGGCGCCCGACTCGATCAAAGAGGGCGAGATCAAGAACCAGTTTGGGCGCAAAGTGGCCATTGTGAGTGGGAGTGTGGTGGCTGGTTGGAGTGCTGGTTGGAGTGCTGGTTGGAGTGCTGGTTGGAGTGCTGGTTGGAGTGCTGGTTGGAGTGCTGGTTGGAGTGCTGGTGGGTGTGCTGAAGCCATTGCTGACATTGCTAGGATGCGTGAGAATCTCTCTCTCTCTCTCTAGGCCGCCGTTTTCTGACAAGGCAGATCCATGAGCATCTACTCGTTTCTGATCGCGGTGCGGTCGGAAGGGCAGATGCTGACGAGCGAGGCGGGCGACACGACGTCGCACCTGATGGGCATGTTCTACCGCACGCTGCGCATGGTGGACAACGGCATCAAGCCGCTGTACGTGTTTGACGGGGCGCCGCCGAAGCTCAAGTCGGGCGAGCTGGCGCGGCGCTACATGCGCAAGCAGGAGGCGACAGAGGGCCTGGAGGAGGCCAAGGAGACGGGCACGGCCGAGGACGTGGACAAGTACTCGCGGCGGACGGTGCGGGTGACGCGCGAGCACAACGAGGAGTGCCAGCGGCTGCTCAAGCTCATGGGCATCCCCTACATCATCTCGCCGACCGAGGCCGAGGCCCAGTGCGCCGTGCTCGCGCGCGCCGGCAAGGTGTACGCGGCCGCCAGCGAGGACATGGACACGCTCTGCTTCAACACGCCCATCCTGCTGCGCCACCTGACCTTTAGCGAGCAGCGCAAGGAGCCCATCCAGGAGATCCACCTGGACAAGGTCCTGCTCGGGCTGGGCATGGAGCGCAGCCAGGTGAGACTGTTCTCTTTGCTCTCCCTCTTTCTGTGCTTGCCCTCTTTCTGTGCTTGCTTCTCCCTCTTACTGATACGTGCTTCGTCTGACGGCCAGTTTGTCGACCTGTGCATCCTCCTGGGCTGCGACTACCTCGACCCGATCCCCAAGGTCGGCCCCAACACGGCGCTCAAGCTGATCCGCGAGCACGGCACGCTGGAAAAGGTGGTGGAGTACATCAAGGAGGACAAGAAGCAAAAGTACGCGCTGCCCGAGGACTGGCCCTTTGAGGACGCGCGCGAGCTCTTCTTCCGGCCCGACGTCCGGCCGGCCGACGACCCGCTGTGCGACTTCAAGTGGGACCGGCCCGACACGGCCGGCCTCGTCGAGTTCCTCGTGACCGAAAAGGGCTTTTCCGAGGACCGCGTGCGCTCCGGCGCCGCGCGCCTCGAGAAGAGCATCAAGAGCACGCAGCAGCAGCGGCTCGAGGGCTTCTTCAAGCCCGTGGCCAAGTCCGAGGCCGAGCAGAAGGCGCTCAAGCGCAAGATGGAGGAGCGCAACGAGGAGAAGAAGAAGCGCATCAAGGAGGAGAAGAAGGAAAAGGCAAAGGCCAAGGGGCGGCCGCGGGGGGCCTAAGGGCCGTCTTCTGTGTGAGGGTTTTGACTATCATTCCTTGGCGTTGGAACGGACAATTTCATATGCGTAATCTGGGCGCTGGAACGGTTAATACCATATTCGTAATGCTGCCGTTTTGGGCTAGGCCTGGTCTCCAACCTCGGCATCTCCACACGCGGCCCTGCCGTCGGCGATAAATGACATCAGGAGGCGTGCCGGGGCTCAGCGCGGGATCACATGCTGAGTGATGCCCTGTACCGGGGGGGGGGGGGTATACGGTATTGGAGGATCGCTCTTGCCGTTCAGCACTGTGAGACGGTGTTCTGCTGGACTCGCTCTCATGTTTCACTGGAGTCCGGATGCGGCAGGCGAGACCGCCAGCCAATCGACGCTTGCGCATTTAGTGTACGTAACTCCTAACCCCACGCTGGCTTCCCCCGGCTGCCGGATTGCGGAGAATTGGAGAGCTGCGCTACAGCAACAGCCCCGGAAAGCTCGCGCTCGCATGTGATTCGGCTCAGCCAGGCCTCCTTTCCTACATTTGCAGCCGTCTTTCTTCATTTCCACACTTTTCTTTCCGTCTTCTTCTCATCCACGTCCTCGATATCAGCATCGTCCGCTATCCTCGGTATCGTCCGCTATCCTCAGTATCGTCCTCAATATCCCCAACATCCCCTCATCATCTCTATCCTCTCCTCATATCCTCCCCCCTCGGCTTCTCTCATCATGTCCAAAACGTTTTCCCAGAGCGAGGTCTCGGTTCACAGCAAGCCCGACTCGCTGTGGATCGTCATCGACGGCGATGTCTACGACGTGACCAAGTTCCAAGAGGACCACCCCGGCGGCAAGAAGATCCTCGCCCGGGTAGGCGGCAAGGACGCGTCCAAGCAGTTTTGGAAGTACCACAACGAGGGCATCCTCAAAAAGTACAAGGCCCAGCTGCAGGTGGGCTCGCTCGACAGCAAGCCCAAGGCGGCGGCGGCGGCGGCGGCGGCGGCGCCCGAGCCGAAGCCCAAGGCGGCGCCGGCCAAAAAGGCCGTGGCGGCGTCCAAGGCGGTGGTGGCCAAGCCGGCCGAGTCCAAGGAGGCGGAGGCGCTCGAGCCGTTTGGCGACATTATTCCGTTTGGCGACCCGGCATGGTACCAAGGTGTAAGTTGTGAGGCGTTGGTTTTTATCGTTTTTGCTTAGTTGTGGTGCATTGCTGACAGACAGTACCGGTCGCCGTACTTTAACGAGACGCACGCGGCGCTGCGGGCCGAGGTGCGGGCGTGGGTGGACAGCGAGATCGAGCCGCACGTGGGCGAGTGGGACGAGGCGCGGCTGGTGCCGGCGTCGGTGTACAAGGAGCTGGGCCGGCGCGGGTACCTGGCGGGCCTGCTGGGCACCAAGTACCAGACGGCGTACACGCAGAGCCGGGTGGCGTCGGTGCCTGCGGAGCAGTGGGACCTGTTCCACGAGATGGTGCTGACGGACGAGCTGTCGCGGGCGGCGTCGGGCGGGTTTGTGTGGAATCTGGTGGGCGGGTTCGGCATCGGCTGCCCGCCGCTGGTCAAGTTTGGGCAGGCCAGCCTCAAGGAGCGCATCCTGCCGGGGATCCTCAACGGCGACAAGCGCATCTGCCTGGCCATCACGGAGCCGGACGCGGGCTCGGACGTGGCCAACCTGACGTGCGAGGCGCGGCTGAGCGAGGACGGCAAGCACTACATTGTCAACGGCGAGAAGAAGTGGATCACCAACGGCATCTGGGCCGACTACTTCACCACGGCGGTGCGCACGGGCGGCCCCGGCATGAACGGCGTCAGCCTGCTGCTGATTGAGCGCGCGGCCGGCGGCGTGTCGACGCGCAAGATGGACTGCCAGGGCGTGTGGTCGAGCGGGACGACGTACATTACCTTTGAGGACGTCAAGGTGCCGGTCGAGAACCTGCTGGGCAAGGAGAACCAGGGCTTCCGCGTCATCATGACCAACTTCAACCACGAGCGCATCGGCATCATCATCCAGTGCCTGCGCTTCAGCCGCGTCTGCTACGAGGAGTCGGTGCGCTACGCCCACAAGCGCCGCACCTTTGGCAAGCGCCTCGTCGACCACCCCGTCATCCGCCTCAAGCTGGCCCACATGGCCCGCCAGATCGAGGCCAGCTACAACTGGCTCGAGAACATAATCTACCAGTGCGAGGCCATGGGCGAGACCGAGGCCATGCTGCGCCTCGGCGGCGCCATTGCCGGCCTCAAGGCCCAGAGCACCATTACCTTTGAGTTCTGCGCCCGCGAGGCCAGCCAGATCTTTGGCGGCCTGTCCTACTCGCGCGGCGGCCAGGGCGGCAAGGTCGAGCGCCTGTACCGGGACGTGCGCGCCTACGCCATCCCGGGCGGCTCCGAGGAGATTATGCTCGACCTCAGCGTGCGCCAGAGCCTGCGCGTCGCCAAGGCCACGGGCATGAAGTTGTAGGGGGGCGGAAGGAGAACCGGAAGAGAACCGGAAGAGAACCGGAAGAGAACCGGAAGAGAACCGGAAGAGAACCGGAAGCAGAGGGATACAGACTGGAGGAAACCGGAAGAGCTGGGCGAGCTGGAGCACGCTGGAGCACTTGCGCTGAACGCGAAACAGTTCAGACCGTTGTATCGTGCCGGAGTTGTATCGTATCGGAGTGTATCGTACCGGAGTTGATGTCACTTTATGTCACTTGAGGCTGAGTCGTAACCGGAGTTTCTGAGGCTGAGTCGTAACCGGAGTTTCTGAGGCTGAATCGTAACCGGAGTACCCGAGGCTGGTTGTACAGTCACCTGGCTAAATCGAGGCAACTCCGGGGAAGGCGCGGCTCGCCCATCATGCATTCCTTTTTGGGCTGCACGCCTGCTCCTTTGGCTGCACGCTTGGCCTCTTCCATTTCCGGCTGCCTCTTCCATTTCCAGCTGCCTCTACCACCTCCATCCTCACTTCTCCCGCATCCTAAACGCCTACATCGACTTATCAGTATCATTAGTCTCTCCACGTCTCTGGCTCGCTCCCGCCGACATGCCGCCGGCATGGAGCTGTACGGGCGACTACGGCTGCGGGCACGACGGCATGGCTGACGACAACGCCGACGCCGACAAGCCCGGCCGCTACCAGCCGCCGTCCCTCTCCTCGCGGGCCTTTTCGGCGGCCCTGGCGCAGCTGGCCCGCCCGGCCTCGAGCAGCAGCGACCGCGCGGTGTGGGACTGGGTGGACTGCCTGCCAGTCTGTGCCGCCGCCGAGGCGCCGCCGGGCCCGGCCTGGTGCCGGGACTTGGCCGGAGCCCAGCACGCCCCGGGCCCGGGCCGCCACCACCACCGCCGCCACCGCCGCCGCTGCCACCCCGGCCGCGCCTGGATGAGCTCGCTGGACGGCGCCGCCTCCGCGCCCGAGGACACCCGGGCGGACGGCCTCCCGGCCCGGCAGCCGCACTCGGGGGCACCGCCACACACGATGCCCGCGACAATGACAACGGCGACGACGACGACGTCGACGTCAACCGTGACGCCAACAATGGTGGCGACGGCCGTGCCCAGGCGGAGCGTCAGCGAGTGTGCCGCAGCCAGCCTGGCCGGCTGTTCTTCTTCCTTCTTCCCGGACCGCCAGCCGCCCCGCTCGATCCTCCTCCTGCACCGGCCCACGCCGGCCCGCCGCCGCCGCATCCGCAGCTCGGCCGCAGACGACCGCCCCGCCAGGGCTCCCCTTGCCCCAGCAGCGGGCCTCGAACGGTCTGTCCACTTTTCCGGCGACCCGTTGCCGTCTCGAAAGGCGTTGCTGCTGCCGCCGCCGCCGCCGCCGCCCTTCCAGGACAGCCGCAACCGCAGAAGGCATGCTCACGACACCATGGACACCAGCGGCTCGCCACCGTCCTGGCAGCCGCCGCCGCTGCCGCTCGCCGCCTCGGCTTCCGCGGACCGCCCAGACACCACGCCAGGGCAGCAGCCGCTCTGCCCATCACCATCACCCAGAGGCCGCCACGATGCGCGCTCTCCCTGCTCTTCGCCCGTGTCCGACACGTCCGACTGCAAGGGCATTGCGCCGCCGCCCAACTCCGTCGTCGGCTCCGTCACCACCACCACCACCACCCGGCAGCGCCGCCAGACGCCGCCGCCACCACAGGACGGCTGCCCTTTTGCCCCCGGGGCCTGCTGTGCGGGAGAGTCCCTGGCGGTCGCTTGCGCTGCCCGGATCGGCAGCTACAGCGAAGGCGGCTGCGACGGCTGCTGCTCTGAAGACTGTGGGCTGTGCATCTGGGACAGAGGGGGGGGAGGGGGAGGACGACGAGTGAAAGAAGCAGGAGAAAAAGCACAAAAACCCCTCCCAGACGCGCAAGCCCCGTCCTCGTCCACGAAGCCGGACCACGACGCCTCCTCCTCCTCTGCCCACTCTGGAAGCGATAGGCAAACGCCTCTGTCGATGGCCGCGCTCGCCAGCCTCGGGCGGCCTGCCGCGCCCACGGCACAGAGAGTGAGCTCGACCTCGGCCCAGATCGTCGGGCCGGGCGGCGATCCGAGCCGGTGTCTGAAACGCGGCCGCGCCGCACACCACGCCTCTCGCCTGCCCGTCCCTGTGAGGACGCCGGCTCACAAGCCGGACGGCGCGGTGGAGCCGCCGGCCCGGCGCGGCGATCACAGTCTTGGCGGCAGCGGCGGCAGCGACTCGGACGCCGACAGCTTTGCTACTTGCCGAAGCCGTTCGGCCAGAGGGTGAAAGATGTCGTTTGGTAGGGGTGAGAGCGGATGGAGACGGGGAGACAAATCACAGGAACCAGACGGGAACTGGGCTGTGCCATACTCTATGTGTATCTAGCATCCTCCTCTGGCCAATGTATCTCAAAAGGTGCAAATGCTAGCCTCACCCGCTCTTGTACTGGCCCCGCAAAGCGTCCACCTCTCTCTGCAGTGCATCCAGGTCGGCGAGAATGTCGTGTGCAGCCGATGCAGCCGGCCCACTGTCCTCCTCTGCCCGGCGCGGTGGCGCAGGTGAGGGCGACTTGGGTGTTGCTGCCGCCAGCCCGGCCCCGGAAGACTGCCCGTCCGTACTGCCCTTGCTGCTTCCTCGCTGCCGAGGCGGCGGCGGCGGCGGCTGTGAATGCAAATGCGAATGCGAGTGCGATGGTGGCTGCTGCTGCTGCTGCTGCTGCTGCTGCTGCTGCTGCTGCTGCTGCTGCTGTGGAGAGCGCCGCGGCGGCACCTCGACGCTGGATGCGCTCGGCCGCCGCCCCACGCCTCCGTTGCCGTCCAGGGAGAGCGCCAGCCGAGGCTCTCTGGAACGCAGAGACGGGTTCCGAGCCGGTGGCGGTGGCGGTTTCGCGAGCTTCGCCGGCGGCGGACTCACGTCGGCGGCCGTGACGGACGGGCTCGACGCCGCCGAGGACACGCTGGGGAAGGAGGCCGCGGTGGGCGATGTGAACGACAAGGACGGGCGTGCCGCGTGGTGGTGTCCGCGCCTGGGCGGCGGCGGGGCCGGGGCATTGTTGCTGCCAATGGCGGGCTTGTTGCCCGAAGACGATCTGGATCGCGTAGACTCGAGAGACGAGCGCCGAGAGCCCATGGGCGAGTTGTACTGGTGGTGCGGCGGCTGCTGGTCACCCACGACCACCTCTGCCGCGGGTGTTTGCCCCGCAGTCGTCCGACTCTCGCCGCGGGCCGGGTTCGGGGCATGCCGGCGCGGGGGAGGCGCAGGCGTCGGCCTTTTAGCCTGGGCAGGTGTCGCGGCCGCCGAGGCTGGTAGCACCACCTCGGCCGCCGCCGCCGCCGCCGCCGCCGCCGCCGTATCCGACATGGGGCGCGCGGCCGACAAGGCCGTCGAGTGCGACGCGTTGGGCGGCGTCGGGGGCCGCGGCTGCGCAACGGCGTCCTCGGTCATGTCGGGATCCAGGCCGACTTCGGGGACCTTGCCAGCGGCCTCCCGGTCAAACACGCTCTCGGGATCCTCCTCGAGAGAGAGCCGGGTGGGCGGGAGCGGCAGGGGCTTGTTGACGTCAGAGGACGCTGAAGATGATCGCATCCTGCTCGTCCCGCCGCCGCCGCCGCCGCCGCCGCCGTTCTCGCCTTCAATTTCCCGTGTCTTGATCAGCTTTCCGTGGCGCGAGCTCGGCGGCGGCGGCTTCTTGCGCAAGGTCGTCTGCCGCGGCGTCGCCGGCGTCGCCGGGATGAGCCCGCTGCGGTCATCCTCGGTCTCGGAGATCTCGTGTGATGTGCGAGGCGTCTCCAGGGTGGCGTGGGCGGCGGCCTCAAAGAGCGAGTGCTTCGAACTCGACGTGTCCGTAAAGCTGCTGCTGCCCGCGTCGGAGACTGTCGGGTGGCTGCGCGATGCACCGGCCCCCGTCCCGGCCCCCGTCCCGCTGCTGCCGGGTGCTTGGCCTGTCAAGAGGAGCCTCCGGAAAGCGTCTACATCCAGGGCGGCTCCTTTCCCGCTCCCGCCCGGGACGCCACCAGCGCCGGCCACGCCGCCGGCGCCTCCCGGTGCCGCCGTGGTGCCCGAGGCAAGTCTTGTATTGCTGGCGTCAGAGTCGGAAGACGCGCTGCTGTAGTCATCGTAGTCTAGCAGGCCGGTGCCCATCACGGGTCCGCCCAAGGCTCCGGCAGCGACGGAAAGGCCGGGTCCGTTGGCAGGAAAGCGGGCCTCAAAGTCGTCGTCGATGGAGTCGGGGGACGACGGTGGGGGAGACTGCACGCGAACCTTTTTGACGGGCTTGGCTTTCAGAAACGTGGTCGACGGCGCCGCCTCGGACGACTTGGGCAGAGCTCTCAGCTGCTGTCGGAACTCGTCGCCGGTCGGGTGGTGGTGGCTCGGCGGGCTCTGCGGGCTCTGCAGGGCAGCAGCAAATGCAGAAGAGGCCGGAGTGGGGACGGGGTGGAAAGGGTCTGCGGCAGCTCCGGAAGCAGCGGACAAGGAGACCATGGGCTCCCGAAGAGGTTGGGCGGGGCCGACGGAGGTGTCTATCGCGGTCGGCACGAGGGGTGCGGCTGTTGCTGCTCTTGTGGTGAAAGCGGCGGTCGAGGCGCCTGTTGTCTTGCGGCGGAAGGGGTTGTTGGAAGCGAGAGTCGGCTCGGCCATGATTGCCGACTTTGGGGCGCGGTCGGCGGCGCAGCCGCCGGGAGAACCGGGGACAGCTGGGCAGTCCAGAGACGCGATGCGAGGATCGGATGCCTGGGGGGAGCCTCGCGGGGCCAAAAAAAGGCGAGGAAATTAAAAAGAGAGAAAAAAAAAGCCCCTTTCCAGCCTTGTGTCTTGTCGTACTGTATCAGGAAAAGCCGGCAGGCATCGGGCAGCAGAACGGCATTCAGTCGAGTGCGCAGGGCAGCCGCAAGCTGGCAAAGGTATTGGGCACAGTCGCAACTGTAGTCTGAGCTCCGGTAGAGGGAGGGAAAGGTGCTGGCTATATCGCCGCCAAAAGACAGGTTGTTGGAAAAGCCGCTCGCAGTGATACAGCGCAAAAAAAAAAAGGAGTTTAAGACCTCAGCCAGCCACGGCCATTTCTCTTTTTGTTTCCTTTGAGACGTCGGCGCCGCTCGAACTCGGGTGCCTCTCTTGGAGGGCTTCTCGAACGATTTTCAGTCTGGCCTGTGGCCGTCGTTTCCGGCTTTCCTTTTTGCTTTCCTCCTTCTTGGGGTGCCGCCGCTCCGCCTCAGCCGTCCCGTGCGAACATCAAGCCAGGCCGCTAATGGTGAAGAGGAAAGGTGGGGCCAGGCGGGCAGGCAGTGCCTTCGTTGCGATTGGTATTAGCGGCGGAATGACGCGGACGGCGGGCGAGCAAGTTTACAAAGTGCGTTACGCGGCAGCGTCAGCGGGCGTACGAACTCGAGAGAAAGATGACCCCGGCGCCACGTAGGCCGTCCAGAGAGAAGAGAGAAGCCAGGCAGAAGAGAGAAAAGCCAGGCAGAAGAGAGAGGAATCAGGCCCAAAAGAGGCAGAAAGAAGAGCGGACTGGTCGTGAAAGCTTCGCTTATCGTATCTTTAATGCGGGTACAGGGGGGGGTGCCTGGTGTAGCCAGCCGTGGCACGCACCCCTCTCGTAGGCAGCCGATTGGCGAAAGAAACTGGAGGTAGGGTGAGGCAGGATGTGGACGAAAGGGCGAGCAATCCGACAGGGGGCGCTGCGATGCAGTGCAGTTGGGAAGATTCTCATGCACGACACAAGCTTCGACCGATGCGGGAGCAAAAAAAGGTGTCCTTTTGAGCCCGAGACTACACGGCAGGAAAGAGCGGCCCAACGTCGCTGCTAAGGGAGGGGGAGGGGGAGAGGGGGAAGGGGAGAGGGTGGTGCCTGCTGGCCACCACGCGGATAACGGAAGGGGAAGGAAGGAGGGGGGACCAGCCCAGTGGGGTGACGGCCATACGAGTACGAGAGAGAGAGGCCTTGATGTATCTTACGGCGTATCCTGCTCCGTATTTGACAAAGCCCCCGTGACAGTTCTCTCCGTCGTGCACAGTGGCAGGGCCTCTGCTGCACTGGTTCCAAGGAGGCGCGCCGTTGGCGCAGAGCCGTTAAAAATACAGCACCCGCACGAGGAAAATGACGACACAGCGTGGGGAACCGGCCCCGTCGAAAGGAACCCAAGCGGCGCTCTCAAAGAACCTAAGCGGCGCCGACGAGGCCATGCATGGAGAATCTGCAACGGCAGCCTCTGCGAGTATTACCACCGATCGTCTGATATGGATGTGTATTTACTCCGTAGTCTGTCCTGATTCGTAAAGTTACGCGTATGCGCAAGTTACCCTGTGCCTGAGCGGCTGCTGCGCACGTGACTCGCCCGCCTCCTTTAGAATGTAAACAACAGGCCGTCTCACCTACTCCGTACAGACAGCCCGGCCCCTCTCTGTCAGCCCCTCTTCGCTATCGACGCGTCTCGCCCACCGCTCTTTCCCGCTGGGCGAGCTGAAAAATGAAACGGTTTCCAACGTGACTTGGACGAAACTGAGACGATTGCTTCATGCGCGTGATTACCCAAAACAACGCCATCAACCCCAGCCATACACACAAGTAGTTACAGCGCTTGTCACCGCAGAGCCCACCCCCTCCTCCCCCTCCTCCTCCTCCTCCCCCCCCCCCCTTCCAGCGTCCAGACAGTGCCAATCAAGTAGAAATAAAAACCAGCGTACAAGCATATATCGCCATGCGCTTCCAAGATATACGTCTGCAGGCCCGCGCGCGCATATACAGCCCTTCCCACAAGAAAGTGTTCCCATTGTCCACCGCCATCCGTCGCATCCCGGGGAAAAAGAGAAAAAAGATGTAAAAAAAAAAGAGAGAGCCAGAAACGCCAATAGCAACCCAAGAACATTACACATGAAAGCAGTAGTAGAAACACACACAACATGCGCAGCAGTGGCAGCAGCCAAAGGGGGCGGGGAGGGGGAATGGAAGCGTGCGCTCGGAAAATCAAGGTACAAAAAAACAGCTCGCAAAGATGGCCGCAGAGACTCGGCGCGCCTATGCGGCGGCCTTTTTCGTGGCCTTTTTCGGTTCCGCGGCCTTTTTCGGTGCGGCCTTTTTGGCGGCAGCGGGCTTGGAAACACGGCCCGTCTTGGTCTTGCTGAGCGTCTTGGGCTTCTCCGCGGCGGCCTGTACGGTTAGGACAGTGAAGAGAAAAAAGAGAAAGAGAGAAAAAAAAAAGAAAAAAGAAAACGCAAGCGCTCACCTCTTTGGACGCCGCCTTCTTCGGGGCGGCCGCATCCTTCTTCGGAGCGGCGGCCTTCTTGGGCGCAGCCGCCTTCTTGGGCGCGGCCTCCTTCTTGGACGCGGCAGCATCCTTCTTGGGCGCTGCAGCGTCCTTCTTGGGCGACGGCGCGTCCTTCTTGGGCGCCGCCGCCTTCTTGGCAGCAGTAGAAGCAGCAGCAGGCTTCTTCACCTTGTCCTCCTTCTTGACGATCGGCTTGGCCGCCTTCTTGGCGAGCTTGGTGCCTCCGGAAGCGCCTGTGCGGTTGTTCTTGTTAGCCAGGGCAAAGAGAGAGACACATACACACACACACGCGGCACGCAGGCCGTCGTCACGCAAGCACGCACCTTTGGGCTGTTCAAAGACGCCCTTCTCCACGCCGGACCGCAGGGCCTTGTTGAAGAGCGAGTCGAACATGGGGTCGGAGACGTTGAGGTTGTTGTTGGCCTTGACATACTTTTTCAGCGATTGCCGGCTGCAGCGGGTTTGGGTTAGCGGACACGGCGACAAACACAGCACCATCTCTCTCAATGGCAGCGCGCAACGGCAGATGCACGAACCTCGAGCCATTGCGGTCCTTGAGCTGCAGAGCAAAGGCGCATTAGCAAGACGAAGACAAACGGCGCGCTGCACGCCCAGCAGAGAAATGCATGTATATATTTACATTGACAATAGCATCGGTGATCATGTCCTGTCGCACGGGTTAGCAAGCGAGCGGTGGGAGAAGCGCAATCGCATCGCATCGCAACCGCAATCGCAATTGCGGCGACGGCGCGCACGCGAGCGCGCAGAAACAACAAGCTGGGTGGAGCGAACCTGATAGGAGCCATGGGACGCCTTGGCCTTGGGCGCAGAGTCAACCTTTTTCGGAGGCATTTTGAATTTTTTTTATTAAAAAAAAACGCGTTGGTGGAGAGATTTAATAAAGTCGCAATGACGTTGCTGAAGAGATGCGACGGCGCGAACGGATGGGAAAGCAGGGTCAAGCGTGCAAGGGGTGTGTGTGTGTGAGTGTAAATGTGCGTGTGAGAGAGTGAGAGAGAGATAGAGAGCGCCGAGACCAAAGACAATGGAGAACGAGTCAAGAGTCAGAAAGGGAGGAGGGGGAAGAGAGAAGGAGATCGAGAAGCATCGGGGGGTGGGAGAGGGTGGCGGCGCGCCTGCTGGGCGGCTTGTTTATATATGAGAGCGGGGGTCGCGGCGCAATCAGTAAAGTGCGGCCGCTGGCATTAATTTTGGGCGGCCATAATAAAATGGGATACCATGCGCAAAGGGAGGGAGATAAAAAAAAAAGGGTAGCGCGCGCGCAAAAAAAACAAATCAACAACACGTTAGCGGCTGCCGACCTTAATTTTGGGCGGCGCAAGAGTCACAGCAGCGTGCTACGAGAGAGGAGAGGGAGGGGGGGGGGGGGGGAAGGGGGCCGCTAGCTGGCGGGAGGGGGCGCGCTGGGTCACGCTGCAGAGGAGCCAGAACACAGGGTCGAGAGGGGCGCGTGGAACGCTGGGCTGGGGCCCGAGCTCTGTACCGGCGCAGTAGGAAATCAGACTGCCCTGTCTCAGGCTGTGCTGTCGGTAGAAAGAAATCGCTGCCACCTGTAAGTACCACGGTGTGCGCGCTTTTGCGCCGTGGGTTCGGATCCAAGATCGCACGCGGAAACCGTTCTGCTCGGCCACGGCTCCCAGTCGGTGACGCCCTCCAGTCGCGGCTGGGTCGCCCGAGGCCGTCTTGGGATCAGCTCAGGTCTCGCCGCGAGCGGATGGGATTGGGCGCTCTCTCGCCCAAATCCGCCGTTGCAAGGAAGCGCATCGTGTCTCGGTGATACGTGTTTTGTCGGGCCGCCCTCACTGCGCTGGCCGCCCCCCCGACGTGTATCGTACGGAGCACGCTACGAAGCACGCCTACGTATCCGGCAGACGTGCGCAGTGCGTAGCCGCCCTGCTACGTGTTTGCTTCCGCCTCGCGGTGCCCCTTCTCGATCGCGCAAGATAGTACCTTGCTTCGTATCTCGCACTGCCTCCCAGAATCACGCGCTAACGCCGCCCGTGCTGCCGTGGCTTGCCCCGGGTCAGCCACTCTTGAGTAGCCACGCTCTGAGTAGCCCCCCCAGGCAGCCACTCTCCGCTGGGTCACGTTCGACGCAGAGCACTGGCCGCCCCTAATCATCCTATCTGCTCCGTACCATCATTACCCCTTTTGCCGCAAGGCCACCGCGCGCCCGATTTCTCTGATTGGCCGCCCAGCGTCAACGAAAACAAAAAAAATCGTGCGATAACGGCAACCCCGCCAGTGCCACGTTTTCCCCGTGTCCAAAAAGATAGGATCCCAACACGTAGACCTCCCGAATGCTGCTCTGCAGCGCCCTTTGATATCCGCTCCGTATCACGGTCGCCTCTCGGCTCGGCTGTGCGCCGGCCGCTCTATGCTCGTACCGCGTTGTATCACGGCTGGCCGCGCAGCTCTAGATCTGTTTGTTCTGCCCTGAGGCGTAGGCGCAAGAAGAGGGACATATACGCGGCTTGGTCTGCGCCGGGCGTGCCGTGACGCCTCTCGGCCCGGCGGATCTCGGGTGTCCATGTAGGCCGCGGGAGAACGGCTCAAGTTGGCGGATCGGAATAAGTAAGAATACAACTCTTACGTCTGTTATAATATGTGTACTCTGCCATCACACGGAGCTACTTACTCTGTCAAGACTGATATAATGAATCAAATAACGATAATTCATATTACCTGCTACACATTTAAATGCAAAGCACACCAATATATCCTGCAATAATGTACTACTGTAGATTTCCATCAGCTTCAACGAAACCTCCACGTTTGCCGACTGCGCGTCAGACACGGCAATCATACACGCCGCGTTCGGCCGTCTTTCTACCGCAGCACCAACCTCGGAAAGCTTGTTCCGTCTACAACCACACTGACAAACGCACTGAGCAATCAATAAATTTGCAAGGCTACACTCCAGTACAAGATCAAGCAACCAGACCCGTCCCTTTTGAAAAGCCAAAACATCCAAACCCGAAATGAACTTTTTTTGCCCAAAAGCTCGGAATATGCTCTTGCGCCGACCATGCAACCTCTGGCACCGTAATGCTACAGACACATAAATGGAAAAGAAAAAAAAAAGATGCCCCAGACCACCTCCATTCGCTAAAGGCAAAACTTCTTGTCCAGACGTGACAGAGCACGCGAGTCTTCGCCCGAGGGAGCCGGCTGCAAAAAGTGCTGGGTCATAAAGGAGGACGTGGCACTGCCCGAAGCCGAGGCGCCCGAGATGGAACGGCCCGGACTGTTGCTGCCGGCCGTGCCGCCGCCGCCGCCGCCGGCCAACGCCGATGCCGACGGTGCTGGCATGGCCAGGTGCCGGGGCGAGCTGCCGGCGCTGGCGCTGTTCCCTGCATGGGCGCTGCTGGACTCGGAGCCCGACGGGGTCGGATGCAGCAGCGCAGACAGACTCGCCTTGTTGGTTCCCGCGCTCATGGTGGCCGACGATGGCGACGTGTCCTGGCCGCGTGGCGAGTCCGAGTAGAGCGCATACGGCGGCCTTTGCGAGGATGCCGGTGCCGATGCTGGCGCCGGCGCCGACTGGTGCTGCTGATACGGGTAGGCGGACCGCGTCGGCGACGGCGCCGGCGGCCTGGACGGGGAGTGCACGCCGGCCGGGTGCGGCGCCGTCGTGGTCAGGGCGGGCAGCGAGGCCTGTGAGCTGGGCGGCAGGTTGCTTCTCGACCCCGGCGGTGTCCGGTAGGACGCAGCCGCTGCCGATGTCGACACGGGAGGCAGAGTCAACGGCGGCTGGCGGTAGACAGAGTGTGGAGAGGTGGACTGGTGGTGATGCTGCTGCTGTTGATGGTGGTAGCCGCTGCTGCTGATGCTGCTTCTGCTGCCTACGCCCGCCAGCGCCGGATGCGGGGCGCCGTAGGACGGGTGCAGTGGCGGCGGCGGCGGCGGCGGCCCGGCCGAAGGCGGCATACGTTCGTAGCCCATACCTCCGTAAGAAGACGGCGGCGGGATGCTCTGTTGTGATGGTGGTGGTGGTGGTGGTGGATGGGGCGCGTGATGGCCCGAATAGTAGTGAGACCCAGGATGAGGCGGTGGTGGCGGAGAAGAGGCTCTGGAGTAGGGGTCGGAATGCGGCGGTTGATGCTGATGTTGATGCTGATGTTGGTGTTGTTGCTGTTGAGGCGGTGGTGCGTATTGTGGTCCCGGGGCTGCTGTGTAGTGGTTGTAGGGAGGTGTCGCAATGGGCGATGGCGGCCATGAGTACCCCCCTTGGTGGTGGTTGTTGTTGTTGTTGTTGTAGGGTGGCGGAGGATATCCCTGGTGATGCCCGCCGCCGCCGCCGCCGCCGCCGCCGCCGCCGCCCGTGCTCAGAGGCGGCGGCGGCGGGACCTGATGCCCGGCGTAATGGTGTGGCGGGGCCGACTGCTGGTAGGGGTGGTGGCGCGCAGACGGACTGGGGTGGTGCGGAAGGGGGATGCGGGACACGGGCGGGACGGGGATGTTGTCGTTCAGGCTCGACTCGGGATACATGCCCTTGACGGGTACGACGTTGCGCAGAGCCGGATCGGACGCCGGCTGAATGAGCTCGGGCTGGCCTTGTGAGGGGCGCGCGTAGTATGAAATCAGGTGCAGGTGCTGGCCGTTGGACGTGGTGATGCTAAAGGACTGCTTCATAAGCCCGTCCGCCTTGTACCGGTAGCCGTCCGGCTCGACCTCGTCCTGGTCCTCGTCGCTTCCGCGCCCGGACGAGTCGGGCGTCTTCCCGCTGACGCGGCGCATGGTGGTAAAGCCGCCTCCTCGCTTGCCCTCCATCTCGCGGTAGGTCAGGAAGCTGCCGGACACGCGGCTGGCGCTCCACGACTTGCCGTCGGTCCACCGCCGCATGCCGGCTTCCCGCTCGTCCCAGACAAAGACCGACCCGGACCGGATGGCCTGCCGTTCCTTCTCCGACAGCCTCCGCTGCACACGGGGCAGCAGTCCGAGCCGGCAGGCCTCGAAAAGCTTGATGGCGTCCGCTGGCGTCCGCACAATGCCGTAGTAGGTTTCCATGGGGTATTTCTGCATCGCCATCATGTTGGCACAACCTCGTTGGCCGTGCTGCTGGTCTGGTCTGCTTATTGGTGCCCTCCTGCCCGGTGGGCGTTTCTCGCTCTCTCTCTCTCTCTCTCTCTCCGTCCGCGAAGCCGGCTCAAAAGCGGGCCAATTTCTGGTCGGGGCAGGCCGAGATCAGGTCAAACAGGCAAGACGGGAAGAGAAGAAAAAGAAAAGGTTGCTTCTTCTGCAGCCGATCAACAAGACTGGCAGGTTGGTTGGGGAAAAAGGTAATCTCATGAAATGAGAAAATAAGGCCGCCGCAGGGACCCTCCCCCCCCCCGCTAATAGCCACTAATAATGCTTTTTAGACTGCCGCGCGGCGAGGCCCAAAATTCGGCGATCGGCAAAAAAGGCGTGTCGAGATCCCCTTGTTGCCACCCACACGCCCCAAACGATCGTCAACCGTTCTCGGACCTTGCTGGAGAGTGGATTCACCGAGAAAGAGGTTGAAACGCCGCTGAGGGAAGCTCACACAAACGACACCATGGATCGATCCGCAAGCCAGTTAGAGAAACAAGAACATGTGAACTGAGGATGGCGTTAGTTTATCAAGTCCCCGTCTTCGCCGCAGAAGTCACGCGCCATTGGTTTTTCTGTTCCCGTGGTACAGCGAGAGAAAAAAAAAAGGCAAGAAAACAGAGACGGAACAAAGTAGACAGAGATTGCACACCACGCCAAAGAGGCGAGGGGAGAAGGACACATGGGCACGGGTGCGGCTGCATAAAAACTTGCGCAAGACAGGAATGTGCAATCTGGCTTGGCCAAAGGCTCACTCAAAGGCTGAAGCTGCGCTGCTTGTCATTCACTTGCATGTGTGGGAACATCTCCCGCGGACAGGCGAAACGCGGAGGACGTCAAGATGTGCAGGGGTTCAGACGCTGAAGGGCGGGGGGAGGAGGAGGGAGGGGGGGGGAATCGAGCGCACACTTTGAGGCCACGTTGAAGCAGACGACGCAAGGCGGTCCATGGAAACATGCGAGATGAGCACATACGGTTCCATGGTGGAGCAGGGGGAAGTAGAATTAGGGCGGAGGTGGGCGTAAAAATAGAACAAGGGGAAAACGGTGGAGATGGATGGAGAGCGGAAACAGACGGGATAGAGATGCCGAAGAGAAAGGCCAATGTCGTAGCAGCCAGAGAGCAGGGCGAGCAGACTGCAGGAGGATCTAGGCTGCCGGCAAGCGGCCGGCCGCACGAGCGAGCCTCGCGGCGATCGAGGCAAGTAAGTTTCGGCTGTAGATGAGGCTGGCTGACTCTCGTGCCTTTCGGTCTGATACTTTCTTGATTTGGCGTTGCTCAGATATGCCGACCCCCAAATACTCGACACTCGCGAGGTTGCATTGCCGTCTTGTAGCTTTGTTTTTCGCAACACGTCGTCTCGGCTGTCCTATTTTGAGGAGTTGAAATGCGTAATGCTTTCTCTAATGTGGCTGTCTGTCTGCTGCCGCTGCTCTCAGGATGTTCTGTAGTGGCTTTCGAGCTTGGCTGTGGCGATCCCGAGCCTCTCGGGTTCCAGATCTCTCTGGTTCTTGCTGATGCTGATGCAGGGAAGCCGGTGCTTGGCAGAAAGGAAAAGGGAAACCGGTGCTCGGCAGAAAGAAAAGAAAGCCGGTGCTCGGCAACAAGGAAAAGGGAAAGCCAGGTGATATCACAGGAGAATGGTGGCCAGAGGGAACAAGGAACCGAGACAGAAACAGAACAAGACATTGGCATGCAAGGCGAGGCTCCAGTGTCCCCCTCTTGTTTCTCAACCCGACCCCAAGAGGTCTACCCACGTACCTTGGATGTGATATGGCAATAACTCGACAGTCGTGGGCGTAGGTTGTGTGGTCCGTGATGGTGGTTGTCCGCGATAGTACAGTCGAGAACAGCGCCGTGTCTGGACAAAGGGGACAAGAACAGGAGTCAGCCAGACTCGGAAAGACAACAACGGTTCCACTTTGCTGGAGGAGGGTAAACGAGCTCGAGAAAGATCCGAATGGCCCCAGATCAGACGAGCCACGAGGGAAAGAAAACGAAAACCGGAAGGAAGGCGTGCGCGTTCAGAGGGAGGAGAGGAAACGAACAGCCCCAAAGATAGGATGCGACGGAAGCCAATAGCTCGGGCCCCAGACAACCAAAGCTGGACAAGTCTAAAGGCAAAAGGACGGTCGAGGCCGGTGAATCCTACCGTCTGTTCCCTGTCCGCCTGTGGGAAACAAAACGGGGCTGCAGGGGAGAGGAGGGGGGGGGAAGGCAGAAGAGATGGTGGAAGGGAGTACATGTACGATAAAGACAGTTTTGGTGAAAAGCTAGGGGTGCTCCGTAGAAGGAGGGAGGGGGGAGGGGGGAGGGGGGGGGGGTGTGATTCGGCTAGCTCTGAATTGCTCAGTTTAATGCTTGGCGTTCCTCGATATGCCAATCCGCCACGACGGCGGACAGAGCGCGGTTGCCATGCGGCGCAAAAAAAGAACTCACGGGAGAGAACAAGCGAGAGAATGGGGGCGGAAAGACGGAGGCGGAACAGGGAGCCGTCATCGAAGCTGACCGAAGCCAAAGAAGCAGAAGAAGCAGAAGAAGCACAAGCAAGAGAGCAGAGAACATGGGGGCCGTACAGGGTTGGGTGTGGGCCACACGGTGTGCGCGAGTGGCCGTTGATGTGGCCGTTGTTTTGTGTGTTTTCTGCTTCAGTGCTGTGATGTGTGGTTTTGCAGTGCCGTTCCATCCTTTCGATCCTTTTCCTGGCGGAGAAAGGGCAAGAGCAAAGGAGTGTGGGGCAGGGACGAATGATGGAGGGCGTGCGCATAGCAAAAAAGGCCTTGACTTCCAAGGCCGCGTACTTTGTATCTTACAAGTACTCGTATATACGATACCTGGGCAAAGCTCCCTCCCTCCCCCTTCCCCCCGAGGTAAGTACTCGTACTGCGTGAATTGCGAGCTGGGGCAACAAGGTATTGCGCAAGGTTCTCGCCCCCGGTTAGAGGGTCTCGGCGGTGGGCTACAAAAAATAGCAAAAGGATAAAAAGGCTATCTTGCGTAGAAACCGTTAGGCCAATCCAGAAAGGAGGGGAGGGCTTGGGCTTGGCAGCTTGGCTGTGGGTTGTGGGGTGGAGAGGTAGGGAAGGGGGGGGGGGGGGGCGTGTGGCTTTCTGCAATGGACTTTGCTCAAGCTCTGCGCGCACAGGTAAGATATGCTGCTTCCAAGCCCCACACAACGTAAGATACGCATGTTCCCATCAGCCAAGAACCGCTGTCAGAACAGGGCGACCCACCCTCAAGACAGCACTAACAGGCCTACTAGCCCTGCAGTGCCAGGCGAGACCCTCTCCGGTGGAGATAAGAATTAGAAATGAATATAATACTACGTACTCCCTACTAATAAAAGACGGCGAGGACCAAGATGCGCAAAGTACAAGTCTACTTGTACCAAGCCCGAGGGACCCGCAACCTGTCTTACGCAGCACTGCGTCTCGCGTGGGCGAACAGCGAGAAAAAAGAAAAAAAAAGAAGAAGCATCTCTGCAAAAAGGCCTGCAGCTTGCGGCTTGCGGCCTGTGGCCGGCCTGCTTCTGATCGAGGCTTGTTGGAGAGCTGAGGCGTGCATGGCCGCGTGTGCTTGGGGCCGGAGCGGCCAGAGGCAGAAAGGGGGCGAGAGGGGCCACAAAGGTACAAAGTACCTGGCAGGAGGTATTTTATTTAACTTTTGTGTTTCCCGCAACGGATATGACGGGACGATGCTTTTTTGGAGGCGAGCTAGCCCGGCACTAAAACGGCGCCGGGGCCTGTATTTGTGCGTTTAATTGGGAGGTGTGTGTACAATGGGCACAGTACGAGTACGGGGCGAGGCCTTCCGCACAAGCGCTCGCCCTGCGCTCAAAGCCAAAGCTCGCAAGCCAGTAAGTAGCAGGGAGGTCTCGCCGCGCAGAGAGGCCAGCCTGGCATGACTCGAAGGTGACCCGATCTCTGCAAAAAAGACAAAAACACACGATTCCTCTTTACACACGATTCCTCTTTACACACGATTCCTCTTTGCTGATCGGAGGAGTCGGGAGATGGAAGATGGAAGCGACGTCAGCCCTGGTCGGAAGCGGCGGAAGCCGGCATCAGTGGACGGCCCAGAGTTTCTGTACGGAGAAGGGTGCACAAGTTTGGGGAGGGGGGTAGCTGCTGTTTTTCGTACTCGTACTTACGTAACCCGTAAAGTGCGATCATGAACAGGGCATCACGGAGCAATGAACTTGGATAGGTCTGGCTGCCGGCCAGGGATCCACAAGCCAGAAAATCAAGAGGGGCCGCTAGCTGTATATTTCGCTACAGATAAAGCCAGCTAAGATACATAAAAGATATACACACGGGGGAGGAATAAGATATGGGACGTATATACGTAGCGAGGCCGCGTGCGCCTGCTACTTGGCGCAGCTAAGAATTGGCGGGCGCCCTGGGCGCCCCACAAAAGGATAGGCGAAGGGGAGAAAAAAAGAAACGAGCGCAAAAAGCGGCCGGGGGGGGGGGGGGGGGGCTATGTAACTTTGTTGGAAAGGGAGGGCGCCAGTGGCCGCCGTGCCAAGACCAGCAGTGGATATGGCGAATTTCAAGCTTATTTTCTCCGGCCGGGCGGCCATCAACGAGCGAGCCCGTTGGCTCTTGCGTGGCAACGCAGCCAGACGGGTAGCGCACAAGTGCAAAAGCGGTTGGTTGGCTTTGCTCTGCTCGGTGTCTTGTCTTTGCTCGTATCGTGGTCTTGGCAGTCTCGGTTTCCTTTTTGACTGCTCGTTCTGGCTAATGCATACAATATGTAATACACTGTGCGTTCATGTGGTAAGTGGGACAGGCTTTACCGCTGGCTGCTCTTTCCCGCTTCTTCTCGGCATCCGTTCGTTGCAACGCCCCCCTCTCTCCCCTTATTCTTGTTCTTGTTCGCTCTCGGATTTGATCAGTGATCCCTGTCGCCCTGCATGGGGCCGGCCGGCTCACCCGCAGAATACCCGGCTGATCGCCGGACTCTGGTCAAAGGGGCTTGTTGCGCCGCCAGAGAAACCCCCGTCAAAGTACAAACAGTACAAAGGGTGCTGTTAGGAGAAAACGGCAGTCACGACTTGCTGTTCTGTTTAGAAAACGGCAGTCACGACTTGTTCTTTCCGCGCCCGCGCGGCGTTATTACACGAAAATATGGGTTGCGCGTAAGATTCGTAAGTCGGGTGCGGCTCCACACAGAGGGCCAATGTGTACGGAGTAGATTGTTCTATTTCGCTTGACCCAGACGGGAAATTCTCTCGTGCCGGCATGGGCTGAGCTTATTCGCCGCAAAAAACCGAAAAAAAAAAGTCAGATACGAGCACATTACGAGAAACCCCCCTCCCCCCCCCGCCAACCAACCAACCTGTGAGATCGAGCCAAGCCGGGCGTCATCGAGAGAAGTGCTTTGCAAAGTGGAAAACCTAGTAAGCAAGAGCCCCCCCCCACATTTCGGCACTGCATCGCACAAGAACAAGATCGGACAAAATGGCCCCCAAAGACACCAACCAGCGACGCAGCCTTTGCGAGGGCGTGGCACCCCCCCCCCTCCCCTCCCTCTATAATGCACAGATTGTGTAATGGACGGCAACACGAATACAAAGAGTATGCATACTGCGTACTTGGGTGGGGAAAGGGTGAAGCAAAAATCTCACGCTGTATGACGGAAAATCCCGTGAGATAAGACGACCTTTTTAGTCGTCCTTGCAATGATAAATACTGGCCCTCCGTGCGGCCGCTGTCAAAAGGCCGTCAGCAGGAACACCGCTTCCGTAAACGGTCGCGTATGACAACGGCCGCCAAAGAGGGGGGGGGAGGGGCCTGAAGCGACGTATCATGATGTTGTCACGAGGAACCAAGGTATGCATTTTTTCTATTTATCGGGCCGCGTCGAGGTTTGTTTCACAGAGTACGGGCGGCAAGATCATCGCTCTCCAAACAGGGCACACCAGGGCGGGCGGGCGTTTCTTGCTTGAGCAGAGAAAGAGAGGAACGCAAAGATACGATTCGTGGGTACTCCGTATGCTCACAGCGCTATGCATATCTGCCCCCCCCCCAAGTTATCTTACATAATACGCTGGGGGGGGGGGGGCAGTGACAGCAGATCTGCGCAAAAGGCCGAATGCCGAGGCACGCCGTTTTTTATTATCATGCAGAGTCAGGCCAGCAGGGCCGGAGAGAGGCCGGGTTTTGCGTCGCGCGTGGGACAACGGCCGAGAGTTTGAAAGACGGGGGGAGGGGGGGAGGGGGGAGGGCGACGGCTGTGTGATGATACGGAGTGTGTACGATGCTCCCGTGCAAGAGGACTCCGTGCAAGAGTAAGATACACCGTAGAGATGACTCCTCCCCCCTCTTCGCCAATGGGTGGGACGGAATGCAGATGTGGGATCTGACTTTCGTGCGTAAGGCCCCCTTCCCCCGTTTTCTCTCTCCCGGCCCGCTTCCGCTTGTGCCAGGGAAAGGCGGTCGGGGAGCACACAACCCACCCCCCTCCCCCCCCTCCCCCCTTTCTTTCTCTGGAAATAAGCACTGCCTGCGTAGGCGTTCATGCTGTGCTCGTGTGCCGCCAGCCGCCAAAGGTGCATGGGCTGCTGTGAGCCCACCAACGACGGCGGCACGAGATTTTTCGACAGAAAACGGTTCTGCTGGCCGTTGGATCTTCGTTGGCTGTCTCGACGAGGACGGACGAGTAGCCTGTCTTGAGTGCTTCTTGTCTCAGTCCCGCAAAGCAGTAAGCCTGCACAAGTATATTACAGAAGCAGTAAGCCTGTACGAGTATGTATACATGTACAAGAGAGCCATGGCCTTCAGTTGCAGGCCCACGGACTAGAACGCTCCTTTTTGCAAATCCAAACAGGAAATAAGGCCGGAGGTCTTGAAGGCGGAAAAGTGCCGCATCGGACAAGGCCTCGCGGAACCCAAGAGGGCAACCACCCCGGCAAAAGCGGGGGGAGGCGCCGATAAATGTGACTTGTTCTGTCAAATGTGAGGCGTCAGGCGAGCACACACACACACACACACAGAGAGAGAGAGAGAGATGGAAAAGAGAGAAAGCGGGCATGGGCAGTCGGCAGCTCCTTGGCTGCATAAACGACTATATCCTAGCGGGCGGGCTGATTGGATGGCGGACGGGGGGAGGGGGGGTCTTGGCGCCCTTTTTCCTCGCTCTTGCCTTTCCACCAGTCCCGAGCCATGCCCAGACCGCTTAAGCTTAATTCCTTTTGGAGACGACAGACGTATTCGTCCTAGCGGGCCACGACCCAAGACTTGTTTTTTTCAATACTCTACTCCGTATCAATAATCGCAAAAGGCCGTACTCCGTAAGCGTGCGCGAGCGAGGGTCCAGTCCAGCCCAAGCCACATTTCTTCATTCTGATAGGGACGGAAAAGGAGCGAGGGAAAAAGGGCCAGACCGCGCCGCTACGTCAGTGGCGAAAAAAAAAATGCTGGTCATTCCATTTGGCCTCGATTTAAAAGTAAAAGAAAAAGAAAAGTAAAATAAAAGAAAAGTAAAATAAAAAAAGCCCAAACCGCGTCATGTACTGGCGCTCCTTCGCTCCTTCCCTCCAGGCTGAGCCTGGCCATTTTACACTTTGCAGGTGCCGTGCCAAGGCTTACTTACGTGTACCCCCCCCCCTCCCCTCCTCCTCCTCCCCCTGCGGTACCCGCCTTTATGGGGACCTTTTTTTTTCTGTTAGACTTTTTAACGTTGGCCGAACCTCCACGAGCTGACGCGGCCCTTCCTGGAAGGGAAGTGGAGATATTGTAAAGTTTGGAAAGAGCCATCCATGGCAAGGCGTGAGATTTGTCGAAAAAAACCGGGAATATCGTCTAGAAGAGGAAAGCGATAGCACGACGGCATCAATGCTCGGTCTTTCTTTTCGGGCGGCCGCGGACCGACTCGTTGTACATACGTGATGCGATCACGCAAACGAAACGCGAGAGAAGACAAATGTGAGAGAAGAGCATTCTTCATACTAGTCAAGTTTCATAATTTTTTTATCGCACGGCGATCCATCAGGATGGCTGTTTGTTTCTGTTTTGCCGTCGCCACCACCCTGAAAAAAAAAGGAGAGAAATGGGGCCGCACGCACGAGAATAGCATCGGACCAGAAACGACCTTTTGCGCTCTCTCGACGATACGAGGCCATGTTAATCAAAAGGACGAAATTGCGCTGAAGCAATATTGAAAGAGGCTGTGCCTCAGGGGAAATGCTCCGTGATCCGTGCTCCGTGCTCCGTGGTCCATGCTCCGTGATCCATGCTCCGTGCTCCGTAGATTCCGCGGAAGCCCATCTAGAAGAAAAGAAGAAGAAAAAAAGAGAATAAAAAAGAGAATAAAAAAGAGAAAAAAAAAAAAAAAAAGCAAGAATCACAGAGGGTCAAGAGGTGACCCCTCCACCGGCACTCCGCTGGAGCCGCGGCCCACCGCGACCCTGTTTCCTGCTGTGATGTGATCGACCCATCCATCCATCCATTCCGCTGTTCCATGCATGCATATACATAAATATGATAGCTTTTTTTTTGGCGGTACATGTTGCGGCGGTAATATTGGCAGTGACGCACGTGGCCCACCGGCCAAGACTCCGATCTGGCTGCTCGTAAAAAAGCCTCCTTTTCGACGTGCTTGCAAACGGGGTCCCTTTGGGTATGCAGACTTTCTTGTCAAGATGCCTTTGATATCAGAAACACCCGGGGTGGGGCTCCTCTGAGGAAAAGTCCAGGAGGAGGCGCAGATGACAAGTGTCAGTCATGCTGATGTAGCTCGCGAGCGCTCACGTCACATTGCCGAAACAGGACGCCCCGATAAGCACAGGACACGCAGGCTGCGAGGAGGCTGTCGAGAGCCGAGGCCAAAAGCAGCGTCCTCGTTTACCGTCATCTGTCTGATGGCCGGGTAAGCCCGCAAGCAGCCCATCTCGCCTGGGCCTCGTTTCGCCGCACTTGACATTCCGACGGCGAGAGCCGAGCCGAAGACGAGAAAAGAGACAATTCAAAGACCAGACAGACTAGGACCCAAAGCTAGGAAGAAGACGCAAAGCTAGGAAGAAGACGCAAAGCTAGGAAGAAGACGCAAAGCTAGGAAGAAGACAGACTCGGCAGTGCTCGAGTTGCAGAAGCTCGCTTCCGAGCGCTACCCGAAGGCGTGACACGCCCTGTTTGAGCACAGGGCGATCCCGGCACGGCGGCTTCTGACAGCTTTGCGCAGCCGAGACGGCCGTCGGAGCGGAAGCATCGATCGGGCGTCCGCAGCATTGCGCGTTTTGCGAGTCTTGCGCTCTTGGCTCTTGCGCGCCGTTGGGTGGCGCTCGCATATGCATGTATCGGACAAAGGCCGTAAGGCTTCTGGCGTGGCACAGGGACGTCGGGCGCTGCCAGATGAATGGCGAGCGCGATCGGAGACACAAGAGAGGACAGGAAGAGCAGCAGGGAGACACGAGCAGAAAGACACGAGCAGAAAGACACGAGCAGGGAGACACGAGCAGGGAGACACGAGTAGCAAGAAGACCGAGTAGCAGTAGGGAGACTGGGGCAACCCCCATGCTTTGCTGTCATTGGCAGTTCTCGCACAGGTTCTTGCACCCATGGCCTGCTGTGCCACGAGTCGTCGTTCCACGTTCTGGTTGTCCACTGAGCTCTGGCCTCCCGAACCGGCGAGTTGGGACGACGCCGCCGGCACAGCAGGAAACGAGATGACGGCAAGATACAGACGGCACAGAATCAGGAGCGTAGAACACTGTAGACCAGGGGCCACTCAAAAAAGGCAACGTGTGGACTGTATGCCGTGCGCGGTTGCACGAGGCAGTGCTCGTCACGCTCGTCTCGTCACACTAGGCTCGTCTCACTGGCTCGTCTCACTGGCTCGTCTCACCGGGCTCGTCTCGTTGTTTCGGCTGAGCCGGACCGGAGGCTGGGCCCCCCCGACGCCCTAGCAGTCGCAGCGTCCGTGCCATCGGGGAAAGGCAACCATGTCGCGAATGGTCTGCACGCCGGACAGATAGCACAGCAGCCGGTCGAGGCCCAGGCCAAAGCCGCCATGGGGGGGGCAGCCCCAGCGGCGCAGGTCGACGTACCAGTCGAGGTCGGCGGGCGCGGGCGGGTCGGCGGTGCCGCCGCCCACGGCCATGCCGCGCTGGCGCATGGTCTGGACGAGCGGGTCGAGGCGGTGCTCGCGCATGGAGCCGCCGGCGAGCTCGCAGAACTCGGGCACGAGCAGGTCGAAGCAGTCGACGGTGGCGCGGTGCTCGGGCGAGGACGCCCCTTGCGCAGCCGAGGGCAGCATGTAAAAGGCTTTGATGTCGCGCGGGTAGTGGGTGACAAAGACGGGCGAGGTGCCGCGGCCGACGCCGCTGGCCAGGTACTTTTCGTGCTCGGTCTGCAGGCCGGCCCCCCAGACGGGCGCGTGCTCAAAGGGCACGGGCGCGGCGGCCAGCAGGTCAATGGCCTCGGAGTAGGTCAGGCGCGGCCAGCGCGCGGGCTGCACGAGGCCCTGCCAGCGCGCGGCGAGGGTCTCGGAGGCGGGGGCGGCGCCGCCGTCGCTGCTGCTGGCCCCGCCGCCGCCGCCGCCGCCGCCGGCAGCAGCCTGCAGCAGCTCCTGGTAGACGCGGCCCTGGTAGAGGTCGGTGGCGACGGAGCGCAGCAGGTCCTCGAGCAGGTCCATGACGGCGGGCAGGCGGTCGGCAAAGGCGATCTCGGCCTCGAGCATGTAGAACTCGCTCAGGTGCCGGGGCGTGTCGCTCTCCTCGGCGCGAAAGGTGGGCGACAGCGTCCAGACGTTGCCGACGGCCTGGGCCAGCGCCTCGAGGTGCAGCTGCGCCGACACGGTCAGGTACTTGGGCGTGCGGAAAAAGGGGGCGCTGTTCCCGCCGCCGCCGCCGCCGCTCACCGCAAACACCTCGCCGGCGCCTTCGCAGTCGGACGAGGTGAGCAGGGGCGTGTGGGTCTGGACAAAGTCGCGGCCGGCAAAGAAGCGGCCGAGCGAGGCGACGAGGTCGGAGCGGAAGCGCAGCAGCGTCGTGTTGGCGGGCAGGCGCAGGCGCAGATGCGGCAGCGTCCGCAGGTACTCGGGCGTCTGGTACTTTTTCTGCATCGGAAAGGTCTGTCTGTCAGCCGGGGCTGTGTGGCGATGGATGGAGGGAGGCAAGGACGGCACACCTTGGCATCCGAGGGCCCGAGAATCTCGACTGCGGTCGCGTGCAGCTCGTGGCTCTGGCCGCGGCCGGGCGAGGGCTGCCAGCAGCCATGCAGGCGCACGGCGGCTCCGTTGGCGAGGCTGTATGTCAGTGGTGGAGCCGAAAGAAAGGGATGAGAGAGCAGAAGAGAAGAGAGTAAAAAAGACCGAAAAGAGATAGAAAGGACCAGAATAAGACCGAAAGGAAAGAAAGAGAAAGACCGCCTACCCGGTAGCGAGCGCGGCCGGGACGACGGCCTGCAGCGCGGCCAGGCTGGAGCCGTCGCCCAGGGCCACAAACGAGGAGGCCTTCATGGAGCGCACGGAGCGGACGAAGCCATGGACGGCCACGCCGGGCACCGGGTCGGCCGGTGTCCAGGCCAGAAAGTCGGCCACCGAGCGGGGGCGCTGCAGCGAGGAGGCCGCCCGGGCAAAGGGGGGAGGGAGGGAAGGCCTTGAGGAGGATGAAAGCAGAGGGGGGGACGAGGAGGATGAAAGCAGAGAGGGGGGCGAGGAGAGTGAGAAGGAAGAAAACGGGGAAGCGGCCGGAAGCAGACGCGAGAGCGAGGACCGCGGCAGCGACCGTGGCAGCGGCCGCAACAACGGGGACGGCGCCGCCCTCGACGGGGCCATCGACAAGGCCATCGGGCGCGGCATCGTGCAGTGGTTGGCCGTCAACGGCCGGCTGTGGCAGGAACGGTTTTGGGCCGGCTGCATCTGCCGCCGCTGACCGCCCTTCCAGCTTTTCGGGACGGGTGGGGTGGGGCCTCGCGTAGGGCGGTGGGCCCCGCGCCCGTCAGTCGAAAAAAAAAAAAAAAAAAAAAAAGACACTGCTCGCTCGTCCTTTGCGGCGTGCCTGCCCAACACGGCCGGAAAGGGAGCGCGCTTCCCCGTGCTGGTTCAGCCTGCTCGTTCCAGCGGAGACCCCCCCCCTTTTTTTCAGCGACGGCACCCCCACACGCTGCCCTGGGGCGCTGAAGCTGACGGGCGCTGCCCATTCCACAGGGGGCTTCAGGGCTTCAGGTGTGCTAGCGGCCATTTCTTTACGGTCACATTTCTTTTTATGTGTTGCATTTCTTTTTATAGGTGTTGTATTTCTTTTACAGGGCGCATTTCTTTACAGGTCACATTTCTTACAGGGCACATTTTACAGGGCACATTTTACAGGGCACATTTTACAGGACAATTTATAGGGCACATTTCTCTCTCTCGTTGCTTCTTTTGCAGGGCTGATCTGCGAGGATCGAAATGCGCCGGCAGGCTGGAAATCTGGCGGTTCCGAGCCGGCGAGCGTTCCTGGCCTCAGCTGATCGGCCTGTGCAGCTGATTCTCCGCGGCAGCTGATCGCCCTGGCGGCGGCCGTCTGGGCCAGCACGCCCGCCCGTACCGGAACCGATCCGGCACAGCCGGCCCATTCTTTTGTGTCTCAGCGCACAGGACGTCATGGGCTCGTTTGCGCGACTCAGCTGGGCCGTGTCGGCTTTGCGGGATGCTGCTCGCTCCTGCTGGAGCGCTGCTCACTCTTCTGCTTTTGCTTGCTCTTCTGCTTGCTCTGCTTGCTCTTTTGCTCTGCTTTTGCTCGCAGCTCTTCCTCTCTCTCTCTCCCTCCTCTCTCTCCTCTCTCTCCCTCCTCTCTCTCCTCTCTCCCTCCTCCTCTCTCCCTCCTCCTCTCTCTCCTCTCCCCCCATCTCTTCCCCCCCCTCTTGTTTATCCCTCTCCCGCATTCCTGCCTCCATTCCGCCCTCCCTCTCTCCCCCACCCTTCCTCCACTCCCCTCCGCCTCTTCTCGTACTTTACCTTTGCTCGTACTTCACATCCTCCGTACTCTACCCCTCGTACTCTACCCCCCCGTACTGAACCTCGTACTTCCGCACGCCGGCTGCCTCCGCTGCGGTGGGCCGCTCTGTGCGTCCTTGTTTCTCCGGTTTGCCTCTTCGCTTCCCCTCGCACCGACATCCCGGTCCATCTGGCTTTCCTCTGCCACGCTCATCCAGAGCCCCCCCCACAATACCCAAGGCCGTAATGATCTCGCTTGCTCTCTGAAACATGTCTGCACGATCCCGGGCTGACTTGCCTGCCCTGCGTTCCGGCCGATCGCGCACAAAGCGAGACCCCGGCCGTCTAGATTTGTCCGACCCTCTGCGCGAGGCCGCACCCATGGATCTGGCATCTAGGTCCAAACCCATTCCTGCCAACCCCAGCTGGGCTGTGAGACCCGCCCAAGGCGAGGTGGAACCATCCCTGTAGACGATCGACCCTGGCTCTCTCTCTCCCCTGCTACTGAGTATACGTACATACTTTGGCGGCCCTGCAGAGCAGGCTGTCTTGCCTTTGTTGGGCCAACTGCCGGGAGCATTCCGCGACTGGGCGAGAGCAGAGGACGAAGAGAGCAGAGAGGACGAAGAGAGCAGAGCAGAGGCAGAGAGAAGGACGAAGAGCAGAGAAAAGGACGAAGAGAGCAGAGTGAAAGGACAGACGAAGAGCAGAGAGAGAAAAGGACGGAACAGACAAGCTCAATGCCGGCCGAGGCGCAAACCAAACACAAACAAGGTCGATCAAAAGAAAAACGAACGGGGCTCCTGCCCCTCCAACGGCAAAGGCTGAGAGACGCAACGCTTGGCGGGTGGGTTTTCGATGGCCTTGCCCCCCCTGCTTTGTCCCAGACAGATCTGGCGGCTTAGGGAAAGTCGCACATGTTCGCTTGCCGGCCTCTCTTCTCCCCCCCCTCCCCCCCCCCCCCGGGTACGATCGACAGGCAACCTTATATCCGTCGACACTGGACCAAGGTGTCAAAACGCCAACGCCTCCAGGGCCCCGGCAGTGGCTCTCCCGCGGCAAACACTCGCACGTATCGCGGCTCCATCCCAGATCTTTGCCAGCCCGCTTCTCTCCTCTCTCTTTCTCTCTCTTCACGGCAGCCTTGTTGGGACATGGAGCCGCCAATTCACACCCCCCCCCCCTCCCCCCCTCCCCCTTCCATTTCTCCTCCTCGTCCATCCCCCTCCTCGTCCATCCCTCCCGTCTTCATGTATATAAAGGGGGACGGCCTCGCATTGCCTCTTTTCCTCCAGCCCAAGCCTCTTCCTGTCTCTTCGTGCCACAAACGAGCCTTTGCCACGCCTTTGTATAACGCACCGCCATCGTCACCACCACCACCACCACTACCGCCACTACCACAACCACACAGCACATAACACACACCACCACACCACACAGCACACAACACACACACAACACACACACAACACACACACACAACACACACACAACACACACACCACACACACACACCACACCACACCACACACACACCATGGCGGGCTCCAGCTCCTCCAGCTCGCGGTCGAAGCCCAAGGCCTCCGAGGTCGCGGCCGAGACGCGGCGGACGTACATCCCCCTGATCAAGAACAACTACGCCCACCTCTACCGCACCTGCTCGGTGCTCTACGCACAGCCGCTGGACCAGCTGGACCTGTCGAGCATACCGCCCTTTTGCAAGGCGCCAGCATTTTGTGCGTCCTCTTGGATTTGTCTCTTTTTGATCTGCCAATCTTTTTCTAATCTCCAGCAGACGTCCGCGAAGGCGACCCCGTGGCCGTGGCGCTCGACTGGTCCGCCCACCTGGGCCGGCCCGGCGACCCGGTGCCGGTGCCGTTTATCTGCTCGGCCAACGACAAGCGGCCGGGCGGCGACTGGGAGACGGGCGTGGTCGGCTACGAGGTAGGCCGCCGCCGAGGGTGACGAGAGGGCCGAGCACCGCTGACCAACAGGAGCGGCTCTGCCGCCGCAGCACGCTGTCGGCCGCGCTGGCGACGCCGGCGCCCGAGAGCTACCGCGAGACCAACTACCCGATTCCCATTGAGGGCGGCATCCTGTCGGAGGAGGTGGGTGAGTGCTTTGTCTCTTGTCATTCTTTTGTCATTCTTTATTTTCTTTTTCTTTTTCTTTTTCTTTTTTTTTTCGTCTTTCTTTTGTCCTTTTTTTTCTTCACTAACCCCCAGTCGTCTTCCGCGGCCCGCACGACCGCTACGAGAAGCTGGCGCCCGAGGACTGGGGCGTGCTGCCGGTGTGCTCGGTGCCGCCGGTGCGGTGGCCGAAGCTGACGCAGATGGGCACCAAGTACTCGTTTGCGGCCGAGCGCGACATGGTCAAGAACAAGCTGCGCGCGGCGCTGCGCATCTGCGCGCACAAGGGCTACACGCACGTCGTCGTCGGCGACTTTGGCCTCGGCAACGGCTACCGCAACCCGCCCCAGGAGCTGGCCGAGCTGTGGCGCGAGGTGCTGCTGTGGGACACCCACCTGCGCGGCCGCTTCCATGCCGTCGTCTTTGTCTTTGAGGACGCCGCCCAGAGCACCGCCCGCCTGATCCTCGACGACATGACCAAGAAGAGCAGCCGCAGCAGCGCCGCCAGCTCCTCCTCCTCCTCCTCCTCCTCGCGCGCCTCCTCCTCCGCCAAGAAGCACTCCTCCTCCTCCTCCTCCGCCTCCTCCTCCCGCTCCGGCTCCGCCAAGAGCTCGCCCGCCGCCGACCCCGCCGCCGCGCTCGCCGCGCCCACCGACGTCGACATCTTCTCCTACGTCTTTAGCGAGGATGAGGTCACCCGCGTGCTCACCCAGCCGGACCCGCGCTACGGCCTGGGCACGCTGATGAGCCCGGCCTGAGCTGTGGTGGGGTGGGCTGCTTGGTCGGTCTTGGTAATTTGTGGTTGGTCTATTGGTTGGTCTATTGGTTGGTCTGATTGGTTTGTTGGTCTGAATGGTTTGCTTGGTACCGGTCTGGCGGGTTTGGTTTCGGTCTGATTGATTATGGTTTGGGTTTCTTTCTTCCTTCTTCCTCCTTTCTTTCTTCTTCCTTCTTCCTCCTTTCCTCATCGAGCCGACCGGCGTTGGAGAACAAAAGTCATACGCACATAGACGGCACGACCAGCTGGGCGTGCACATGCACAAGACACGGGCCAGGTGGCAGGACGCCTTGATGTGGTGAATAAAGGCTGTAATGTTTTCGCACAGCCTCCTGATTGGCAGGCTAAGTGACACGTGACAGGAGCTGCATTAGACAGTATAAACTTGCGCATTGACAGCCTTGCGCACTTAGCTACAGCGCTTAAAGCCTTGCGCACTTAGCTACAGCGCTTGAAGCCTTACGCACTTAGCTACAGCACTTGGAGCCTTACAGCATTTACAGCACGCCAGCTCATCTTTTACCTCCACCCCAACAGATACGAAAACATGTCTCTTAATGTTTCACATCAGCGATGCATATCAACAGTCATCCCGGCTTCCCAGCCGACCTGGCTTTCGACCTTTTCGTCCTTTCGTTTCCAACCGAGACCGTTTCGGCAGAGGAGATTGCGCTTCTCGCCACAGCATCCGTTGCCTCCATCCAACGAAGCGGTGACCACGCGTGATCTCGGTCCTGCTCGCACCACCATCCCTCACCAGTGCCCGGGCCGCAGCCCCGAGAACGCGGCCAGCGCCGCCGAGCCGTCGCCGTAGTCTTCGCGCTTGCGTTGGCCGCCGAGCTGTTGGTCAGTAAGGTCTCCGTTCGGCTCTCGACCGGTCTCTCCCAGGACCTCCATCTCGGCCACTCACCTCCAACTGCACGCTCTTGTGAATGTGCACGAGCCAGTCGACGTAGCTCTGGGCCTCGTTGTTGCGGTCCTCGACCAGCATGCGCGCAAACTCGTACTCGGCGCCGTCAATGCCCTGGCGCGCCAGCTGCACGGTGAGGCCCTTTGAGCCGCGCAGGGTGCGCAGAAACTCGATAATGTTGCGCACCTGCGCGTTGAGGTGCGTCTGCAGCACCGGCAGCTGCGCGGTGAAGGCGTCCAGGTCCTGCAGGGCCCGCTTGTCGGCGCCAAAGAGGTCGGCAATCAGGTTCGGCGACGTCTGCTTCTCGAACCAGATCAGGCACTGCTGGCCATTGTCCACCAGGTACACGCCGCCGGGTTCCACGCGCGCAAAGGTGGCGCGCATCGCTGGCGGCATGCGCAGGTGGCCGCCGGCGGCCGCGTCGGCAAAGCCCTCCTCCGGCTGCAGGTTGTGCAGCGCCACGATGCGCGGGTACAGGTACAGGCTCAGCTCGGCCGCGCCCATCGCCCGCAGCATGCGCATCTCGTGCACGCGCCGGTCCGTCGCCTCGCTGCCGCCCTTGAAGGCGCGGCTCTTGACCAGGCCCAGCATGTACATGCACAGCTCCTTGAGCCGCTCCGGCATGATCAGCTGCGTCGGCGGGTGCGCCTGCGACGCGTGGTGCTTGCGGTAGCCCGCCAGAATGTCAATCGTCCGCTCCGTCAGCCCCTGCCGCACCTCCCGCAGCGTGCTCGCCGTGCCCGCCAGCCGCGCCGCCGCCTCCTTGGCCAGCAGGCAGTACACCGCGTCCTGGTCCACAAACTTGAGGCTGTCGCGCGCGTTCTCGCACACGCTCGCCACCACGTTGCTGCACCGCACCCGCCGCTCCCCGTCCGCCGTCGTGTACAGCAGCGCCGACTGGAAGTGCGCGTCCAGCTTCGCGTCCAGCTTGCCGTCGTGGCTGAAGAGCACCGCCACCGCCTTGTCCGCGTCCACCACCCCCATCTCCAGGTCCGCCCCAAACGTGTGCTGCAAAAAGTTGCCGTGGTACGCCGACACCTGCAGCCCGTTGGAGCAGCGCACCTTCATCAGCGCCTGGTACCCCGTCTCGCGCGTCACCGCGTGCAGCACCTCCAGCGCCAGCTTCGTGCCGTCGCGCCCGGCCACAAAGTTGGGATAGTAAAACGCCTCGCCGCCCGTCGTCGACGACACGTGGCCTGGGGGTTAGAAGCAGAAACAAAACCACCAAGCAAGCAGAAACAAACCGCACACCACTCACCAATCGTCGCCACGTCCAGGAAGCCGCCGTTGGGCGCGGCCATGAAAAAGTCAATGCCGATGCCCGCCGCCACCATGCGCTCGGCCACCTTGCGCCAGGCCGGGTGCTCCGTCGTAAAGAGCTTCTTGTCGACCTCGCCGGCCGCGTGCTTGGGGTCGTCGCGCATAAAGAGCCGCCCGGGGCCCCACGTCGGCAGGCTCGAGATGGAACACACCGCCTTGCCGCCGGTCGCCTCCAGCGCCGACACGGCCGCGTTCAGCGTCGAGAGCAGCGCCGGCTCGGGGTTCTTGACGTGCGAGAAGATGCGCGGCAGCTGCGTCAGCAGCGAAGTGATGACGGCCCTCGACTCGTACGCATCGACAAACAGCCCGTCGCTGAGCGGCACAAACGGGTCCTCAATGTCGGGCATGACCAGCATCTGCGCCTGCTCCAGGTTGGCCTGTCTGGGTCAGCTTGTCCATCACTTCCGTCACTTGTCCGTCACTTCCGTCACTTGTCCGTCACTTCCGTCACTTGTCCGTCACTTGTCCGTCACTTGTCCGTCACTTGTCCGTCACTTGTCCGTCACTTGTCCGTCATTCTCCTCCTCCCAACCCCCGGGGACAGCGGCCCGGCACTTACGCTGACGTTGTAGAAATGGACCTCCTTGTCAAAGGTGACAAAGCCGACGCGCGCGTTGGGCGGCAGGTTGCGCAGGGGCAGGCCGTCCTCGCCGACGGGCTCCTCCTCTCCGGCCTCGTCGCGGCGGCCGTAGAGGGCGTGGAGGATGCCGCGGCAAAAGGCCTCGAGGAAGCCCTTGTTGTAGGACTCCTGGGTGACGTCGATGATAAAAAGCCAGCGCAGGCCGACGGGCGGCCGGGTCCAGTACTCCTTGGGCACGAGAAACTCGACGGTGCCGCGGCACAGCTCCGGGCGCTGGTCGCGGTCGATGCGGATGCCCTGCGGCGAGGTGGCGCAAAAGTACTCGGGCGGCGTGTCGTTGGGATACGTGCACAGGTTGCACACAAACTTGTTGCCGCCGGCCCGGAAGACCATGAACGGGTTGATGTACGCGCGGCAGCGCCGGCAGCGCGGCGGGCCGGCCTCGCCAAAGTCCAGCACCGGCACCGGCGCCTCGCCCGCCTGCAGCGGCGCCAGCGGCTGCAGCAGCAGCCCCAGCGGCAGCGCCGTCGAGTGCAGCCCGTCTGCCGTCGCCGGAATGTTATTCATCGTCAGCCGCGCAAACTTGGGCGACGCGTTGCCCTGGTCCTCGGCCACAAACGAGATCGCCGCCGGCGGCGGCACATGCTTCTCAAACGTCGGGTACACGTGGTTGAGAAAGTACGCCTGCGCCACGTCGCGCGACAGCGGCAGGCTCGGCACGTCGTCCGACGTCACCTGCTGCTGCCCCGACGCCGGCACCATGGCCGGCAGCCCGCCGTTGTCGTCGTCGTCGTCGCCGCCGCCGCCGCCCATGTGATTTGCCGCTGCCGCTGCCGCAAAGCCGCTGCCGCCGCCGACGCCGTAACCGCTCCGTGCCGCAAACCCCGCCGCACCCACCGGCGTCATGGGCGTGTACATGGGGTTCGCCGCCGCCGGGAACCCGCCGAGCGCCGGCTGTGCGCCGCCGCCGATGCCGCCGCCGTCGCCCATGGACGCGCCCACGGGTGCCTCGACGGTGTGGTAGGCGTGGCGGTCCTTCTTCTTCCGCCGCGCCGCGTGGTGGTCGCCGCCGCCGCCAAGGGCCATGCCGGCCATCTGCGCAGCCAGGTCGTCATCGCCGGCTCCGGGCGGCAGCGGCGGCGGAGCTCCAAAGCCCTGCCCCGGCGGCGGCACCGGCGTCCCGGCGTAGGGTGTGGCGCCGCCGTAGGGCGTTGAGCCCCCGTAGGGTGTAGCGCTTCCGTAGGGAGCCGCCGCCGCGCCGGGGTACAGAAACGGCTGCTGCCCGGCGGCGCCCGGCGGCGGGGGCGGCGGGGGCGGCGGCGGCTGCTGGAATCCCGGGCTGAGTTGCGGCGTTGCCCGGCGTGGGTCGTTGGGATCGAGAGGAGCGGAAAACGGAGTGTATTCGGCCATGACGAACGGCGGGCTGTTTCCTGCGCCGCAGGGTCTAGACCACGCAGAGGGGCGAAAAGACGAGATGAAAAAAGCAAAAAGCCAAGCTCAGAGACGGTGTGAAGCGGAAGAAGCTGAAGAAGCTGAAGAAGCTGAAGAGGCTAAAGAAGCTGAAGAAGAAGCAAGCCACGGCTCATTGAGACAGCACAAAGCCGCTGTCCATGATATAGAAAAAAGATTGGCGCGCACAAGCTCCCAGGGTCGGAAGGGGAGAGGGGCGTCGGTCGCGGTGTTGGGACACGTTTTGCGTGCAGCTATTTTTGACCAGATCACCATCATGGAGAGCCGGCAGCCGCGCCCGTATATACATATTTAGTGGGTGCTTCCCCCCCCACCCCCCCTGGCGTTCCTGCCCCCCCCCCCCCCCATCCTCCCCCCTTTGGCTCCGAAGGGTTAATCCGATCCGACCGCCAAGTTGCAGGCGCTAAGCCGATGCGGCATACGCGACGACATGGGAAGCTTCACGTCACGAACGGCACACATCCACGACGACACGGCGACGGCCGTCTACCAGCGGGCTCGACATTTCCGATCTGTGACAGTGGAACCCATTTTTGGTCTTTGAAAAGCCAAACTCAAAAAAAGACAGGCGGCCGGGGCGGCCAGCCGTGTTTAGCATCCAACTTCCGCATCCGACATCTCGGTTCGATCCCGCCATGTTTACCTTTATTTCCCTCCAAGGGGCGCGGTCGGAGTCGACGGCGGTGCAGTCGCTGCTAGAGTTTGACGGCGGCGTCAAGGTGCTGATTGACGTGGGCTGGGACGAGGAGTTTGATGCGGACAAGCTCAAGGAGCTGGAAAAGTGAGTGGCAGCGGTGCGTTTGGAGGCAGCGTGCGTTTGGAGGCAGCGTGCGTTTGGAGGCAGAGGTGCGGTGGGTGGCAGCGGTGGGCTTGCGCTGACGGACTGCAGACAGGTGCCGACGATTTCGCTGGTGCTGCTGACGCACGCGACGGTGTCGCACCTGGCGGCCTATGCGCACTGCTGCAAGCACTTTGCGCAGTTTGTGCGCATCCCGGTGTTTGCGACGAAGCCGGTGATCGACCTGGGGCGCACGCTGCTGCAGGACCTGTACGCGTCGACGGCGCTGGCGGCGACGACGATCCCGCGCAGCTCGCTGGCGGAGGCGTCGTACTCGTACTCGCAGTCGCTGTCGGCGGAGACGACGCGGTTCCTGCGGCCGCCGCCGACGGCCGACGACATTACGCGCTACTTTGCGCTGATCCGCGAGCTCAAGTACTCGCAGCCGCACCAGCCGGCGGCGCCGCCGAACCGGCCGCCGCTGCACGGGCTGACGATTACGGCCTACAACGCCGGCCGCACGCTCGGCGGCACCATCTGGCACCTGCAGCACGGCCTCGAGTCGGTCGTGTACGCGGCCGACTGGGGCCAGTACAAGGAAAACGTCTTTGCCGGCGCCGCCTGGATCGGCGCCGGCGGCCCCTCGGCCTCGGGCGTCATCGAGCAGCTGCACAAGCCGACCGCGCTCGTCTCCAGCAGCCGCGCGCCATCTGTGCTGCGCCCGGGCCTGCGCGACGACCAGCTGCTGGCCACCCTGCGCCGCTGCGCCGCCGCCGGCGGCACCGTGCTCATCCCCGTCGACTCCAGCGCCCGCGTCCTCGAGCTGGCCTACCTGCTGGAGCATGCCTGGCGCCGCGATGCTGCTGCTGGCGGCGGCGGGCTGGCACGCGCCAAGCTCTTTCTGGCCGGCCGCACTTCGGGCAGCCTGGTGCGCCACGCGCGCACCCTGCTCGAGTGGATGAACGACGGCATCGTGCAGGAGTTTGAGGCCGTGGCCGACGGATCCAAGCAGACCAATGGCGGCGGCGGTAGCGGCGGCGGCGGCGGTCGCAGAGGTGGTGGTGGCGGCGGTGGCGGCGGCGGCGGCGGCGGCAGCACAGACGATGGCAAAGGCAAAGCGGCTGGACCGTTTGATTTCCGGCATCTGCGGATCCTGGAGCGGCGCGCCCAGGTGGACAGAGTGCTCAGCAGCGGCGGCGGCGGCAAAGTGATCCTGGCCAGCGACGCCTCGCTGGAATGGGGCTTCTCGCGGGAGGTGCTGCGGCGGATTGCCGAGGACCCGCGGAACCTGGTGATTCTGACCGAGGTGCCGGGTGTGCTGTCGGCGGGCCGGACGTCGCTGGCGCGCACGCTGTGGGAGTGGTGGCGCGACGGCAGCGCGGGGCTGGCGAGCCCCGACGACGGCAGCAGCGTCGTGGTCAGCAGCGGCGGACGGGTGCTGGCGTTTGAGGAGGCGCAAAAGGAGGCGCTGGACGGCGCCGAGCTGGAGCTGTACCAGCAGTGGCTGGCGACGCAGCGGCAGCTGCAGGCGACGTTGCAGACGAGCGTGGGCGGCGTGGGCGGCGGTGGCGGCGGCGGCGTGGTTGCTGACAGTGGCGGTGTGTCGCTGGAAGCATTTGCGGCTGCGGGCGGCGGCGTGGGCGGTGTGGGCGGCGTGAGCGGCGTGGGCGGCGTGGGTTTGGGCGTGGGCGGCGACGACGTGGACAACTCTTCGGACTCGGACTCGTCGTCGGACTCGGAGGGCGAGGAGTCGGACGGCGAGCGGCAGGGCAAGGTGCTCAACATCTCGACGACAATGGGGCAGGCGAGCCGCAAAAAGGTGGTGCTCAAGGACGAGGACCTGGGGGTGACGATCCTGATCAAGCGCAAGGGCCACTACGACTTTGACGTGCGCGGCAAGAAGGGCCGCGAGCGGATCTTTCCGGTGGCGGTGCGGCGCAAGCGCAACGACGACTTTGGCGAGCTGATCCGGCCGGACGAGTACCTGCGGGAGGAAGAGCGCGAGGAGGAGCTGGCCGAGGCCGGGCGCGTGCAGCAGCAGCAGCAGCAGCAGCAGCAACAGTTGCAACAGCAAAACGGCCTGGGCAAGAAACGAAAGTGGGACGACGTGGGCGGGCGCAGCACGACGACGTCGGACAAAGACGCGGCGGGCCGTCGGCGGGGACGCGAGAATGCTTCAGCAGCGGAGATTGGAAAAGAAAAGGAAAAAGACGAGGAGACCAACAGCGACGACGACATGGACGGCACCGACGACAAGGAGGCGGCGGCGGCGGCAGCGGTGGCAGGCCCGGCGAAACTGGTGCTGTCGACACAGGCGGTGGCGGCGCGGGTAGGGATTGCGTACGTGGACTTTTCGGGGCTGCACACGGAGCGCAACCTGGAGATGCTGCTGCCGCTGGTGGAGCCGCGCAAGCTGATCCTGGTGGGCGGCAGCGCGGGCGAGACGGAGGCGGCGGCGGCGACGTACCGCAGCGTGGTCAGCAAGAAGCGCGGCGTAGCGGTGGGCGACGTGGACGTGCTGCTGCCGGCGGCGGGCGAGGCCGTGGACGCCAGCGTCGACACCAACGCGTGGGCGGTGCGGCTGACGGACACGCTGGCCAAGAAGCTCAAGTGGCAGAGCCTGCGGGGGCTGGGCATTGTGACGCTGACAGGGCGGCTGCTGCCGGGGGTGGCGGTGGAGGCGTCGGGAGGGTCGGGGTCGGGGCCGGGGTCGGGGCCGGGGTCCGGGTCGGGGTCCGGGTCGGGGTCCGGAGCCGGAGCCGGAGCCGGCGCGGACGGCGACAGCAGCATGGACGGAACAGCGGCCAAGCGGCAAAAGAGCAACAGCAGCAGCGGCGGCGGCGGCGGCGGCGGCACGGCGGTGGCAGGCGGCTTTGCGCGGGCCGAGGCCAACGCAGCGCTGCCGACGCTGGATGTGCTGCCGAGTCACGTGGCCACGGCGGCGACGGCACGCACGGCGGGCACGCAGCCGCTGCACGTGGGCGAGCTGCGGCTGGCAGACCTGCGGTGGGCGATGCAGGCGGCCGGGCACACGGCCGAGTTCCGCGGCGAGGGCACGCTGGTGATTGACGGCTCGGTGGCCGTGCGCAAAACCAGCACGGGCCGGGTCGAGGTGGACAGCATCGGGCTGACGACGGACGGCGGGCCGGCGACCAAGGTGGGCGGCACGTTTTACGCGGTCAAGCAGATGATTTACGCAGGGCTGGCGGTGGTGGCCGGGGGGTAGGGTGGGGTGGAGGAGAGGGAGAAAAGAGGAGAGGAGGTGAGGAGAGGAGAGGAGAGGAGAGGAGAGGAGGAGCGATGAGGATAAAAGAGGCCGAGTTCAGCCATCAAGTTACATGTACATAAATGTAAGATACAGGAGCGCTTTCCAGCGAAGCCGATAGATGTGTGGCAAAGCTGTCAGACAAAACGGTGAGATTTTATGCTTACGCTGGCCAGAATGTCACCACGTCACATGCCGAGCAGTGCATGACGGCGGTGCACGCTTGGCGGCAGAGGCGAAATGAGCTGTGGGGAGACTCGTGGGGATGAGAAAGGAGAAGGGGAGACGAAAAAGAATACGAAGAAAAGAGGAAGAGGAAGAGGAAGAAAAGAGAGGGAAAACAGAGGAGGAAAGAAGGAGAGGAAAGACGGGAGGAAGGAAGAGGAGGAAGGAAGAGGGAAGAAAGAACGCAGAGGAAAGCGAAGAGAAGGGAAAAAAGGAAGACCGGGGGACGTGGGAGCAGACGAAGACGGACACGAGACAATAAAACAAGTCGTCTCAGGATCGTGCAACAGGGTTGATGAGGCCGCTGGCGGATTCGGCCGAGCGCTGGAAACACAGTGCGGCTCGGCCTCTGCATCAGTCCGCAGGCCGCCCGGAACAGTGCGCGCACGGTGCGCCTCGGAGCGCTGCCATTGGCCGGCGCCCGTAGCGACTGCCCAGAAACCACAGCGACAGGCTTGGTTGGTGCTTTTGCTGCCAAGTTTTCCCGCCGCTTCGTTCGTGTCCCTTTTCCCTCCTTTTTCCCGCCCACGAGACGACGGCACGACTCTCACCACCACCACCACCGCCGCCGCCGCCTTTTTCCCTACGACCTCGCCATCAC
Organism: Graphilbum cf. rectangulosporium; assembly: GCA_019925645.1. Classification (NCBI taxonomy): domain Eukaryota; kingdom Fungi; phylum Ascomycota; class Sordariomycetes; order Ophiostomatales; family Ophiostomataceae; genus Graphilbum; species Graphilbum cf. rectangulosporium. Next base: position 316,306 of record JADHKI010000004.1, read on the forward strand.
CGCCGCCTTTAGTTCTCCGGCGCCGCGCTCTTTCCTGCCCGGTCCTGCATTTTCGCCGTCGCCTGAGCCGTTCTCGAGCCGCGTGCGCGAATCTTTGGCTTCGTTTTCAGACCATCGCAGCACAACAACCGCAGCACAACAACCACAGCACTGCATTCATCACACTCACTGCACCGCACACACGCACGAGCCCTGCTCGCAACGGCAGCCAGCCGGCCGGACGCGACCGGCGGATACAGCGGGATGACGAGGGCCGTCTCCGGCCTCTAATCGTCGTTTTTTCTTTTTTTTTTTCTTTCTTTTTTTTTTTCCCTTCCCACGTCCCTCGACTGCCACACGCTGCTGCCCCCCGGCTGCCCCGTTGAGATGCCCTCCTTCGCACACGAGGAAGAGAACGCGCCTGTCTTTGTGCTCCACGCCCCGGGCGCTCCGGCTGCCCGTCCGGCCATTGCCGGCAAACACGGCTCGTCCGTCCACGCCTCGGCCGCTCCGTCTTCCCGCCCGGCCCCCGCCGCCGCCGCCGCTGCCGGCAAACACAGCAGCAGCACGTCCGGGCTGGCCGGCCGCCCGGCTGCCGCGGCGCCGCTCGCTGCCCTCGACAGCAACAGCAACTCCCATGGCCGCTTCCGCTACTCGCCCCCTCCGCCCACCGCGCCGCCGCCGCCGTTGCCCCCCTCGGCCGATGAGCCCTACGGCCGCCGCTCCATCCGCTCGACCCGCTCGTCTGCCTCGGACATGTCGGCTGCCTCGTCGTCTATAGAAATGGGCGGCCACAGCAGCGGCGGCGGCGCCAGCTCCCACGCCACCACGCTGCCGCCCGACGACGACCAGCTCGACGGCTCCGCCTCCGCCGCCGCCTCCATGGACGACGACGACGACGACGGCGATACCAAAGCCGACCGTTACCACCACCACCACCACCACCACGACCTGCCCGAGCTCGTGCGCGTTCCATCCCCTTCGCCATCACGGCCGCCGCCTCCGCCGCCGCCGCCCTCCTCACAACCACCGCAAATACCGTCGCTGTCGTCCGCCGCCGCCGCCGCCGCCGCCGCCTCATCCTCTCCCTACAACTCGCCCGCCTCGCCGCCGCCACATCCTCCGGCTCCCTCCTCACAGCCGCCGCCGCCGCCGCCGCCCAAGCCCGCGTCCATGTCGCGGAAACCGTCCTTTTCGCCGCCCGTCCCCCCCATTTCCATTGCCCATCCGCTGGCCGACCGGACACGCTCGGCGGCGGCGGCGGCCGCCGCCAGCAACAACACCGGCTCGCTCGCGCCTGGCGCCGCCCCGGGCAGCCACGTCTCCATGCCTACGCTGGTGACTCCGGCGTCCGTCTCGACCCCGGCACCGCCGAGCGTCGTCGCCGAGCCCGTCTCGCGCGGCCACCTCGGCGTCTCGTCCCCGCCTCCCCACCGCTTCTCGTCCCCGCCCATCTACAATCCGGCGGCGGCGGCGGCGGCGGCGTCGTCGACCTCAACGGCCGGACCCAGCGCGCCGCCGCCGCCCGGACCCGGCAACCTCAAGCAACGGCACACGCTCGAAGTGCCGAAAACGTCGACGCCGTCGCGCAGCTCGCGCGACGGCCTCGAGTCGGCCTTTGCCTCGGGACGCTTCTCGCCCACCGGGCCCGGCAGCATCGGCGGCAGCACCGGCGGCCGGCGCGCCTCGCTCAGCCTCGGCCGCCGCAACACGCGCTCGCTGCACTCGGAGATGCCGCGCGACGAGGTGGTCCCGGACGAGGACGCCCTTAGGTGGGCCGAGGCCTACCGCCAGAAGCGCGCCAGCAAGCGCCGCCGCATGGAGCAGGACGACGACCAGGTCCTGGTCGGCACAAAGGTCGACGAGACCCATGCCAACTGGGTCGCCGCCTACAACATGCTGACCGGCATCCGCGTCGCCGTCTCGCGCACCAACGCCAAGCTGGACCGCGCCCTGACCGATGAGGACTTTGACGCCAAGCAAAAGTCCACCTTTGACATGTGAGTTGCTCTCTCTACTACCCTTCTCCCTCTTCTTTTTCTCCTCCTCCGCCGATGGCTGACCGCCGACCGCCAGCGCCGGCAACGAGCTGGTGCCCTCGGCCAAGTACGACTTCAAGTTCAAGGACTACGCCCCCTGGGTCTTCCGCCACCTGCGCAAGCTCTTCCACCTCGACCCCGCCGACTACCTCATGTCGCTGGCCGGCAAGTACATCCTGTCCGAGCTGGGCTCGCCCGGCAAGAGCGGCAGCTTCTTTTACTTTTCGCGCGACTACAAGTACATTATCAAGACGATCCACCACGCCGAGCACAAGTTTCTGCGCAAGATCCTCAAGGACTACTACCGCCACGTCACCGACAACCCCAACACGCTGCTGTCGCAGTTCTTTGGCCTGCACCGCGTCAAGATGCCCTACGGCCGCAAGATCCACTTTGTCGTCATGAACAACCTCTTCCCGCCGCACCGCGACATCCACCAGACCTTTGACCTCAAGGGCTCCACCATTGGCCGCGACTACCCCGAGGAGCGCCTGGCCGAGAACCCGCGCGCCACCCTCAAGGACCTCAACTGGATGCGCCGCCAGGAGCACGTCGAGCTGGGCCTCATCAAGAAGCGCCTCTTCCTCGAGCAGCTGCGCAAGGACGTCGCCCTGCTGCAGCGCCTGCAGATTATGGACTATTCCCTGCTCGTCGGCATCCACGACCTGCGCCGCGGCAACGACGAGAACCTGCGCGGCCAGACCCTGCAGGTCTTTGAGCCGGGCAAGAAAGCCGACGCGGCCGGCGGCGTCGGCGGCGGTAGCGGTGGCGCCGGTGGCGCCGGCGGCGGCAGCGGAATGAACGGAGACTACTATCCCGGTGGCGCCGGCGGCAGCGGCGACTACCCCGGCAGCGGCGCCGGCTCCGCCTCCATCTCGGGCCCGGACCCGCAGTCTGTCCTGATGCGCACGCCCAGCAAGCTCGAGCACCAGCGCAAGACCCGCGAGCTGCGCCAGATGCTCAAGAGCGAGCGGCCCGTCCCCATGGGCCAGAGCGGCAACAAGATGCCCGACGAGCTGGACGAGAGCAAAAAGTCTGTCTTTTACCAGGACGACGGCGGCTTCCAGGCCACCCACGAGAACAACGCCCCGGGCGACGAGATCTACTACCTCGGCGTCATTGACTGCCTCACGCACGTGCGTTGTCCTTGTCCTTTTTTGTCTTTTGTCTTTTTGTCTTTTGTCTTTTTTTCTCCCCCCCCTTTTTTCCCCCCCTTTCTCCCAGCTAACAACCCAGTACGGCATCGTCAAAAAGATTGAGCACTTTTGGAAAGGCCTGTCCAGCGACCGCAACGAGATCTCCGCCCTGCCGCCACAGCAGTACGGCGAGCGCTTCCTCAAGTTTGTCGCCGGCATCACCAAGTCGCCCGAGGACGCGGCGCAGGAGCGCGAGACTGCCGCCGACGCCGCCGCCGCCGCCGCTACTGCCGATGCGGCCGCGAGCCACGCCGAGGCAGCCGCCGGCCCCGGCTCCTCGCTCTCGCCCGACGGCATCATCCCGGAAGAGGGCCCGTACGACATTGCCTCGGCGACCGGCCGCGACAAGGGCAAAGAAGCCGACCACACCGGCAGCTGGTCCAGCACCATGCGCCGCCGAGGCGCCGGCGGGCCGTCGTTGTCATCGTCGTCGGGCCTGCTGCCGACCTTTTCGGCCCAGAACCACTACCCGTCCAGCGGTGCTGCCGACGGCCCGTCGGCACACCCCGACTACGACGGCAGCACGGCTGCCGTCGTCTCCTCGTCGGGCCTGCGTCCGCCGCCGCCGCTGCCGCCGTCGTCGTCGTCTTCGTCGGGCCTCCTAAGCACAACGACGTCGGGGAGCGGCGTCGCCGCCGGAGCGGGCGAGCGGCGCGAGTCCATGCCCTTGCCCGCGCTTCCCATGGTGGAAGAGGCCGCGGGCGAGGCGTCGTCGTCGTCGTCCAGCGGCGTCGGCAACTACAGCGGCAAGGGCGCAGCCGTGACCGTGACGGCTGCGGCCAGCGCGGCGGCCGCTCTGGCTCTGGCGCCGACGCCGGCGGCCGGCTACCTCAAGCCCGAGAGCGCCGACAGCGGCTACGGCGTTTCGGGCAGCGGCAGCGGCGGCAGCGGCGGCGGCGGCACGCGGTCGCGGTCGGGCACCGTCGGCACGATCGGCACAATCGGCACGATCGGCACAATCGGCACGATCGGCACCGTCAACTCGACCGGCTCGGGGCCCAAGATCAAGCTGCAGCTCAGCCGCGAAAGCCTCGACAAGGCCCTGCCCCCGCTGCCGCGGCTCGACAGCTCGGCGGCGGTCTAGGCGAGAGGATGACAGGCGCTGGGGGGGGGGGGGGGTAAAGGGCTGCCGCCAGCCAGCCGAACAGGCTGGGAGGAGAGGCCGTGCCCCAGGCACTGCCACGTCTCCCACTCCGCACACACTGCATGATACCACTGCATTTTTGTTACTTGGTTTCTGTTTCCCGTTTTCTGTCTTGTTCCTGCAGCCTGCATCCCTCATTTCCATCCGGTGGCTCCGCCGCGGTTTCCAGCCGTTTCATTTGCGTTTGTGTCTACTGTTCTTGATACTTTTTTCGCCTCTGGCCCTATATATTTATTGCTCGTTTGTTTCGTGCCGTTTCCAGGGTTGTGCACGTTTCGTTTTCGTTTCGTTTTTGTTTTTCGTTTTTCGTTTATTGTTTGCACTTTTTTCAGTGTTGGCTTGTTTCTTTCGTGTCGGCATGTTTCTCCGTTTCGACACTTTTTCAGTTTCATGTTCTTCCGTGTGGGCACGTCCAGTGTCCACGTTTTCCTCTCTTTTTGTCTGGCCGCCTGACCTGGTGTGCCGGCCGGCTCTTTCTTTTGTCCTAGAATGAAGACGTACCCCGTGTTTTGCTGACGGATCTCGTGTCGAAACGGGAAGCGGAGAGCGTGGCTGGCCGGCGGAAGACGCAAGAGGCTGAGCAGAAAAGATCAACGCTGAAAAAAAAACAAAAAAAAAAAGGAAACACGAGACGCCTCTACCACGCCCAACATTATGTACTCATAGTCAGGATACTGCTTTTTCATAGACCTTTTTTTTTTCTGTTTACCGTGAGGCGTATTGTGCAGAGGCTCTCGTTGTCATGACTACATGGCGAGGGGTGTCTCCTGTTCCCCGTTCCCTGCTACCCGAATGCCGTGTCTGGTCCCGGTGCGGAGTGCTCACGGCTGCCTTGGCAAGGCCTCGCCCGGGCCGCCCTGGATCTGCATCTCGTTGGCGCCCTGGGCGCGCAGGGCAGCGAGGCGCTGTTCCTTTTGGTGGTTGGCGACGCGGTACTTTTTGAAGTGGGCGACCTGGAGAGTTAGAGAAGTGGAAAGCGAATAAGACAGGAAAGCAGGGGAAGAGAAGAAGACGGAAGAGAAAAAGAAAGAAGAGAAGACAGAAGAGAAGAAGACAGAAGAAGAAGACAGAAGAGAAGAAGACAGAAGAAGACAGAGGAAGAGAAGAAGTGAGAACCCACCCACTGCGCGGCGCAGTCCCGTTCCAGGCGCGCGCTCTCGGCGGCACAGGCCTTGGCGGCAGTAGCGGCGCCGGCCGGCTGCACGGCGTCGACAATGTCGTGGCGGTCGAGACAGGAAAAGTAGAGGTCGCGGCTCTCCCAGCAGCGCAGGCGCTCGGCGCGCGAGGGCACGGCGGCGCCGGTGCGGATCGCCTCGGCACGGCGGTCCTCGTCAGAGGCAGGCCAGAGCGCAGAGAAGAGGCCCATGGTCGGCGGCGGGAGCTGAGTCTGTGTCGAGGGGTGGACAATGTCGGACGACGGAAAAGCGTCCTTCTTTCATTCTTCTCTCTCGAGGCTCGGCAGAACCAAGGCGGTGTGCCCAGTCTGGACTAGCGCATTTGGCCGCCGCCCCATTGCTCGCTGTAAGATACTTGGCCGTTGGCATCGCGGAGCTTCTTCAGCCTGCTTGTTGACGAACCCGGCAGACCAGTCTTCTCGCGCGACAGTGACACAGCACCTGCTGCTTCTGCCCGGCTCCACGACTGCTCATCGACTACACACACGCACGCAGGGCACGCCGTTCCCACATCCAGGCGCGCCGATCGGTCGTCAGCTGCCTCCTTTTTCGGCCGTCCGCTTCTTCAAACAGCATCTTACGCTCTCGGCCTCGTCGCTCGTCATGCCCCCGCGGTAGTCTCGGCCGGCACTGCATCTCGAATCGGTGCTTTTCTTGTTGCTGCGCGCCGCGCACCTCGCCCGCCCTCCCCTCCCCCGCCATGGCCCGCCGGCGACGGCCGCGCCGCTCCGGCGCCCTGACCGAGCTGCCGCCGCTGCAGATCCTGCGGCAGATGGCGGTGCTGCAGGGCGTCTTTTACGGCGCGGCGGCGCCGCTCATGCTCTTCACGGCGCTCGTGTCCGGGCGGCCGTTCTCGCTCGACCTCGTGCTCGGCTGGAGCGCCGTGCGCGGCGACACCACGCAGGGCTGGCTGGTTGCCTTTCTCTGGATCCTCGTGGGCGGGCTGTGCTCGTGCGTGATATTCCCTTTTTTTGCTCACACATTCGGCGTCTATCTGACTGGCCGGGTTCACTTGGCGGAGGCTTGCTAACGACCAGGTCCATGGCCATTGTCGTCTTTGTCGGCCGGTCCAAGCTGGTCCTCGACTTTGCCCTCTCGCTGCACGCCATCCACCTGTTCGTCGTCGTCCTCTACTCTGGCAGTCTGCCCGGCAGCCTGGCCTGGTGGCTGACCATGGCGATATCTAGCGGCGTCGCCGTGGCCCTGGGCGCCTGGGGCTGTCGCTACCGCGAGCTGCAGCCCATTTCGTTTGGCGGCGGCGGCGGCGGCGGCAGCGGCGGCGGCGACAACAACAACACTGGCCAGGCCGGCGGGTCCGCCTCGGCAGAGCGCATTCCAGGGGGCTCGGGAGAAGGCGGCGGCGGCGGCGACGAAGAGCAGGGTTTCTCGCGCGGCCGCGGCCGGGGACGCGGCCGCGACGGGGCCGGCGACTACGAGATGCTGCCGATCAAGACGGGCGACGGTGGCGGACGGCGCGACTGATTGGGATGCCCGCGGGTAATTTCGTGCTTGTTTGTAAAATGTTTGCTATAGATTGGAGCGCTGCTTTTGGCCCGGGGCGGACGGTGTACGGCTCTTGTTTTTTCAGGCTACGACCGTGTTGTGTATATTATCATGCTTCTCGGGGCCTCTGGTCTCTGGCTTTTCTTTTCCTCTCTTCCGGCCGATGGCCAGGCGTGGCGCGAGATCCAGGGCGGGACAGACGTTGCTTTGGCGACTCTGCGTCGAAGCCAAAGTCGCAAAAGTGAAAAAAAAAAGGAGACAGAGGTTCGAGCAGAGATAGGCTGTATGATATGAGTAGTGTTATATGGTGTCTGCATCTGCTGGTTTGCGGACTGGCCTCATGCCGGATGGCCTCGGGGATTTCTCACGGGCACGTCCACAACAGCGCGGCCTCGGGGGCCCGGGCGGCCCCGGGGACCCCGGGGGCCCGGGAGACCTTGAGGACCTGGAAGACCTTGCGGGCCTGAAAGGCCTCGAGGGCCGCTGGCGCCCTGAGGACCGGGAGGTCCCAGAGGACCTGGTGAGCCTCGGAGGCCCGGAAGACCTCGAGGACCTGGAAGGCCTTGGGGGCCTCGGAGGCCCTGGAGACCCGGAGGTCCCAGAGGACCCGGGGAGCCCCGGGGGCCCGGGAGACCTCGAGGACCTGGAAGGCCTGGGGGGCCTTGGAGGCCTCGGGGGCCCTGGAGACCCGGAGGACCCGGAGGACCCGGAGGACCCGGGACGCCGCTCGGGCCGGCTTCACCATCGCGCCCGTCCCGTCCGTCCTCCCCGTTCCACCCGTTCCAGCCGTCTTCGCCGTCCTTGCCGTCGGTCCCGTCCTTGCCGTCCTTGCCGTCCTTGCCGTCCTTGCCGTTCGTCCCGTCGAGCCCGTTTCTTCCTGGCACTCCAGTTCTTCCTGGCATTCCAGGCGGCCCTCTGTCGCCCCGGTCTCCCTGTGGCCCTCTGTCGCCCCAGTCTCCCTGCGGGCCGTCGTCGCCTCGGTCTCCTTTGTCGCCCTTGGCGCCTCGGTCTCCTTTGTCGCCTCGGTCTCCTTTGTCGCCTTTGGCGCCTCGCATGCCCCGGGCACCGTCGCGGCCATCACGCCCGTCGCGGCCGTTCTTTCCTGGAGGCCCCGGCTTCCCCGGCGACCCCGGCGTCCCCGGAGGCCCCGGGGGCCCAGCCTGGCCCGGGTAGCCCCGCGGCCCCTTTACATACATGGCCGCGCTCCGCTGCCGACAGCACATCCACAGGCCGACGGTCAAAAGCACGAGAAGCACGACGCCAATCACAATAATGGCCGCCTCTGCGCCCTGGCTGATGGAGTCGCCGCCGCCGCCGCCGCCACCGCCGCCGCTGCCGTCAAACGCTGCCTCTGTGGGTGTGCTGTCCTGCGCCTGCTGCTGCACCGTGGTGCCCATGAGCATGGTAATAAGCTGTGTGGTGGTGGCGCGGCTGACGGTGAGCGTCACATAGTAAGGGACACCGTCACGAGGCTCCAAGAGGGCGGGCGAGGGGGCTGCAGCCCGGAGAGGGGGGGATGTCGGCAGGAACATGCTGGCGGCGATGTAGAGAGGTTCTCTAGATTCGCCAAAGAAGGATGACTCCAAGGACTAGACGGCGAAACGCTGGCAGCAGAAGTCACCTCTGGCAGACAAAGTATGAGAGGTGCTGATATCAGAGAAGCAAAAGGGGAGAAGAGCAAGAAAGACGCTGATATCAGTCGAAAGCGAAAGGCGACAGAAAGACAAAGCAATGCGGCCTTGTGCAGACCTCTCTCCGTCGGACTCTTCCGGAGATGCCTCCTGGTGGAGCAAAGAACATGGCCTCCTGACACGATGTCATGCTTGTTACAAGACTTGCAGAAACATGATGCCATGCTTGCGCTGTCGCTGACGACAGCCAGACGAGGTATCAATGAAAGGGATGTAGCGGGTGGCTGCAGGACGCTGAGCATGCAGATGGGCCTAACCCGACGTCAACAAAGAAGGCAGCGTTCTACAGCAGATGGGGCGACGTCTTTTTCCGCCGAACAAAGAGCAGTCGGGACAATGGATTGAGGCAGGGGTGCGGAAGCAGAGGACACGCAGCAGGTGAAGCTATCACAGAAGACTGAGTAGAGATATCCAGTAAACGTTCTTGACGCAGAGCGAGGCGGTGCAAGACAGCTGGTTCGACAGGCATATATTACCACGAGAACAGTAGACGCCGGATCACACGTCCGACACGCCGAATCAGAGGTCCGTCCTCAGGGTCCGTCCTCAGGGTCCGTCCTCAGAGGTCCGTCCTCAGAGGCCCGTCTTAAAAGTCACGCTGAAATAGCACGCTTGAACCGCCATCGACCACCAACCCTAAGCGTCAATCTCAATCAGCTGGCCCTCCTCGTACGCGCAGGCGGTGCGGTGCGAGGCCGAGTCGGCTGCGCGGCCCCCCTACGGCGCGGCGCGGCCGCTTGCCCCGTGCCGGAAGCCCTGCAGCACAACCCCCCAGGGGCCGCCGGGGCCTTTGCCGTCGGCCAGGTCGGCGTCGCCGGCGACGACCTTGCGCATGATGAGGGTGTCGCGCGCCTTTTTGAGCTTGCGGCCCTCGCCCTCGGCCAGAAAGGCGCGCAGCCAGCGGTCCTCCTCGGCGCTGAGCGGCAGGCTGACCAGCTCGGACGCGCGGGCGGCCACGTCGAGCGAGCCGGCGGCCTTGGTCGCGGAGGCGACGAGCTGCTGGAAGAGCAGCTGGCGCGCCGGGCCGGCAAAGCGGCGCGTGTGGTAAAAGGCCGCCGTGACGTCGGTGCGCGCGAGCGCCTCAAACAGCAGCTCCTGCGCCTCCTCCGTCTTGAGCACCGGCTGCACCGCGTCGTAGTAGGCCAGCGCCAGGCCGTAGTCGCCGCCCTCGGCGTGCCGCACCAGCACCGACACAATGTTGTCGGCAAACTCGGGCACCAGCGACGGGTGCGCCAGGAACTCGAGGGCCGCCTGCACAGACGTCAGCACGGTCAGAAGAAGTACGGAAAAAAGCACCCACACTAAACTGCAGCCGGTCCATGTGCCACAGCCCGCTCATAAACACCTGGTAGCGCTCCGGCATGCCCGTCGCCACGGCAAAGTCGTCGGCCAGGCACGACCGCGGGCCCAGGCCCTGGTCGCAGTCCAGCAGCAGATAAAACAGCGCCGAGAGCTTGTGGTGCGTCGACATCTTGGAGTCGAGGATCTGCTGGTACAGCTCGCGCAGCACGCGCCCGTCGCGTGGCGGATACAGCTTGACTATGCCGCGTGTTAGTTGGCCCATGTAGCCCATCTTTGCGCAATGCCGCCGCCGCCGTCTTTCCCACCTTTGCTGATGCCGAGGGCCGTCAAGACTCGGTCGATAAAGAGAACGCCCGAGAGCGATTTGCGCTTCGCCTCAATGTCGCGGTTGACATGCTGGTCGTACGGCAGGTTCTCGCCGCTGCCAAACACGTCCTGGAACCGCCGGTAGTCGAGCCGCGTCGCCATGTCGCTGTGCAGGCGCCGTGGTGGTCGTCAGGGAAGCGGCCCCAGATGGAAGCTGGATAGTCACGAAAGCACGTGATGCTGTGCAGGTCTGTGTCACGTGATGTCAAGAGTATACCACGTGATCAGTGGGGTAGCGATGTGTCACTTGTTTATTTACCGCCCAAAAAGGAAAGTCCACTCAACAGCGGGGCAACGGGACACTTTTGCCATCTTTTCTGTTTTCTGCGTCGTCCATCCCCGTCCCATACGCCACTCTCTGAACAGCCGGACGACAAAAAAGAAGCACATGATGGCGACGCGAACATCACGACGCGTCGCGGCTCGGCGCAACGCCGTCGCCGAATCCGACGACGACCTGGCCGACACGACAACACAGACAGGGGCCCGCGACGAGGGCGAGGACGACTTTGACCCGGCGCCTCTGCCGAGTTCCCGGCGCTCCACGGCCGGCCGCCGCAAGACGGCCACCGCCGAGGAGCCGGCCGTGCCCAAGAAGCCGGGCCGGCCGCGCCGGGCCCGCGCGTCTGTTCTCGAGAGCAGCGAGGTCGCAGACCCTGACCAGACGGCCGCCTCGTCGTCTTTTGCCGGGAGCGAGCACGCCGGCGAGGCCGGGCCGGCTGCCGCGCCCAGCAAGCGTCCGGGCCGGCCGCGCCGCGCCCGTGCGTCTGTTCTCGAGAGCAGCGAGGTCGCAGATCCAGACCAGACAGCCGCCTCGTTGTCTTTTGCCGGGAGCGAGAACGCCGGCGAGGCCGGACTGGCTGCCGCGCCCAGCAAGCGCCCGGGCCGGCCACGCCGGGTGCGTGAGTCTGTTCTCGAGAGCAGCGAGGTTGCAGATCCAGACCAGACGGCGGCGTCGTCAGAGCCGGCCCCCAAAAAGGCAGTGCGAAAGAGAAAGAGCGTGGCTCCGGCCAGAGCGGCTCGGCAAGAAGAAGAAGAAGCGCCGCCGGCGTCGGCCAAGAAGTCCGAGTCGCCGGCGCCCTCCTCGGACATGCCCACGCCAAGGCCGTCGGCATCAGCGTCGGCGTCGGCGCCGCCGCCAGCGTCAGCGTCAGCATCGCCCGAGCCGGCGTCGGGCGGCGAAGACGCGTCCACCCCCTTGGCCGATATCACAGCGTCCACCGTCAACGAGCAGCCGCGGCGCCCGGCGCCCACCGACGAGACCACGGCGGCCGTCAAGCCGATCCGCGCCATGGACACGGTCCTGGAAAAACCCATGGACATTATGCTCAAGTCGCGCACGATGCCGGCGGCCATGCCGGCGGCAGAGGAGCCGTCCGCAGGCCCGAAGCCGCGCATCGTCATCACCTACCTGATCCTGACCAACTTTAAGAGCTACGCCGGCCGCCAGGAAGTCGGGCCCTTCCACGCGTCCTTTTCGTCCGTCGTCGGGCCCAACGGCTCCGGCAAGTCCAACGTCATCGACTCGCTGCTCTTTGTCTTTGGCTTCCGCGCCAGCAAGATGCGCCAGGGCAAGCTGTCGGCCCTGATTCACAACTCGGCCCAGCACCCCAACCTGGACCACTGCGAGGTCGCCGTCCACTTTCAGGAGGTGGTGGATCTGGTGAGTAACGTCTTTTCTTTCCGCCCGCCGCCCTTCATCAAGGTCTTTATCTGGGTTTTCTACCATTTATTTTTGTTTCCTCGCTGACAAACAGCCCGGCGGCTCGGAAGTCGTCCCGAACTCGGAGCTGGTCATCTCGCGCAAGGCGTTCCGCAACAACGCGAGCACATACTACATTGACGGCAAGGCGTCCAACTTCACGACGGTGACGACGCTGCTGCGCGACCGCGGCGTGGACCTGGACCACAAGCGCTTCCTGATCCTGCAGGGCGAGGTGGAGTCGATTGCGCAGATGAAGCCCAAGGCGGGCAACGAGCACGAAGACGGGCTGCTCGAGTACCTCGAGGACATTATCGGCACGTCAAAGTACAAGGCGCCGATCGAGGAGGCGGCGGCCGAGGTGGAGACGCTCAACGACGTGTGCATGGAAAAGAGCGGGCGCGTGCAGCACGTGGAAAAGGAGCGCAACAGCCTGGAGGACAAGAAGGAGCAGGCGCTGGCGTTTGTGCGCGACGAGAACGAGCTGGCGATGAAGCAGTCGGCGCTGTACCAGATCTACACGAGCGAGTGCCTGGACAACGTGGCGGTGACGGAGGAGGCGATGGCGCAGACGCAGGCGGAGCTGGACGCGGAGCTGGAGAAGCACCACGGCGGCGAGCAGGTGATCCGGCAGCTGGAGGGCGCGTACGCGGCCGGCAGCGCGGAGCTGGAGGCGCAGGACAAGGCGACGCAGCAGCTGGCGCGGGAGATGGCCAAGTTCGACCAGGAGCGCGTCAAGGCGGAGGAGAAGCGCAAGTTTTTGGGCGACAAGCGCAAGAAGCTGGAGCGGGCCAAGGCCAACGCGGAGAAGGCGGCGGCGGAGGCGGCGGCGACGGCGGAGCAGTGCACGGCGGAGATCCAGGAGCGGGCGGCGGAGATGCAGCAGCTGGAGGCGCAGATGGCGGCGGAGGAGGCGGAGCTGGCGCGGATCCGCGACAGCCTCAAGGGCAAGACGCAGGCGTTCTCGGACCAGATCGCGGCCAAGCAGAAGTCGCTGGAGCCGTGGAAGGAGCGCATCGGGCAGAAGCAGTCGGCCATGGCGGTGGCGGAGAGCGAGCTGGCGATGCTGCGGGACAAGGCCAGCGCGGGCGCGGCGGCGCTGGCGGAGGCGGAGGCGCGGGTGGCGGCGATCGAGGCGAGCCGGCAGGCCAAGGCGGCGGAGCTGCGGGCGAGCGAGGCGGAGCGGGCGCGGCTGGAGGCGGAGGCGGCGACGGTGGCGGCGGAGCTGGCAAGCCTGGCGCAGCAGGAGCCGCAGCTGCGGGCGCAGGTGTCGAGGGCGCGGCAGCGGGCGGACGAGGCGCGGTCGAGCCTGGCGCAGACGCAGACGCGGGGCAACGTGCTGGCGGCGCTGATGCGGATGCGCGAGTCGGGCCGGATCGACGGCTTCCACGGGCGGCTGGGCAACCTGGGCACGATCGACCCGCGGTACGACGTGGCGATCTCGACGGCGTGCCTGCAGCTGGACCACTTTGTGACGGACTCGGTCGAGGCGGGCCAGCAGTGCATCGAGTACCTGCGCAAGACCAACCTGGGGCGCGGGCACTTTATCTGCCTGGACCGGCTGCGGCCGGCGGGGGGGGCCGGGGGAAGGGGGGCGGCGGCAGCGCCAGCCACCCCCGAGGGGGCGCCGCGGCTGATCGACCTGGTGCATCCCAAGGAGGAGCGGTTCCGGGCGGCGTTTTACCACGCGCTGCAGGACACGCTGGTGGCGACGGACCTGGCGCAGGCGAACCGGATCGCGTACGGGGCGCGGCGGTGGCGGGTGGTGACGCTGGAGGGGGCGCTGATCGACAAGTCGGGCACGATGTCGGGGGGCGGGACGACGGCGAAGCGGGGGCTGATGTCGTCGAAGCTGGTGGCGGAGACGAGCCAGGCGCAGGTGGCCAAGCTGGAGGGCGACCGGGACGGGCTGGAGCAGCGGCTGGCGGCGCAGCAGGAGCGGCAGCGCGAGCTGGAGGGGCGGCAGCGGCAGCTGCAGGAGCAGGTGCTGCCGCAGCTGGAGACGCAGGGGCAGAAGACGCGGCTGGAGATGGAGAGCGCGGCGCGGCACATGCAGGACGCGCAGCGGCGGGTGGAGGAGCTGCGGCGGGCGGCGGCGGCGGCAGCGTCCGAGGGGGGAGGGAAACGGTTGCGGGGGTCAGCATCGGCAACAGACGAGGAGCGGGCGACGGCGACGCTGGAGGCGGAGATTGCGCGGCTGCAGGCGGAGGTGGCGCAGCTGCACGGGGAGACGGCGAGCGTGGAGGCGGAGATCCAGGCGCTGCAGGACCGGATCATGGAGGTGGGCGGCGAGCGGCTGCGGGCGCAGCGGGCACAGCTGGAGAGCAGCAAGGCGCAGCTGGCGGCGCACGGTGAGGCGACGTCGCAGGCGGAGGTGCGGCGGGCCAAGGCGGAGAAGCAGCAGGCGAAGCTGGGGCGGGAGGCGGCGCGGGCGGGCACGGAGCTGGCGGGGGCGCAGGCGGAGCTGGAGCGGCTGGCGGCGGAGACGGCGCGGCAGGGCGAGGCGGCGGAGGCGGCGCGGGCGGCGGCGGAGGCGGCGCGGCAGCAGCTGGGGGCGCAGCGGGCGGCGCTGGCGCAGGTCAAGGCGGAGCTGGACGAGCGGACGGCGGAGCTGAACCAGACGCGGGCGGTGGAGATTGAGATGCGCAACAAGCTGGAGGAGAACCAAAAGGTGCTGGCGGAGAACCGGCGGCGGCTGCGGTACTGGGAGGACAAGCTGGGGAAGCTGCGGCTGCAGGATGTGGGGGGGTGGAAGGCCGGGGGGGGGGCGGCCGGGGCGGCGGGGGCGGGGGCGGAGGCGGCGGGGGCGGCCGGGGCTGGAGCCGACACCGACACCGACGCCGACACCGCAGCCGATACCCGGACCAACGCCGACACCGACGCCGACATCGGGGCCGACAATGACACCGGGGCCGACAATGACACCCCGACCCACCCCCGGACCAACGCCGACACCCCGGCCGACACCCCCTCCCTCCCCCGCTTCACCCCCGACGAGCTCGCGGGCATGAGCAAGGACAAGCTCAAGGGCGAAATCGCAGCGCTCGAGGAAAAAACACAGCAGGCCAACGTGGACCTGGGGGTGCTGGCAGAGTACCGGCGGCGGGTGGAGGAGCACGCGGCACGGTCGTCGGACCTGGCGTCGGCAGTGGCGCAGCGCGACGCGGCCAAGAAGCGGTGCGACGAGCTGCGGCGGCGGCGGCTGGAGGGCTTCATGGAGGGCTTCAGCGTGATCTCGCTGCGGCTCAAGGAAATGTACCAGATGATCACCATGGGCGGCAACGCGGAGCTGGAGCTGGTGGACTCGCTGGACCCGTTCTCGGAGGGGATCCTGTTCAGCGTGATGCCGCCCAAGAAGTCGTGGAAGAACATTAGCAACCTGTCGGGCGGCGAGAAGACGCTGAGCAGCCTGGCGCTGGTGTTTGCGCTGCACCACTACAAGCCGACGCCGCTGTACGTCATGGACGAGATTGACGCGGCGCTCGACTTTCGCAACGTGTCCATTGTGGCCAGCTACATCAAGGAGCGCACCAAGAACGCGCAGTTTATCGTCATCTCGCTGCGCAACAACATGTTTGAGCTGGCCGCCCGCCTCGTCGGCGTCTACAAGGTCAGCCACATGACCAAGAGCGTCACCATTGAGAACCGGGACTACATTGCGCGCGGCCCCGCGGCGCGGCCGGCCGCGGGGCCGGGGGGGGCGACGCACGCGCTGGCCACGCCGGGGCGGCCGACGCACACGCTGGCCATGACGCCGGGGCGGCCGCCGCAGATCAGCCAGCTGGCGTCGCCGCCGTAGAGTGATGTTTGTGTTGTGTTGTGTTGTGAATGTTGATGCTTTATGTTTGAATGTTTGTGTTTGAATGTTTGTGTTTGTGATTGAATGTTTGAATGTTTATGCTTTTATGTTTGAATGTTTGTGTTTGAATGTTGATTGAATGTTGATTGAATGTTTGAATTCATGCCCAATCTATCACTACCCCCACCTGCTCGACGATGCGGGCATAGTGCTCGACGCGGCGGTGGCTGGCAAAGTTGAAGACGCCCGCGCGCGGCTTGCGGCAGAGGTCGAGGTCGAGGGTGGCGACCAGCAGCTCGTCGTCCTTGGTCTTGGTCTCGGCCAGCAGCCGGCCGAGCGGGTCGTAGATGGCGGAGCCGCCGATGAGGCCGCCGCCGGCGCCGGGGGCCTCGACGCCGGCCTTGGCCACGTGCACGCTGAAGCAGGCGTTGTGGTAGCTGCCGCTCTGCGCGCTGATGTGGTGGTGCAGCAGCGCGAGCGTCTCCTGCTCGGCGCGCGGCGCCGGGTCCTGCGGCTTGTAGTCGGTCGTGTTGTAGCCGCAGAGCACGACCTCGACGCCCTGCAGGCCGTAGCAGCGCCAGGCCTCGGGCCAGCGCCGGTCGTTGCAGATGAGCATGCCGAGGATGGGGGGGGAGGCGTCGGAGGGGGAGGCGGAGTCGGAGGGGGGAGAGGAGTCGGAGGGTGGATCCGGGAGGAGGCCCGGCGCGCGAAACGCCTGGAAGCCGAGATCGCCGGGCGTAAAGTAGTGTTTCTCGAGCTGCTGCGCGACGGCGTCGCCGCCGGGCTGCAGCGCGGTGGTGCCGGGCAGGTGGACCTTGCGGTACTTTGCGACGACGTCGCCGGCGGCGGCGGAGTAGTAGACGGCCGTGTTGTAGTCGACGGGCGGAGCAGCAGCTCCGTCGCCGTCGCCGTCGCCGCCGCCGCCGCCGGGGGTCCAGCGCTCGGCGAAGCCGACGCTGACGTCGACGCCGAGCGCGGCAGCGCGCGCAAACAGCGGCCCGAGGTGCGGGCTGGCCAGCAGGCCGGACTTGGCGCCGGCGGCCGGCGGCGACGTCGGCTCAAAGAGCGCGGCCCGCTCGGCGGCGTCGGTGATCAGGCGGCGCGGGAAAAACGTCGTCAGCGCCGTCTCGGGGAACACGACGAGGCGCGCGCCGGCGGCGGCGGCGCCCTCGAGCAACGCCAGCATGCGGGCCAGCACGGGGGCGCGCGCGGCCTCGGAGCCGGGGTGGGGGCCGTCGGGGTTGGGGCCCATCTGGGCGGCGGCGACGACAAAGGAGCGCATGGTAGGGGTTTGAGAGGAGAGGATTACAGTGAGAGTGATGGAGGGGGAGGGAGAGCAGCAAAAGAGTGATGAGAGGGGAGGGAGACGGAGAGCAAGAACGGAGGGCGAACAGGAGCGCAATGATAAGCTTATCGCGATCGGCTGCTGCCGACGCCAACACGCTAGCGCACTACCACTAGGCCGCAAACGCGGCCAGCCAGCCGTCGAGCTGCGCGTGCAGGCGCTGCGCGTCGGCAAACGTGCCGTAGGGCGGCGGCGGCGGCGGCGGCGCATCTTGGCCGGCAGCGGCAGCGGCAGCGGCGTCGCGCGCGTCGGCAAAGGCATCGTAGATGAGGCCGACGCCGCGACTGCTAATGGTCATTTCGGGAGCGCCACCGGAGCCGCCGGCCTTTTTCTCCGTGGCCCAGGCAGGCCAGTGCCAGGGCACGGGCTCGACGCGGCCGCTGGCGTGGTCGTGCACGTCAATGGTGGCGACGTCGGCGGCGGCGGCGACGCCGTCGGCCACGTCGTCGGGGTGCACGCCGGCGTACGCCTGCACAAAGACGCCGGCCGGCGCGCGCAGCCGCAGCTCGCCCGTCTCGCCGGCCACGGTCCAGCAGGCCGACGGCTCGCCCGGAAACGGCGGCCCGCGGCGGAAGCGCAGCTGCAGCGAGGCGCCGCGCGGGTGCACGTATGGCGGGCCGTCGCCGCCGCCGTCGCCGTCGCCGGGCGCGGCCGGCCCCCCGGGCAGCCAGCCGGCGAGGGCGACGAGGTCCGGCACGTCGGCCGTCATGGTGCGCAGCACGCGGCCGTCGTCCGTGGCGAGGATGGGCACGCGCGGGCGCTGCAGCTGCAGCAGCGGCTGCGCGTGCTGCAGCTGGCCCAGGACGTGCTGCACGGAGTCGAGCACTGGCGGTTTTTTATATTAGCCTGGATCTGGTGGTGACAAGGTGGCCGTGCCAAGGAAACGCACTGTGCGCCACGCCAATGGTGTAGGCGTTGCCGCCGACGGCGCGGTCGGCCAGGTAGGCCAGCGGCGCGGGCAGGGCGGCGCGGTCGTCGGTGACGCCAAAGAGGCGCAGCTCGGAGCTGAGCACGCGGCCGATGCGGCCGGCGGCCAGCTGCGCGCGCACGGCGGCAAACACGGGGTGCAGGCGGCCCTGCAGGCCGATGAGCGAGGGCACGGCGCCGGCGGCGGCCAGCTCGGCGAGCTCGCGCACGTCGGCGGCGTTGCCGGCGAGCGGCCACTCGACGTAAAAGGCGGTTTTGCTTGGAGTGGGTGCCGAGCCCGAGGCCGGGTCCGAGGCCGGATCCGGGGCCGGCGCGGCGGCCACGGCCCGGAGCAGCGAGATGGCAGCCGGGTAGTGCATGTCGACGCGCGTGGACACAACGACGAGGTCGACGGCGAAGCGGCGGCCGGCGTCAGCAGCCGTCATGTCGGCGGCCAGCGCGGCGGCGTCGCCGTACGCGCGCGTGGTGTCGGCCGGCAGGCCAAAGTGGGCAATGGCGGCGCGCGCGGCCGCCTCGCTCGAGTTGAGCAGCGCGACGATCTGGAAGCGCGCGCGGCCGCGGCGCGACAGCAGGTACGGCAGGTGAGCGCTGGCGGCCCAGCCGGAGGCGGAGCGCGCCGAGAGGCCCACGAGGACGACGCGGATCATGGTGGGAGGGAGGGGGTGGGGAAGGGGAGACCCGAGGGGGTTGAGGGTGAGAAAAGACCAGAGGGAGGGGGCGGGGGAGGGGAGAGGGAAGAGCTGGATGGAGGAGAGGTGGATGGAGAGGTGGATGAGGTGGACGAGGTGGATGAGGTGGATGAGGTGGACGAGGTGGACGAGGTGGACGAGGTGGATGAGGTGGATGAGGTGGATGAGGAGAGAAAGAGGGAGCACCATTTATACTCATCATTTGTCAGCTTGCATCCGTTACAAATCGGGTTGGAAATCAAGATCATGATCTCATTGTTGGTCAGACGCAAGGACGTCCATGCGCAGCCGATGCGACATCAGACGCCCAATGAGTAGGCGCTGAGCGATTTCCTGGCGGTGCGCAAGACGACGCGCGAGTTTGCCGCTTCTGTGGCCGGGAGCGGCGGCGGAGGCGGCGGAGGCGCAAAGGGGCCACAGCAGCGGTCACAGCAGCTTAATGACCAAAGTCAGTTGACGATAGTCAAGAGTATAACAAGAAAAAGTGGGTTAAAAAAGGCATATTCTCTGTCAGAATCAGTCTGAATTTCCATCTTTATTAATTCGCTAAACGGCGTTTTTACTCCGTTACTCCGTATACGCTCTCTTTCTCCCACATCTTTTTGGGTGCCTTGCGAGATATCCTCGGACAGCTTGCCTCTCAGCCGCCGCGACGAAAACGCGGAGCAGAAAACGTTGCTTGTCAAAGTCTATAAAATCAACGCGTTGATCAACGCGGACGCAAGCCGTAGAGACAACGGTACAACACCTTGAAAATCTCCGGCGGCCCCCAGATCCGCGAGCTCCGGTGCACTGCACCTGCACCCATCTCTCGTCTCCCGTCGCCGTCTTTTGAGCACCGGGGATGCCGACATATCCACCAGCACTGCCGCTACTACTACCCCTGGCTGCCAGAGCCAGGTTTGCCACCACCAGAAAGAGGACCTGCTCTCCCTTTCCCCCTGCTGCCACCCCCCTTGTTGTTGTCTTTGGCGCTGTGCCACTGGTATGCGGCCTCGAGAAAGCCCAGGAGAGCGCGTCTCATCTGCCGCCTATCTGTGGTCAGCGTTAGGCGGCAGTGCATGCCCCCCGAAGCCCGTCCCTCCTGGCTGATATTGGCATCATCCAGAACCAGGAGAAGCAGGGAGCTCCAGTCGAAAAAGCAAATGTATTTTGTGCCATATGTTTTCGCATAATGGACAGCTTGCTTTAGCAGAATCAGTAGATTCCCCTCAAACGGCAAGACACTGTTGTTGCGTGTTGATCGGCGCGTCATGAGCGCTTTGTTGACTTCGTCTGCTCGTATCGTATTTGCCTTTTTGAAATCCAGAATGGCAAAGTGCCCCCTCTTGGAATGAAAGCCATAGCCTCTGTCAGCACGGGAGTTGCCGATTGTTATCTCGCTATGCACTGCAATGTCATCGTGGTATAGGCCAATGGCAATGTCGACTGGGTTGAGGAGATGAACCGCAGCCGCGTCGAGGACATCGCCCTCGGTCTGGACAAATCTTGTTGGCTCCCAGGAAGCCAGTTGACAATGGTCCGTCTGTCCTTGCACGTTGGCAATAACGGTGGCAGCCAGATCATTCCAGGCCCCGAAAGACATGGCAGTACATGAGTTTGGGGCAGACGCAGCGGCTGTTGAAGAGCTGGATATGTGCGTCAGAGGTCGGAAGTTTGCAGGCTGTGCCACATCCCGAAGCGGAAGATCAAACGACTGTGTGATACTGGTGGCCATGTTGGAGTAGTGGCGTAGATGACAACCGATATCAAAGACTGGACAGTCAAAGTGAGAAGCGGAGGGGAAGAGAGTGAGATGTATTCTAGCACGAGTGAACTACTAGAAGGGAAAGAGCAAGAGAAGTGCCCGGGACGGCGTGGTTCAGGACCTGTCGAGAAAGCCGCACTCCAAGGAGAAAAGCTTGCAATGAATCACAGGTAAGTCATATTACAAGATGCAGAGGTCGTCACTTGAATTCATAGAGAGCATGGATCACAGCATGCCCATTCGAGTGGAAGCTTGTCACTTGGATTCACAGTGCACGAATCACGGCATGCTATTTGGAAAAGCCTGTCACTTGGCTGTATATAAGGCTTGAACCACAGCATGCTTTTCGGAAAAGTTTATCAGAGCTCAACCTCTCCCGAGTGCCAGAGCTTCACGCAGACAGCACTCGGCTATTCCCCGTAAGCATAGGCCCTGCTTAACACGCCAGGAATGGCCTCCTGGAACAGAATTCAGTTTTTGATAGAGGAAAGTAGATCTTTTGCCGCTTCTTTGTTTTTGATGCTGACCTTGGCACTCGCTTCAATCATGACTTTCACCAGATGCGCGACCCGACACCCACAGTGCAAGCCTCTCTCGCCCACTGTGAATAAAGTTTGAGCCTGTGCAGTTAGTCACGAATGGGATGCCTAAAAAGTGCCGTCTATAACAGCAGTCTACCCCGCCTTCGTCATGGTACGATTTTGCCGACAAAACAATCTTTGAAGAATATACAACAAACCGATCACAGATGGGCTCCAGATCGTGGGATGAGCTGCGGCAACGGACACCGCCTCCAGATCCCGACAAGCCTGTACTTCCATATGTCCCAGGTCTCAGCCTGACGATTCGGCGCCATCTGCCTGGTCCTCCTTTTGACGGGGATTACCACAAAGGGACAAAATGCGCCAACGAAGCGCTGCGGGCGCTCTACACCATGAAACGAAGCGAATGGTGTCTTCTGAACCCCCCCGAGACAGGCTCGCCGCACCCCGACGCAACGCCCCAGACGCTCCACGTGCTCGGCCAGATTGCCTGTGGCGATGGCCGCGGTGCGCAGATTGTGCGATGCTGTATTGACGACGACAAGGACCGCATCTACGCGGCCAAGATCTACGATGCTTTCTACTACTCGGTGAACATCACCATGGACGTTACGTACAACGCGGAAGCAGACTACTGCTACGAGGCGGCGGCCTACGAGGTGCTCTGCCGGGGCAAGGCGGCCGGCGTGCCGGCCTACCACGGATCGTGGACGTTTGACCTGCCCGTGCCCGCGTCGCTGCGCTCGGACGTGCGGTCCCGGCCGGTCCGCATGATCCTGATGGAATGGATCCCCGGCGTGAGCATGGAGCAGCTGATCCGGCGCGGCGAGCACAAGCGGATCCCCACCGCGCTTCGCCTGGACATTTTGGCCAAGGCCATGGAGATTATGTGCGAGATCGAGTACCTCGGCATCGAACACGGCGACTTTGCCCCGCGCAATGTGATGCTTGCCTACGAGCCGGGATCCGACCCGACCCGAGAGATGCCAAGGGTCTGCATCATTGACTTTAACGTGGCCATAGTGGTCACCTCGCCCTACTACAAGTACGGGCCCAAACGGCCGCCTCCGCAGCCGTGGAATCCGCGCTACCGCTACTGGAGCGATTCGCTGCCGCTCTTTGCCGAGTGGACACCCGCCATCTTTCAGTACCGCAAGG
This sequence comes from Graphilbum cf. rectangulosporium, assembly GCA_019925645.1. Classification (NCBI taxonomy): domain Eukaryota; kingdom Fungi; phylum Ascomycota; class Sordariomycetes; order Ophiostomatales; family Ophiostomataceae; genus Graphilbum; species Graphilbum cf. rectangulosporium. The sequence continues at coordinate 338,610 of JADHKI010000004.1, forward strand.
TCATGAACGGCTGGCTCTCGACGAGGTGGCAGCGGCATGAGCCCGGACGGCTCAACCCAGAGCCAGACGAGATGGAGGAGATGGAGGCCGAAGGGGTGGTGGTGCTTGATCCGGATGTGCCCCTGGAGAGCCTCGACCCCGACGAGCTTTGCTGAGGGCTTGTTCCGACGAGTGTGTCTAGGGTTTGTTCCGACGAGTGTGTCTAGGGTTTGTTCCGACGAGTGTGTCTAGGGTTTGCTCCAACGAATGTGTATGAGGGTTTGTTCCAACGAATGTGTCTGAGGGTTTGTTTCCTGTCTGTACGAAATGTGTAAAGTAGCGTGTAAAATAGGTTGATCGAAGAAATGAGTCATGCAAGACGCTATCTGGCAATGTCTTCGCTGCGTGACCAAGGCGCCAAAGCTACTGCCACTGCTGCACTACTGCCACTACTGCCACTGCTGCACTGCTGCACTGCTGCACTGCTGCACTGCTGCCCCTGCCCCTGCTGCCCCTGCAATACAGCGCGAGCGCATATCCCCCCCCCCTGCCCATGTCACGGGCGGTCGAGCGCCGTCGGGGCCAGCGTCCGGACCGAGACCGGGACGCTCAGGTCCTGGCTCTCGCCGCTGGCGTCCCAGCGGACGTCCCACTGGCCGGTGGTGTTGGGCGTAGGCCGGACCCAGAACTGGGACACGTAGGAGACGCCGTTGTCGTAGTCGACGTCGCTGCCGTAGGTCACGAAGCCGGTAGTGACGGCGCCGGCGGGCGCGCCGCTGCCATTCTTGGTGAAGCCGACGGGCTCAAAGGCACCCGTCGTGGGCACCACGTACAGCAGGAAGCCGGTCAGCGTGACGTTGGCCGAGGTCAGGTTGGCCGACCAGGGGCTCGACGCGTCCGCGGTGGCCACTGGGGAGTTAGCTGCGGGGGGGGGGAGGGGAGGAAAGAAAGGGAAGAAATGAAGGGGAGGAGTGGAAGAGAGAAGGGGGGAAAGGAAGGAGAAAAGAGGAGGAAAGAAGGGGGGAAAGGAAGGAGAGAGGGGAAGAGAGAGGAGGGAGGAGGAGAGAGGAGACACGGGGGAAAGGAAGGAAAGCGAAGGAAACGTGGGCTCTCACCCGTGACATTGTAGAGGTCGGCGCGGGGCGAGTCGACAATGTAGATGGAGCCTAGCGGTCAGCGGAGGGGTACGCGCACGGTGCGAAGGAAATACGGGACTCACCGTTGGCCGTGGAGCGGATGGGCAGGCCGTTGAAGCCGGTGCCGTAGACATAGAGGGGCGTGATGGCGGCCGCGGCGGTGGGCACGAGGCCCAGGGCCGCGAGGGCCAGCGTCGGGCGCATGGTCGAGGTGCAGAGCGAGCACGCAAGCGGGAGGACTGAGGACCAAGCAGAGGGCTGCTCTGAGAAACCACGCAAGCAGAGGCTGAGGCACAGAGGGACCACGCAAGCGGATGGTTGGAGCGAGCGCAGGCTCAACGTGACGGTGCGCGACTGTAATATACGGACAGAAGCAGCTGCCGCCCAGGCGCGGTGCCCGCCCGGGCGCGATGACGACGCCTGCTGCGCGGCGCGCAGCCCGTCCTCTTCCATCAGGGGCGCCTCCGGTATTCCGTGCGTAGCGTGCGCGGCCCGCGTGACGTGTAACGCTCAGCCGCATTTTCCCCCTATTTTTGGGCTCAGCATGGCTGCCACGCGTCCCGGGTCCGGCGTCTCCACCCGGCGCGGCGCCGTGTGTACGAATGCTCCAAAACCTGGAAATGGCCTGGCTGATCACTTGATAGCCTCGTCGCGATATAGGCGTATGGGGAGGGTAGGCAGAATAGATAAACGTATGGTGCGTAGTCGTGTTGTTGTGCTGTTGTTTTCCAGTCGTTTCCTATCGTCCTTTTTTCTGTCGGTGGTTTATCGTCGCCGTCGTTCTTTTTCCGTCGTTCTTTTCCCGTCGCCGTCATTGCCATCGTATCGTCATTCTTTTCTCGTCCTTTTCTCGTCTTTTCTCGTCTTTTCTCGTCTTTTCTCGTCTTTTCTCGTCCTTCTTTTACCGTCCTCGTTTTCTTCTCGTCGCTCTTTCCAAACACAAGCTCTTTTACCGTCCTCGTTTTCTCCAAGCTCATGCTTCTCGGGCTCGTGGCCCTGGCGGCCGGCGTGGCCGCCGGCCCCGTGGCCAAGCGCTGCACCAACGCGGCCGACTCGCGCGACTGCTGGGGCGACTACGACATCTCGACCAACTACTACGACGTCGTGCCCGACACGGGCGTGACGCGCGAGTACTGGTTCGACATTGTCAACACCACGGCCGCCCCAGACGGCGTCGAGCGCGTCGTGCTGTCCGTCAACGGCTCCGTGCCGGGGCCGACCATCATGGCCGACTGGGGGGACACCGTCGGTGTGTTTCATTTTGTTTGATTCTGCTTATTTTTTTATTTTGTTTGTTTGTCTGTTTGTCTGTTTGTCTGTTTGTCTGTTTGTCTGTTTGTCTGTTTGTCTGTTTGCTTGTCGGTTGTCTTATACTGATGCTACGTCTGACGCGCAGTCGTCCATGTGACCAACTCGCTGGCCAACAACGGCACGGGCATCCACTTCCACGGCGTGCGCCAGAACTACACCAGCCAGATGGACGGCGTGCCGTCGGTGACGCAGTGCCCCATCGCGCCGGGCGGCAGCTTCACCTACCGCTGGCGCGCCACGCAGTACGGCTCGTCCTGGTACCACTCGCACTTTTCGCTGCAGGCCTGGGACGGCGTCTTTGGCGGCATCGTCATCCAGGGGCCGGCCACGGCCAGCTACGACGAGGACCTGGGCTCGCTCCTGCTGTCCGACTGGTCGCACCGCTCGGCCGACGTCGAGGCCGCCGTCGCCCAGGCCAGCGGGCCGCCGCAGCTGGACAACGGCCTGATCAACGGCACAAACGTCTACAACGACTCGTCCTCCTCCTCCCTGCTGGGCGCGCGCTTCGAGACCGTCTGGACCGCCGGCACGCGCTACCGCCTGCGCCTCGTCAACACCGCCGCCGACTCCCACTTCCGCTTCAGCATCGACAACCACACCCTGCTCGTCATCGCCGCCGACTTTGTGCCCATTGTGCCCTACGCCACCGACGTGCTGGCCATTGCCATGGGCCAGCGCTACGACGTCGTCGTCACCGCCAACGCCTCGGCCGACGACTACTGGCTGCGCGCCGTGCCCCAGTCGTCCTGCAGCAACAATGCCAACGCCGCCAACATCCGCGGCATCGTCCGCTACGACAGCTCCTCCACCGCCGACCCGACCTCGACCGCCTGGGACGCCGCCGCCGACAGCTCCGACTGCACCGACGAGGACGCCGCCAGCCTCGTGCCCTACCTCGCCCTGGACGCCGCCTCCGACGCCGACGTCACCAGCGACTTTACCGTCTCCGTCGCCTCCGACGGCAACGGCTTCCTCTGGCAGATGGGCTCCGCCACCTTTGTCAACCAGTGGGACAACCCCTCGCTGCTGCACGTCGCCGAGGGCAACACCACCTGGGACACCGCCCAGCAGGTCCAGGCCCTGCCCGACGCCGACACCTGGGTCTACTGGGTCATCCAGACCGCCAACGCCGTGCCCCACCCCATGCACCTGCACGGCCACGACTTTTACATCCTCGGCCAGGGCACCGGCACCTACCACGCCGACACCGCCAGCCTCACCCTCACCAACCCGCCCCGCCGCGACGTTGTCCTGCTGCCCGGCGACGGCTACGTCGTCATTGCCTTTTATACTGACAATCCGGGAGTGCGTTTTCTATTCCTCTTCTTTTCTTTTCTTCTTTTCCCCTTCCTCTTTTCCCCTTCCTCTTTTCTTTTCCTCTTTTCTCTTTTCTCTTCATTTCCCTTCATCCCTAACCAACAGATCTGGCTCATGCACTGCCACATTGCCTGGCACACCTCCGAGGGCCTCGCCGTGCAGGTCCTCGAGCGCGAGTCCGAGATCGCCGCCACCCTCAACGCCACGGCCATCAACGCCACCTGCGATGCCTGGGACACCTACGTCTCGGCCGACGCCATTGTTCAGAGCGACTCGGGGATCTAGTGGAGTGTGTTGTATCCATGAATATTCTGAATAGATAGCGGTAACGATACTTGTGCTGTCTTGTTGAGCTGATAACGGAGCCGATAACGAGTGCTGCCATGGACGATTGCGTAGACATTGCAAGTGCCAGCACACTGTACCTATAAACTGGTTAATGATACGACTCTTCAACAACAAAGGCCCCCGTGGCTCAATGGTAGAGCGTCGCACTCGTAATGCGAAGGTTCGCGGTTCGATTCCGCGCGTGGGCATTCGTTTTTACATTTTTGCCCTTGGCTTTTTGTCATTTGTAATTTTAGCATACATTTTTACATTTTTGCCATTTGTATTTTTATAACTAGCGACAATAAATGGACCTATGGCTTCTAGCTCAGGTACGCAAGCGACTACGCCTATAATTGCTTGTAGCTTTCACGCAAGCGCGACTACAGGCATCTGTTCCCAGGAGTGCTCTTTATAACGTCGATCATGCTCGTTGCACCTCATGAACTGTACACTGGACCTGGCTGTAGTTTCTCCTTCTTGAGTCCATTGGAGAGGCCTAGCTGTAATTTCTCCTTGAACCGGTTTGGGAAGGTAAGCACCCTTTCTCTTACGAGACGAAAATACCATTTTGGCGTCACGTGCGATCACGCCTTGCAAGAACGTCACTTGTATGGCAGTCTTGAGTTTTTTTTTCATTCATTCTCTTGAGCATCTGATGTTTGTCTTTCTCTTGAACATCTGATGTTTGTCTTTCTCAACATCTGATGGTTGGAAAAACTTATTTCACAACATGACGGCAAAAATGTTGGCGCCCCCCAAAGGAGACAGCCCAGGAGACGGGCTGGACGGGCTGGAAGAGCAGGCCTGCGAGCACCGCCCTGTGCGCGAGGACCGACTGCGCAGGTCGCTGTCGGCGCGGCAGGTGCAGATGATTGCCATTGGCGGCACCATTGGGACCGGGCTCTTCCTGGGCACGGGCAAGTCGCTGGCGACGGGCGGCCCGGCGTCGATGCTGATTGCGTACCTGGTTGTGGGCGCCATTGTGTTTGTGACGATGCTGAGCCTGGGCGAGATGGCCGCCTATATGCCGGTGGCGGGGAGCTTCTGCACGTTTGCCGGGTAGGTGACGCGACGGACGCAGACGGACGCAGCCGGACGCGGACGACACTGGCACTGACTGACTGACACTGACAGACGCTTCGTGGACGACGCGTTTGGGTTTGCGCTGACGTGGAACTACTGGTTCAACGACGCGGTGTCGACGGCGTCGGACCTGGTGGCGCTGCAGCTCGTGCTCCAGTACTGGACGGACTCGGACCGGTTCCCCGGCTGGGCGCTGAGCCTCATCTTCTGGGCGGTGCTGATGGCCGTCAACGTCTTCTCGGTGGCCGCGTACGGCGAGCTCGAGTACTGGCTGAGCCTGCTCAAAGTGATTACAATTGTGGTGAGTTGGAGAGTTTTTTTTTTCTTTTTTTTTCTTTTTTTTTCCTTTTTTTTCCTTTTTTCTTTTTTTTGGCTTCGTCTTCGTCTTCCCCCCCCCTTTTCCTACCCTCACATCCAGGTCTTTATCGTCATGGGCATCGTGGTCAACTGCGGCGGCAACCTGGCGCACCACTACATTGGCGGCGAGAACTGGCGGCTGCCGGGCGCGCCGTTTGTCGGGGGCCTGGGCGGCTTTGCGTCCGTGTTCGTGACGGCGTCCTTTGCGTACGGCGGCACCGAGTCGATTGCCATTACGGCGGGCGAGACCAAGAACCCGGCCAAGACGCTGCCGCGCGTGGTCAGGAACGTGTTTTGGCGGATCCTGCTGTTCTAGTGAGTGATGAGGCCCCCAAAAACAAACAAAAAGAAAAGAAAAGAAATAAAAGAAAAGAAAAGAAAAGAAGAAAAAAAACCAGGATGATGCCTGACCCAACAGTGTGCTCTCGGTCCTGCTGATTGGGCTCGACGTGCCGTACACGTACCCGAACCTCAACGCCAAGAACACGCGCACGTCGCCCTTTACGCTGGTCTTCCAGATGACGGGGGCGCGCGCGGCCGGCAGCGTGATCAACGCGGTGATCCTGACCAGCGTGCTGTCGGCGGGCAACCACGCGCTCTTTGCGGGGACGCGGCTGCTGTACACGCTGGCGCTGCAGCGGCACGCGCCGGCGCAGCTGGCGCGGCTCAACCGCAACCAGGTGCCGTGGCTGGCCGTGCTGGCGACCGGCCTGGTCAGCGGGCTCTGTTTCGGCTCGAGCTTCATCGGCGCGGGCCAGCTGTGGAGCTGGCTGCAGAAGTGAGTGCACCCGGAGGAGGAGGACGCCCAAGACGGAAGACGGCTGACCACCAGCATCGTCGGCGTGTCCAACCAGCTCAGCTGGCTGGCCATTGGCATCACGTCGATCCGGTTCCGGGCGGCGCTGGAGCGCCAGGGCAAGACGGAGCGGCTGCCGTTCCGCAACTGGACGTATCCGGTGGGCCCGTACCTCTGCGTGGTGTTCAACGCGGTGATCATCCTGGTGCAGGGCTGGAGCTGTTTCAGCCCGCGCTTCCGCGGCGTCGATTTTGTCAGCTTCTACGTCGAGCTGCCCGTCATGCTGCTCATGTATCTGGGCTGGAAGCTGGTCCGGCGGACGCGGCTGGTGCCGCTCGACCACATGGATCTGGACACGGACGTGTACCCGAGCGAGGCGGCGGTCGCGGCGGTCGCGGCGGCCGCGCCCGGGGGCTGGAAGGCGAAGCTGCGCTCTGGGCTGACGTGGGTGTTTTGATACACACGTGACGCCCGAGCCGCCCCACCCACAGCCACGTGGCATAAGTGGGGCAAGCAAAGATGGTGTCCGTGGTATTACGTACGTAGTATCTGTTGCCCCAAGTGTGTATCTACAGGATGCTGTCGCCGGCATCGGCGGCGGTGAGAAACTCGTCGACGGTGCGCATGTGCAGGCCGGCAAAGTACTGCTGGGCCTGGCGGGCGGTCTTGGCGGGCGGCATGGCGGCGCCGCCGGAGACGGACCAGTCGTCGAACTGGGCGGCCAGCACGAGGGTCTCGTTGCTGTCGGGGGCGCGCAGCTCGGCCTGGATCTGGGCGGCGGGGCGGGAGCTGGTCTTGACCACGACGCCGTGGCGGGCGAGCAGGGGCGCGACGGCGGCCCAGCAGAGGGTCTCGCCGGCGACGTAGGTGGTGGGCTCCCAGGCAGGGGCAGCGGCAGCAGCAGCAGCAGGCATCTCGAGCAGGCGGACGAGGGCGCGGGCGAGGTCGCGGGCGGCGGTAAAGGTGACGGGCTCGTGGCCGGTGCCGGGGATGGCGAGGGTGCGGGCAGCCAGGTCGAGGGGGTGCAGCAGGCCAATGTCGCGGATGTAGCGGCGGGCGGGCGGCACGAGATAGTCCATGAGCCAGCCGGCGCTGAGCAGGGTGTAGGCGACGTCGGACTGGGCGGCCAGGGCGTCGCGCACGGGCTGGTGGTTGGCGACGTAAAAGGCCGGCTGGTCCGGGTGGTCGTCCAGGTTGGCCGCGTACTCGGACGGCACCAGGCGCTTGCAGGCGGGCGAGCGGCGGCAGGCCTCGAGCAGGGCCAGGTGCTGCGCCACGTTGTCCATGGTGTAGGCGGCCAGCGTCGAGACGACGGCCTCGCAGTCGTGCAGCTGCGCGGCCAGCGCGCCTGCGTCCGCGTAGTCGGTCAGGCGTATCGCCACGCCCGGGCGCCGGAACCAGTCCTTTTCGGCCCGCGTCAGCACCAAGACGGCATGGCCTCGGGCGAGCAGCTCCTCGACAAAGTACTTGGCCAGGTCGCCCGCGCCGGCAATGGCGACGCGCATGTTGGGGGGGGGGGGGGAAGGGACGGGGACGGGGAAGGGGAGAGGAGAAGAAGGGACGGGAAGGAGAAGGGGAGAGGAGAAGAGGGACGGGGAAGGAGACGGACGGAGAGAAGGACGGAGAGAAGACGCGGGAAGGACGGAGAGAAGACGCGGGACAGCAGGGTGCCGGATGGTGCGGAGAGATTGCTGCTTTCGTCGTCTATTTCAGGGCGGCTTCTTCTACATTCTGGTTCAGGACCGCTTATCAGATTGCGAGACGGCTAGCCCTCGCTGACGGTTCTCCGCTGTGAGTTTCCGTTTTGGCGTTATCGAGGCGATACGGAGGCGAATCCGAGGCGATATCTAGGCGATACCGATAGACGCGGTCTTCATCCACTGTTTATCCGAGTTTCGTTTTTCGTAGGGGGGCTCCACAGCCTTGCGTACTTATATACACGCGGCAGACCGAACATGGCCATGTCTGTGTCTGGGAGCGAGTATCCATCCGCGCACTCGACACCGCCTGGACCATGACGAGCCTGGAGAAACACGCGGCCGGGACGCCCGGCCTCTCGAGCCGGCGCACCAGCCTCGACCAGGGCGAGCTGACGGCGGCCGGCCGGGACGGCGAGCTGGTGGCCGAGCCCGGCAAGCCGTTCCGCCTCTGGAGCACGCTGGGCGTGGCCTTTTCCATCACGTCGACGCCGCTGGCTATTGGCACGTACCTGTCCGTGGCCATTGGCGTGGGCGGCAGCCCCGTCTTCTTCTTTGGCTTCATCCTCTGCGTGCTCATGAACATGTGCATCTGCGCCTGTCTGGCCGAGATGGCCGCCGTGTTTCCGCATTCCTCGGGTGTGTTGCTTTTCTCTCCCAGCCTTGTCCCGCAGATATCCCGCTCCCACATTGCCATGCCACTGTCCCATCAGTCTTGGTGTCCCCCGCCTCCAACTCCCGTCCCAACTCCCGCCTCAACTCCCGCCTCAACTCCCGCCCCAACTCCCGCCTCCAACTCCCTCTAACTCCCGCCTCCAACTCCCTCCAACTCCCGCCTCCAACTCCCTCTAACTCCCCCAACCAGGCCAAATCTACTGGACGGCGGCCCTCGCGCCAAAACGACACGCGCGCGGGCTGAGCTACATTGTCGGCTGGGCCACCGGCACGGGCTACTTCTGCTGGCTGGCGGCGACGATGCTGATCGCGTCGCAGCTGATCTGGGCGCTGGTGCAGATCTGCCACCGCACCTTTAGCACGCAGCCGTGGCACTTTTACGTGGCCTACCTGGCGGCCGGCGCCTTTGCCGTGCTGGTCAACATCCCGCTCTTCCGCTGGTACCCGCACATGCTGCACGGCCTGGTCGTGTACATCAACACGGCCTCGCTCTTTGTGCTGATCGTGCTGCTGGTGCGCGCGCACCCCAAGCAGAGCGCGCGCGCCGTCTTTGTCGACGTGGTCAACAGCACCGGCTGGTCCTCGGACGGCACCGTCTTCTTCCTCGGCCTGCTGCCCGGCCTGACCGCCGTCAATGGCTTCGACTGCGCCGCCCACATGACCGAGGAGATGCCGCGCCCGCGCCGCCAGGTGCCGCAGGTCATGGTCGGCAGCGCCGTGCTCAGCGCCCTCAGCGGTCTCGCCATGATCCTCGTCTACATGTTCTGCATCACCGACCCGGACAGCCTGCTGGCCCCCGTCGGCGGCCAGCCCATTGCCCAGCTCTTTGTCGACTCGCTCCGCTCGCGCGCGCTCACCATCATCTGCGTGCTGCTCTTCATCGTCTGCTTCTTCTTCGCCGGCGCCGCCCTCATGACCACCTTTAGCCGCGTCTGGTGGTCCTTTGCCCGCGAGGGCGGCGTGCCCTGCGCCACCCTCTTCTCCCGCGTCAGCCGCCACCAGCGCATCCCCGTCCCCGCCGTCCTCTTTGGCTTCGTCGCCTGCGCCCTCATCGGCCTGCTCGAGCTCGGCTCCGCCACCGCCCTCAACGCCATCCTCGGCGCCGGCATCCTCTTCATCTTCATCTCCTACACCATCCCCCTCACCTGCGCCCTGCTCGCCCGCCGCGCCCCCTTTGCCGCCCCTCACTACTTTAACCTCGGCCCCGTCTTCGGGCCCACCCTCACCGTCGTCTCCATCCTCTGGATGTGCTTTGTCTTTGTCTGGCTCTGCTTCCCGCTCTACATTCCCGTCACCGCCTCCACCATGAACTTTGCCATTGTCGTCGTCTTTGCCGTCGTCGTCATCTGCGCCGTCAACTGGCTGTGCTACTCGCGCCGCATCTTCAAGGCCCCCACACCCATTCCGAATCTGTAGGTGCCTTGGGGCTACGTCGCACGTCTTATCAGGGGTTGTTTGAATTAATAAAGACTGCGTTGCATCCGTGTCACGTGTTTTGCGTTGCATCCGTGCTTGTGTCTACGTTGCATCCGTGCCATTGTTTTGGCCTTGTTCTGGCTTATCCATCTCCACCCACCGCACTGTAGTCCCAGCCTTACCGTCCACATGGTGTCAAAGTCGCTTTGCCCATGTTGTCCAGGCTGCCGGGAGCCTCGTCCAGGGCGCTGGGCGTGAGGATCCCCGAGCACTTCTTGGCCAGCTCGTTGATGAGTGGCGCATCCTCGCATACGTGTCCGAAGCCTCAATGTGCTCCTGTGGCTGTGCCATGTATCCACCAGGTCATAGACGCGGGCGAGCAGGGTGAGGAGGCCCAAGTCGGTGTGGCCGTGCATGTGCAAGCTGCCGCTGGCGCGCTCGGTCGCGCGCGCCGGCGGCCGGAAGAGCGCGTGCCGGAAGTAGCCCTCGCCCGTGGGCCCGCCGTGCGACTGCACGCGCTGCCGCCGGTCTGCCGCGTCGGCGCCGGCGGCTCCCACGGCGACACAAACGGCTTGCTGGGGAGGTCGGGCGAGGGGGGGTCAAATGGGGCCATGTTGGTGTGCCATGTTGGTCGATGGCGAGCCACCAAGAGATATTGCTTTATGTCTGCCTCTCTGTCGCGGGAGCCTGGGGAGGAGCTCCTCCGAGATCAAGACGTCCTCTTCCTCCAATAGAGACGTCGTTGTCCTCTGATAAGCAGTCTGATAAGCTCCTCGGGAAAGAGCCCCGACGAGGAAGGTGCGTCCTGCTAGCGAGATCTAGAGCTACCGATATACCACCAAGCTTAATTACTCCAACTCTCACAACTCTTAACAGCACTCACAACAGCACTCACACCACAGTATTCACAACCTTACACCCACCCACACCACCCACATGTCTCGCCAGATCATCAACAGCGCCGAGTTCTCCTCCAAGCCGCACAACAACCCGGCCATTGTGATCCCCGGCCTGGTCTTTTGCGCCGGCCAGACGGCCACGGGCGAGATCAGGCAGGCCACGGCAAGCCACCAGCGGCCGGCAGAAAGAGACACGCGCAGGACCACTGGCTGACGGCCAGCGCACGGTGCTGCAGAACCTCAGGGAGGTGCTCGAGCTGGCGGGCTCGTCGCTGGACCGCGTGGTCAAGTACAACGTCTACCTGGCCGACATGAAGGACTTTGCTGCCATGAACGAGGTCTACGTCGCCTTTCTGCCGGTGCCCAAGCCGCCTCGCTCGTGCCTGCAGGCGCTGCCGCCGGGCGACGGCACCGTCTTAGTCTCCACGCCCTCCTACTCCCGCGGCTGTTTTGGCTCGAATCAGCGCCAGCTGGCCTGCGTCTTGGTCGAGTGCGGGGCCGGAGGAGCTCCGCCGATATCTGATCTACAGTTTGCAACTCTGCAAGTTGTGTGTCTGTGTTATGTATTTCTGGGTTCATGTATTTCTGGGCTCATGTATTTCCGTACATGTGTACTCAATCAGTAGCCAAACTCATGACACTCTCGTCTACCCACCGCACCTCACAATGTCAGAGGCGACCAAAGACGCCAAAGAGGCCCTCGAGCACACCCTGGCCCTGGCCGAGGACAGCCACCCCCCTCCGCCTATCCTGGCCGGGCTGGCCGAGACAGAGCTGCGGGCGCTCAACCGCTCGCTGATGCGGCGGCTGGACGCCGTGGTGCTGCCCAGCATCAGATGCTGGACCTGGGCTGGCGCTACGAAATGTTCAAGCCGGAGGCGCGGGCCGTTTAAGCGTCGGTGCACGGACGTGTCTCACCAATTCGGAATAGGGGACAATGGTTGCCTGATGCTCCACTGCCCAAATAAGCAGGTGCGACTGGGTATATATTACGAGGACAGGAGATGCAAAGAAGACAAGAAAAAAAGACACACCGTCCCGATCTCACGTATCTTACATTCTTCGCCATGCTGCCGCTTTTCTTCCTCGCCGCGCTGCCGGCCGCCGTCGTGGCCCGCACCGACCTGGGCGGCTGCACGTCCACCGTCAGCGGCGCCAGCCTCGTCTGGTTCGTGCCCGGCACGGGCGAGATCTGCTCCATTCCCGACTGCGGCGGCGGCCGCGCGCCCGCCATTACGACCAAGCCGGGCTGCGCCGGCTACGAAGGCACGGCCACGGTGACGCCCTCGTTTCTGCCGGGCTTTCCGCGCGCCAGCAGCAGCAGCAGCAGCAGCGATGACGACACGCTGCCGACCCTCTCCGTCGATCCCGTCCTCCCCTCGTTTACCGTGCCGTCGAGGGTCTCGGCTGCGCCAACCATTCGCTTGACCAGCGTGAGCGCGACAAGCCTGCCCAGCAGCACGACCAGCGGGAGCGCCACAAGCGTGCCCAGCACCACCACCACCAGCGTCAGCGTGTCCGGCGCCGCGAGCGCACCCAGCACGACTGCCAGCTCGGCCAGCGGCGCGACCTCGACCACGCACCCGGGCACGACGGCATCCACCACGCCCTCCGCGTCCAAGAGCTCGACATCGGCGTCGGCCACCTCGTCCACTCCCACGGCCGGGGCCGCGGCGCTGGCAGGAAATGGGCTTTTCGGGGTGGTGGCGGCCGTCGCCGCCGCCGTGGCCCTTGTCTAGGGGAAAAAAGTGGAGACGGTACCATGTACTTGTATACAAAATAGAGCGGCAGAATGAGTAGCTCTGGTTGGTGGTGGCGCCACACGTATCTCCGTCTGATTGGTCGCCCCACACCGCCTGCTCCTCGCTACGGCAACCAGCGCACGAAATCGAAATACATCACCATCTATTGCACATCAGGGTTCCCCTCGTTGACAACAGTACTGCTCGACAACAGTACGGCTCCGGGACAACAGTTCTGCCCCTCATTGCGGCACCCCTACACTATCGTTATCTGTCATCTGTCGATTGTCTGGTATATTTGACCCGTTCGGCCAGCTCCCCAACTTTCGCTCATTATCGCCGCATGTCTTCCGACAGCGACATGGCGGCGCCGCGGCGCGACAGCTCGCCGATCCCGACGGTGGAAGCGAGCGTGCAGGTGCCGTCGACCCCGCTTGACGCGGACGCCGTGATTCCGGCCTCGCAGGAGACGCTGCTGTCGACAGAGGGGCCGGGGTCGCCGATGGACGCGGAGCTGTCGTTTACGACCGAGGCCGACGAGGCGGACGCCCTGCGCGTGATTCCGTCGTCGCTGACGCCGCCGCCGTCGCATATGCAGCAGCCCCGGCTGTCGCACACGCACACTCACACGCACACGCTCGGCGTACAGCCGCCGCGCGCAACGCACTCGCAAACCCACGGCTCACAGCCATACACAATGCACGACTCGCAGATCCAGATCATCAGCAGCTCACTTAGCATGCCATCGCCACCGGGCACCGGGCGGGGGCGGCCGGTCGAGCACGTGTACGGTGGCGTCGGCGTCGGCGGCGGCGGCGGCGGCAGCAGCGGCAACGGCGAGGGGGGGTACCGGGCACCGGGGGCGGCGCAGGTGGTGGGGGCGTCGGCGGCGGAGCTGCGGGCGATGCTGCAGGGCAGCGTGGCGGAGCAGACGCGGCTGAAGACGGAGGCGGCGCACTACAAGCTGCAGTGCGAGCTGCTGCGGATGCAGGCGGGCGAGGACGCGCAGCGGGCGGCGGCGGAGCAGGAGATGACGCGGCGGGAGATTGAGGCGCTGCGGGCGAGCGAGAGCGCGCGGCAGGCGCGGCGCGAGCTGGAGGCGGAGGCGGCGACGGCGACGGCGTCGTCGTCGCAGGCGCGCTACGGACAGCTCAAGGCCTGGTACGACGAGCTGGCGGCCGAGGCCGAGGCGCTGCGGCGGCGGGCCAAGCTGGCCAACCGCGTGATTGCGCAAAAGGAGGCCGAGCTGGCCGCCCTGGCCGACGAGAAGGAGCTGCTGCTGAACCGCCTGCGCGAGAACCGCGAGCACTTTCACCTGCTCTGCAGCCCGGGCGGGCTCTTTCACGGCGCCATGACGCCCAAGCCGGGCGCCGCCGTCTCCACCGTCTCGGCCGTCTCGGCCGTCTCGGCCGTCTCGGCCGCCTCGGCCGTCTCACCCACCCGCCAGACCCCCTTTCAGACGCCGACGCAGCCGCCGCGCGGCGCCGCTGCCGCCCGCGACCGCGACCGCGACCACGACCATGACCACGACCACGCCGCCGAGCCCATTGCGGCGCTGTTGCAGGCGCTCAGCCAGCAGCAGGACCACCACAGTGCGCCGTCGACGCCGGTGCCGAGCCAGCGCGGCAGCGGCGGTGGCGGCGGCGGCGGCGGCGTCATGATGGCTGCGGCTGCGGCTGCGGCTGCGGCTGCGGCTGCGGCCCCGGCTCTGGCCGCGCCGCGCCATGGCGGCGGCGGCGGCGGCGCGCGCCGCCACCACCGCAACGTGCAGTCGCTGTCGTCGCTGCCGACGACGCCAAAGGCGCGGCCGCGCGGCGAGTACGCGCTGCTGCCGTCGGTGGACCTGGTGCCGCAGACGGAGCCGCCGCTGCCGCTGCCGCGGTCGCTGCCGGCGCCGCCACTGCCGGCACCGCAGCTGCTGCACCCGCGCTTTACCGGGTCGCTGGAGCTGGACGGGGCCGGGGAGGATGTGCCGGCGGCGGGCGGCCGCTACTGGCCCGAGACATCCACGCGGGGGGCGCACCACCTCCTCCCGGGCAGCCAGCACGGCGGCAGCAGCGGCCGCCGGCAGAGCCGCGAGAGCACCATCTCGGCGGACGAGGCGGACGAGGCGGCCAAGCGGCAAGCGCTCGAGGCGGTGGCGGCGCGGGCGCAGGCGTCGCTGGGCGGCGGCGGCGGCAGCGGCGGCGACGTGCACGAGAGTGGAGCCAGCCAGGCGGCGGCGGCGATGCTGCGGCGCGACGCGCGGCGTGTCGGCGACGAGGCCGGCGGCGGCGCGCCGGAAAAGTCGGCCAAGCTGCAGGCAAAGCTCTTTGGGGGCATCCAGAAAAGTGGAGCCGCCGCTGCTGCTGCTGCTGTGGACAAGCGCAAGTACGAGTACGGCGGTGACGGTGGCGGCGACCACGGCGGCGGCGGCGAACGCGGCGGTGGCGGCGGCGGCAGCAGCGACGGACCGGGCAGCCCGAAAAAGGCGCGCGTGGTGCCGTCGCTGCGCGCCGTGGACGAGCGGCCGCGCGTGGGACTGGGCATTTACGGCGAGTGACTTTTGAGTGTGATTTACGCTTTGCGGAGTAGCGGAGAAAGCGGAGTCTTTATGTGGAGACGGGAGCCTCTTCGGTAGTTTGTCGCGAGTTGTCCCGGTCCCGGGCCGGATGTTTTGCCGTGATTGTTGTCAGCGGTAATGCTCTCACCTTGTCATTTGGACATTTTACATTGAATCTGTTTGGTTTTTGGATTCTTCGTTTTCGTTTCTTCGTTTCTTCGTTTCTTTGGTCATCGGTTTCTTCGTTTTGCTTGGTCAACTCACCGCGTCACACCTCTTCACCCTTTCGTCTTCCAGCATGCTCCCTCGAGGCGTGGCGGCGCTGCTGACCAAGGCGCCGACCGACACGGTGGTGCTGTCGGCGGTGCGGACGCCGGTATGCCGGGCGAACCGCGGGCAGCTCAAGGACGCGTACCCGGAGCAGCTGCTGGCGGCGGTGCTGGCGCGGACGCGGGAGCAGAGCGCGGCGCTGGGGCTGGACGCGGCGCGCATCGAGGACGTGGCCGTGGGCGTGGTGCTGTCGGAGCTGGGCGGCAGCAAGGCGGCGCGCATGGCGCTCAACCACGTGGGCTACGACACTCGGGCGACGACGCTGCACACGGTGAACCGGGCGTGCGCGTCGAGCCTGCAGGCGATTGCGCACGTGGCGGCGCAGATCCGCAGCGGCACCATTGACGCGGGCATCGGCGCCGGCATGGAGAGCATGACGCGCAACTACGGCAGCCGCGCCATCCCGCAGGACCTGTGGCCGGCGCTGCGCGCGAGCCCGGTGGCGGACGCGCGCGACTGCATCATGCCCATGGGCCAGACGAGCGAGAACGTGGCGCGCCGCTACGGCGTCTCGCGCGCCGACCAGGACGCGCTGGCCGTCGCGAGCCACCGCCGCGCGGCCGCGGCCACGGCGGCCGGCCGCTTTGCCGCCGAGATGGTGCCGGTGACGACCGAGTTCCGGCCGCTGCCGCCGAAAAAGGGCGCGAGCGAGCCGGCCCCGGCCCCGGCCGAGCCCGAGATCATCACGGTCTCGGCCGACGACGGCATCCGCGCCGGCGTCACCGCCGAGGCGCTGGCGCGGCTGCCGCCGGCGTTTGCCGCCGACGGCACCAGCACGGCCGGCAACTCGTCGCAGGTCAGCGACGGCGCCGCCGCCGTGCTGCTGATGCGCCGCAGCGCCGTCGAGGCCCAGCTGCCGCCCGGCACCGCCGTGCTGGGCCGCTTCGTCGCCGCCGTCACCGTCGGCTGCCGGCCCGACGAGATGGGCATCGGCCCCGCGCTGGCCATCCCGGCGCTGCTCGGCCGCCTCGGCCTCGACATCTCCGACGTGCACCGCTGGGAGCTCAACGAGGCCTTTGCCAGCCAGACCCTTTACTGCCTGCGCGCGCTCGGCCTCGAGGACGCCTGGGCCGCCTCCGCGTCGGAATCCGGCGCCGCCGCCGCGTCCCGGCCTCGCGCGCTCGTCAACCCCGACGGCGGCGCCATTGCCCTCGGCCACCCGCTCGGCGCCACCGGCGCCCGCATGGTGGCCACGCTGCTGCACGGGCTGCAGCGCGACGGCGGCGAGATTGGCGTCGTCAGCATGTGCGTGGGCACCGGCATGGGCATGGCCGCGTTGTTTGTACGGGAGTAGGTTCACGTCTCTCGTTGAATGTATCTTCTCTGTATCACGTGCTCTCGTGGAATGACGTCACGTGCTCATGTAATGTCGTGCATGTAATGTGCTCATTCTCTCGGCTGGAATACCGTCGCGCGCAAATCGGCGTCAAAGCCCCGGTCCAGCGGCCACAGCGGCCGCTCCACGCGCCGGTGCCCCAGCCGCTGCAGGTCCTGGTCCACGCCGCCGGGCGTCAGCGCCAGCATCCAGTCGGCGGCCATGGCGTGCAGCTCCGGCTCGAGGTAGCCAATCTTGACGACGACGACGGCGGCCTGGCGCGGCGCCAGCCCCAGCGCCACAAAGTCGCGCTCGTAGTGGTACGGCTTGCGCCGCTGCGTCAGGATCACGTGCACGCCCGTGCCGGCCACCTGCAGCACCGCCTCGATGCCGGCGTGCCGGTCGCCGTGCCGCACTGCGTGCACCCGGCCTGTCAGCGTGATCGGCCCGGCGTGCCGGTCGTCCACGGCCGCGCCCGCCGTCACCGTCACGTCGGCGCCGACCCCGGCCGCCGCCATGGCCGCCACCGCCGCCGGCCCGGGCAGGCTCGCGTAGATGATGGTCTGCTGCTGCTGCTGCTGCTGCTGCTGCTGAGCGCTGCTGTCGGCGGCCCGCACCACCCGCAGCAGCTCGGCCAGCCCCCAGGTGACGTCGCCGGCGCCGCCGGCCGTCGGGTTGTCGCCCGAGTCGGAGACGAAAAAGGGCCGGCGCGCATCCGGCGCCAGCGCCGCGGCCAGACACGTGGCCAGGCTGCCGGTGGGCGCGGCAAAGTGGAAGCCGTCGCGCGCCGCCCAGAAGCGCCGCGCCAGCTGCTCGGCGCCCGTGGCCACGGCCGCCTCGTCCCAGCCGGTCACCACGACGGCCGCACGGTTGCGCGGCTCGTCCGCCCAGGCATAGCCCACCCAGACGGCCGCGTCCAGCACGCCCGCCCGCGCCGCCACGTCTGCCACGGACGCGTAGAGGCTGCGCGCCGGCTCGTCGCGCGTCGACGTCTGCTCGCCCGGCAGCAGGATCGGCACGGAGATCCAGGCCTTGATGGGGAGGGTGGTGGTGCGTGTCGGTGTCGGTGTCGGCCCCACGCAACGGCCGCCCTCGGCCGCCGCCAAAACGTCCACCAGCCCCCGGCACGCGCGCTCCTTGGTCTCCAGCTCGTCCTCGTGCGGCGCCAGCCGGTAGCACGTCACCAGGTCCAGCATCTCCACCAGCGCCCGCGACACGTTGCCGTGCAGGTCCATGGACGCCGACACCACCACGCGCGGGCCCACCACGGCACGCACGCGCCGCAGCAGGTCCGCCTCGGCGTCGTCCAGGTCCTCGACCACCATGGCGCCGTGGATGTCGAAAAAGAGCCCCGCCAGCGGCTCCGCCGCCACCAGAGCCGCCAGCCCGCGCACCAGCTCGTCCGCCAGGGCCTCGTACGCCGCCCGCCGCACCGTGCCGCCCGGCAGCGCCCGGCCCACCAGCACGCCGCGCCAGTCGGCCGCCGCCGCCAGCGGCGAGCCCGCGCGCAGAAACGGGTACAGCGCCACCGCGTCGGCGCCGCGCTGCGGGTAAAAGTCGGCCGCGTCCGTGCGCGCCGGCGAGAACGTCGACGTCTCGCACGCCAGCCCGGCAATGGCAATCACAGGCATGGTGGGGTGTGTTGTGTGGGTATGAAATCTGTATGGAAACTGGGGGGGGGGGAAGAGAGAGAAGCGGCGTCGGATATGCGATATGGTCACGTGACGCGTAAGCGGCCAAGATCGGCCGGCCGTCACCGTTATCATCGGCCGGCCATGAAGGGTTGTTATCATGCGCAGGTCTGGGAGTGTATGTTTCCTATCTGCTCGGCCGTACTGTGCAGCCGGAAGTCTCAGCATCCGCGTACGCCACCCGTCTCGTATCCGACAGCATCAATCACATCGACGCAACATGGCCCTCACGATTGACCGGGCGCAGCTGATGCGCGACATCCACCACACGGCGCAGTGGGGCAGCGGCGAGAGATGGGGCGAGTAAGTGTGGCCTTGTCTGGGAGACTCTGGACGGCTTCTCCCTCTTGGTTTGGGCAACGCTCTGGCTCTCGCGCTCACGCCAGATCCCCGACGGACGTCGGCATGGCGCGGCTGGCGCTGAGCAGCGCGGACAAGCAGGTGCGCGACTGGTTTGTGGCGACGGTGACGGCGCTGGGCTGTACGGTGACGGTGGACGCGGTGGGCAGCATCTTTGCGGTGCGCGCGGGGCGGCGGCCGGGGCCGCCGACGATGATGGGCTCGCACCTGGACACGCAGCCGGCGGGCGGGCGCTACGACGGCATCCTGGGCGTGCTGGCGGGCGTGGCGGCGCTGCGGGCGCTGCACACGGCCGGCGCCGAGACCGAGTACGCCGTCGGCGTGGTCAACTGGACAAAGTGGGTAGCCAGCGTCCAAGGTCCCGTACACCTCGGGCTCTCACCCCGGACATGATACCGCTTTTCTGACCACCTTTTCTGACCACCCGTTGACCTCCCAGCGAAGAGGGCGCGCGCTTCCCCGGCCCGATGATGGCGTCGGGCGTGTGGGCGGGGGTGGCGGACGTGGCGGACGTGCACGCGATCGCGGCGCTGGACGAGCCCGGCTGCACGGTGGCGTCGGAGCTGGCGCGCATCGGCTACCTGGGCGGCGTGGCGGCGCACCACACGGCGACGCCGATGGCGGCGCACTTTGAGCTGCACATTGAGCAGGGCCCGCAGCTGGAGGCGGCGGGCCAGGCCGTCGGCGTGGTCGAGGGCGTGCAGGCGTCGCGCTGGTTCAGCGTCGCCGTCGCCGGCCGCGAGAGCCACACGGGCGCGACGCGCTTTGAGGACCGCGCCGACGCCCTGCTGGCCGCTGCCCGCATGATTGTGCGCGCGCGCCAGGTGGCCGCGTCCTTGCTCGGGGTGTCGGGGGTGTCGGGGGTGCCGGGGGTGTCGGGGGTGTCCGGGGTGTCCGGCGCATCCGGCGCGTCCGGCGTGCCCGGCAGCGCCGGCGCCCTGGCCTCGACCGGCACCCTGCGCGTCAGCCCCGGCAGCACCAACACCGTGCCCGGGCGCGTCGTCTTTTCGCTGGATCTGCGCGCGCCCGCCGACGAGGCCGTCGACCGCCTCGAGGCGGCGCTGCGCGCCGACTTTGCCCGTCTCGCCGCCGGCGAGGACGTGGCCGGCCTCGTCGGCCCCCTCGGCCCGCCCGGCCGCCCCTGCTCCGTCGCCTGGACCCGCGTCTCCGACGCGCCCGCCACCCGCTTCCATCCCGACTGCATCGGCTGCGTCGAGCGCGGCGCCCGCGAGCTCTTTGGCGAGGCCGGGGCCGCCGCCGCCGCCGCCGCCGCCGACGCCAACACCACCGCCGCCGATACCACCGCCGCCGACAACCGCATCCGCCGCATGCTCAGCGGCGCCGGCCACGACAGCGTCTACACGGCCGTGCGCGTGCCCACGGCCATGATCTTTGTGCCCTGCCGCGACGGCCTGACCCACACCCCCGCCGAGTATACCGCCCCCGAGGACTGCGGCAACGGCGCCCAGGTGCTGCTCAACGCCGTGCTGGCCTATGACGCGCTGCGCGCGCAGCAGGCCGCGGTGGCGGTCTAGATGTCGCTCGGTGGCGTCGTCTGGATGTCGCACCGCGCCTGGAGGAGCCGCCCAGCGGTGATGAGAGATGGCCTCTACCTGTCAGTTTGATCTGTCGTTTCTCGGCGCCGAGAACCGGTTTCTGCGCGTCTCGGCGGACGCCTCTTGTGTCACGTGACGGCGAACATGACCACTGGCCTCGCCGGCGACGTTCCAGAGCTCGGTCGGGAGGCGAGTCGTCTGGACGTGTGTGTGGTCGGTGACTCGTGCACTTGGTCTCTCGTCACTCGGCCACTCGCCGAGAGAAAGCCACTTGCGTCAACGCCTGTTCACTGTCTATAAAGACGGCCAGTTGCGCCGTAGTTGCATCTCCCGTCTCCCAGGTCCGCGTCCTATCGCCCTATCGTCCCATCTCCGCATCGCTCTCCAGTAATCATCCATGGCAACCACAATGCAGACGCTTGTGCTCCCCGACGTCTTTGAGGACTGGCCGTTCCCGCGCCAGGTCCACCCCGACCCGCGCCAGGTGACCGAGCTGCCGGCGCGGCGGGCCTTTTTCGCCGGCGCCGTCAGCCCCGATATCCAGGCCGTACTGGAAAAGGGCGTGACCGGTAAGAAAGAGGCAACACAGCACGGCCATGTCTTTGGCCTGGCTGACTTGCAGGCTCGCTCGTGCGCCTGGCCTGCCCGCACGCCTCGGACGCGCACCTGGCGCTGTGCTGCGACCTGGTCGACGTGATCATCGTGTGCGACGACCCGGTCGACGACGCGCCCGTCGAGCAGGTGCGTCTGATTGCCGACGTCGTCGCCGACATCTGCCACGGCCGCCCGCGCGCCGCCGACGGCCTGCCGGCCGTCGTGCAGTCCGTCTACCGGCTGACTAAGCGTTGAGTCTTCTCTGTCTTCTTTATTCTCTGCTCGTCTTCCTTGTATACAATACTGATGGCCAGCTTCTGGGACCGCGCCTGCGAGCAGACGACGGCCGGCGTGCAGCAGCGCCTGGCCGGGCGCCTGGACGAGTACGTCGAGACCAACGTGGAGGAGGCGGTGGACCGCGAGGCCGGCGCCGCCGGCGCCACGGTCGAGGCCTACATGCGGCGGCGGCGCCGCAACATTGGCTTCAGCCCCTGCCTGGTGCTCTCGCAGGCCGCCCTCGACGTGCCCGACGTGGTGCCGGCGCACCCGCTCGTGGTCGCCATGACGGCGGCGGCCACGGACATGGTCAGCATCTGCAATGTGAGTGCGGTTGCTGCCTGGATTCGTGTCTTGTTTCATTATTGTTTGCTCACCCTTTTGCAGGACATCCTCTCCTTCAACAAGGAGCAGGCCGTCGGCGTCGACGACCACAACCTGGTGGGCGTCATCCGGCGCCAGGACGGCTGCGGCGTGCAGGCGGCCATGGACCGCGCGGCCGGCTACTACGTCGAGCAGGACCGGCGCTTCTGCGCGGCCCTGGCGCGCTTCCGCGCGGCGCTGCCGCTCTGGGACGCGGCCACGGACGCGGCGGCGCTGCGCTACGTCGACGCCATCGGCACGTGGGTGCGCGCCCTCTACGAGTGGAGCATGGAGAGTGGCCGCTACTTTGGCTCGGCGGGCGCCGAGGTGCGGACCACGCACCGGGTCGCGCTGCTGGGCAAGGGGGAGAGGCCGTGATAAAACAGTTGTAGGGTAGGCAGGGAGTATAAGTAGGCAGGGAGTGCGTAGGCACAATAGCTACACCAGCCAGTTGCCCTGCTCGTCCTCCCAGCCAAAGTCGACGGCGGACCAGCCGGCCAGCACGCGGCGGCCGGGGCCGTCGTCGACGTGCATCATGGTCTCGACCACGTTGGAGACGCGGTGGCGGCCAATGGTCTCGTGGGCGGCGTTGACGGCGGCCATCTCGTCGTCGGTCAGCGTGACCAGGCGGATGTTGTCGCGGATGCGCGCGGCGCTGCTGCTCTTGGGGATCACGGTAATGCCGCGCTGCACGGCCCACGACAGCGAGACGCAGCCGACGGAGCAGCCGTGGCGGGCGGCGATGCCGCGGAACAGCTCGTGCGTCAGGATGGGGTTGTCGGCGCCGGCGCGCTCGCCGCCGAGCGTGCTCCAGCTCATGACGTGGATGCCGCGCGCCTGGCAGTACGGCACCAGCCGCGGGTTCGGGTTCAGCGCGTGCAGCTCCACCTGGTTGACCGCCGGCACCACGCGCGCGCCGCCGCCGCCCTCGGCCGCCGGCGCCAGCAGCACGTCGAGCGTCTTTTGCGTAAAGTTGCTCACCCCGATCGCCCGGCACTGCGGGCCCACCAGCGGCTCCATGCGCGCCCACGTCTCCGAAAACGTCGGGCTCGCCGTGATCGGAAGCGGCCGCCGCTCCGGCGCCGCCGTCGACGCCCACGGCCAGTGCATCAGGAACAGGTCCACGTAGTCCAGGTCCAGCGCCCGCAGGCTCTCCGCCAGCGCGCCCGCCGGGTCGTCGTGCCGGTCACTCCAGAACTTGGTCACCACCATGATGTCTTCCCGCGGCACCCCGCTGCGCCGCACCGCCCGCCCCACCACGTCCTCGACCCCGTAGAACTGCGCCGTGTCGATCAGCCGGTAGCCGCTCTGCAGCGCCAGCACCACCGACTCCTCCATCGCGTCTGCGTCCTCGCTGCCGTACGCGCCCTGCCACGTGCCCAGCCCGACGGCCGGCATCTCCTGGCCTAAGAGACGGCGTGAGTTTGAGGATCTAAAAGAGCAATGGGAGGGCACCTACCAGTGTTGAGCTTGAACGTCTTGGTGCAGATGGGAATCGCCATGGTGGACGGATGGAGAGCGACAAAGGTGGAGGAAAGGACGGGGAAGACGGGGAAGACGGGGAAGAAGGAAAAGCAAAAGGGACGGCGACGACAGGCCGACATTAAAGACGCGCACAGGACGCTAATGATATATTATCGCTTTGGGAAATATACCCCATCTATCTACTCGAGCTCCTCCAGCCTGCGCAGATCCATCGGCTTCTCCAGCAGCGGCATGACGTAGGGGTCAAACGTCTTCCAGTAGGGGTTCTCGAGGTGGTATTTTTGGCTCTGGCCGGTTAGCTTTGCACCGGCCTGGCACACACACACACACACGTACACTCTCCCGCTCGTAGCGCTCGACAATGGTGAACGCGCGCGGGTCCTGGACGTCCTGCATCACAAACCACGACAGCGTCTCGCGGTCCTGCGAATACACGCGGCTGGCCTCGACGAGCTTGCGCGACAGCTTGGTGATGCAGTCGGCATCATCCTTGGCGTAGAGGTGGACGACGATGGTGTAGACCATTGTGTTGACGGGGGGGGGGGCTTATTTTGGGAGGTGGAAGAACACAAATGAGGAAAATTCCTCCGCTGTACGAGTTTCCTAGATGGAATAAAACGGTGGGGGTCATCTTGAAGACCCACATTTAGCCGAGACAACCCGCGATTACCCGAATCCGGTCCCCCCGACTTCCACCCCGGTCCCATCCACCCCGACTTCCACCCCGGTCCCCTCCACCCCGGCTTCCTCCCCTCCCCGTCACTGCCGGTGCCAGCTCTCGCCCGGAATGGACTGGCCCTGGTACGCGTCAATGTCGTCGAGGGCGCTGGCGATAATGTTGACGCCCTTTTCGAGCTGGGCGTCGGTCATGACCATGGAGACGCTCATGCGCAGGCGGCCCTCGAGGGCGTAGAGCAGCAGGCCGCGGGCGAGGCAGAGGCCGCCGATGCGGCGGGCGGTGACGCCGGCGGCGGCGTCCTCGCGGATGCGCACGCTAAAGTCGGCGCCGCGCACCTCGACGCTGTGCACGTGGCGGTGGCCGTCCAGGCGGGCGGCGGCCAGCGCGGTGAAGCGCTGGCCCAGCGCGGCGGCGCGCTCGACCATGTGCTCCTCGTCGAGCACGCGCAGCGCGGCCTCGGCGGCGGCAATGGCCATGGGCGTGTGCGCAAAGGTCGAGCCGCTCTCGTAGGGCCCGACCACCTCCATGATGGCGTCGTCGCCCAGCACAAACGAGGCCGGGTACGCCCCGCCCGTCATGGACTTGCCCACCACCAGCAGGTCGGGCCGCACGTCCGCGCCCAGGTGCTGGAAGCTGAAGAAGCGGCCCGTCTTGCCCGCGCCCATGCGCACCTCGTCCGCCACAAAGAGCACGCCGTACCGCCGGCAGAGGTCGTACACCCCGCGCGCATAGGCCACCTCCTCGGCGTAGGTGCTGGTGGTCAGTTTGTTTTCTTTGTTTCTTCGTCTTCCTCCCCTTCCTCAGCCCACTCACTTTCCCGTGTTCCGGATCGACTCGATGATGACGGCCCCCACGCGCTCGTGGTGCTCCCGCAGGCACTCCTCCATGTCGCGCAGCACGCCGTACTGGAGCGGCGCCCCGGTCGACGGGTTGAAGTTGATGTGCTGCTTGCTGTCGAGGCCGTAGGCTGGGAGGTCAGCACACGCCTCACCGCGTCCACCCTCGCCTCCGAGTCTGCACTTACCCGTGCGCGCCGGGCTCGGGTCCTGCAGGTTCCACACGCCGCCGCTGAGGCCGTGGTAGCTGCCGGAGACGGCCAGCACGAGCACCTGGTCGGCGGGCACGCCGCGTTTCTGGTGGGTGTAGCGGCGGACGATCTTGCAGGCCAGGTCGGCGGCCTCGGCGCCCGTCACCATGGCCGAGATCTTGTCGTAGCCGAAGCGCTGGCACATCATGGCCGCGTAGACGGGCCAGCGCGTGTTGTGGGTGGAGGTGTTGATGAGGTAGGCTGGACGTTAGCTCTCTCTTATCTTTTGCTCTTTTTCTTCTCTCTTCCTCTTTTCTTCTCTTCTCTCTTCTCTTCTCTCTTCTCTTCCTCTTCTCTTCTCTCTTCTCTTCTCTCTTCTCTCTTCTCTTCTCTCTTCCTCTTCTCTCTTCTTTTCCTCTTCCTCTTCCTCTTCCTCTTCTCACCCTTTTTCGCCTGCTCGACCACGGCGGCCACAATCTTGGGGTGGCAGTGCCCCTGGTTGCCGGCGCTAAACATGCAGATAAAGTCGAGGTACTCCTTGCCATCGATGTCCTGGATCGTCAGAAACAAAAATAAAAATAAAATAGGTAAAATCGGCATGTCGGGAAACGCACCCACAGCAGCGCGCCTTGGCCGCGCTCAAAGAAGCCGGGCAGCGGCGTGAAGCCGCCGACGGTGTACTTGATCTCAAGGTCCTGCAGATGCTGCGCAGCCTTGGACATGACAACGGGGGTCGCCACGGGAGCCGGGGCGGTCTCGGCCGACGCCGAAGCGGCGGCCGGGTTTGAGGGCTGAGAAGACACTGTAGAAGCCATGGCGTTTGCGGATTGAGGAACAGGTTCATGCAAGGTCCATGCGAGCAGCCGCCGGTACGGGGTATATAAAGAACGGCAGTGGATCGGTGGACTGGAGACGCGTGGAGGCCATGCCGGGGGAAGGTGACGGCGCAAGAAGGCGAGCCTGGGCAGCCCTGATAAGCCGCTGTGGCCTGCCGTTTCCGGGATCTAGACGCTGCCATGACTAGCGGATCCCGACGACGTAATTACCGGCGGGTCTGGACGATGTAAAGACTAGCGGATCTGGACGACGTAATAAGTAGCGGATCCAGACGAGCTTCAATACTCGACCAAAAGAGAGAAAAAGCTTTAAATACTCGACAAGGAGAGGGAAAAAAAGCTTTAAATACTCGACAAGAAGTGAGAAAAAAGAGCATCATTCACGAAAGCCGCCAACAATGTCTCAAATTCTCAGGTAATTCCTGCTCCTCTGCGGTGCTTCTCCGGCGCCCGCTGACAGCATGCCAGCTTGAAAGACCGCGTGGCCATTGTCACGGGCGCGTCCTCGGGCGTGGGCCGGGCCATTGCGCTGGCGCTGGCGGGCGAGGGCGCGCGGGTGGTGTGCAGCGACGTGACGCCCGGGCTGCGGCCGACGGGCTACGAGACGGACACGACGCCGACGCACGAGCTGATTGCGCAGACGGGCCAGGGCATTTTCCGCAAGGCGGACGCGGGCTCTGCGGCCGACGTCGAGGCGCTCGTGGCTGCGGCCGTGGCCGAGTACGGCCGTCTGGACATGTAGGTGGAGCGGGTGTTGGATGTGTTTCTGGAGGGACGGGTGTTGGATGTGTTTCTGGAGGGACGGGTGTTGGAGGGATTGCTTGTGTTGGAGGGATTGTGTTTGTGGACTGGAACTGACGGCCAGCATCGTCAACAATGCCGGCGTCTTTTGCGGGCAGAACCGGATCCACGAGGAGTCGCTGGAGGCGTACGAAAAGACCATGGTGAGTGGCCTCTTGTCTCGGTCCTTGGGGCCTGCGCTGATTCCAGGCCGTCAACGCGCGCGGCCCGTTTCTGGGCATGAAGTACGCCATTGCGCAGATGCTGCGGCAGGAGCCGCTGGGCAGCGGCGGCGACCGCGGCTGGATCGTCAACATTGCCTCGATCGGCGGCCTGGTCGGGCTGTCCATGGAGCGTGAGTTCTTTTCTTTTCTTTTTCTTCTTTTCCTTTCCCTCCCTTTCTCCCCCACTGACGACGACAGCCTCGTACTGCGCCAGCAAAGGCGCAGTGGTGACGCTGACGCGGCAGGTGGCGCTGGACTATGCCAGCGACAAGATCCACGTCAACGCGGTGTGCCCCGGGTTCCTGCGCACGGCCATGGTGCGGTCGGCGCTGGAGGACGCGGCGCTGGAGAAGGAGCTGCACGCGGCCAGCCCGTGGCCGCACCTGGGCGCGCCGGCCGACGTGGCCAAGGCGGTGCTGTTCCTGTGCAGCGACGGCGCCAGCTGGACGACGGGCGCGGTCCTCAACGTGGACGGGGGGTACTGTGCGAGGTAGGCGGCAGGTGAAAGGCAGAAAGCAGAAAGGCAGAAGGCAGAAAAGGAAGTAAATGGTATCAAATACAGACTACGTCAAGATTATGTCAAAGCCCAGGTCGGCCATGACGTCGGCCCAGTCGACGTCGGCGCCGGCGTCGCGGCGCTCCCAGACGGCGTAGACGACCTGCTCGGCCGAGGAGATGTTGCCGATGCCGCGGGTGCGGCCCTTTTCAAAGAGGCGCACGGCGCGGCGGCGCAGGGCGTGGTTGTCGCCGTCGCCGGCCTCGCAGGCGGTGACGAACTCGGGCCAGAAGAGGCCGCAGACGTCGAGGCGCAGCGCGCACTCGAGCGCGCGGATGGCCTCGAGGTGCTCGAGGCTGCGCTGCACGAGGCGCTGCAGCCGGGCGGGCGGCGTGCGGGCGACGCGGCGCTCAAAGTAGAGCAGGGCGGCGCAGAAGAAGGCGCAGGCGTGGTGCCGCGTGATGGCGTCGTAGTCGTCGTCGGGGTCGGCCACGAGCACGTCGGGGTCGTGGCAGCGGATGTGCAGGGCGAGGGCGGCGGCGGAGTCGGGGTCAGCCGGGCCGGAGGCCGGGTGGTCGGCGGATTCGGAGTCGGCCGGGCCAGAGCTCGGGTCGCTGCCGCCCGCCGCCGCCGCCGACCCTGCCCCCGCCGCCGCCGCTGCCAGCTGGTTCGTCCGGATGATGGCGTCCAGGATCGGCTGCGACACGCCAAACAGCTTGTCCAGGCGGTACTCGGCGGGCGGGATCGGGGGCAGGGCGTCGGCCGGGCCGGGCCAGCGGGCGCCGCCCAGGGCGTCGATGCAGTAAAAGATCTGGTACAGGATGGAGAAGCTGCTGCGGCCGGGCACGGGGCGCCCCGGGCGGGTGGTGACGGCGCGCAGCCAGGAGCGGCCGCCGGCGAGGTGGGTGCGCCAGGTGGCGGAGTCGCCCTTCATGACCTCGATGGAGGACATGGTGATGATGGTGGCCAGGATGGCCTCCTCGTCGTCGGGCGGCGGGCAGGCCTGGGCCAGGCTGCTGCGCAGGTGGCAGAGGCTGATGCGGTGGTGGCGCGTGCCCAGGGCCACGAGGCTGGCCGGCGCGCCCGGCAGCTGCGCCCGGTTAAAGGCCGAGACGGCGTAGATGGCGTGCAGCAGGGCCGTGCTGCTGCTGGGCGGCGACGGCGCCGTGGCCGACGCCGCCGCCAGCGCCAGCGGGATGAAGACGGTGCGGAACGGGTTGTCGTGCCGCCGCGTCGGGATCATCAGCCCGCTCAGAAACGTCACCCAGTAGTGCAGCAGCGAGCGCTCCTCCAGCGTGGCCGACGACACGTACGCGCCCACCTGCGGCAGCACCCGCTGCTTGATCGACGCCATGTCGGGCTCCAGCTCCGCCGACGCCGGCACCGGGAGGTCCATCTCGCGGGCTCCGGCCTCGGCCTCTCCGGTCTTCCCGCTTCCGGCCTTCCCGGCATCTTCCTCCCCGTCATCTTCCTCCTCGGCATCTTCCTCCCCGGCATCTTCTTCGCCGGCCCCCACCGCCACCCCAAAGACCGTAAAGGGCCCGATCTGGCCGGCCGCCACCGTGTCCAGCCGCTCCAGCGCCGCCTCGACCTTGGCCGGGCTGAGCACCGGCCGGCCGGCGCCGCAGTCGAGGCATGTGCGCCGCTCGGTGCGCTGGCCGGCCCGGCCCTGCTCGTCCTCCCAGACCAGCTTGACGTGGTAGCCCTGGCAGGGCACGCCGGTGTCCAGGCACTTGCGGCAGGCCGGCCGCTGCTCGTCACATTTGGTGCCGCGGGCCCGGCAGGTCCAGCAGCCGGTAAAGGTCTTGGTGCGCTTGACCGGCGTGCGCTGCCGGAACGGCGGCGGCCGGGTCAGCGTAAAGGAGCGTGGTATCGGCATGGCAAGAATGGCGACGACAGGACAAAACGGCAGAAGGATTCGGCGGAAGAAGGCGACGGAGAAAACCAGAGGCAACCCACAGCGAGATAAGGCTAGTTTAGTGGGTCTTGTAGAACATAAGACCACTAACAGCAGCCACCAAGCATCACACATCACACATCATACACTCAAACATACACTCACACACTCAAGCAGACACTCAAACATACACTCACTCACACTCAAACACACACCACACACACACCACACACACTCACCATGGAGTACCACGGCCCCCTCGAGAAAATCGGCATCCGCTGCTTCAACTCGGTCCTGGGCGAGAAACTGGCGCCGCTCTACAACATCAGCAGCGTCGTTGCCATCCCGCCCGGCAAGACCCTGTACGAGACCTGCGGCACCACCGGCTGCGACCTCGACCTGGCGTACCCGGCCGAGCTGACCGACGAGATCCTGCTGGCCTTTGAAAACGTCCAAAAGGCCCTGCAGGCCGCCGGCGTCGCCGCCGGCTGGCAGGCCGTCTACAAGATGACCACGTACCACACGGGCGACATTGCCAGCCACGAGGCCGGCCTCGACGCCGCCATGGCCAAATACCTGGGCGCCAACCGCCCGGCCTGGTGCGGCGTCGTCGTGCCCAGCCTGACGGGGCCGGCGCGCATTGAGATTACGGTGACGGCGGCGGCGTAGGTCTGGCAAGGTAGATGAGGTAGATAGTGGTAATAGAGTCCAGTGTTTACATGACGAAGATTCCATTGCACGTTGACAAAGGGAAGAACACGTATACATGAACACGTATACATGACGAAAACTCGAGTATACGTACATAACCGGGAAGAACACGTACGTGGCAAAGGGATTCATACATGACTACCCATTACACAAAACACAGCCCTCCGTTGGCGTTGACGGTGCTGCCGGTGGACCAGCGGCTGCGCTCGTCGGCCAGAAAGGCCACAATCTGCGCCACGTCGTCGACGGTGCCGATGCGCGGCGCGGCCGGCGTCTCGCGCATCTTGACGTCCCACTCGGCCAGCACGGCCGGGTCCGTGTCGCGCAGCCACATGTCCGTGCCCACGGGGCCGGGGTTGACGCAGTTGACCGTGGCGTTGTGCGCCTGGCCCAGCTCCGCCGCCCACACCTTGGTCGCCGCCTCCAGCCCGGCCTTGCTGGCCGCGTACGCCGTCGCGTACGCGCCGCCCATGCGCGCAATCACGCTCGACACGTTGACGATGCGCGGCGCCGGCCCCAGGTGCGGCAGGCACGCCTGCAGCAGAAACGCGGCAAAGCGCAGGTTGCAGTTCAGCAGCTTGTCCCACAGCGCGTACGTCAGGTCCTTGAGCAGGCAGTCGTCGCCCGCGCCCGCGTTGTTGATCAGAATGTCAATCTTGCCCCACGCCGCCACCGCCGCCGCCACGATCCGCCCCGGCGCCGTCTCGTCGCTGCCGCCCGCCTGCACAATCTCGCTCTGCACCCCGAGCGCCCGCATCTCCGCCGCCACCGTCTCCGCCTGCGACGCCGCGCTCTGGTACGTGATCAGCACGTTGGCCCCGCGCCGCGCCAGCTCCAGCGCAATGCCCGCCCCGATGCCGCGCGACCCGCCCGTCACAATCGCACTGCGTCCCAGCAGCGGCTTCTCCGCCGTCGTGGGGGGGAGCGTGGTCGTGGTGGTCGCGGGAGTCGTCATGGTGCACTCGGGGTCGTTCCGTTGTGTCTGCGGGTGTCGTTCCGTTGTGTCCGCAGCCTGTCGAGGTAGGACCATACTTATATGTAGGCATCTCAATAAGCACGGCCTGGATAAGGCACGGCAACTTTTTACGGCAACTGACAGCGACGGAGCTACTGCAGGATCGACTAACCGTTCCTGGATTAGTGGGTCTCGATCGACGGGCCCCGGCGTTCATCAGATAAGCGGCGATCTGAGAAAAAAATTCTGAAATTACGTCATAATACTGCTAATCTGATCATGTAATACACTCGCTCGTTTCACACCCCCCCCCCCCCCTTTACTCCTTGGCCTCTTTCGCCGACGGATCCAGGTCGTAGCCGCCGTCTTCGCCCGTCAGGATGTTGATCGGGTCCTTGAGGTCGACCCAGCCGCAGTACGGCGTGCTCACCGAGTAGCCAATCAGCCGCTGCACCTGCCGCGGCAGCTGCCGCACCTTGTCGAGCGGGTTGGCCAGGAACTGGTTCTCCTCCTGGCCGTGTCAGCCAACGGTTCCATCACAGTCACGGTCAAAGTCACAGTCACGTTAAAGTCACAGTCACGTCACAGTCACAGTCACGTCACAGTCACAGTCAGTCGCGGCCGGGCTCGACGTACCTGGCGCAGCGTGCCGCGCGTCATGAAGCAGCCAAAGACGGTGCGCACCTCGTCGGCCGTCGTGTTGGCCGAGCCGCCGTGGTAGGCCGAGGCCAGCATGATAAAGGCGTCGCCCTTTTCGAGCTCCGCGTACACGGTGCGCGACTCGTCTGCCGGCCCGTCCTGGCTGGCCTCGAGGTGCGAGCCCGGGATGAAGCGCGTGGCCCCGTTGGCCCGCGTCGTGCGCGCGCCCGCCACAAAGAGCCCCACGGCCGTCTCGCGCGCGGGGCTGTACGTCGCCTCCGTGCAGCGCGGCTGCCGGTTGTGGTGCAGCGAGTCGTCGCGGTGCAGCGGCTGCGCGCTCGCCCCCGGCCCGATCGCCAGCACCACCGCCGAGTTGAGCTGCGGCGGCGACACGTTGATCTCCTGCTTGTTGCCGACCCACACCGTGTCGCGGCTCGTCAGGATCCGGTCGCACACCTCGACAAACAGCGCGTTGCACGGCAGCTTCTCCATGAAGAGCGGGCACTTGGCCGCCAGGCCCATCACTCCTGTGTCTCGTCAGCGCCCGCCGACCTCCGCCGTGGCTCAGCGGGACCTGTCGCGCTTACTGCGTGTCTCCTTGGGAAAGAATTCGCCCTCCCACGGCACGTCCTTTTCCAGGTACGGCAGCAGCTCCGCCCGCAGCTGCGCATTGTCCTTTTCGGACAAAAAGTTGCGCAGGATGCAGCCGCCCGCCCGCCGCAGCGAGGCCATCACCTGGTCGGCCGTCGCCGTGCCCGCATCGAGACTGTCGACTTGAATCTCCGGGCTGGCCGTCATGGTTCTGTTGTGATTAGGTGTGTTGGACGTTGATTAGGTGTGTTGGGGCGTTGGTCTTGCCAATCTGATGCTGTCTGGGACGTTGGTCCTGCCAATCTGATGCTGTATATGGTCTGGAAGTTGATCCGGCATCAGCTCTGCGCTACGGGCTACTTGTAAGACACAGCGAGGCTTATCATATCGGCCCCCCGACAGCTCTCTGCCCGGGAAGGCGACAGCGATATCGCCGATAAGAATGCCGCAGGGTAAGCAGATGGCGTGATGCATAGTGCCCCCTGATGAGGCTGAAGTATCTTAGTGTAATATGTGGGTCTGCCCTATCTTCGCGCCGTTACGAAATCACACAAGACACAGAAACGGAAACGGAAGTTCACAGCAGAGAGCCAAGATTGTGTTTGTGCTCAGATGATGCTGCAAAAATGATCTTTTGCCTGTGAGGCAAAATATTACTGTAGACCAAAAAATGCACTGCAGACTAGCACGGCAGACCAAAAAAACATTTGAGTGCCGACGCAAAAATGTGCGACCTCCGTGAATCGAACACGGGTCTTCACTTTGGAAGAGTGAAATCATAACCATTAGACCAAGGCCGCGATTAATAACGGCTGGAATCTAAGAAACGCTTATAATGCAGTAGCTGTCGGTCGGCGACGTACCCTCACGCACATTGTCGCTGGACACTGCTCATCCAAGATCCCTCCTCTCTCTCTCTCTCTTGCTATCTCTCTCTCTCTCTCTTGCTATCTCTCTCTCTCTTTCTTTCTCTCTCTCTTTCTCTCTCTCTCTTCTCCTCTCTCTCTCTCCACATCCCCCCCTCCAACAGCGATACCGGGTCTGGCGCGACAGACGGCCCATCAAAGGCATGTAGACGGGCGAGATAGTGGTCCAAGGTGCACATCTCTTGCTGGCGGCCGTGGCGGCGGACCAGGCAACGTTGCCGAGCTGGTTGTCGCCGTGCAGGAGTCAGGCAACGGCGGGGCTGCGGGTGACGAGCCAGCGCGAGAAGCGGCGGTGCGCTGCCGGTTCTTCGGCTAAGCCGGCACGGGCGGGCGGTCGGCGGCCAGCACGACGGCGTCCCACATGGCACACAGTCCCAGCACCAAATCCTCGTAGTGGCGGTTGAGACAGAGCGCAGCGGCGGCCGGGGTGCCCCAGGTGGTGGCGGCGTACAGGGCGGCCAGCTGCTCGACCACGGGCAGCACCAGCGTAGTCGTGCCGGCAATGAGCCCCTTGTTGGGGATGGCCACCTCTTGGAGGCCCAGCCTGAGTGCGAGCCACCCGGCCGTGACCTCGTCACGCGGGGGAGCATGCTGTTGGTGTGAAGAGTGTTGATCGGTTCATGTGTGGTTGTGTGTCAATGTGTGGATGTGGATTTTTCTTTATTTTGATCGCCGCAGTAAGCTCTGCTGCTCATCGTCCTCGTCTACGCCCTCGGCTGCATCTTGCTGCAGGCTGTCTGAGACGGCAGCAGCGCCGGCCGCTGCCTCTCTGCCGCTGCCGGTCTGGTCGCGCTTGAGGCTGTCATAGGGCTGCTGCTTCCGCCACCTGGCCGGCCTTGACTTGGCCGTCTCCGCCCTCGACATCGCCTCCGCTCTCTTTTACCGTCGCGCCCGTTCTTCCAAATGATCTCAGGTCACCATTTCCAAGGCGGACTAGTGCTTCTCTATGGCAGTGGTTGTTCTCCAATTATGCAAATGTGCTTTACAAGGCAGAATTCCCAAGGCAGAATTCTCCCAGACGAGTGTATAATTACATGACAGAAAGGCTGATGCTCAGTTCTGACCCCCCACCCACGTGTCCGGATCCAGCGGGTCGTTGGTCTCGCGGTAGGTGCGGTCCATCGTGGACGTGGCCGCGTATTGACGCGCCCAGTCCTGGATGCGGTCGAAGCGCTTGCACGTGTGCAGGATGGCGCCTCGCTCGTAGTGCAACGAGGTCGCCTCGTCCCACTGCCACACCAGCGTGCTGAGGTCTGCGTTGCACATGAGCGACTGCCGGATCGCGTCCACGCAGTGGTCGATGTGGCTCGACCCAAGAAGCATGTCCTCTTCACCGGGCCCGCCGCTGTTGTGCGGGTGATAGTAGTCGGGGCGGAGGGCCTTGCGGATCATGTTCTGCCGGCCACGGGTCAGCGTCAGCGTCACGGTCAGGGTCGGCTTTTAGGGCCTTTCACTCCGGGCACGTACCAGACAGTGCAGCTGGTGGAACACGTCCAGCTCAATCACGTAGCGTCTCTGCTCGTCGTGCGGGTAGATGATCGTCTTGTTTGGCAGCCGCGCCGCCAGCTCCAGCGGCACAAGGCTGATGCCCACTGGTCGTCAGCAGCCGCAAACAAAACAAAAAAAAAAAAAACAGACAACCAGACTCGGCTTACTGTCGTACAGCGCCGTCCACCGCGCGTCCAGCTCCGGCGACGGCTCGCCCTGGTATTCCGTCGTGTCGTTGCCGATGCCGAGCTTGAACTTCTTCACCTCGTACTCGACCACATTTTGCGCCGGTGCTGGCAGTCAGCTCTGCTGTCCCCTTGCTCAACCCACCCAAACACGGCACGGCACCTACAGTAGAGCAGCTGGCCGGGCGCGTAGACGTCGCCGCCCGGGGCTCGCTTCGCGACCAGCCGCCCGGTCAGGATGCCGACCAGCAGCCCGGTCAGGACGCCGACCAGCATCCACGGCAGCACAATCCAGACGGACAGACGCGTCTTGGCGCAACCCAGACGCCGCCGCTCCCCGGCGCGGCGGTCCGCGGCCTCGTCATCGAGCTCCCATTCGTGCTTGCTGCTGTTGATAAAGGGACTGCCTTCGGACATGGCAACGACTGTCGAATGGGAGCTATTGTCTTCGGACCTGGCGGCTACTGTTGAAAGGGGGCTGTATTCGGACATGGCGCCGTGCTGCTGGTAGCATCTGCTCCCAGCGCCATGGCCGGTTGATATACGGAGAATGTCGGGGTGGCGCACACGCGGCCAGAGTTGCAGTCTGTCTGCTGCCCACCTTCTACTTACGGTGTCGGGGAGGCGCAGTGTGTCTGCAGTCCACCTTCTACTTACGGAATGATTTGCGTTGTCAGTCGTCTGGACAGACGACACCATGTAACGGTCGTGCATATCATTCCCCTCGGCCCGGGAACACGGGACGGAGATATCGTACGAAGGTTATGGTAAGTTAAGCGCAGCGCCTGCCAAGTCTAAAGCTTAATCCTTCGGCTCCATACGCGCCCCGTTTCCCAGCTTTTGTTTACAATGAGCTAAAATATCTCACGATCCTTCTTCTTTCCTCAATCTCTACAATATGCCGCAGCACATGGTCCATTTTTTTCTCCATTCACATTGGACAATAGCCCTTTCATTTCTCTATCGATCCATATACTTTTTCCCATTGCGCACGTACAAATTCGCTTTTACCAGCTTGGTTTTTGTTTTTTTTCTCCAACATTTTTATGCATGGGAAGCGGTGAAAGTAATTTTTTGACTAATCTAACGTAGGCTTAGCGCTGCCACTAGTGGGTTTTGAAATACGTAGTGGCGTTTATAGTGATTGCTGTCTAGTGATTCATCCATCATGTCTCATTGATGCCGCGGTTGTCGTAGCATCCTACTCCTTGGGCAGCCACAGCTTGATGGCGGACTCCAGGTCGGTCACCGGCTCGCCGCGCTTCTCCTTCGGCAGCCACAGCTTGATAGCAGACTCCAGGTCGGTAACGGGCTCGCCACGCTTCTCCTTGGGCAGCCACAGCTTGATGGCGGACTCGAGGTCGGTAACGGGCTCGCCACGCTTCTCCTTCGGCAGCCACAGCTTAATAGCAGACTCCAGGTCGGTCACCGGCTCGCCACGCTTCTCCTTGGGCAGCCACAGCTTGATGGCGGACTCCAGGTCGGTAACGGGCTCGCCACGCTTCTCCTTCGGCAGCCACAGCTTAATAGCAGACTCCAGGTCGGTCACCGGCTCGCCACGCTTCTCCTTCGGCAGCCAGAGCTTAATGGCGGACTCCAGGTCGGTAACGGGCTCGCCGCGCTTCGGCAGCCACAGCTTGATGGCGGACTCCAGGTCGGTAACGGGCTCGCCACGCTTCTCCTTCGGCAGCCACAGCTTAATAGCAGACTCCAGGTCGGTCACCGGCTCGCCGCGCTTCTCCTTGGGCAGCCAAAGCTTGATGGCAGACTCCAGGTCGCTCACGGGCTCGCCGCGCTTCGGCAGCCACAGCTTGATGGCAGACTCCAGGTCGGTCACCGGCTCTCCACGCTTGATCTTTGGCAGCCAGAGCTTGATGGCAGACTCCAGGTCGGTCACCGGCTCACCGCGGGTCTCAACAGTGCCCGGCAGCGGCGCGGCCGAGGCACCAATGGCCATCAAGGCCACGGAAAGTGCAAACTTCTGGAGCTGCATTGTCGAGATATCAAGCCGAGAATTGAAAGGGGTGAATATCGATGAGATTGAGAGTTGGATGTCTGCTGGACAATTATCTCTGGCCAGCTCTGGCATTTTATATTCGTTCTGTTTCGATAAGCGAGCTGCCAAAGCCCCAGTTTCCCTAATCGGCATCGAGTCGCGGACCCCGAGCTTCCTAATTGAGCCACTGGGGCACTGATCGCCTACCACGGATCAGGCTGGTAGTATTCGTGCATAAAAGCCTGTTTGTGCGATTGGGTCCTTGGGGTGGGTGATGCAGAGGGGTCAGAAGGAATCGTGCATCGCGGTTATTCGGAACCTTGTCGGCTGACGTGGCAGTTCACTACCTGATCTATGGACACATTGTCACCTTGGTGCGGATATCTGACTTTGCACGAGCGAATATCCTTTGCTTATCAATTCGTGACAAGCCCGTGTACCTTACACATCCTTGGTCTTGACCTCCGCCTCTTTGCCGACGTCCGTGAGCTCCGTCTCCATGAGGGGTTTTTCGCCATTGTACACCATGACCACATCCTCGATCTGATCACGGGGCACGCCGTTGAAGCGCTGGTCGATCTGCTCGAGCGTCAGGCCCTTGGTCTCGAGGTAGGTGAAGAAGATGACGACGGCGACCATGGTGTTCCAGCAGACGCCGACAATGTAGAACCTGCTTGTTAGTTTTTGTGCAAGGGGGTAGAAGAGCTCTCTCTCGACGTACCGCCACGTGATGTTTTCCAGTCCGATGGGTATGACGTATTGGTTGAAGAAACCCGTCGACGAAGTGAAGATGTTGTAAAACCTAGACACGGTTAGCCAACGCTGCCGTTTTGTGCAGAGAATTGTGCAGAGCATTGTGCAGTGCATAGTGCAGTGCATAGTGCAGTGCATAGTGCAGTGCATTGTGCAGTGCATTGTGCATTGTACTTACGCCATGCCCTTTGCGCGAATGGTAAAGTTGAGGATCTCGGCGCAGTAGGAAAAGGACAGCGGCGTCCAGGTGGAGGAGTAGCCAAACTGGAAGAGAAAGACCATGGCGATGATGGCGTTCTGGCCGTTGGAGTTGCCGGTCTGATCGGCGGTGAGGCCGGCCATGCAGGCCAGCACGGCGGCGCAAAAGGCGGAGCCGGTGACGAGCATGGGCACGCGGCCGAAACGGTCAATGACGCAGATGCCGCCGAGGGCGGAGACAAAGGCGACGCAGTTCTGGCCAATGTTGATGGCAAACTGCTTCTTCTCGGACGTGATGCCGGCCAGCTTGAGCACGCTGCTGAGGTAGTAGGTGATGATGCTGGAGCCAATGGTCTGCTCAAAGATGCCGAGCGACAGCAGGATGAAGCCGCGGTAGCGGTTCGCGCGGCTGCCGGCAAAGGTGACCCACCAGGCGCGGAAGGACTGGAAGGCGTTGGCCTGCTCGTAGGCCAGCGCCTCCTTGATCTCGCGGAACTGCGCCACCACCAGCGGGTGCGTCTGGTCGCCGGCGCCGTGGAAGCGGCCCAGCACCTGCAGGGCCTCGGCCTCGCGGCCGCGCGACAGCAGCCAGCGCGGCGACTCCGGGATAAAGGGCAGCAGCGCGATGCAGGCCAGCGCCGGCCCGGCCATGCAGATGCAGATGATGCGCCAGCTCCAGTCGCCGCTCACGCTGCGCGCGCCGTAGCCGACGGCCGACGAGAGGATGGCCCCCAGCAGCCAGCAGGCCCAGTAGAGGCCGGCAATCAGCCCGCGCCGCGCCGGCGGCGCCAGCTCCACCAGGTATGTCGGCACCGAGGCAATGTCCAGCGCCTTGGCAAAGCCCACGAGGATGCGGCCCACAAAGAACTGCCCCAGCGTCGTCGACGACGCGTGGATCACGCACGACAGGAGCACAATCGTCGCCGACAGCAGGATGCCCTTTTTGCGGCCCCATCGGTCCACAATGTGGCCCGAGAAGAGCCCGCCGACGATGCCGCCCAGGTTCGCCGACGCCGTCAGCAGGCCCTTGATGTTGGACGAGATCTTGAACCGTGTCTGGAAGGCGGTCTGGCTGTGTTAGTTGCGGCTTGCATTTTTTTCTGGTTCTGGCAGCAAAGCAGCCGTCACCCCAGGGGGGGGGGGCTTACCAGGATATTGAGCGAGGACATCATGCTGGAGTCATAGCCGACACAGGCGCAGTTGAGGGCGGCCACGAGGCCGATGAGAAACAGCGTTTTCCAGGACGCCGCCATTTTGATGCGTGTGGGGGTGGGCAATGCTTGGGTTGTCTGGGGCGTTCAAGGGGCACCGTATCTTTTATACAGCCAGCCATCACCAGCGCCCGTATCTTTGATACAGCCAGCCATTTCCATCTTCAGAGATAAGACTGATTGTACGCAGCTCTCTGTCGGCAGACCCGACAGTCTTTATAAAGAGCGCCAGCAATCAGATAGGCTGCGGCTGGAACGACGACCCGCAGCCATGATGCCAAGTGCCAAGAGGCTTCGAGAGTCTTGGCTCCCCTAATCTAAGTCGTTGAAGCCAAGCATACCAAGACACTAGTCGAGGCATATGGAAGAAAGGCACTGCCAAAGAGGACACACCGTTCTTGGCTGGACATGGCAGCGGGTGTTTCGTGCAACGGGACATTGTGCTGTAAGGGGATTGGAAATGCCGTTTTTCTCCAAAAAAAAATAAAAATAAAAATAAAAAAGCGGCATTCAGAGCCTTGCAAGTCTGGAGTCGCTGAGCAGTAACCCCTTATTGCGCGCTAGTCCGTTTATGGATTAGCTGCCGCAGGCACCTGGACTACTCGATAGGGAAAGTTCATCGGCAGCATTGGCGGCACATCCGACAAGGCAAAAGTTGTCAAGAACAAACACTCCCAATCAGATAGATACAAACTGCAAAAGAAGACTCACAATCAGATAGATACAAATTACAAAAGGAACACTGACTTGAGCTTGGAAAAAAGCACAAAGTAGCACACTTAGCATGGAATACAGTAGCAAAGGCTTGCATGGAATAAAGCACAAAGTAACAGACTTTAGCATTGTAAAGCACAAAAGTAGACAGATCATAACAGTCGTAGGCCATGGAGCCTCCGCTACATGGCCTTTGCGTACTTGCGGATCTCGCGCTCAATGATGCTGAGCGAGTCGAGGTCCTCGTTCTCGAGGTGGAGGCGGCGCACTCTCTCCTTGTAGCGGGGGTTGCCCAGGACCTCGTCGACGCCCTTGGCCAGGGCCTCGACGGTGGGCGTCTGGGTGCGCAGGTTGACGCCGATGCCGGCATACTCGACGCGGGCGCTGACCTCGACCTTGTCCTCGGTCAGGCCGGAGACCAGCAGGGGCACGCTGTTGAGGATGCCGTGGGCGACGCCGCCGTAGCCGCCGTTGGTGACAAAGAGGTCGGCGTAGGCGAGCACGGCGTCGTAGGGGAAGTAGTCGAGCACGTGGGTGTTGGGCGGCAGCGGCAGCGCGTCGGCGGCGGCCAGCGAGGCGCCGCGCACGCCCAGGAGCACAATGAGGATGACGTCGGAGCGGGCGGCCAGCGCGCGGATGGTGGGCACGAGCAGCTGCTCGTAGTCGACGGCAATGGTGCCCTGGGCGGCGACGACCACCTTTTTGCGGGCGTCCGGGGCGGCGGCGGCGTTGGCCACCAGGTCGGGCCACCAGGCCGGGTAGGCGAGCGCGGCCGGGTCGAGGGCGCGCTTGGGCAGCGAGCCGCAGAAGCGGATATGGGCGCCCAGGTCGGAGCGCGGGTACTCGAGGCTGGGGCAGCAGAACTGGAAGACGGTGTCGTAGTAGTCCGTCATGTGGCTGAAGAGGTTGCCGGTAAAGGCCCGGCGGCAGCCCCAGGCGTCGTAGAGGGCCTGGAAGCGCGCCTTGGTGGGATCAAACTGCGCGTAGACGAGCTGGTTGAGCACCTGGTTGCGCAGGCGCCCCGACGGCGTGGCGTCCGGCGGCAGGCCGAGCCCAAACGGCGCCGTGTCCTGGCTCGGGAGCAAGAGCGGGATCACGTTGAGCGCCACCGTCGGCGGGAAGGCGCTGTAGCCCGTGGGCAGCGGCGCGCCCAGCAGAAAGGGGATCGTGGCCAGCGACATGACCTCGGGCACCAGGATGACCTTGCGCTGCGGCTCGCGCTGGCGCACCATTTCCAGCAGCGCCCGCAGGCGCGGGTAGTTGGCCTTGGCCTGGCCGTACCACACCACGTCAAAGTCCCAGAGGATGCGCGTGGCGTCTGCCGGCGTCTTCTCGCGCGCCTCGGCCTGCTCGGCCGTCATCGTGGGCGCGGCCTCGTAGTACTCGGCGCCCATCTTCTCGATCTGCGCGCGGAAGTCGGGCGAGGACATGCAGATGGCCCCGAAGCCGCGCTTGAGCATCTCGCCCGCCACATGCAGCATCGGGTTCGCGTGGCCCGGCAGGTTGGCCGACGTGAACACCAGCAGCGGCGCCTGCCCGTCGCCGGCCGTCCCCGTGCCGTGCTCTGTCAGTACCGACGTTACCATGCTGTCACTTTTGGGGGAGATGGACTGTACAGAGCCGAGAGAGAGAGAACAGCACGCACTCGTGGGAGACGTCCTACGCATTATATACGGCTATATATACACCTGGACCGGCTGCCCTTCCGGGCCATGCAGCCATCCTACGCGGCAGAAAAGACGGGGGCTGTCTGCTCCTGCTCCAAAGCCCTTGCTGGCGGCGGGCCTGGTGCCGCTTTTTCCATCTAGTGCTGATCCTTTCGGGCATGGCACGCAGAGAGAGGCCCGATTCTGCCTTGCCACCGCTGCTTGGGGCCGCGCCAGAGAGCGGCTGAGAGGGCCATCGGTGGACCGGGCCCGATATCGTGCATGCTTGGCCAACCGGCTCATGGCTGACTAGAAAGGGCACCATGCAGCACGCCGTATCAGGCGAGTGTCTTTTCACGCCGATTGGTAGGCGTGGCGCATCGTCGTCATCCTCGACGCTGCTGGACCAAAGCGGCACAGACATTGACGCATCACAAGGCCTCTGGCGTCAGCACTCTGCCGTGAGAGAACAAGGAACACTCTGCCGTGAACAAGGAGAGCGATAGGTGATCATTCCGCCGCGTCGGGCACCCCTTATCAGTCTCCGTTTTTCCTCCTTGCCTCTCCGGGACACCCGGTAGTGACAGCCCGGTAAGCGTTGTCAGCCCTAAGCCTCATAGGGATGGCTGGGCAACGGCACGCGTTGGCGTCTTTGGAGCTGCGATTGGACACACGGCCAAAGGCTAGGGGCGCCTTTTCTGACAAGACCCGTCTTGGCAGTGCGACGTCGTCGACGGTCTTCCTCGTCGGCAGCACCCCGGGCGTCCTCGCTCTTCTGGCCAGCCCCGGTGGTTGTGTGCCGGGGCGCAAATCCGACCCGACACGTCATCGCACACGTATCGCCTTTCATCGGGACAGGAGGTGAGGGGCCGACCTGCAGAACGCAAAGACGGATGCTGCGTCTTTTTTTTGGCTCTTTTTTTTCCATTTCCGCCCGGGCTCAGCTCACGTTTCCGAAAAGGAAGGTGGGGCTGCCCATCACTGCTGTGCCAGCGCAGCGCGATTTGAGGCTCTTTGGGCCGGCTGGGCAGGTCGCCGCTCAGCAGAGGCTCGGAAACAGCTGGCCGTCAGCACAAAGCAGAACGGCACATTTCTGGAATGGTCGGGCCCGGCTAAAAGCTCTGGAACCCCTCACGGCGTGCAGATGTGCTGCTGGAGCAGAGAGTCGACGGCCGGTCTTGTGCATTTCAAGGCCTTTTTTTTTTAATTCTTTTTTTATTCTTTTTTTCTTTTCTTTTTTTTTTGTTGTTCATCTCTGAGCCGAGTGCACGCTTCGTGCGGCATGAAGCGGGAATAGCGCCCTTCTAGGAGCCTAGTTTACGGCTGTACGGAGTATTTATTACACTTGACACTTCAGCTGGGCCGACTCCATCCCCCCCCCCCCCCCCCAATGAGTGACAAGCCGTCTTGCTTGCCGCACTGGAGCCTCAGCGACCAGTGCGGCGCGTGCGGCACGCGTGTCAAGCGGTGCGAGCCCGTTGTAGTCTGTACGTGACGTTCCCGGCTTGGCGGGATCTGGCCTACTGACCAGCAGTGACCGGCTCCGGCTCCGACGACGACGACGACGACGACGGCGACGCCTGGTCCGGCCGCTGCACCGACTCGCTGCCGTTTCCGGTCCCGGACAATTGGGCACGGGCCGGCGAGGTCATTCTCTGTCGCGGCAGCAGGTGCGAGCGCTGCGCGGCGTCGCCGGCCACGGTGACACTCCATGCCGACTGCCTGGAAGCGTACGAGGCCAGCTTCGCGGGGGCGGCACCGGCCGCCGGGTCCGCCGGGTCTGCCGGGTCTGCGACGGCGGCCCGGCACCGCTTGTGGACGCTGGCCACGTACCGCTCGCCCTGGGCGGGCGCGCCCGTTCTCGCGCTGTACGAGACGCAGCTGGCCTGCGCGGCGCCCGGCCGCGGCCTCTTCCGCCGGCTCGGCCTGCCCGGCCTGAGCTCGCTGCCCCCGGAGCTGGTCGAGCTCATCTACAGCCAGTCTCGCGACAGCCCGCTGTGGCGGCTCCTGTGTGCGGCCGAGCTGGGCCGGCTGCTCGCCGGGTGGACTCGGGCGGCCCAGTCGCTGCCTCTGGACAGGGTGACCTGGGAAAGGCATGTTGGGGGTGGTGGTGGTGGTGCCGCTGCTGCTTCTGATGCTGCTGCTGCTGATGCCGCCTACATCCGCCTGACCATGGACGCCCGCGGCATCCGGTGCATCGAGCAGCTGCCGGCGCGCCCGGAATACACCGGCGTCATGACCACGGGGCGGCTGGCGTATGTCGTGTGCACAGCCGCCGCCGCCAAGGACGTGCAGGTGCACATCAAGGTCTGTTTGTGTTGTGTTATCGTCTCGTCTCGTCTCGTCTCGTCTTCTGACCGCCAGTTCGGCCACGCCCGCCTGCAACTCCCCCCCGGCTGCCCCGGCTTCCAGGTCTGGAACACGCCGGCACCGCCGCCCCCGGACGCCTGCACCTGGAGCCGCCAGCGGCCGCCCGGCGCCGTGGGCCCGTCGACGTACCTGCAGCTGGCCGACCTGGCCGCGGCCACCGGCATCACGGCCTTCTTTTCCGACGGCCGGCTCATGGGCCTGCACGTGCACACCACGCGCGAGCCTTCGGCCGAGACCGCCCTGCAGCACACGCGCCTGGCCCAGATGGAGATCGTGTGGCTGTACATGCCGCTGGCGCCGGCCGACCGCGTCGAGGCCGTCGGGCTGCGCCGCGAAAGCTACGACCAAGATATCGTCCAGGACGAGCTGGCCATCATGGTAAGCCGAGGACCGCTTTCCCGACAAAAACTGCTCGTTTCGTTGAACTGCGCCTTGGACGGCCCTCCCCGTTAATGCGCCCCGTGCAGTTCCGCAAACACATCTCTGGCGACACACTACTCGGCCCCAGCTTCCTTTACGCCTCCTCCATCCAAGACTCCATCCTCACGCGCCCCAACCGGCAGGCCCGCGCCCTCGTGCTGGCCATGCGCGACATCGGCCCCGTCCGCGACGTCGGCGCCTACAACGAGGCCGCCGCCGGAGGAGGAGGACCTGCCGAGCGGCACCCCTTTGAGCACCCGGGCGATCCCGAAGAGCAGCTGTTTGACGACGACACGTACTGCGGCACCGTGCCGCTCGACGGCATCGTCCACGCCGAGCAATACGTCAATAGGGGCACCGGCACGACCCGCGGTATGCTGCTGACCTACGACAGCGGCGCCCAGCGCGCCCTTGGCCTGGTCTGCCCCGGCGCCGACGCCGGCCGCGGCATCGTCTCGCACGTCTACGACCGGCCGGTGCGCCTCTTCATAATCCAAGGCGAACAGAGCAATGGCGAGGCGGACTGCAGCTGGGCGAGTTTCCTCGTCCAGGCCGACCTCGACCCTCCGGGCCCGTCCCACTGGCCGTGGCTGTGCCACGACCTCGAGGGGCACCTCGCCTGGTCGGCCGACTCCGGCAAGGTCTACCTGCGTCACGTGGACGACCCACTCCGCAAAACAACCTGTGCACGTGCAGTGTAGCCATTGTCTGATCCGCACCAAGTCGCGGTACCGAGACGGCGCCGCAAGAG
The DNA here is from genome assembly GCA_019925645.1 of Graphilbum cf. rectangulosporium. Classification (NCBI taxonomy): domain Eukaryota; kingdom Fungi; phylum Ascomycota; class Sordariomycetes; order Ophiostomatales; family Ophiostomataceae; genus Graphilbum; species Graphilbum cf. rectangulosporium. Next base: position 383,353 of record JADHKI010000004.1, read on the forward strand.
AATCAAATCAGTCAAGATGTAGATTGGAATGCGTATGTACAGTCTATAGAACCATCGCGCCAGTCCGTGCCATTATGCAATTGCGTATGTTGTGCGTATTAAGCGTATCGCGTGCCTGTATGAAGCGTATCGCGTGCCTGAATTAAGCGTATCTCGTGCCTCGGCGGGCGTATCTCGTGCTCCGTCTCGTGCCCCGTCTCGTGCTCCGTCCGGTCCCGTCCCTCACAGCGTCAGCGCCAGGCCGAGCACGCCGGCGAGCAGCGCGGCGGCGCCGAGCACGGGCGCCTCCCGGAGGCCGGCGTTGGTGGTCGGCGAGGGCGACGCCGACGCCGAGGCCGAGGCGGTCGAGGACGCCGCCGCCGCGGCGCCCGTCTTGGTGGTGCGCAGGGTGGTCTTGTCGGTGACGACGGTGGCGACGACGCTGGTGACGTTGCCAAACTTGCTGGTTGCGTGGCCGGCCACGTCGGTGGCGGCCGAGACGGCGCCCGAGGTGACGTCGCCAAACTTGCTGGTCGCGTGGCTGGCCACGTTGGTGGCCACGGACACGGCGCCCGAGGTGACGTCGCCAAAGACCGACGTGGCATGGCTGGCCACGTGCGTCGCGGCCGACGCCGCGTCCGACGTGGCCACGCCAAAGGCCGACGTGACCCGCGTCGCCACGCCGCCGCCCACCGACGTGATCTCGCCGCCGACCGAGGTCGCGTGGCTGGCAATGTTGGTCGCAATCGACACGGCCGCCGAGGTGACCTTGCCAAGCACAGAGGTCACGTCGCTGAGGGCGTCGCCGTGCGCCGACGCCGTGGCGCCGAGCGCCAGCGCGAGGAGGACGTTCTTGGGCTGCATCGTGGTGTAGTTGGTGTAGTGTTGTGATGCGTTTAGAGTGTGTAGTTGTGATGCGTTTGTGTAGTTGTGATCGTTTGTGTAGTCGTGATGCGTTTGGAGTGTCGTGATGCGTAATGAGTCGAGATGTGAGTGTTCGCCTCTATATGTACTCCGTACGGCTTGGCTGCCTCCGCAGTACGTTTCAACCCGTCATCCTGCAATCAGACTCTCGTACTAGCCACAATGGGGCGCAGCACTCTTCGCTGCGGAAACCTCGGCCCAGAGGCGAGGTCGGGGCGCAGTCGTTGCACGTATTGCACTCGGTACTCCTATTTTAAGCAGGGCAGTGTGGTATTTTACGTAATGTGGCCCGCCACCAAAAGGGGCTTCCAGGCACCACAAGTCGCCACATCGGCAGTTTCGGCGAGATCGCCCAAGCAAAGTGCTACGTCAACGATCCTAGCGTCCTTGCGTATACGAGACCGCCTTGTTTCTTTTCTCATCCCCTTCTTTCAGTTCCACCGCCCCGCTGCCCTCACGCGGAGATGCCTCTGCGGCGCCCTGCGCTGGCTTTCGGCCGCCCTCCTTCCCCCCCCCTCCGCAACGGCGGCAGCCTTGGCGCCATCCCAACAGCTGGGTCGGCCGCCGCCGCCACCGCCACTGGCTGTGCGGCGGCCTGGCCCTGGCACGCAGCAGCAGCAGCACGGCGCACCTCGCTGGCGACGGCCACGGCCAGCCACAGCGCGCCGACGAGGGCGGCCACGACAATGTAGGCGATCCTGACGGAGGAGGCCGGACGGGCCAGCCGCAGGCCCAGGCCGCCCGTGGCGATGCCCAGCACGAGCGCGACACGGCCGTTCCACAGATGCAGGTGCGACCAGACGGTGCGGCGGCCCAGCTGCTTGAAGCGCGCGTGGTGGGCGAGGCCGAGCAGGGGCTGCACGCAGAGGGCCGCCAGCACGACCAGGCCGAGGATCATGTGCGCGTTGAAGTTGGGGTTGCGCAGCTGGTTGTCAGACAGACGCAGACACAAAAAGGGGGGGTGGTGTCCCGACGCAGACAAAAAAAAGGGGGGTGGTGTCCCGACGCAGACACGAGACGCACCAAACTGCCGCCAAACGGGAGGCGCACCGTCTGCGCCAGGTAGATGCCGAGCACGGCCGCCGGCGCAAAGACGAGCAGGCCCAGCGTCTGCGTGCCGGCGTGCGCCCCGACGGCCCAGCGGCCGGGCACGACGCGCACCAGGACGGCGCCGGCGGGGAAGAGCACACCCACGGCCAGCGAGGCCAGGATGCCGTGGACGGCGCGGTAGTGCTTGGCCATCCGCAGGCTGCTGCCAAACACCCCCGGGAAGCCGCTGCTGCCGCCGCTGTCGCCGTCGCTGCCGCCGCCCAGGCTGCCGCCCAGGCTGCCGCTTCCGCCGATGAACGGGTTCGTGTCGCCGAAAAAAGGGGGGGCGCGCTCCGAAAGCTCGGCCCTGCCGCCTGCAGAACGGCCCGAAAATCCGGCCCCCCAGGCAGAGCCCGAGAGCATGGCTGTCGAGAGCACGGCTGCTGGACCTGTCAGCATGCCTCTTTGGCCATTGCAGGGCCAGAAACGTACCCAGTGCCAGGCGAGTGGTCCAGGGCGGAGCCATCCCCAAGGCTGCTGAAAAGGTCTCCAAAGAGTGAGGCACGCCCTAAAAAACAAGGCACTTGCGCCGAAACGAAGACGATTCACGTCTGTTCAACGTAGGGCGGGTTCTAGTCGTAAAATGAACTCGGAGTCTGGCTGCATGGCCCAGAGATCTGCCACGCTGGTTCCTCCTTCATCGCTCGACAAGGTGTTGTATGGCTCGGCACTCGTCGGGTCCGGAGCTCGTTTTGGGGGAGTCCATGCAGGAGGCAGAGCGGGACAAGCACGATCCAATCACCGTCAACGCTTGTGAGATCCCATTTCCTGGTCGGGCAAGAACGACCGCCTGCATCCTTCCGCTTTCGTGCTCTCCCATTCAGTGCCTTTTTACTCTGAAGCCACAACGCGTCAGCTTCAGTAACGAATACACCGTCTGCTGACGCGGCCCAGAGGCTCGGCTTGGACAGCCGTTCCTGCACATGGGCGCAGTCTGTATGCTCATTCTCAGCTGCAGGTCGGTGCCGACTCCACGCGCGCGCGTTCCCGTAGCTTAAGCTTAATCCCCCGAAAATGACGTCCTGGCGGCTGCCCAGCTGTGCTTACGTAATGGCGGGGCACCTCAAATCCACACCACCGCGGAGGGGAAGCTGGAACCCTATGCGCCAGAGCAGCAGCGCCGACGCCCATTGGCTACAGAAAATTCATCGCCTCCAAGCATCACGACATTTTGTCTGTTCCGCACCGACGTCGCCCTCCACCCGGAACTCCTGGACCCCGATCTGCAATCATGGCCGGATACGACACCTACAAGACACCGGTGAGTATGCTCCCATTCTCCTCCCCTTTCCCACCCCCCCCCCCCGGGGATGTAGATTGCAGGGGGGTCGAATGGGCGTCTATCGCCCGGAGCCATTACCCTTCAAAAGAGATGGACGACATCGACTGGACGGTCGCCTCGAATGCACGCAAAGACGGCGGTTGCTAACCGCCGCCGCACAGCTCGACAGCCGCTACTCCTCGCCGGAGATCAAGCAGCTGTTTGGCGCCCGCAACCGGCACAGCACTTGGCGCAAGCTCTGGCTGTATCTCGCCGAGGGCGAGAAGGAGCTCGGCGTCGCCTCCATCAGCGACGACGCCCTCGCACAGATGCGCGCGCACCTCACCCTCACCGACGACGACTTTGCCGTGGCCGCCGCCGAGGAAAAGAAGCGCCGCCACGACGTCATGGCCCACGTCCACGCCTTTGGCCAAGTCGGTACGAGGCACCCGCAGTCAGCCGTGTGCAAGCCAAGCTAACTCTCCCGCCCATAGCCCCTGCTGCTGCTGGTGCGTCTCACGTGTCAAAGCCGACGCTCCTTTGGTGATCTCCTGGGGCTGCCTGCCAGGCAAGCATGGTTCTGACTTTTGCCCATAGGCATTATCCACTACGGGGCTACATCTTGTGTGCGTGTACTTCCCCTTTACTCTGGCTTCAACAGCATGTAACACCCCTGATTGGTTCCTGCTGGCTAATCATGGCAGTATGTCACCGACAACGCCGAGCTGATCCGTACGTGCCCGAGTCTCTGAGCACACTCGCCCGCCTTGCTGACCATCAGTCATGCGGGACGCCATGGATATCCTGCTCCCAAAGCTGGCCAAGGTCATCCACAACTTGGCTGCCTTTGCCGACAAGTACAAGGATGTGCCCACGCTGGGATTCACCCATATGCAACCTGGTACGTCCTGGTGCTGATCTGAGAGACCCGCAACCGACCCAAGAGAGCAATGACTGACGCTGAGTAGCCCAACTGGTAGTGTCCACGTTCCCCTAGGCACGGCAAGGCGGCGGCCGTCAGACGTTATCTTGACCGCAAGGCAGGCTAACGCGCTACTTTACAGATTACTGTTGGAAAGCGTGCTGCGTCATGGGCCCAGAGCGTAAGTCGTTGCCTTTTTCCGATCCTTGCTTGGGATGTGATGGGGGAGCCGCCCAGCCGACCACTGGCTTATTCTTTCACTTCCAGTTGTCCATGGATCTCGAGGACATTGAGTATGTTCGAAAAAGCCTCAAGTTCCGCGGCGCCCAGGGCACAACCGGTACTCAAGCAAGCTTCTTGGTAAGTGTTGAGCCATCTGTCCGCCTTACTTGTTCCGTTGCTTACTCTGTGACTGCTCGCAAGGAAATTTTCAATGGGGATGGCACAAAAATCGACCAGCTGAACGAGATCCTCTGCAAGAAAGCCGGCTTCCCGAGCTGCTACGACATCTCTACCCAGACCTACACGCGAAAGGTCGACCTCCGCGTCGCCAATGCCATCTGCGGTCTTGGGGCTACTGTGCGAAATGACGACTACCCCTCGTCCGGGAGCACTCGCTGACACTGTTTCAGGTCCAGCAAATCACTTCGGACATTCGCCATCTGGTGAGAGAGCAAGATGCCCCCCCCCCCCCCTGGGATATCGTGGACAAGCCATCTGACTGTACCTCTCTTTTCCTTAGGCCAACTTAAAGGAGGTTGAAGAGCCTTTTGAAAAAGACCAGATCGGCAGCAGCGCAATGGCGTACAAGCGAAACCGTGAGTGTCGAGAAGCCACGCCTGCAACCAGTCTGGTAGTTAATGTTTGATCTGTAGCCATGAGATCCGAGCGCATTGCCTCGCTCGGCCGCAAGCTGTCGAACCTGCCGGTCGACTTCAAGGACACTTTTAGTGTGCAGTGGATGGAAAGGCAAGCGGCTGCTTTGCATGTCGACTGTGCTGAAAACCGGGTTGCTGACCTACATACCACAGAACACTCGACGACAGTGCCATCAGACGTGTGAGTCCATGCCGTTTCCTAGTTTGGACTGTCTCTCTTTCCGCCGTGTCGTGGCAATGTGCTAATGACTTTGAAGATTGATATTCCCGAGATGTTTCTGCTCGCAGATGCCGTCCTGAGGTGAGTGCAAACGCCCTATTCTCGATTCTCGTTCCTGTATACAAGTTCCTGTATACAATGACCACGTGCTTGATGGGCTGACCATTTGCTAACCCATCCTCTAGTAAGTTGACAAACTATGAGAGAAGAGCGCCCACGGGGTATACGTTGAGATGAGTGTCAAGACGCTAAAGCAGCTCTTATTATCAGTTGGCATGGACAATGTCACCGACGGTGAGTGTTTCTATTGCCTTCGTCTCAGTGCTCTCTTTCCCAGATGCTAACTGTGCAAGGGCTTGTCATCTACCCCAAGAGGATTGCGGCCCGTATTCACGAAGAGCTCCCTTTTATGGTATGTCGACTCTGCCGATTATCTCCCAAGCATGCACTGTAGAAGACTGGCGACTGACTCTTGGGCTATAGGTCACGGAAAACGTAAGAAACCAGATAACTCTTGTCCGGGCCCGGCAAGCTGACCAGGTGTCCCAGATCATCATGCGCATCACAGCAAAGGGGGGAAACAGGCAGACAGGTATGCCATTTACGGTCTCTAAATTCACTTTCAACCGCTAATTTTGTATCTTCACAGCCCACGAAGAGATCCGTGTCCTTTCCCACCGTAAGTAACGAATGTTTCGGCTCTGCTTTTCACTTTTTAGGAAGGCACACTCACCAGGTGCATTTCCAGAGGCTTCAGATGTGGTCAAGCACGAAGGTGGACAAAACGATCTCATCAGCAGGTAAGCAGGGGCAGTCCGTCTCAATGGCATCGCTTCGCCAGAGGGGTACGAAGAGTGACCGCTAACCCTCCTTCTCAGGATAAAAGCAACCGAGTACTTCAAGGTGAGCTTCGCGGCCGCTGCCTTACCCTGGCCGTAACTGACGTATATCACAGCCTGTCTGGGGTGAGATTGACGAGATGCTCGACCCCAGTCTTTACATTGGTCGCTCTGTAGAGATTGTCGACCGTTTCTGCGGGAAAGGCGGTGTCCTGGAGAAGAAGCTTCAGCCTTACCAGTCTTACATACAGAAGGCGACGACTACTCAGCTCAGTCTCTGAGAGACTGCGGCAACGTGTAGGCCTTCTATAGATCAACCAAAGTTGTCTCTTCTCATCTATAGATCAGCCAAAAGTTGTCTCTTCTCAGTAGATGAAAAGTGTTGATATTGAGGCGACAAATCAACGAAGCCAAGTCTCAATAACGATTCCATTTTTTTTTGTTCAGAATTGCAGCATAAAGCATCAGGCCCAATCATGGACGTGCACCGTCTCGCGATCTTGGTCATGTTGATTAGATCATGGCCCAACAACACTGCGTGTTCAACTGGCAAACTTTCAACCAATTTACATCGCCACGCAATTCTTTTATTTAAACAACAGATTTAAGTTAAGTCAACATATAAAGTTAATCAACATATCAAAGTTAATTCAACATATTTAAACGATATCCGAGTCAGCTTCATCGGAACCCCCAACTTTCTCCCAGGCACGCACTGTGCTGTACCTTAGCAAGCGTCCCTGGCGGCATCTTTTTTTTCTCGATGAGGGATACGGCGATCTCCGGGAAGATCGGGCCCTGTCCCACGATTTCGCCCCATGACTAATCTTGGCGACGTGCAAAATGAACCCACCGAGTGGTGAAAAAGGAAGTTGCTAGTGTCTACGTTCTAGATTTGGATGCTTCCTAGTCGCTGGCTGTCGACCGTAAGCCGAGCTCACCCCACTCTTTTCCCGCCGCCGGAAGGCGCATGGTGGGGTACGGGAAGACCGAGCCCAGAAAAAAAAAGGAAATAGCACAAATTTTCCTGGGGGAGGACTCTATTTGAGATGGAGCATGTCTCGATAGGATCTATTTTCTCTCGACCTTTTTGATTCTCCGTATACCGTCAACCTTGTCTGTAGCTGGGCGACCCAAACACTTTGCTGGGATTCTCTTTGTTTCTTTACCCCTCATTCCACCCGTCCCAGAAACTTTGCCCCTCTTCAAGGAGACCCCATCTCGAGAAATCAAAACCGTCAAAATGGTGCAAAAGATTTACATCACCTACAATGAGGTACGCCGCTCCTGGATGCGTCTTTCGCGTGCCTCCTTCTGCTCCGGCCGCCGTTTGATTTCGTGTGCATAGAGGCCTGGCGGCGGTTCGTGTTTTGGGGTTTCTTTTTCTAACAATGTCCTCGGCAGATACACAAGCTGTGTCAGGAGGCGGCTCCGGAGATCCTGGAAAAGTTCCAGCCGCAGCTGATGATTGCCATTGGCGGTGGTGGCTACGTGCCCGCGCGCATCCTGCGGTCCTTCCTCAAGAAGCCGGGCTCGCCCAACATCCCCATCCAGGCGATCGGCCTGTCGCTGTACGAGAGCCTGAGCACAGACACGGTCGAGGAGGAGCCCGGCACCAAGGTCACCCGCACGCAGTGGCTGGACCTGTCCAGCCTCGGCGAGCTGAGCAACCTGGTCGGCAAGCGCATTCTGATTGTCGACGAGGTGGACGACACGCGCACCACCCTCGAGTACGCCGTCAAGGAGCTGGAGAAGGACGTGGAGGCGGCCCGGGTCAAGATGGGCGGCACCACCGACAAGACCCAGTTCAGTGTCTTTGTTCTCCACGTAAGCTCTCCTCCCATACCCCATAACTCCTAGTCTCCTAGTGGGCTATCTGTAGGCTTTCACCTCGCTGACCTGCTCGCAGAACAAGGACAAGGCCAAGAAGGGCACCCTGCCCGAAGACATGATGCAGGAGGGCCGCTACAAGGCGGCCCGGACGGTTGACGACGTGTGGATCTGCTACCCATGGGAGGCCATTGATATCGACGAGCACGACGAGCTGGCACGGAAAGCGAAAGCCAACGGGACGCAATAGGCTGCTGCAGCCGCCGCACAACACGTGGCGCTGGAGGCCGATGCAGGGGTGTATTTTTTTCTTTGTTCTAGATATCATAGCTTGTGAGGGTGCATCGTTTCTTTTTTCTTGTCAGTTTCTGTTTTCTGTTGCTTCTCTTCCAACATGTCAACCCAGCCGCGTAGCAAGACTACCGCAACGCACATACTTTGCATAGATGGCCAAACAGGCGCCAAACCGCAGCATATACACGAAAACTGGCTTCGCTGCTAATGAAGAAGAGAGAAAAAGCATGCTCTCTCGAGCTGTATCATGCGCTCGTCTCGTTTCGTCTCGTCTCCATGCGCACGCCTTCATCCGCCTTCTGTGCCGTCTCGAAGGTGTTTTAACTTGAGTCTCTTCTCTTGCTTCATGAACTCGCGGATCCCAACCGGGATGTTCGAGTAGAGGTCGTCGTTCCAGCCGCCCTGGCCGTCGGCCGGCATGTCCCAGTTGGAGCCGGAGGAGCCGCCGCCGCCGTCGTCGTCCATGGTGGTGGTGGTGGTGGCGGCGGTGGTGGTTTGGTGGAGAGGTGCCGTCGACGCCGTCGGTGCCGTTCCCGGACGGGCGTTGCTGCCGACGCCGGCCGCGACGCCGCCTTCTTGCGCCTGCAGCCGGCGCGTCGCCTCTGCCGTCGCCGAGGCCCAGCCCTCCATCTCGTCGCGGAAGATGTCCCACACGCAGTTCACGCAGCCGCTCATGCAGCAGTTGTCCGGCTCTTCGGGCTTGGGCGGGACGAGCACGCCGGCGATCATCTGGCTGCGCTGCCGCATCTCGGCCAAGCGCTGGGCGCGCTCGACCGGGCCGGCGAGCCGCGACCCAAACACCACGCGCGCCCGCTCCACGGCCTCCTTCTGCGGTCCGTCTTCTTTTGCGTCTGCGGCGGCGGCGCTGTCGGAAGAAGCCGTCGTCAGGGGCTCGTTGCTTTTCTCGTGCGTGTAGGGCGGCGGATTCGTCAGGAGCACGTCGTAGTAGAGGCCGCGCGGGTGCACCTGGCTGGGAGTCTCGGTCTCCCTGTCGCCCCGCCGTGTCGTCGAAAACGACAGAGCGCAAAACGGGGGCCGCCATGCACGCCGGAATGCCGTCCGAGTCGGCCGGCAAAAGGCCGCCTTTGACGGCGCTGGCGCCAGTCGCTTCATGGCAAGGAGGAGGGGTCGGGTTGACTGCGTGAGCAGCCTGTACTTTTTTGCTGCCAAGAATGCATCCGTTGGGGATCGACGGCGGCGTTCCGGCTGAGCCACGGCCGGGGTTATCTAGGTTTTCGGCGATGCGCAAAAAGTCGGAAAGTCTGACAAACCCGGCTTTCTTCCGGCATCGGTACGTCATCCACCACGAGCGAACCGCACGTGACCGCCCCTGAGCGCTTTAAACCGCCACTAAGCCAAAGTAGGAAGTACTTGGGTAGCCATCACAACGGAGGTACTCTCCAGGTCCGCGATGGAGATTGTATTTCGGTAGAAGCGAGCAAAGTCGTATTTGGTAGAAAGGTGGCACATGTACTCGTTGGAATTATTGGTAGCTTTCAAGGGCTTGTTCCCAAGGCTCCCACGGCGCTCCCACGGCGTTACAACGGCGCACGTGACAACCACACGCGTCGCGCCCAAAGACCCACAAAATATCCTTCCGGTGCAGAAGTGGATAGCTGCGGCGTCCCGATTGTTGCTGGATCGCGACACAAAACAACAGCAACGCCGTGACCGCGACGGCAGATGGGAACGAGACACGATGGAGTCGCCTCCAACGAAGAGAAGGAGGACCTCGCCGAGGCTTTCGGAAAAGAGCAGCGAAGCCAGCAGAAACGCGGCTGCCGCCGATACTGCAGAGCGGCCGAATCCCCCACCCGAGTCGGCAACACCTCAATCCAAGCCACCGTCCTTTGCGTCGCCGACGGTTGCAAGCCTGGCCAAGCACAACGCGGAGGCTCCCGGCGAGAGACGCAAGTTGCTGCCACGCAGTCACGCTGGCGCGCGCACCGGTGCCAATGGCTCTGACGGCGTGGCGGCACATGCCACCAGCGGCAACGACGTCGAGGACGGCGAGGCCGCCAGCCGCGGCACGGATCCTGCACGGCGCTCTACGAGACGCTCTCCTGCGCGGTCGCCCGACCGAGCCGTCGGAAGCGCCTTGGCAAAGCCTCCGCGGCGCACACCCGTCAAGCCCGTGCCACGCCCCCTCCCCCCTCCGGACGTGCACCGTGACGAGGACGTTTTGCAGCCGCTCATGGCCCGCGACCACCGCCGGTCCGGCCTCGAGCTCTTCCGCACCGACAGCGAGGCACAGGCCGAGCCCGAACTGCCACCGACTCCCGAACACCCGGACCCGGAGCTGACGACTTCGCCGCCCGGCATCCACCACAGCACGCCGAGCAAGCGGCCGAGCAAGCACCGCGGCGGCCGCGGAAACAAACTGCTCAAGGGCAGCTCGCCTCTGAAACAGCGGCCATTGAAGCCGTCGCCGCCGCCGCCGCCGCCGCCGCTTTCGGCTGCTGCGGAAGCTCTTCCGTCAGCACCGCGTCCAGGCCGGAGCACTGCGGCGGCGCGGGGCCTCCGGGCGCCGGACCCGGACGCAGACAAGAAAGCGGAGCGCGACGCCTTGCTGGCCGACGTGGCCGCTCTGGAGGCCGACCTTGCGCTTGCGGCGGCGGAGAACGAGCGGCTCCGCCAGGCGGCGAGCCGCCACCGCGAGGCCAGCCCGCCCGCGAACAAGGCCCAGATCCTCAGCCTGCTGCGCCGGCGCGCCCTGCCGGCCGAAGACGAAGCGCCCGACGCGACGGCGCAGTGGCTGCAGGCCGCGGCGCAGCCGATTGCCTTTCTGCCGTTTGGCAAGCCCACGGCCCATCTCGCCGACCTCTTTGGGGGGGCCTGGTCTGCGGGCGCCGGCGCCGGCGCCGGAGAAGAAGGCGAGGCAGCGCCGCCCGCGTCGCACCACCCGCTGGCCATGACGGCGGCCGAGGAGCTGCCGTTTCTGCGCGCCTTTACGCCGCTCACCTTTGCGTCGCAGATCGTCGTGCTCCCGCGCGACGGCGCCGCCACCCCCCACAACCCCGAGGCGCCGCTGCTGCTGCAGAAACACCTGATCACGGCCAGCTCGGCCAGCCCGCCCGGCCTGTTTGTGGCGCGCCTGGAGATGACGGTCAACACCCGGTCGCTGCGCATCACCGAGCTCAACGTGCCGCGCATCGACCCGGCAGCGGCGGCGGCCGAGCTGCAGCCGCTTATCGACCGTCTGACCGCGGCGGCGGCGGCGGCGGCGGCGGCTGGTCCCAACGCCCCCGGCAGTGTCCTGGTGCGCAATGTCACCGTGCTGACGTGGGCCATGGGCGAGTGGTGGCGCGTGGCCGTGCGGCGCGCCAAGGTCTGGAGCCTGCTGGAGAAGCGGCTCGGGACCCAGGCTGCCGTGGCGGAGAGCGTGCGGCAGACCCGGACGGCGCGGCAGCGAGCGTCCAAGAAGCGGAGGAGGCCACCGCCGTCCGACCACGATCGGGGGGGGGAGCAGAGCGCCGACGACGGCGACGGCGATGGCGATGGCGATGGCGATGGCGACGGAAACGGCGACGACGACGACGAGCTCAACGGCGACACGCCTCCGCCGCCGCCGCCAGCCAGTGACTCTTTGGAAGACGGCGGCGGCGTCGCCATCTCCGAGACGGAGCTGCGCCAGCATCTCGGGCGGACGGCCTTTGATATCCACCTGCCCCTCGCCCCGGCAGCGAACAAGGCGGCGCAGTCGCCGGCATCGTCGGGCCTGCGCGTACAGTGGGACATTGAGTTTGACTGGACGGGCGAGGCCCGGAGCCGTGTTGGCCTTCTCGTGGGCCTGCCGGGCAAATGTATGTCACGCCGCCCTTTATGTCTATTTTCAAAAAGGCGCCTTGCTTGCGTGGACGTATGCTGACATTGGCGCATAGGGCGAAAAGCAGACGACCGGGGACGGCTGGCAAGGCTGCCGAAGCTGTTTGATCAGCTGGTGCGGGGCGACAAAGACCCGGCGGCGGCCGTGCAGACGGTGGTGGCCCTGCTGGCGGAAAACGACGCATGACACCGTGTGGTTCTGGTCTTGGGGGGTGTGGTGAGTTGCATTTACCACGGCGTTGTTGGCTTTGGCGGCGCCTTTTTCACGTATGGAGGATTCGCTGGCAGGTCTGTGTTTTACAGTGTTTTACATATTATACCATGGGCCGGAGAAGATGGCGGAAGGGGAAAGGAGCACAGCCGTGAAGAGGTGTATGTATACGTATGCGCGTACTCTGGCTCTGGGTACGAGCCGCTCGCTGCCGGTTAAAGTGGCCTGTCTTCACGCCATCACTTGTCATTAAACGGACATGTGCTCGGGTCTTGGAGGTCCTTGTTTATTTCTATTGAGCTTCTAGACCGTTGCACAGCAAACGCCTGCTCGCGCAAAGGACTTTCGCATGGCACGTCGTGTCGCCCGCCGGGCAGCCTAGTCCACCGTTACGCCCAGCTTGCGCAGGTCCGCCTTGGCCAGCTCGATCTCGCCGAGCAGCTCCTGGTGCGCGTCGGGGCGGTCGCTAAAGACAAAGATGCCCCAGCCCAGGCGGGCCAGGAGGTAGGCGCCGAGGGAGACGACGAACCAAAAGGGGATCTGGGCGGCAGGCGGTCAGCAGCGGTCGTGCACAGTTGAGTCACAGCACCAGGGAGATAAAAGAAAAAGACGGCAAAAGAAACCTACCAGCGGCACAATCTCTTCCTGGACGACAGGCGGCAGGGGGACGAGGTGCAGGTAGAGCGCCAGGTAGAGCTGGAAAAAGCCGTTTGGTTAGCAAGCTGGCCAGGGCCGCAGCAGAAACAATAGGGACGCGCACCGAGGTAGCCAGCAGGGCCACGGAAAGGGTGTGTGTTGCGCGCGTCATCTTGGGCGCTGCGGTATTCAAATCGTGTTTTGCTGTATTTTGCTGCAGAATTTTGACCGGCGCGCGGTCAAGAACAAGCGCGGCTGGATCGAGGGCAATTGCAAGCACAGGCGGAATAATGAAAGTGTAACGAGCGGCTTGTCGTTTGAGCGATGGCGGTTGCTTGCGCACGGCTGGAAAGGTGGTGATGCCGTACAGCGTGGTCAAGTCGCGTCGTATGAAGTCGTCGTTGCCACATTGCAAGAAAGCAGGGGCAGAAAGCGCACTAAGCCACACAAGGCCTAGATGTGGCGCATGCACACGCTGTCTTACCGCCGCCCGCACGGGCCACACCGTTGTCGACGCCACACCACGACTCTTGACGGGAGTGCTGGGAAGAGCTGGCTGAGATGGCCATCTTTGCCACTGTGCTGGTGCAGTCCTAGGGGAGGTGCGGGAATCTGCGCAATCTGAATGTCGCCCGGCCGGGCCTCTTCACGCCACGGGTGCATCTGCGGGGAGAGAGTGGCCATTCGATGGGCAGGCGGGCCATGGTCTTTGATGGAATTGCAGTCTCTACAAGCAGAATGCAGTTGAAGATGTCTCTCTTGCGCGTTGGAGCAGGCAGATCCAGACCCGGACAAGACGCGCCTGTAAGGTACAGCCGAGCTCAACCGAACAATGGCGGCGGAAGGCTCCATCCGCCTTGAATCCGCTTTGCTAGCACCCCTGTCGTTGTTGGTCTTGTTGGGCCAAAGCTCGTCTTGCCTGGACTATCACTCGTAAGACCATGAGATTACAGGACGCTTGGATTGCGCTTTACTCGTGCTGGACCGTGTGCTGAGCCGTACGGAACCTGCATGTGGTCCTTCGTCTTCAACGGGTCTCCCAGGCCCTGGACAGGGGCAAAAGTTTATTTTAGATCGACGTGAGAACACACCCACTGTACGAAGTTTGGATTGAATCTCTTGCCAGGTCCAAACCCAGCGTGACAAAAATAAAGAATAAAAAAAAAACTCTGCTCCGTACATGCAAGATCCCACGAAATGCCGCAGAGGAATGCTGTTCGTGCCTTGGCATCGACGTCACAAAGCTACGATGCTCAGTACGCGCAAGTATAAATTTCCCCAGCGATGCGTCACGCCCTAGAGTTGGTCGTATTCGCAGGGCAGAAAGCAAGGGCCTCGCCGAGAAAGGTCCTCTTGTTGTTTTGCGTTAACCGAGGATAACGTGGAAATGGACCAATAGCAGGCCACTCTTGCTGGGTGCAACGTGCCTGGGAGCTCGCTCTGCTGCTGGGCCACAGCCGAATTCGGAGCCCAGCTTTAAAGGTGGCCCACAGGGCTGCTCCCAGGAGGGGACCACGCATCTTGCTCCCAGGGGGGGAACCACGCATCTTGCTTCCAGGAGGGTGACCACGCAGGCCCGGCCTTGTTTTGGAGCACGTCTCTGACGTCTTCCCCCCAGCGCGTGCCTCTGGCTATCACGAGAAACAGCGTACTCGTAGAGACAGGGCTTCCGATAGACAGAAGCTTGATAAAAGGCCGATAAGGAAAGTTGAGAAAAGCGCGAGCGCGAAGCTCGCGGCTTCGCCTTGTGGATCGTAAGAGCGAAAAGACTCCACCGGCAGCTTCTACCAGCGTCTTGTAGGCACAGGGCGGCCCCGCAGGCTTATTTCCGGCGTTGTGGCCGAAATCCCGAATTATCAGCGGCTATGGCAACGGCAAAAAGGTCGGGTTAGGCAGGTCACGCTAGGCCTGCGCGGGCCTAGTGGCCCAAAACGTGCTGGCTACAGGTGCTGGAGCCGCAGCGAACCGGGGGCGGCGGGTGATGTCACGGCTCATCCAGGACGGTAAGGCCCACTCTATCCGCTGGAAAACGCAACGATGGTCTGGACTAGTGCCGTTTTGCGCCTGAGCTGGACCTCTGGCAGAACAGCGTGATTTCGACGCTCCAATACATGGCCGCCCGTACCTTTTTTTTTTTTCATTTTTTCATTTTTTTTTTCAAAATAACATCCGAGGGGATGGGATATAAAGAGGTCCCTGGCTGCTCCATTTCGCAGCCTCTTGTCCCTACTTGTCCTCCTCATCGAGCCACACCTTGATATCCTCCTCCCCTACTAACACGACCCATCATCCGACATTAGACTGCTTGGCCCTTAGTAACACCTGCCTTGTTTTCTATACATTGGCTTACTCGAGTCCTCTCAACACATTGGCTTGCTCGAGTCCTCCGTCTATTCAAACTATTTAAACATTCAACACCATTGTCTTCTGTCTTGAGTTGTCCGACTCTCCACCCCCCATCATCGAGACTGTCCTGAGTTGTCCGACTCTCAACCCCCCATCATCGAGACAAGCCATGTCTACATCACCGATACCTCCCGAAGCCGGGAACGGCTCCGAGGCCGACGGCCCCCAGTACGCCTCGCTCGTGCACGCGTCGACGACGCAGCCGACGCAGGCCCACAACCAGCACAGCGCGCACCACCTGCAGTACCAGAACCCCACAGAGACGCACCCGAGCAGCGGCGGCGGCGTGCCGCTCTCGCAGACGTACTCGCTGCACCGGCCGCGCACGTCGATCAGCAACGCGGCGCGGCGGCTCAGCGCGGCCAGCTCGGGCGGCACGTCGGCGGCGGCGGACGAGAAGGAGCACCACCGCGACCCGGAGCTGGACATCAACCTGCCCTACCGCACGCTGAGCGCCAATGCCAACCTGGACGAGTACCGCCTGGAGGTGCCGGGCGGCGAGCTGCCGGGCCCGGTCGAGCCGCCCGAGGTGGCCGAGGCGGCCGAGGCGGCCGAGGCGGCGCTGGGCCGCGCGCCCACGCAGGGCTCGCGGCGCTACCGCCTGGTGGCCTTTGAGCCCAACGACCCGGAGAACCCCAAGAACTGGTCCAAGGCCCGCAAGTGGTACATTACCATGGTCGTGGCCGTGACCTGCTTCGTGGTGGCCTTTGCGTCCAGCGTGGTGACCGCCGACCTGGTTGGCGTCGAAAAGTCCTTTGGCGTCAGCGAGGAGGTCGCGCTGCTGAGCATCACCGTGTTTGTCATTGGCTTCGGTGTTGGTAAGCTTCTCCCCCTGTCAATCACTCTGCAACCCCGATCACTCTGCAACAGCCGCTGACCCCCAGGCCCCATGGTGTTTGCGCCGCTCTCTGAAATCTACGGCCGCCGCATCATCTAGTACGTACCACTATCACAGACACAACCAGACGCTTGCTAACCCATAGTGCCTCGACGCTGCTGGTGGCTGTCGTCTTCATCATCCCGTCGGCGGTCGCGCACAACATTGGCACGCTGCTGGTGTGCCGTGCCATTGACGGCATCGCCTTTTCGGCCCCGATGACGCTCGTCGGCGGCACCCTGGCCGACATGTGGCGCAACGAGGAGCGTGGTGTGCCCATGGCTGCCTTTTCTGCCGCTCCCTTTTTGGGTCCCGCAAGTGAGTTCTCTTCTTTGTTTCTTTTCTACTTCTCTCTTCTTTTCTCTTCTGCTTCTTTCTCTTCCGTCTCCTTACTGACTCCTCAGTCGGTCCTCTGGCCGGTGGTTTCCTCTCCGACGCCGCTGGCTGGCGCTGGTTGTACTGGCTGCAGCTGATCCTGGCGGGCATCGTCTGGTTCCTCATCACCTTTACCGTCCCCGAGACGTACGCGCCCACCATTCTCTCGCGCCGCGCGCGCAAGCTGCGCAAGGAGACGGGCGAGCCCGACTACGTCACGGAGCAGGAGCTGGACACGCGCCCCATGTCGGAGCGTCTGCGCATCTTCCTCATCCGGCCCATCCAGCTGCTGTTTGGCGAGCTCATCGTCTTCCTCGTGTCCGTCTACATGTCCGTTCTGTACGGCCTCCTGTACATGTTCTTCGTGGCCTTTCCCATTGTCTACCAGGGCGGCAAGGGCTACAGCGCCGGCAAGACCGGTCTCATGTTCATTCCGCTGGCCGTTGGTGTAAGTTTTTTTTGGTTTCCTGCTCTCTTGCAAGTGTGTGTGTGTGTGGTGTGTGGATCTGTTCAGCTCGCTAACATTTGCTCCCAGGTCATCCTGTCCGCCGTCACGTCGCCGCTGGTCAACCGTCACTACGTCAAGATGGTGCACAAGTACAACGGCAAGCCGCCAGCTGAGATCCGCCTGATCCCCATGATGCTGAGCTGCTGGTTCATCCCCATTGGTCTCTTCACCTTTGCCTGGTCGTCGTACCCGCACATTTCCTGGGGCGGCCCGGCCATGGGCGGCTTCGCCGTCGGCTTTGGCTTCATCTTTTTGTACAACTCGGCCAACAACTACCTGGTCGACTCGTACCAGCACCAGGCCGCCTCGGCCCTGGCGGCCAAGACCTTTCTGCGCTCCTTCTGGGGCGCCGGCGCCGTGCTGTTCACCGAGCAGATGTACAGCCGCCTGGGCGACCAGTGGGCTTCGAGCCTGCTGGCCTTTCTCAGCCTGGCCTGTTGTGCCATTCCCTTTCTGTTCTGGATCTACGGCGCCCGCATCCGCCAGCGCAGCCGCTTCGCCTACGGCGGCGACGACGACGAGCCGCAGCCGGCCAAGGGCAACGACGTCGAAAAGGCCCAGCCGGCGGCGCACTAGAGCCCCTCGCTACAGAACAAGACCCGTCGTGTCGACGCCGATTCCCTATCCACTCTTCCATCCATAGGAGGGTCTCTACCGACCTCTTCATCTCTCAGGAGGGCCTCTACCGACTCTTCCATCGCATCGTGAGCGGTGCTTAATGACTCGATATGATTCCCAGGACATATCTTTTGTTCTTTTTTTCGTCGATTTGCGCTGCATCCATTGCACATATACCATTAGAACAGCGGCATTGGAGCTTGGGCAGAACGGAGGCCATTTTGCTGCATTCACGTCCAACTTGGAGGGCACTAATTTCCAGCAAAGCTGGCTGCCCGTGGACGCGGGACTGCGATGGTTTGGGATTGGGAAAAGTTTAATCATAGTATAAATAAAGTAAATGACTACATCAGTATTTGGAACATGTGCCAGGAAATGCAAGCAGTGAAGATGTGCAGGCGACTAAGAAAGTCACTCGACAGGCTCTAGAGTATTCGAAGTAAGCAGGACCGAAATAGGACCGAAATAGGACTAGCGAGCTGTAGGAATTAAAGGAAAGCGGAACAAGTATCTTACAGGCGCCATGTAGTGCTTTCACGTGACTGAAAAGGGGCTCCCCTGTTCGGGAAGGAAGGGGGTGGCAATTACGGCAGGCGTGGTTGCATCCAGTGCGACGGAACCGTTGGCCTTTGCCTCTTTGCGTTTGGCTTCTGCAGACTGCCGTGATTGACCAGAGGCCTCTGGGCCTGTCAGCTTGCTGGAGAACGTCACATCGTTACTCGAATGGGCACTGACCCCTGAAAATGCTTTGACTTTTTTTTTTTTTTTCCTCGCTGGGTGCGCGCGCGCGCTGAATGCAGGGCAATTTCTCGTGGCTGCAATCCTCGTCAGCTTCGTTTTGTTGGGTTTGTCAGCCTTTTTTTTTTCCCTCTTTTTTCTTTTTCTTTTTCCCTTTTCGGATTTGCTGCCGCGTTTTCCGCGTGACCTGCGTCTGGTTTCCAGGCTCCTTTCTAGCCTTGTTGCTCTGTTTACTTTGGTCCGCATATTTCCAGCTCGGGTGGATGCAGACGCGTCGGGTTCCGACTGTGCGGATCCGAAAGCTGACAGCTCGACCGGCTGAACGACAGAACTCAGCCGAGACTCGAGATTCGACAGAACCTAACCGACTGAAGCCCGACCGGCTGAAACGGCAGAACATAGCCGAGACGCGAGATTCGACAGAACCTACCCCCGACCGACCGACCGACTGCGCCATGGACGACCAGCGGCCGGGTCCGCGGACCAGCGGCATTCCTCGGCCGTCGCGGCTGCCCGTCAGCTACTCGGCGGCCTCGGCCTCGAGCTCCCACGCGACGGCAGCAACGCACGCCGGCGGCCGGGTCTTGGCCATGCGGCCGTCTCGAGAGAATCTGCACGCCCCGTCGGCCTCGATCGGCGGCGTCGGCGGCGGCGAGCTGCGCAATCCGAAGCTCCGGTCGGCCGCCTCGCGGGACCGGCTCAGCCTGCCGCCGTCGGCGGCATCGTCGCCCCGCGGCGGCTCGCCCAGCGGCGGCTCGCCCGGGCTGACGGTGCCCAAGACCCCGCTGCGCCACCCCACGCCACGGACGCGTGCGGTGTCGGGCCAGTATGCCGCCGCCGGCGCCGCCGCCCAGTCCAGCTCGCGGCCGTCCAGCTCCTCCGGCCAGGGCGACGCGGGCGGCCCCCGGCGCCCGGGCCCCTCGCCCTCGCTCGTGCGGCGGCCCTCGCGACAGCAGCTGCTCTACTCGCCCTCCTCGACCGGCTCGGCCTGCCACAGTCCCGTCGAGGAGGAGCGGGAGTGGGAGCGGGCGCCGAGCAGCGCGACCGTCGAGAGCGGCCGCAGCGGAAGCAGCCTGGGAGGAGGGGGGTCGACGTCGACGGCGGCCGGGGGGGCGAGGCCGGGGCGGTCCCGGCCGTCGCTGTCGGACCGCGCCGTGGAGACGCTGGCCATGATCCCCAGCTCGCCCGCCGTGCGGGGCCGGCGGCGCTCGTCCTTTTACGACGGCGAGGCCGCGCGGCCGCCCAACCCGGGCCCGCGCTCCACCAGCCGCAGCAGCGGCGGCAGCAGCTCCCGGCCGGGCTCGGGCTACCGGCCGAACCCACCGGCCACGAGCCGCCCCGGTTCCAGCTCCGGCTACGACGACGGCGCCGGCGTCCTCAACATTGCCTTTCGCACCTCGTCCAGCTCCTTCAAGACCGCCATGGCCCCGGCCTTTGTCTCCATTGACGAGATGTCCACGCCCGAGGTGAGGGCGCCTGCTGCCGGCGGCGGCAGCGGCAGCGGCAGCAGCGGCGCCGCCGCCTCCGCCGGGGCGAGGCCGACGCTGCGAAGCTCCTCGTCCCGGCCCTCGCTCGGGGCCTCCTACCGCGCGCTGCAGCGGCCCGCCACCGCCGGGCCCGCCAGCCCAGCCCCGGGCCGGCGGACGGCCAGCCCGGAGAAAAAGCCGCCCTTGGTGGTGCCGGCGCCGGCGAGCAGCAGCAGCAGCAGCAGCAGCAGCAGGCCCGCCACCGCCAACCCCAGCAAGTACGGCTCCAAAACGACCGTGGTGGCCGCCACCGCCGCCGCTTCCGCCGCCGCCCGCCCGCTGCAGTCGCGGCCTTCGCTCAACCGGCTGCTCCGAAAGCCGTCGGCGCAAAACCTCGACTCGGCCGCCGCCGCCGCCACCGCCGCCGCCGCCGCCGCCGCCGCCGTCTCGCCGCGCAAGGGCTCTCTGGCGTCGCGCGCCTCCTCGACCTCGTACGAAGACACCAACGCCTCCATTGCCTCCACCACCTCCACCACGCTCAGCGTCGACTCGGCCGCCGAGTCCGGCTCGCCCGCGTCCATGGGCCGCAAGTCGTCGGCCGCCCTGCGCGAGCAGATCGCCAAGGCCAAGGCGGCCAAGCGCGCCGCCGCGCTGCAGGCGACCACGGCGGCTGCCGACAGCACTCGCCCGGCATCGGCGTCGGCGTCGGCGTCGGCCCTCGGCACGGCCGCCGCCGCCGCCTCCGCCGCCGCCGCCGCCGCCGACGAGACGCCCGTCATCCCCACCGACACAACGTTTGACTTTGGCCTCAACGCCGACCCCTTTGGCCAGAAACGCGACGACCACGCGCAGGACAAGGTCATCCTGGCGCGCGTCAAGACGGCCCGGACCAGCGGCCGCCTCAACATTGCCGCCCTGGGCCTGCGCGAGATCCCGGCCGGCGTGCTCAACATGTACGACGCCGAGGCCATGGGCGCCTACGACGGCTCCTGGGCCGAGAGCGTCGACCTCACGCGCTTTGTCGCCGCCGACAACGAGATCGAGATGATCGAGGACAGCGTCTTCCCCGACCAGGAGGCGCAGGACCTGGCCGACTGCGACGACGGCCGCGGCAACATCTTTGGCGGCCTGGAAACACTGGACCTGCACGGCAACATGCTCATCTGCCTGCCCATGGGCCTCCGGAGACTGCACATGCTGACGTCGCTGAACCTGGTGTGTTCCCCCCTGCCTTTGCCATCTGCTTTGCCATCTGCTTTGCCATCTGCTTTGCCATGCTGACCCACAGTCCCAAAACCGCATCACCAACAATGCGCTCGAGGTCATCTCGCAGATCAGCTCGCTCCGCGACCTGAAGCTCGGCGGCAACCTGTTCTACGGCCCGCTGGACCCGGCCTTTGCCCGGCTGGAGAACCTCGAGATCGCCGACCTGCACGGCAACAACATCTCGGCGCTGCCGCTCAACATGGCCAGCATGGCCAAGCTGCGCATCCTCAACATTAGCGAAAACGACTTTGAGACGGTCGTGTTTGAGCCGCTGTCGCAGCTGCCGCTGACGGAGCTGATTGCGCGGAAAAACAGGCTCAGCGGCACCCTGATTGAGGACGCCGTGGCCAGCCTGCCGACGCTGCAGGTGCTCGACGTGTCCTCGAACCAGATCACGCACCTGGTCTCGCCGGCGCGGCCCGCCGCCCTGGGCCTGCCGGCGCTGCACCAGCTCTGCGTCTCCATGAACCGCCTGCAGTCGCTGCCCGACATGGGCGCCTGGACGAGCCTGGTCACGCTCAGCGCGGACGAGAACGGCATCAACAGCGTGCCCGACGGCTTCACCCAGCTCAAGCTGCTGCGCCACGCCGACTTCTCCAGCAACGACATCCGCGTCGTGCCGCCCGAGATTGGCCGCATGGAGGCCCTGGCCATGCTGCGCCTGGGCGGCAACCCCCTGCGCGACCGCAAGTTTATCACCGCCACCACCGACGAGCTCAAGACGGCCCTGGCCAGCCGGCTGGAGCCGCCCGACCTGCCCGACGAGACCCGGGGCGCGATCCAGGACGAGACCGGGGACGAGCTCCGGGACGAGCTCCGGGACGCCGTCACCGAGCTGACCTCTCGGGCCGGCACCGGCACGACGCACCGGCGGCAAAAGAGCGCCGGCCTCTCGGCGGCGGCATCGGAAGACAACAACTCGGACGACGACTTTGCCACGCCGCCGACGTCGGTGCCGCACACGCCGGCACGGTCGCGGTCGCACACGCTGTCGAACCAGACCTGGGCCGTCAAGGTCGGCGGCGTGCTGGACCGGTCCGACACCGAGTCGGCCTCGCTGCACCCCGTCATCGCGTCGCGCGTCGCCCAGGAGCACACCATCCGGGAGATCTACCTGCAGCGCAACCTCTTCTCCGTCGTGCCGGACTCGCTCTCCTTTTTCGCCGAGACCCTGACGGTGCTGTCGCTGGCGCGCAACCAGCTGATGGGCGAGTCCTACCTCGGCGACGGCGGCGGCGCCTGCGGCACCGGCGCCGGCGTCGACCTGGAACTGCCCGCGCTGCGCGAGCTGAACCTGTCGGCCAACCACATTACCGGGCTGGCGCCGCTCGTGCGCCGCCTGCACGCACCGTCCCTGCAGAAGCTGGACGTGAGCATGAACCGCGTGTCGTCACTGCCGTGCGGCACCGGAGCCGGTTCCGGGTCGGGGTCGGGTGCTGGTGTCGGTTCCGGGTCGGGTGCCGGCTCCGGCTCCGGCTCCGGCTCCGGCTCCGGCGCCAGCGCCACACCCACGCTGCGCTCAGCCTTTCCCGTGCTCGCCGTCCTGCTGGCGGCCAACAACCACCTGGCCGAGCTCGAGCCCGAGAGCATCAAGGGCCTGCGCATCGTCGACGTCAGCAACAACGACATTGAGCACCTGAACCCGCGCCTCGGCCTGCTCGGCGGCGTCGGCGGCCTCGAGCGCCTCGAGGTCCTGGGCAACCGCTTCCGCGTGCCCCGCTTCAACGTCCTCGAGCGCGGCACCGAGGCCACCCTGCGCTGGCTGCGCGGCCGCGTCCCGGTCGCCGAGATGGGCCTCTGGCGCGAGGCCAACCAGCGCAACGGCAGCGCCAACGGCGGCGGCAGCGGCGGCGGCGGCAGCGTCGACATGGATGACGATGTCGACTAGCTCGGTCGAACCCTACACTACCTCTCTTTTTGAATACGACTGTATGGAACTTCTTTTTTTTTTTGACTTACATCATTTTTTTGATTTTTTTTTCCTCTTTTTTCCTTGGGCCTCTTATCTCTTTAATCTCCTGTAGACATTCAAAAGCTTTTTTGACTTGCAACTTTTCAGACAGGATCGCCAGCGTGAACCTTGTTGCCTCTACAAGTTGTCGGGCGCTTCCAGATGACGACGGATGCTGTCATTCAGCGCAAACTAAAGGCCGCAAATTGTTGCCCCTGACGGCACTGTCTGAACTCTATTTTGAATTTTGGACTTTATGTTTCTGCTTTATGAATCTGCGCATCTTGAACTTTGTATTTCTGCACCAGCTTATTTGCTATATATATATACCCTGCCTGCACCTCTGATTTACGAGACTTGTTCACCAGCTTTCCTCTTTTACTTTGCACATTCGGGCGAATCCAATCACGCGAATCCCATCACCTCTACACTTCATACTTTGACATCCACCACCAATGGCAACACCCACCTTGGCCTCCGTGGCCCGGACCGTCTACCAGGGCGTGTGCGTCAACGCTTCCATGACCGTGCTGGCCCTCTGCGGCATCGCGCTGCTCCGGTTCCTGGACGGGGCCGGCTATGCCGAGTCCGGGCCCGTCTGGCTGCTGGGCGCCCTGGGCCGCCAAGAGCGGCGGCTGGCCGGCCGCCGTCGCCGCCGTCGCCGCCGACTCCGGGTCAACGACAGCGACAACCGCAGCGACAGCGACAGCGACAGCGACAGCCGCGCCGCCTCGCCCGACGACTACGTCTACGCCGGCCGCGTGGCCGTCCCGACGGCGCGGCAGCTGGCCAACGGCCGCCTCTGGGCCACGGCCGCCATCGTCTGCTGTCCGCTCATGCACGCCTGGCACCTGCTGTGGTACCTCTTTCTGTACGTGCCCTTCCGGTCCGTCGTCTTTGCCAGCCTGCTCTACCTCGGCCTGCTCTCTGTCTGTCTGGAGCCCAACCACCGGCCCGGCGGCGACGCCGACGGCGCCAGCAACCACAACCACAGCCGCAACCATAGCCACAACAGCAACGACAACGACAACGACAACAACAGCAACAACCACAACAACCACAACAACCACAACAACCACAACGACCACAACAACCACAACGACCACAACCACAACAACAACCACAACCACAACCACAGCCACAACAATGCCGCGCCCGCCTGGCCGCACGACGTCGACCGTCTCCATCCGACGCTGTACCGCATCTATGCGGCGGCCGAGACGGCGACAGAGGCGCTGGCCCTGCAGGGCGGCTGGTGGCTGCACAAGAAGTACTGGGCCCGCGACAACATCCTGACGCTGCTCTATGGGCTGCCCAAGGAGCGGCGGGCGGCAGTCAGCCAATCGGCCACAAGCTCGAGCAACCCAACGAGCAGCTCGAGCAACCCAACGAGCAGCTCGAGCAACCCGACGAGCAGCTCGACCACGAGCGACTCGACCACGAGCAACGCCACAAGCTCCCCGAACAACTCCAGGAACTCCAGGAACTCTACAAACTCTACAAACTCCACAGCCTCCACAGCCTCCACAGCCTCCACAACCTCCACGACCTCCACAACCACAACCTCCACTCCCACAACCTCCACGAACCCCGACAACGCTGCGCCGCGGCCCGCCGGCCCGTCCGCGATCGACCACCTCAGCACCGCCGAGCTTGCCGAGCGGATTGCGGCCTTGCCAGACAACGGGCCCTGGCGGCCGTCGAGGGCAGCGGGAACGGCAGCTATGGGCGCGGGCGGCAGCCGGGCCGAGCCGGCATCGTTCATGGTGCGCAACGCCCTCGGCCACGAGCTGCGGTACTTTCCCGCCGCCAGCAGCAGCCGCTACATGCTGCCCCGGCGCTTCTTTACCCCGACAGGCACGCACGGCGGCGCCGGCGGCGGCTCGCGCATGCGGCGCCATCCCGACGACGAGCGGCGCCGGCTGCCGCTGCCGCTCTACTCGGCCGAGCCGCAAAACGGCGACATTGTCATGTCGCGCAACCTGACCCTGACCTCGCCCGTGGTCCAGGAACTGGTTGGCGAGCTGCGCGGTCTGGGCCTGCCGCCGCCGTACTCGGGGAGGTCGTCGTCGCCTTCGGGGAGGCCGTCGCCTTCGAGGAGGCCGCCGCCACCACCGCCACCGCCGCCACCACCACCACCGCCGCCGCCACCGCCGCCGCCGCCGCCGCCCCCTTATGACGGCCACGCCGGCAATGCCGAAACGAGACGTTTGCAGCAGGCGGTGGAGACGTTTTTCAACCAGAGACGCAACAACTACGGCCACCACGCCGGCCTAGTTCCCGTCTACACCGCCGGCTACGGCCCGGACGCCGTCGACGACGACTTTGGATACCTCCCGGCGGATGGTCCCGGCTACCTCGACGAGAGCGACGGCAGCATCCAAGGCGACTACGGGAGTGAATTTGATCGCGACGGCGAAGATCACATCAGCAACCAGGGCAACGACGGCAGCAACGATAGCGACAGCGGTGACAGCTATGGCGGCGGTGACATCTATGGCAGCAGCGACGGCAGCGATGATGACAGCGATGAAGACAGCGATGATGACAGCGATAATGACAGTAGCGGTGCCAACAGAATCAGCAACGACGACAGCAGCGTCAGAATCAGCGACAGCAACAGCAACAACAACAACAGCAACAACGACAGCAACAACAACAGAAACAGCAACAGCAACAATAACAGAAACAGCAACAGCAACAGCAGCAACGTTCACCGGGACGAGATGCCCATCCCCAATGAGCCGCCACCGCCCTTTGAAGAAGTCGTCTCTGAGGTGTCGGATCGTTTACTGTGATGAAGTCACGTGAAAATCCCGGATAGAGCCACGTGAATGCCCCGGGAGGACCACGTGAGATCTCGTGGCCCGTCACGTGATCTAGGCATAAAGGCTTGACAAATGCATCGCAGCATCATCGCATCGCAGACCAAAACACACGACAATGGCCACGAACGCGCAAAGCGAGGCGGACGGCGCGAGCAAGCCCTCAGAGGCGGCCCTGGTGGCACAGTCGCTCAACGACGGCAAGCGGCACTTGCTGTTGGCGGCCAGCGGTAAATGCAGAGCCCACGCGTCGAGATTGTGGGCACGAGAAAGCTGATGGGATCTTCTCTTCTTCCTTCTCCCCCCCCCCCCCCACCTTGTTCCGCCTCGTCAATAGGGTCTGTTGCCACGATCAAGCTGCCGATGCTGATTGCATCGCTGGCCGAGGTGCCCAACCTGTCGGTGCGCGTGGTGCTGACGCCGGCGGCGGCGCGCTTTCTCGAGGGCCAGTCGGCGGAGCAGCCGTCGCTGGAGACGCTGCGGACGCTGCCGCACGTGGCGTCGGTGCACCGCGACGAGGACGAGTGGGCGGCCGCGTGGACGCGCGGCGCCAGCATCCTGCACATTGAGCTGCGGCGCTGGGCCGACCTGCTCGTGGTGGCGCCGCTGTCGGCCAACCAGCTGGCCAAGCTGGCGGCCGGCCTGTGCGACTCGCTGCTGACCTGCGTGGTGCGCGCCTGGGACACGGACCCCGCCGCCGGCAAGAAGATTCTGGTCGCGCCGGCCATGAACACGCTGATGTGGAACCACCCCCTGACCGCGCGCCACCTCGCCACGCTGCGCAGCTCCTGGGGCGCCGAGGACGAGCATCCGGGCAGCGGCTGGGTCGAGGTCCTGCTGCCGCAGAGGTATCAAGCGTTGTTTCCGAGAGGAGAGGAGAGGAGAGGAGAGGGGGGGAGGTGATGCAGCTTGCTAACCGCCTCGCAGCAAAGCGCTGGCCTGTGGCGATGTCGGCCAGGGCGCCATGTGTGACTGGCGCGACATTGGCGACACGATCCGGCAACGCCTCGCCGCCATCAAGGAACCAGGCACCGCAAGTGCCGAGCAGTGAGCGTGTGTCTGTCGGTGCCGGTTTCCAGGCAGCACCAATCCCGTCTGTACGATTTAGACGGATTTTACAAGAGTCTCTCTCTGTACGATTTAGAGAGTCAAAGAAAATCATACAAGAATCATACAAATTTGAATCCTGCAAGAATCCTGTCATCGACTGAATCAGCCGACGTGACGAAACAACCAGCGACGCGTCAACTAACTAGGCAGAAGGATCCGTCTTGTGCATGTGTCCCCGAGCAGCCAGCTCCGTTGCTGTACAAGCATATTTGCGTGTCCGGCAGCACAAGGAACAGCAAGCGGCCTCTGTTGCATCAAACCGAGCCAGCATCACAGAGACACAATGCCTCACGATACAGGCAACGTCATCACCTTGCACGTCCAAGTGGTACTCGCACATGACCCGTAGCGTTGTAGTCATCCCCCTTACAACCAAGTATAAAGAGGCCAGGACCGATCCAGCATCTCTTCAAATTTCGTTCCAAACATCACTCAACATTCTCTACCCAGCATCTCGTCAAATTTCGTTCCAAACACCACTCAACATCCTCTACCAAGTCCAGCCCGCACGCAACGTATCATACACTCAACATGGCTTCCTCCGAGCACGTCATCTGTAAGAAGCCCCTGCCCGCCCGCGAACGCCTCTGACTCTGTCCAGACTTTAGCCCGGCCTTTTCGCGCGGCTCCGGCGAGGCCACCTATGCGCAGCTCCAGATCAACGCCGCCATTGCCGAGGCCTTGACGCTGCTGCAAAAGGGCGAGCAGGTCGGCGCCGGCGAGGCCAAGTTCCCGCGCGCCTACAAGGGTAAGCCACGCCCTGCTGTCGTTTTTTCTTTGGCCGCTTCCTGCCCCGCCGCCCGGCTGACGGCCAGCCTACCACGGCCTCTCCTCCAAGCACGCCCAGGGGCCCTTTTTCGACTTTCCCATCGGCACCGGCCGGCTCTACGACGGCAAGTCCCAGCCCGGCCCCGACCGCGTGGTGAGTTTTTTGTTCTTGTCTTGTTCTTGTTCTTGTTCTTGCTGTGCCTGACACCTCAGGTCTTTGGCTCCGTGTCCAAGGACTACAAGTCGGCCAGCTACGTCGGCATCGTCGCCGAGGACGGCGAGGGCGCGCACGCAGTGTTCCCAGACACCTCGGTCAACAAGCTGGAGGCGGGCCCGGGCTTCTCCCCCTCGGAGCAGGCTGCCTTTGCCGACCAGACGCTTCTGCCGCCCCAGGGGCGCGAGCTTGTGGATGCCAGCGATGTCCTGATTGCCTTTAACGAGTAGCGGACGGCCGCCCATGGTCCTTTTGACTTTCAACTTGCTGGCTCTGGAAGCTCAGCAAAGACTACAATGCAATGTATTGGAAGACAGCAAACGCGGTCACTTTAGCTACTAGTAGTTGAACACGCAGTTTTCCCGTTGACATTGGCCTTTGGTAGATACTGACACACGGATGCGCAAGCTTACGGAATCAAAGCTGCACTGTACTGCCGTTCTACCCAATCATAGCGAGTGTCACAAGTTGATGGCTTAACAAGCTTTGATTTCTAATGCGTTTGATTGATCAGGTATCTATTCTGCGAGCAATCCTGCCGTCTTATAAGCAACGATGCAATGCCTGGTATAAACCGTCTTATCAAGCAGCGATTCTAATGCCTAGTATAAAGGCCCGTCCGTCGCCAGATTTCGACAAGACCACAGCTTGAATGCCTTCTGTACAAGGAGTTGACTTTTGTACAAGGAACTGACCACTGTACAAGGAGTACTTCTGTTCCAGGCGCTTGCACTGGTTCTTTACCAATGGCTTTTGTACCAACCACCAAGGAGGAGCTCAAGCAGTGGCTGCTCAGAGTATGTTGCCAACGACTTGTGCCTGTTTTGCGACGGCCTGCTGATTCCCAGTTCCATGCCATCAACGACGAGCTCGACCCGTCGAGACTGCACGAGGTCTACACGCAGGATGCAACGCTGCAGTTTGCCAACAACCCGCCGGTCCACGGGCTGGACGCCGTCGTCGCCTTCCTCACGCCCTCCTACACGGCCCTTGCATCGATGCACCACGAGCCTCTGTACTTTGGTGAGCCCGTCCCGGGAAGATTGATGAGCCCGTCCCGGACGAAATGTGGTGCACACGCCCTGCTGACAGACAGACTTCTCGAGCGACGGCCGCGGCTTCTACCAGCCGTGCCGCATCACCTACCGCGTTCGGGGCGACCCGGAGCAGGAGCTCATCCAACTTCTCGCCGCGGGCGTGGGGCGCTTCCGGACCACAGGCGCAGAGGCCGGCAAGCTGGAGTCTTTCGAGGTGTACATTGACCCGTCGCCAGTCATGGCTGCAGTGGCACGGGCGCGGGGGGTAGGTAGAGTTGGTGAGGAGTAGGTAGAGGAGTAGGGAGGAGTAGGTAGAGGAGTAGGTAGAGGGGGAAATAATCAGATTGAGGAAGAGAGAATACCAAGGCTTCTAGTTGGGTCCCCTTTGGGATTTTTGTTCTTCCTTGTCCACAGACCGCGTAGTACAGAATTTCTTGCAAGTTACCGTATTTGCGCGCATCACACTGCAACTTTTCTGTCGTTCTTGGCACAGCCCAAATGCGCCATGTCTTTTGCGGAACTCGTAGCCGTATGACGGCCATGTGAAAGAACAGTTGCTCCTGCAAGTGCCAAAACAACACCCGCAACTCCTGGCCGGAGGGAGATCAGTATACCGTAAGAAAGTGGCCAACCGCCAGATGAGAGAACGGGGATGAGATAAACTCTCCGGTGACTTAGGGTCCTTCCGAGACTGTCTCGGAGAAAAGTAATTCCTAAGCTAGTCTGGCGCCGACGCCCGGCGTGTCTGTAGTCGGAGCGCGCTAGTGAGTCGCATGACAAATCTACAACGACCTCTTGTCTTCTAGAGTACACATTCAAACGTGCGAACCGTCTTCCCGGTCTCGCATTACAGGACGCCTGAAGCCCGGGGAAGCCCAAGGCAATGACCAGGCTACCAAGCCGACGCAAGGCATAATAGGCGGAAAGGCGCCTGCGCCTCTGGGCCGAAAGGCGATACTGGCGTAGGCAGCCGGGCGGAGAAGGGGACAAGGCAGTGATCTCTGGCACAAGGCCCTCTGTCCCGGAAAAGGCGCTGGCTCTGGACCTTTTCTGCTGTTTTCTTTTCAGAACTGGCAGGGCGAGTTCACAGCCTCCCCGCCAGGGCTGATACTTTCGAAACCTAGGCGACGCGATATCGAGTGCCCTCAGCCTTGCTTTGCCTCGTATGTGCCTCGCTGCGCGTGGTATTAAGTATGATGCCCTGGACGTCTGTCTTTACAGATTTTCTGCTTTACAAGAACCAAAAGTGCTTCTGGGCTGTCCAAGGTATGCTTTTTCTTATGCCGTGCCAACGTACTGTGCTGAGCCCTCTCTCCTCTTGTCTCCAATTCAAGCAGCTAACAGAATGATGAATTAGGACGATCTTGTTAAGATAGATGAGATCGAGTCAAAATCGCACTGGTTGGATTATCAGTTGAAACTCCGAATATGGACGACACCCCCCCCTATCCAGTCTCCACAATCTACAACATACATCGGCCATGAGAGCCCATGAGCCCGGCTACGAGTCACAAGGCAACCAGGCGATTTCGCCTAAGACGTCGTTGGGCACCATGAAGGCACATTAGATGGCCGCCGGAACGCCGCGAGCTCTGAAATGCGGCAGAGGAGAGGCAATGCTGCGAACCGGCGGACCGTTGGAAGAAGGCATTCAACGCACCAGAAAAAGTAGTATATGAATAAGCATTTCCCACAAGGACCGTTAATTCTTGCACAAATTTTTCTGTCCTGTATTGCACATTTTGCTGTCCTGTATTGCAAATTCAGAATGGCCAAAGACAATGCTCTCGGCTCTCCGAGCGCCCCTCCGCAAGGCCTCGACAATCTGTAAGAACCCCATCCTGTACTTGCACTTTCTGCGCCTCGCCGCTGCTGACAGCCAAAAAAACAGCGCCCAGGAACGTATTACCTCGTTTCTGCAGGCCGACGGCCCTTGGGGGCACCTTTGCGTCGGTGGTGATGAAAACTCGGCACGTCACGCCGAACGCGCGAGAGCCACACTTTCGGCTCTGGAGCCACAGCTCGGCGACCAGACCACGAGACGGCAGGGGGAGGGGAGATAGAAGAAAGATCTTCCGTGGTGGCGTGCATCTTGGATTCTCAGCTCCTGGCCGGGTTCTACTTTGCGGGCTTTTGGGTACCTTGTTCCGGGGTCGAAATTGCCAGATAATAGTGCTACGTTTATTTTCTTGGTTATTGGCCGACTTTTTTGTTCTTGACCGAATTGGCTTTTGTTCTTGACAGAATTAGTTTTAGTTCTTGACCGAATTGGTTTTTGTTCTTGACCGAATTAGTTGTTTTGTTCCTGACAGAGAAATTGCAGCCGTTATTACGTCAGTTTACAGTACGTTTGCTTTTAGTTGTGGCGTAGACCTGCATATGAGAAAAAGGCCTTGTGTTGCGGCCTGGGCAGACTGAAAGCAGGTATCAAAGCCTAGGCGAATCACACCCATGGCCACTCACTTATTCGAGTGAAAAAATAGTAGTTAGGCGACAAGGTCTGTGAATTTTAAATGTAAACGGCTAAACGTAAACGGAAGAGGAGACGTTGAGTAGTGAAACACTGATTCTGCACTTGCATCTGATTTGCGTCCGAACGTGTCTTAGATTAAGCAGCCAACCGTCCGACTCTTTGTGGTGGAACACCAGATGCTCAAGATTAAAATGCAGGAACAAATGCTTCTATTGTGGAACAATCGGTCCTTAATGCAACAAAAAGGCAGAACCAAGAAATGCAGGAACCAAGCATAGCTTGCCAAAAAAAAAAGCAACAATGCTCGATTAAAAAAAACCGATCCAGGCAGGGATCGAACCTGCAATCTCTTGGTTCGTAGCCAAGCGCCTTGCCATTTGGCCACTGGACCTGTTGTGGATCGTTCAGTAATAATCGGAGTTTTGAGGTCTTGCTCATGCCCGGACATGCACTTTCCTGACCACGCATCCTGGATCATTTTGGAAAACGTGCCACGCAACAGCCAAAACGTGTTGAGCAAGCTCTATTCTATATTCTAGTGTTTTCTCAAGCCGCCGGCCTACACAAACTGCTCTTTTACCGCGGTCCTGCCGGCGGCCTTGCCCTCGGCCGCAGCCGCGGCATCGGCGTCGGCGTCGGCATCGGCGTCGGCGTCGGCCATGTGCTGCGGCGCTTGGTCGTCTTCGGGGAAGAAGCCCTCGGTGTGGCACATGTACTCCCACGTGGTCGGGCGGTCCTCGTACGGGGCCGGGTAGATGGCGACGGGCCAGATGCGGCAGCTGAGGTAGTACAGCACGGCGGCCATGGTGGTGGAGACCAGAAAGCCCATGTTGTAGATGCGCACGGCGGCGGTGCCGATGGAGCCGGGGTGCAGGGTGCCGGACACGCCGGGGATGACGAGCGCAATGGACGCGACCCAGATGGCAAGGGAGCGCAGGTTGAAGCCGCCGACGTAGTGGTAGGGCGAGCCGGGGTCGGTGGAGTAGAGAGAGGGCACGTGGATGTTGCCGCGGCGGACGATCCAGTAGTCGACACTGGTGAGTTAGTGGGACGAGAGAGAGGCAGCGCAAGAAGGCAGCGCAAGAAGGCAGCGCAAGAAGGCAGCAGAAAGGACAGTGTTGCGTCGCCGGCTTACATCATAATGCCGACAATGGGGCAGATAAAGCACAGATAGGACCCGAGAAAGGTGAGGAAGGAGGCCGCCGAGTAGGTCAGCTTCCAGGGCACTGGACCGGCAGTCGAGTCAGCCAAGAAAGTCTAGAAGAAAAAAAAGAAAAGAAAGAAAAGAAAGAAAAAAAGGCGACAACGTACCGCACACCCAGACCAGGACAAAGCACAGGATCTGGCCGCGCACAATGGTAAAGTAGCGGGGAAAGAGGCCGGCCAGGTCGCTGCCGACGGGGATGGAGTTGCTGCTAAAGTTGGTGGCAAAGGTGGCAAAGGCCTGGATGCCGGCGCCGAGGAAGACGAGGGTGCGGGCGCCGGGCCCCCAGTAGTGGTCGAGGACGCCGGAGTAAAAGTCCCAGAGGTTCCAGTAGGCGGCGCTAAACTGCTTCTTGCCGGCGGCGGTGATGACCATGCCGAGAAAGGTGACGGCGGGCTTGCTGATGAGCAGGCCCAGGGGCACGGGGTAGGTCTGGCTGGGCCGGCGGGCGTAGCGCGACAGGTCGGACATGTTGACGAGGGGCGGGATGGCGTTGGAGGCGATGGAGTTGATGGCCTTCATAAAGGACCAGCCGAGGGCGGCGCCGGAGACGGACTTGGTGCCGAGGCCGGCGAAGCTGGCGCCGTGGCTGGAGACGAGGGCCCAGATCATGGTGATGATCAGGCCGAGGGGCGCGATGACGGCCTTGATGCGGAAGATGAGGTTGATCTTGCTCGGGTGGATAAAGGCAAAGGGAAACTGCAGGATCCACAGGATGCCAAAGGCCAGCAGCTTGGACGAGGTGATGCCGGCGCTGGCGGGCAGGTCTGTCGGTCAGGGCAGCCAGAGCAGGGAGAGAGAGAGAGAGAGAGAGAGAGAGAGAGAGAGAGAGAGAGAGAGAGAGAGAGAGAGAGAGAGACGCACGGTTGGGAATGTCGGTCCAGCGGTGGCCAAAGACGCAGCGCAGCATGACGGCGACAAACTGGCTGGCGTACAGGGTCTGGATGGCCATGTAGAGGACAGCGACGACGCAGCGGACAAAGACGTAGACGAGCGAGCCGTAGATGCCGGCCGAGGCGCGGATGATGGTGGGATAGCCGACGTGGTACCAGGCGGCGGCGCGCGAGTTGAGCAGCAGCAGCGCGGCGATGAGCACGGACACGACGACTGTTGGTTAGCCATGGGAACAATGCGTAGGGCCCCGACAGACGGCAACGCACTCGAGGCAATCAGGATGGTCCACCAGTTCAGGCCAATGGCGTACAGGCTGGCGCCGGCATTGTAGGTGGTGGGCGAGAAGGCGATGCTGAACTGGAAGGCGAAGAAGGACCACGAGTTCCAGCTGCGCTGCTGCAGGGGTGTCGGGTCGAGGTCCTTGTTGGACCAGCGGCCGAAGCGGCCCTGCACGGCCTCGGGCGGGTCGAGGTCGTGGCCGGGGCGGCCGGGGCGGCTCTGCGGGCTCGGCACGGCCTTGTGGGCGCCAGCGCCGACGCCGACGCGCGAGACGAAAGCGCGAATGGCCATGTCGGGGGTTGGATGCTGCAGCAGGAGGAGGGGAGGAGGAGAGGTGTGTCCCGCGGCGGACGCGTCGCCTTTTTCGACGAGGTCCCGCCTGTGGAGCTTTTATACAGCACGCACTCGGCAGGGGTCCCGGGGCCCGGGTCGGGTCTGGCCCGGGAACGGATAAGGCTATCTTGGGCAGATAAGCCATCTGGCGTGGTGGTGGTGGAGCGTTGGCCGACGATGGCCGCTGATGGCCGGAGATGGGCGGGTCTAGCGTGTTTGGCGCCGCTGGAGTACGACGTCGCCTCGGCTTGAGAACTCGCGTGTTGACCGTGAATCACCGTGATCAGAATCGAGAACTCGCGTGTTGACCGTGAATCACCGTGATCAGAATCGAACACCGCCGTGTTGACTGATTGATCACCGTGATCAGAATCGACCACCGACCATGGCTCGGCGCATCAAGCTGGGCATTCTCACGCCGTCGTCCAACACCAGCCTGGAGCCGCTGACGCAGGCCATGGTGGCCGGGCTGGGCGGAGTCAGCGTGCACTTTTCGCGCTTCACGGTGCTCAAGATCAGCCTGGACGCAGACGGGCTGGGTCAGTTCCAGACGGCCAAGATTGTGGAGGCGGCGCGGCTGCTGGCGGACGCCGAGGTGGACATGATCGGCTGGAGCGGCACGTCGTCGGGCTGGCTGGGCTTTGCCGCGGACGAGGAGCTGTGCGGCGCGATCACGGCGGCGACGGGCATCGCGGCGACGACGTCGGTGCTGGCGCTCAACCGCGCGCTGCAGGTGTTTGGGGCGACGCAGCGGCTGGGCCTGGTGACGCCGTACACGGACGACGTGCAGGCGGCCATTGTGCAGACGTACGCGGGCATCGGCGTCGAGTGCGCGCACGAGGCGCACCTGCGCCTGTCGCACAACGCGTCCTTTGCGGCCGTCGACGAGGCCACGCTGGACGGGCTGGTGGCGCGCGTGGCCGCGGCGTCGGCGGCGTCGGCGCGCCCGGTGCAGGCCATCTCGACGTTTTGCACCAACCTGGCGGCTGCGCAGCGCGTGGCCTACTGGGAGCAGACGCACGGCGTGCCCGTCTTTGACACGGTGGCGACGGTGGTGTGGGAGATGCTGCGGCGGCTCGGCGTGGACACGGCGCCGCTGGCGGACGCGTGGGGGGTGCTTTTTTCCCGGGGCGGCCCAGACTGATGTCGTTCCGTAGATATACGTGATTCTTGTGTCGTTGCCTTGGCGTGAGTGACCCGACTTTGCCTTGTGACTGATGTTTGCCCTGCGCGTTCACCGCTGGCGCAGCAGCTCGGCCGCCGCGGCCGAGAGCACAAACATGCGGTCCAGGTCCTCGACCTGCAGGCTGTGCAGGCGCACCAGGCCCAGCGTCATCAGGCTCTCGTGGCTCTTGTGCTGCCGCTGCAGGTAGAGACCCCAGCGGTCCAGCAGCTCCTTGGCGCGCGCCGCGTGCCACGCCGTCGGCGCCTGCACCAGCAGCAGCACGATAAAGTTGGTGACCGTGGCAAAGCAGATGCGCGTCCCTGTCGGTTAGCACACCACACACCACATCACTTCCACGATCGCACCAACCACTCACACGGATACCACAGCACGTCAAAGTCCTGGGCCACCAGGGTGGCGACAAAGTTGACAATGATGCCGGCACACTTGGCGGCGGCGTCGAGCGTGACCTCGACGGCGGCGCCGAGCTCGGCGTAGTCCAGCACGGGCAGCTGGTCCAGCTCAAAGTTGTAGAGCGGCAGGTCGTCGAGATCCCACCAGGCGCTGCCGGGCGGAGGCCCGGCGGCAGCGGCGGCAGCGGCGGCGGCAGCGGCGGCGGCGGCGACGGGCGGGCTGCGCAGCGCGCTGTCGTCCTCGGGGTAGATGGGCGGCGGCGGCAGGGAGCGAGCCAGCGGGCGCAGGATGGCGCGGTAGAGAAAGAGCTCGAGCGTGAGGTAGCAAAAGTGCAGGGCGGCCACGCCCTGGCAGGGGCCGTCGCGCAGGCTGCCCTCGAGGCGGGACTTGAGGCGCAGGTCGGGCGGCAGGCCCGAGTACCATGCCTGCAGGGCCTCGCGGATGGGCCGCGCGGCGGCGATGGAGGCGCAAAAGTCCTCGGCGAGGCGCTGCGAGGCGCGGAGGGAGCTGGGCAGACGGGGTTAATGCCTGGGCACAGGCCCGAGAAGAGCCTGATGACGGGCCAGAGGCGGGCACTCACTAAAACGACACGTGGATGCGCTCGGCCAGGCGGGCCAGCGGCGCCAGAAAGAGAAAGATGGCGGGCCCGTGGCACGGCGGCGGCGGCGGCAGCGGCGGCGGCTCAAAGTCGTCGGGGGCGAGATCCAGCACGTCCCACTCGTCGGGGTGGATGAGGGGCGGGCGGCCGAGGACGAGGCTGGTCCAGGCATCCTCAAAGTAGACGGCCCACCAGAGGCGGCGGCGCAGGCGCTTTTCCCAGGCGGGGATGCCCCAGGGCTGCGGCTCGAGCTGCAGGCCCAGCGACATGGCCAGGGCGACGGTGCTGGCGAGGAAGGCGAGGCGGGCGGGCGCCTCGCCGGCGGCCCACTGGCGGCGCGGCGGGCGGCGCTGCAGGCAGAGCAGCGAGGCCTGCAGCACGGCCAGCTTGGGCACGGGGGCGTGCGCCTGCACGAGGCGGTGCACGAGCGCCCAGAGCTGCTCGGCGTGGGCGTCGGCGCTGCTGTAGCGGGCCGAGATGAAGAGCTCCGGTTCGTGCACGACGTAGGGCAGCGCCGAGGCGTAGACGGCGGCGCGCAGCAGCGGCGGGGCCGGCGAGGCGGAGGTGGACGACGGTGGCGGCGAGGCTGCCGAAGACGACCCAGAGAGCCCGGAGAGACCGGGGAACCCAGAGACCCCAGAAACCCCGGAGATCCCAGAAACCCCGGAGAGCCCGGAGAGCCCGGAGATCCCGGAGATGCCGAACCCAGACACCGCCGAGGCGCCGGCCGTCTGCAGCTGCGACGGCGACACCACCGGCATCATGGGGTAGACAAAGCGCAGAAACAGCGCGGCCAGGCGCGGGCCGTGGTGCGCAGGCACGAGGGCGTCGAGCTCGCGCTCGGCGTCGGCGTCGGCGTCGGCGTCGGCGTCGGCGTCGGTGCCGGCGTCCGGCGGCTGGCTGTCGCGGTCCGGGCGGCCCGGCGGCGTCTCGGCGTCGGCCTCGGCCGAGACGGTAAAGTGCACGGGCACGAGGCCGGGCACGGGCACGCCGCCGACGTTGCGGATCTGCTTGCGGTGCAGGCGGCGCAGGCCGTACTCGTCAAAGCGCGCGTGCCGCAGCAGCCACGGGTCCAGCTCCGCCGACATGCCGCACAGCTGCGCCGTCGCGCCCGCCAGCTGGTCCAGCGACCGCACGTGCTGCACCGTGCCGGGCCGGCTCGCCAGCCAGTCCGCGTCCGCCAGCTGCACGCTGTACGGCGACGGCGGCGGCGCCGGCCCGGCCCCCGGCGAGGCCTGGCACGGCTCTTTTTGTGGCTCCTTAAGTGGCTCCTTGAGTGGCTCCTTGCACGGCCGCTCGGTTTCGACAGTCGCTGCGGGTTCGGCCGCCGCCGCCGCCTGCCAGTCCAGGCTGCTGCGCAGGCTGTGGCGCTGCCGCTTTGTCGGCGGCCGGTCAAACGTGCACGGCTGTCGCGCGGCCGCGCAGCTCTGGCAGGCGCCCTCGGCCGGCAGCACACAGGCCGTCTTGCGGCGGCGGCAGCGGTCGCAGGGCCGGTGCATTTTCGAGCGGTACGGCCGCTCCGGTAGCGGCGGTGGCGGCGGCCGCGGCGGCAGCGGCAGCGGCAGCGAGAGCCGGCGGTCGGGCATGTTTTTCTTTCTTGTTTTCTTTCTTTTTTTTTTTCTCTGTTTTTTTTCTCTTTTTTGGTGATGTCGTTGATGCCGGCCGTTGCCGGTTGCTGCTTCCTCGCGCGGAAAAGAGGGGCCCGCTAGCGCGTCACGTGAAATCAAGCCTTTGTGATAAGGCTGTCACCACAGCCCGGCGGCTGGGCAGGCGTCTGGGCAGCAGTCTGGGCAGCATCGGGCCGCCATGCTGGCCAAGCCGCCACGTGGGCGATCACGAGAGGCAGGCGTGTGTATCGCGGCCACGGTCATTGCCAACTCTCCGGGGACGTGCCGGGATAGGAAGCCCACGAGCAGCGTTATCACGACATTCTGGGCGCATTCCGTGCAATCAACGAGACGCTTTATGAGCTTCCGTGTTGCCACTACGGTCCTGTCCCTAAAGCCAGTGTGCTGCAACCCAAGATCCACGGGCTCCGTGCTGCAACGTACACGAGCTTCCATGTTGAGCACGCCCGTAGGATTCAATCACCGGCGCCGGGCCCTGCAGGCCAGCAGCCCAGTCTGTGCGGAGTCTGCGCGTCTTGGCCACATTGCTGTCACATCGCGCGGCAGCGGCCAGTCTTATTCCCCCGGGGATTTGTCGAGGACCCCTCTGCACCGAAGGGGGGGGGGGGGGGGGGGAGGACTTATCAAGGCACGCGAGCTGATATCCAAGGGCCGCGCCTGATTGGCCAGGGCCTGCCCGGCGCTAGCTAGCGGAGCCTTACCGGATTGGGCAGCTGCAGAGCACAGGCCACGCCGCTGATTAGACCATGCCCCTAGCGCCGGACCCGCTGTAACCTGCCGCTTCTGCGATAAGGGAAATGGAACAAGCACGAGAGCGACGGCAGACGGCAGAACAGCACGCAGACGGCAGAACAGCACGCAGACGGAACAAGAGAAAAAACAACGGCAGACGGCAGACGGCAGAACGGCAAGCAGACGGCAAGCAAGTCGCAGCGGCCAGACGCATGAAAAGCAGGGGGCGGGCGAGTGCGGGTCGCGTTTTGGAGGTAGAACACGGATTAGAACATTCGCCATAATTATGGGGCAAGACGAACAGGCCGGGCGCGGCCGGATCAGGCAGCTCGATTGCATCTTAGCCTGCGCTTACCTGGCCTAGGGCCTGGCAGCAGACCCTGACCCGTCTGGCTACACAACCGCCACGCTGCTGCCGTGGTGTATCACGGGCGCAATTTCAGCATGGCCGTCCCGTCGCAGCGCTGGTCTTACCGGTCTTACCCATGGGGTGATGCTGTGCCCACCTTGCCCTGTCTAGCCTGCGAGCGATTCGCGCGTATAAAGGTGAAGCGTCGCCGATCTTGTCTGGCTCGTCGGTCCTGTCTTTTTTTCCCAGACTGTTTCCGTCCCTCACCCTCATTCTCCTCCTCTTTTTCCTCCTCCTCCTCCTCCTCCTCCTCCTCCTCCTCATCCTCCTCCTCCTCAACACACACACACACACTCCCTCCCCCCCATGGCCAAAGACGAGGTCGTGCTGCCGGCGGCGGCCGACGCGTCGCCGCCGGTGTCGCCGGCGCCGGTGACGGACGAGAAGAAGACGAGCGAGCTGGACAAGGAGATTGATACGGAGATCAGCGTGGCCGGGCTCGCGCCGCACAGCAAGGAGGCGGCGCCGTCGAGCGAGGAGGACCTGCTGAACCTGGCCAACGCGGACGGCACCTTTAGCGACGACGTGGTGATCCGCAACGGCGTGGACGCGTCGACGCACTTGCTGCCGCTGCGCGACGACTACGACGCGGCGCTGACGGTGCGCAGCCTGATGATTGCGTCGATCCTGTCGGCCTTCCAGGCGTCCGTGTCGCAGATCTACAACTTTAAGCCGACCGTGGCCACCATCTCGGGCACCTTTATCGTGCTCATCGGCTACTTCCTCGGCAAGGCCTGGGTCTTTTCGCTGCCGCGCGGCGACCACCTGCTGGCCGCCTGGCGCGAGCGCAACCCGGACCTGCCGGCCGACGCCAAGCCGCCGCTGCTGATCCGCATCGCGCTCGTCTTCAACGACGGGCCCTGGTCGCTCAAGGAGCACGCCGTCGCCGCCATCACCGCCACCTCGGCCTCCAACGCCTCCGCCAGCGTCCAGGTCTTTGCCGCCCAGAACTTGTTTTACGACCTGCCGCTCTCCGCCGCCACCATCATCCTCAGCACCATCTCCATCGGCCTGTTCGGCTACGGCCTCGCCGGCATCTTCCGCTCCTTTGCCGTCTGGCACGTCGAGTCCGTCTACTGGAGCACCATCCCCACCGTCAAGACCCTGCAGGGCCTGCACTGGCAGAACATCAAGGACTCGCGCCCGCTGCGCTACTTTTGGTTCAGCTTCGGCGGCATGTTTGTCTACGAGTTCTTCCCCGCCTACATCTGGCCCTGGCTCAACAGCGTCTCCATCCCCTGCCTCGCCTCCATGCACACCCACGGCAGCCGTGCCCAGATCCTCACCACCATCTTTGGCGGCTCCGTCAACAACGAGGGCCTCGGCATCCTCAACTTTTCCTTTGACTGGCAATATGTGAGTTTCGCTCTCGCTCCCTTTTTCTTTTTTTCTCTCTCTCTCCCCCCCCCCCCCCCGCTGACACCCCAGATTACTTCCTTCAACACCTCGCTGCCCCTGTCGCTGCAGGCGCACATGGCCGTCGGCTTCGTCGTCTGCTACGCCATCATGCTCGGCGTCTACTACGGCAACGGCTGGAACTCGCGCAAGCTGCCCTTCATGTCCACGCGCCTGCTCTCCCAGGACGGC
Organism: Graphilbum cf. rectangulosporium; assembly: GCA_019925645.1. Taxonomy (NCBI): domain Eukaryota; kingdom Fungi; phylum Ascomycota; class Sordariomycetes; order Ophiostomatales; family Ophiostomataceae; genus Graphilbum; species Graphilbum cf. rectangulosporium. The sequence continues at coordinate 424,136 of JADHKI010000004.1, forward strand.
TCGCGCTACCCCGTCTCCAAGGTCTTTTCCGGCGGCATCCTCGACAACGACGCCCTGGCCAAGTACGGCATCCCGCGCCTGGCCGGCAGCTTTGCCTATGGTCTCTTTATTGCCAACGCAGCGGTAGGTTCCCCCCATCCCCTCCTTTTTTTGATTTTTTTCTTCCGTCTTTTTTTCTTCCGTCTTTTTTTCTCTTGTTTTTCTCTTCCTTTCGTCTTCCCCTTCTGACTCCCAGATCGGCGCCCTCATCGCGCATTGTGTCCTCTTCTGGGGCAAGGACGTGGTGCGTGCGATCAAGGATTCGCGGAGCAGCAAGTCGACGGACCCGCACCACGCGCACATGATCAAGCACTACAAGGAGGTGCCGTGGTACTGGTACGTGGCCGTGCTGGTCATCAGCTTCGTGCTGGGCATCGTGGTCGTGACCAAGGAGAACATTACGCTGCCGGTGTGGGCGTACATTGTGTCGCTCATTGTGGGCATCATCGTGGCGCCCTTTAGCACGCTGCTGTACGCGCGCTTCGGCAACGGCATCGCCACCAACAACCTGTCCAAGATGATTGCCGGTCTGGCCCTGCCCGGCCGCCCCGTCGGCAACATGTACTTTGCCGCCTGGTCGCACAACGTCATCGCCAACACCGTCACGCTGTGCAACGACCTCAAGCTCGGCGAATACCTCAAGATCCCGCCGCGCGTCATGTTCCTCACCCAGATCTACGGCACCATCCTCGGCGGCTTCATCAACTACGGCGTCATGATCGGCATCGTCACCGGCAACCGCGACCTGCTCGTCAACAGCAACGGCGACTCCTCCTGGAGCGGCGCCACCATCCAGTCCTACAACACCAACGCCGCCTCCTGGGCGCTGGCCAAGTATCTCTACACCTCGGGCAAGCCCTACGCCATGGTGCCCATTGGCATTGCCGTCGGCGCCGGCATCGTCCTGATCCACTACATTATCACCAAGGTGGGTGTCTTTTGCCTCTTGTCTTTCGTCTGCACATCCCGCCTGCACAGCGCATGCTAACGGCCCAGTTCGTCCCCACCGTCCGCGGCTTCAAGCTCACGAGCATCAACCTGCCCCAGTTCATCCAGTTTGCCGGCTTCATCCCCTACAACCAGTCGCAGACCTGCGTCATCTGGAGCCAGCTGATTGCCGGCTTCTTCTGCCAGTTCTACCTGCGCAACTACAAGCCGCGCTTCTTCAAGAACTACATGTACCTCATCACCGGCGCCTTTGACGGCGCCGCCCTGACCGTGCTCTTCATCCTGTCCTTTGCCGTCTTCGGCGCCGGCGGCAAGAGCTCGCCCTTCCCCTACTGGTGGGGCAACAACATCAACGGCAACTACGACTTTTGCCCCGTGAGCGAGTAGGCTCTTGCCGTCCTCGTTGTGTCTCCGACCTAGTTTTCTATACCCGAATTAATTCATTCCATACTTGTGATTGCCGTACATGATGTAGTATCTGTGCTGTTGGCAGCCGCGCTGCAAGAGATTTAGTATCTTTTCTACTGTTGGCAGCCGCTGCAAGTGGTTGTAGTTTTTTGTATCGTTTGCAAACGTTGACGGAAAATCATAGACGTCCGTAAACCACGTGACACTACGGACCACGTGACCACGTGACCACGTGACGCCAACGTACAAATTTTCGGACCTCTCACTCCCCCCGACACGCAAGACACACGGCATGCAGAGATTTACCGGGCGGTTCGGCTTGCGCGCGCGACCACGAGGAAGGCGCGGGCTGGCGAGCGTGTTCACGGCGACAGCGGCGGCGGCGGCGGCCTTTGACGTGATTGTGGTCGGGGGCGGGCACGCGGGGACGGAGGCGTGTGCGGCGGCGGCGCGGGCGGGGGCGCGGACAGCGCTGGTGACGCCGAAGCTGAGCAACCTGGGGGTGTGCTCGTGCAACCCGAGCTTTGGCGGCATCGGCAAGGGGGTGATTTTGCGCGAGGTGGACGCGCTGGACGGGGTGGTCGGGCGCATCGTGGACGCGGCCGGGGTGCAGTTCCGGGTGCTGAACCGGGCCAAGGGGCCGGCGGTGTGGGGGCCGCGGGCGCAGATCGACCGGGCGCTGTACCAGAAGCACATGCAGGCGGAGCTGGCGGCGTACCCGAACCTGACGATTGTGACGGGCAGCGTGTCGGACCTTGTGGTGGAGGAGGGGGGGCCAGAGGCAGCAGCGGCAGAGGCAGCAGAACAAGGGCAGAACGAGGCGGAAGCGAGACCGGCGCGGCGCATTGCGGGAGTGCGGCTGGCGACGGGCGAGGTGCTGGCGACGGGCCGGGTGGTGATCACGACGGGCACCTTTCTCGGGGGCGAGATCCACCTGGGGCTGGAGTCGTACCCGGCGGGCCGGCTGGGGGAGGCGGCGACGTACGGGCTGAGCCGGTGGCTGCGGGGCGCGGGGTTCCGGCTGGGGCGGCTCAAGACGGGCACGCCGCCGCGGCTGGCGCGCAGCAGCATCGACTTTGGCGTGCTGGAGGCGCAGGCGGGCGACGAGCCGCCGCAGCCGTTTAGCTACCTGAACGACGCGGTCGCGGTGGCGGCGGGCGGGACGGGGCGGCAGCAGCAGCAGCTGGAGTGCCACGCGACATACACCAACGCGGCGACGCACGCGGTGGTGCGGGCGCACCTGGACCAAACGGTGCACATCCGCGAGACGGTCAAGGGCCCGCGCTACTGCCCGTCGCTGGAGAGCAAGGTGGTGCGGTTCGGGCAGCGGGAGCGGCACATTGTGTGGCTGGAGCCCGAGGGCTTTGACAGCGAGGTGGTGTACCCCAACGGGCTGTCGATGACGGTGCCGGCGGCGGCGCAGGCGCAGCTGCTGCGCACGATCCGCGGGCTGGAGCGGGTCGAGATGCTGCAGCCGGGCTACGGCGTCGAGTACGACTACGTGGACCCGCGCAGCCTGCGGGCGACGCTCGAGACCAAGGCCCTGGGCGGGCTCTACCTGGCCGGCCAGATCAACGGCACCACGGGCTACGAGGAGGCGGCGGGCCAGGGCGTCGTCGCCGGGCTCAACGCCGGCCGCGCCGCGCTGGGCCGGCCGCCGGTGCGCCTGGGCCGCGCCGACGGCTACATTGGCGTCATGATCGACGACCTCGTCACCAAGGGCGTCTCGGAGCCGTACCGCATGTTCACCGCGCGCTCCGAGTTCCGCATGAGCGCCCGCTTCGACAATGCCGACGCGCGCCTGACCGCCCGCGGCCGCGCCTGGGGCGTCGTCGGCGACGCCCGCTGGCGCCGCTTCTGCGCCGACCGCGACGCCGCCGCCGCGCTGACGGCCGCGCTGCAGCGCGTCGTGCGCAGCGCGCCCGCCTGGCAGGCGCTCGGCTTTCCCGTGCGCGGCGACTCGCGCCGCCGCGACGGCCTCGACATGCTGCGGCTGACCGGCTTGGCCGGCGGCGGCAGCGGCAGTAGTAACGAAACCGACGACGCCGACGGCCTCCTCGCCGGCCTCCGCCGCCTCGAACGCACCCCCGGCTGCCTGCCCGACGACGTGGCCGCCGTGCTGGCGGCCAGCCCCGAGCGCGCGCGCCGCAGCGTGGCCATTGCGGCGCAGTACGCGCCCTACGAGGCGCGGCAGCAGGCGGAGCGCGCGCGCGTGGCCCGCGACGAGGCGCTGGCGCTGCCCACCGACCTCGACTACGGCCGCGTGGCCGGCCTCAGCATTGTCGAGCGCGCCGTGCTGCAGGCCACGCAGCCCGAGACGCTGGCGCAGGCGCGGCGCCTCGAGGGCGTCACGCCGGCCGCCTGCGTCAAGCTGCTGGCGCACGTGAAGCGGCGGCGGGGGGGCCGCCGGAGCGACGTCGACGCCGTCGGCCTGGGCGAGGAGAACACGGTGGACATGGAGACGCTGGACGCCGAGGCGCGGCTGGCCGACTTGGGGCGGTAGGGCATGCACTCTTGTATATCATGAGATCACGAGGTAATTTGAGTCGTGTACGATTTAGCGCCCGTTGATTCTTGTCGATTATAGCGCCGCTAATGCCTGCGACTCTTGCGCTCCGACAGGATGCGCACGGCGTCCTTGCTGTAGACGTAGCTGGCGCCGCTCCAGACGGTGGTCACGGCCACGACATATCTAGTGGTCAGCGGTGACGGAAAGAATAGCAAGGAAAGAACAGCAAGGAAAAACAAGACGCACTGCATCACGGTCAGCGCCGGCGAGAGGTCGGCGACGCCGGCGACGACCGGGGCGGCGGTGGTGGCGGCCATGAGGGCCAGCTGCAGAAAGGTGTTGTACTTGCTGACGGTGGTGGGCCGGACCTCGGCCGAGGGCAGCGACACGTCCCAGTAGCGGGCGAGCGTCTTGGGCGGCGGCAGCGAGATCCAGCGGTAGCGGAGCGCAGCCAGGCCGAGGCCGGCGTCGCGGCCGAGCACCAGCGCGGCCAGCCACAGCGGCAGCCCGCCGCCGGCGGCCAGGCTGACGGCCAGCACCGTCATCAGCACCTTGTCCGCCAGCGGGTCCAGCACGCTGCCCACCACCGTGCGCAGGCCCCAGCGCCGCGCGATCCAGCCGTCCAGCACGTCCGACGCGCCCGCCACGCCCAGCAGCGCCAGCGCCAGCCCGCTCTGCTCGTGCACGATGCAGTAGCCAATCAGCGGCGCCGCCGCCAGCCGCGCCGCCGTCAGGATGTTGGGCAGCGTGTAAATGTTTTCGCGCCCGGAGAGTGCCGGGGCCGGGTCGGGCTTGGCTGTGCCGGGGGCCGGGGCCGAGTCGGGCTTGGCTGTGTCGGGGGCCGGCGTCGGGCCGGGCTTGGCTGTGCCGGAGGAGCCGCCGTCTGAGGATCTAGGACGCGTCAGCGCACAGAAACCACCCCCACCACCACCACCACCACCACCGACCTGCTCGAGGGCCGCGGAGGCCGTGCCGAGCTGAACGCCGCGCACCGCCGCAGCCCGGAGCCCGGAGCTGCGAGGCGGGCGGCCGCACAGAAAACAGACGCCCGGCCGGGTGCCGGCCACCGCAGACCGCTCGCGCGCGCAGCCGGCGCCCGCAGCAGCCGCCCCGTCAAGCTCTTGATGGTGGCCATGTCGAGGATGAAAAGCCAAAGGTCATGTGATTTGGCTGGCGTTGGTACGTACGGAAATTTAGAGGTACGTACCAGTGTGGACGACTTGGGTACTGTTTAGGACTAGTGCGGTTGCGAACTTGGGTACCTATTTAGTACTAGTGCGTAACGAACTTTTGTCTTCCGCCGCCTACCTCCCCAGCTCCTTGCGCAGCCGCCCCGCGGCCGTGGTGGGCGGCGGCTCCGGCCACGAGGACACGGCGTCGTCGACCTCGTCCCAGAAGCTGGCGGCGTTGTGGATGGTGGTGCCGCCCAGCACGATGCGCACGCCCGGCGAGGCCGCGTTGAGCGCGGCCACCGTCTTGGCCTCCTCGTAGGTGGTGCCGCCGACCATGAAGACGACAATGTCCTGCGGCCGGTCGCGCGTGGTGCCGCCGCCGTCGACAAAGGGGTACGCCTGCTCGCGCAGCCGGCCCTTGATCAGGCTCTGCAGCGTCGCCTCCAGCACCGGCGTGTGCATCGTGTACACATTGTCCACCCCCTTGAGCCCGCGCAGCGCCTTTGCGCCGCCCGCAAAGAGCCCGATGCCGGACGACTCCAGGATCTCGGCGATGCCGCCGCCCCCGCCGCCGCCGCCGCCGCCGCCCCCGCCCCCGCCCCCGCCCCCGACGTGCAGCGAGTGCTGGTACGCCAGCAGCTTGGCCACGCGCTCCGCCTGCCGCGCCGGCACGCCGCCCGCCGCCGTCAGCAGCTCCACCAGCATGGCCAGCGCGCTGTTGCTGCTGCTGCTGCTGCTGCTGCCCGCCTTTTCGTACCGCAGCGCGTACAGCGCCACCAGGCCCAGCTTCTGCGCCGCCGGCACCACGGGGTCCCGGATCAGTTTCTGCACCGTCTGTAGTGTGTCAGTCAGTGTCTGTATGTAGCGTGCCTGTCCGTGTCGGCGAGACAAAAGGGGCCCTACCTTGAGATCCGCCGCGTGGTTGTCGTTGCAGGCCAGGCTCTGCTCGCACTCGCTGACCTCGAGCAGGTTGTCCTCGCCGACGCGGCGGCTCAGCTCCGAGATCAGGTGCACGTGCTTGCTGACGTTGCCCGACAGCTTGCGGAACTCGGGGTACTCCTCCACAAAGCGCTTCATGTCGGCAATCGACTCGAGGTTCTCGCTGTTCTTGTGCTTGGCCTGGAACTGCTCCACGTAGTCCTTGACGTTGGACCCGAGGTCGCCAAAGTTGAGAAACATGTTCTTCTGGAAGAACGGGTCCTGGTCCTGCGCCAGCACGATCTCGCGCAGCTCCGGGCCCGCGTCGTCGCCGCCGCCGCCGCCGCCGCCGCCGCCGCCGCCGCCGCCGCCGCCGCCGCTGCTCGGCAGATGAACGCGCCCGTTGCGGATGCCAAACAGCTGGTGCACCATGGCCTGGTATGTCCACTGCGTCAGCAGCGGCGTGACCGGGTCCTCGCGCCGGTCCAGCACCAGCAGCACGGGCGGCGTGTCGACGCGGCGAAAGTCAAACAGCGCGTGCTCCTCCTGCGCGATGCGGTAGCGCACCTCGGTCGCCAGCTTCTTGGCCAGCAGGCTGCTGCGCGCGTACCGCACCAGCGGCTTCTTCTTGAGCGCCAGCAGCACCGCCAGCACGCCCTCCGTCGACCGCTGCAGCGCGTCCGCGTCCCACGCGTCCGCGCTGGCGCCCCAGATGCGCCGCACCGGGCTGCCGAGGCTGCTGCTGCTTGTCGCTGTCGCCGTCGCTGTCGCTGTCGCCGTCGCTGTCGCCGTCGCCGTCGCCGCCGCCGCTTCCGCTGCCGCCCGGCTGCCCAGGTCCAGCGTAAAGAGGTCCGGGTTGACCACGACAAAGTCGGCAAAGTACTCGTGCACGCGCTTGACCACCTCGTGGTCGTCCGCCTCGGCCAGCCGCTCCAGCGACGACTTCTTGACCACGTTGCTGAAGAAGAGGTTGTACTCGCCGTACCGCGGATCCCGCAGCTCCTCCACCAGCAGCTCAATCGCCTCCGCCGTCGGCCGCACAAAGCAGAAACACCGCAGGTGCCGCATCTTCTCGCGGCTGCCGTTCTCCAGCCGGTCAATCAGGTACACCTCGTGCGTCAGCAGCGCCGACTGCGTCGCCGCCGTCGACACAATCGGCACCGTCTCCCGGTCCAGCAGCAAAATCTTCATCTTGGCCGACCCGCCGCCCGTCCCCGCGCCGCCCGCGTCCCCCGCCGTCACCATCTTGTTGATGTACCCCGACACCGCCTGCACCACGTCCATCTTGTGGTCGCGGTCGCGTCGAGGTCGGGCAGTCTGCACCGTCGGGAGTCGGAACGACTAAAGTGTCGAGGTAGACAGAGTCTCAATGGAGTTCAAGATTGGCCGGATCTCGGATCACTAGATTGTGGAGTCGAATTAAATAGACGATCGGTTGCATCGAGTCGCTCTTCCGTCCTTCCCGCGTGTCAACACCGTCGCTGTCGCTAGAAGTCGTTACAAGGCAAGTCCGGTGACGCTATATGCTCGCGATAAGATAAGCCCAAGCTTTGCTTTGTTCCACGCTCCACCCTGGCAACCTCGCTTGGAAAAAAAAACAAGCTCGCATAAAAAAACGCCAGATTGCTGCTCACCACCCGCCCCACGTCCACCCGCCGTGTGGGAGCTGCTGCTCGCTCCCGGTCCTGCTGCATCTGCCCGCTGTTTCTTGCTACTGGGGCCGCTGCCGTCCGACTCGCTGGCCAGAGTCCGGGCCGTCCCCCCGATCAACATGGCCCCCGAAGTCTGTCCGGCCCGGACAGAGCCGACGTGAGTTGCGGTCTGGCACGGGAGCTTCCTAACATTCTCTGTACCCACGCTGACTCCGCAGCTTCTCCTTCACGCAGGGCCTCATTGTCGGACAGCTCTCGGTCGTGCTCCTCGTGGCCGCCTTTATCCGCTTCTTCATCTTTGGCGATCCGCCCTCGGCCGAGGCCACAGCCTCGCAACGCGCCTCGGAGCGCCGCGCACGCACCGAGGCACACAAGAAGACCCTCCTGGCCCGCCGCGCAGCCAGTGCCGCCAGCGCCGCCAGCGCCGCCAGCGCCGACCAGGCACAGCCCGAGCCCACGACACATCAGCAGCAGCAGCAGCTACAGCAGCAACAGCAGCAACAGCAGCATCCGTCCGCCGCCAGCCGGCGCAACAAGTCGAGCGTGCTGCGGCGGCCGCCGACGCTGACCATTGCCTCGATCCTCAACAAGACGTACTACCGCGTCGACAGCCACCTGCCCGAGAGCCTGGACTGGTTCAACGTGCTCATCGCCCAGACCATTGCCCAGTTCCGCCACGACGCCCAGCACGACGACGCCATTCTCGCGTCGCTGACCAAGGCGCTCAACGGCACCTCGCGGCCCGGCTTTGTCGACGAGATCCGCGTGACCGAGCTGAGCCTGGGCGAGGACTTTCCCATCTTTAGCAACTGCCGCATCATTCCCGTCGACGAGGACGGCCTGGGCTGCTCCTCGGGGGCCGGCGGCGGCGGCGGCGGCGGCGGCGACGGCACAGCAGCCCGGCTACAAGCACGCATGGACGTCGACCTCAGCGACATGATCACGCTGGCTGTCGAGACCAAGCTGCTGATGAACTACCCGCGCCGCATGGCCGCCGTGCTGCCCGTGGCCCTGGCCGTGTCCGTGGTGCGCTTCAGCGGCACGCTGTCCGTGTCCTTTGTGCCCAGCAACCCGTCGCAGGCCACGCCCACCAAGATGATCTTTGCCTTTCTCGACGACTACCGCCTCGACTTTTCCATCCGCAGCCTGCTCGGCAGCCGCTCGCGCCTGCAGGACGTGCCCAAGATTGCCCAGCTCATCGAGTCCCGCCTGCACCGCTGGTTCGACGACCGCGCCGTCGAGCCGCGCTTCCAGGAGATTGAGCTGCCCAGTCTGTGGCCGCGCATGCGCAATGCGCGCGGCGGCGGCGGCGGCGGCGGCGGAGGCGGAGGCGGAGGCGGCACCGGCTCGTCGTCGGCCGCCTCGGGGGCCGACGATCCCGGCGGGGGGGCATCGGCCTCCACCGCTGCCGCTGCTGCTGCCGCTGCCACCTCCTCGGCCGCCCACAAGGGCAAACCCGCCAGCAGCCTCGACGTGCTGCGCCGGCCAGAGTCGCGCGACTCCAAGGACTCGCGCGAGACCCGCGACCCGCGTGATCTGCGCCGCGAGGCCGAGACCGAGCACTGGGTCGAGCGCCAGCAGCACCCGGGCATCCAGATGCTGGCCGCCTCGGCCGCCCAGGGCCAGCCGAGCCAGCTGGCCAGCCCGCTGCCGCCGTCGCTGCGCTACCGCCGGCTGTCCCGCCACGACGACGCCTTTTCCATGCCCGGGTCGCTGCCCGACATGATGGACTCGCTCGGCTGAGGGGGGGGGTCAAAACACAAAACTCTACATCACACTGCTGTATGCAGTCGGGCTTGAGCACACTGCTGTATGCAGTCGGGCTCGAGCACTGCAGTCCGGATTCAATCACACTGCTGTATACAGCCATGGGACGGGGCAACGCGGGCTACGGACGTCGCGGCCGCCGCCGGCTCAGAGCGTGCCGGCTGCGCGGAACAGACTCGGAGGCCACCGCCGCTACAGCGACAATTTGCCCAAGTTGATGGCAGGCTTTACGGGCTTGGCATGGCTTTGGCTGTCACGAGACGACGGCCTGTGCACGGCCGGTGCACGGCCGGTGCACGGCCAGCGCAAGGGAACGGGAGGGTGCAGGACCTGCCACGCCTTCACTCCTCTTGGCTTCATCGGAGAAGCCTGTGTATAAAGTGTAAGATACTAGTACCGTAATCTACGCTCTATTTTATCACGTGCTGGCAGTGTCGCCTCAGGCATCAACACTTTCGAGATTGCAACACTATCGAGATAGCGATAAGACTTTTAGGCCCAAAAAGTTCGAAGAAAAGTTCGAGGGCAAGTGCGACCTACCTCCACATACCACATCCAACAAGCACAACGCTCAGAATGAAGCGGAAGCTCGACGAAAACGACGCCCCGGCGGCCGCCGCCGCTGAGCCGGAGGGCGATGAACAGGCTGCGGTGCCCGAGACGACTGCGGCGGCGGAGGCGGCGCCCGCGGCCGAAGAGGTGCAGCTTGCCTTTTCCGACTTTGGCCTCGATCCGCGGCTCGTGCAGGCCATTGCACAGCAAAAGTTTGAGAAGCCGACGCTGGTGCAGCAAAAGGCCATTCCCATCATCCTCAACGGGCAGGACCTGCTGGCCAAGTCCAAGACGGGCTCGGGCAAGACGGCGGCCTATGTGCTGCCGATGCTGCAGGCGATCCTGAAGCGCAAGCAGGTGGGTGGCGGTTGGCCGAGGATGCTCAAGAGCGGCCCATGAGACGTGGCTCAAGAGTGGCCCATGAGTCGTGGCTCGAGAGCGGCCCATGCTGACAGCGGTGCAGACAGACACATCGGCGTGCACGTCGGTGCTCATCCTGGTGCCGACGCGCGAGCTGGCGGACCAAGTGTGCAAGAACATTGGGCTGTTTGCGGCCTTTTGCGCCAAGGACGTGGCGGCGATCAAGCTGACGGACAAGGTGTCGGACGCGGTGCTGCGGTCGCTGCTGGCCAGCACGCCCGACGTGATCGTGTCGACGCCGGCGCGGGCGTGGCACGCGGCCAGCAGCGGGTTCCTGTCGCTGGCGGGACTGCGGCACCTGGTGCTGGACGAGGCGGACCTGGTGCTGTCGTACGGCTACGCCGACGACCTGCAGAGCCTGGCCGGGCAGCTGCCCAAGGGCGTGCAGACGGTGCTGATGAGCGCGACGCTGAGCACGGACATGGACACGCTGCAGGGCCTGCTGTGCCGGCAGCCGGCGGTGCTGAACCTGGAGCAGCGCGAGCCGGCGGGCGACGGCGTGACGCAGTACGTGGTCAAGTGCGCCGAGGACGAAAAGTTCTTGCTGGCCTATGTCATCTTCAAGCTCAAGCTGGTCACGGGCAAGTGCCTCATCTTTGTCGCCGACGTCGACCGCTGCTACCGGCTCAAGCTCTTTTTCGAGCAGTTTGGCATCCGCAGCTGCGTCCTCAACTCGGAGCTGCCCGTCAACTCGCGCATCCACTGCATCGAGGAGTTTAACCGCAACGTGTACGACATTATCATTGCCTCGGACGAGCACGAGCTGCTGGGGTCGGAGGAGGACGGCGGTGTCGGCGGTGCCGGCGGTGCCGACCAGCCAGCCAAGGACGCCAAGGACGCCAAGGACACCAAGGACACCAAGGACACCAAGGACGCCAAGGACGCCAAGGACGCCGGGGACGCCGGCGGCGGCCGGCCGGCCAAGAAACAGAAACGCAAGACGCCGCGCGACCGCGAGTTTGGCGTGGCGCGCGGCGTCGACTTCAAAAACGTGCGTGCGGTGCTCAACTTTGACCTGCCGACGTCGGCGCAGTCGTACCTGCACCGCATCGGGCGCACGGCGCGCGCGGGCCAGACGGGCATGGCGCTCTCGTTTGTGGTGCCGGCGGCGCTGTACCGCAAGCACATGCCGACCACGGTCGAGACGGCGGCGCACGACGAGCGCGTGCTGGCGCGCATCGTGCGCCAGCAGGCCCGCCTCGGCCGCGCCGTGCAGCCCTACGCCTTTGACATGCGCCAGGTCGACGCCTTCCGCTACCGCATGAACGACGCCCTGCGCGCCGTCACCCGCGTCGCCGTGCGCGAGGCCCGCACCCGCGAGATCCGCCAGGAGCTGCTGCACAGCGACCGCCTGCGCCGCCACTTTGAGGAGAACCCCCAGGAGCGCCACCACCTGCTCGCCGCCACCACCGCCCACCGCCGCCACGACGCCGAACTACACACCCTGCGCACCCACGCCCACCTGCGCCACGTCCCCGACTACCTGCTGCCCCACGACGGCGCCCACGCCCTCGCCCCCACCGACGTCGGCTTCGTGCCCCTGCGCCGTGCCGCCCCCGCCGACGGCGCCAAGGCCCGCCGCAGCCGCTCCAAGCACTATGCCTCCCGCGGCGGTGCCAAGGGCGGCCGTGGCGGCGCCCGCCAGAACCCCTTGCGCACCTTTAAAGCCAAGTCCAAGAGGTGAGGGGGGGGGGGGGGGGCGGAGGCTGGAGAGGGAGTAGGGCAGAAACGACACGTGAACTACTTGCTTTAGCGTCCGAATAGTGTATTCTTGTGTGCTATTGATTGTACGTATGTGCTATCGACTGTACTTGTGCTATCGACTGTACTTGTGCTATCGACTGTACTTGTGCCAATGACTGCACTCTAATGTTATGATTACCACTTCAACGTACACCTAAAACAGGTCCTTAAGCTGCTCGTACACGCCCTCGCCCAACGCCGGGTCGATGCCGCCGCCGCCGCCGCCGCCGCCGCCCGGCTGAGCCCCCATGCTGCTGTGGGGCAGCAGGTAGTGTGCGTCGTCGACGGGGCCGGCCGGCGCTGGTGCCGCCCCCGCCGGCGCGGGCGGGATGCTGCCCATGCCCATGTATTTTTCAAAGATGCGCCTCATCTCGCCCTGCAGCTGCACGCCGTTGCTGTTCGGGTCCTCCGCCGCCCGCAGGGACGGATGCAGCCACACGGGCGCCATGTGTCCGGGGCTGGGCGCCGAGGTCGCCGGCGCCGCGGTCATGGGCGGCCAGCTGCTAGCGGCCATGCTGCTGTGACGGCGGTGCTGGTGGTGGCTGCTGCTGCTGCTGCTGCTGATGCTGCCGCCGTACACGGACTGCGCGGGGGAAGCGGCCATGAACGGCGGCGGCGGTGGCGGCGGCGGCGGAGGCGGCGGGCCGGACAGGTGCGGCACGACCGGGTAGACGTCGTCCTGCTGCAGGCCGAGCTGGGGCGCGTAGGACTGCAGCGAGCGGACGGTGCGCCAGAGGCGCTGGGAGACCCAGCTCTTGGCGGACATGTCCTTGATGAGGTTGAGGGCCATGTAGAACTCGGTGCGGCAGTTGGCGCTGAACTGGACGGGCTGGTGGGCGGAGGCGAGGAAGAGCACGGCAATGGCCGAGGTGAGGAACTGGTGGTAAAAGACCTGGATGCGGCGGTACAGGTTGCTGCTGTTGTTGAGGCGCGCCAGGTAGCGGATGGTGTCCTTGGCCAGGTCGACGGCGCGCTGCGCCAGCACCATGTTGTCGCTGATGCTGCTGGCGCTGTGCAGCACCGGCGTGTGCAGCCAGATGCGGATCTGGTTCAGGCGCAGCCGCGTCCAGATCTGCAGCCGCTGCAGGTTGTACGACGGCGTCGACGGCAGCGGCAGCTCGCGGTCCAGGTCGCCGATGCGCACCTCGGCCGGCACCGAGCCGTACCACTCCATGATCTCGGCGTCCAGCGCCTGGAACTCGTCGCGCCGCAGGTCGCGCACAAAGGCCGGCTCGAAAAAGTCCACCAGCCGCCAGATCTTGGCCCCGAGCCGCGAGTACGAGATCATGGCCACCAGGTAGGGGTACTCTTCCTGGCGGTGTTAGTGCGCCCAGATTGCGCCCAGATGCGCCCAGATGCGCCCAGATTGCGCCCAGGGGGTTGCGCTCAAAAAAACTCACTGGCTGCGGCAGACCGGGGTCGATCTTGTCATCGTGCACGACGTAGGGCAGGCCGGTGCCAAAGCTCCAGCGCCGGTCGAGCACGTAGGCGGACCAAAAGGTGGCCAGCGCGTTCTTGCGGTCCTGCTCGTCAGCGATCTTGGCCAGGCCCTCGCGGCGGTGCAGCCCCTGCTCGAGGCAGTGGCGCGCCACCTGGCCCATGACGCGCCAGGCCAGCACCTCGTCGTTGGACAGGAAGCGGTAGCCGGCCACGAGCGCCAGAAAGGGCAGGTTGGTAATGTCGCTGGGGTCGCTCATGAGCTTGCGGTCCACAATCGGCTGCATGCTCTCGTACATGCGGATCGCCCGTTCGCTGTGCCCGTGCTCCTCCACCGTCAGCGCGCTGCAGATGATAATCTTGACCAGCAGCGTCTTGATGTCGGCCATGCAGTCGGCGTAGTTGTCGGGCAAGGCACCACTACCAATGCCACTGCCACTGCTACTGCCGCCGCCGCCGCCGCCGCCGCCCCGGCGCACCGAGTCCATCCAGGACGACAGCTGGTGCGCGTGTGCAATGACCGTCTCGATCTTGACCACGGGGTACATGATGCCGATCTCGTCCTCGTGCACGCGGCACAGGCGGATGATCTCGTCGCGGTCCATCTCCCAGAGCGGATCGCTGGGCGGCGCCGTTGCCATGGCCATGGCCGGCCCCGGCCCCGGCCCCGACCCCGGCCCCGGCCCCGGCACCGGCACCGGCACCGGCATCGACATCGACATCGGCATCGACATCGGCGCCGGCAGCGGCAGCGGCAGCGACGGCGCCGCGGCGGCAACGGAATACGGCCGCACGGCCATGCGCGGCGACTCGGCGGCCGGCATGTGGTCGTCGTGCGGCGGCTCGCCGCGGTAGCCCATGTTGTGCAGCGTGTTCTTAGCCATGTCGACGGTAAAGGCGATGCTGGTGGGCCCGCGGAAGGACGGCTGCTGCGCGCGGATCGGCGCCAGCTCCGGCTTGTGCACCGGAGCCGCCGGGGCCAAGCCCGTCGGCGCGGGCGACACGGCCGCCGGCACCGGCAGCATGTGCTCCTGCAGCGGAGCCAGCCGCTGCGTGTCCTGGCGCAGCGCGTGCACGTTCTGGATCAGCGCTTCCACCTGTTCTTCGAGCCGCCGGATGGTCCCGGTCATCTGCCGGTACTCGTCCGTGTCCTTAAAGCTGCTGGAGCAGCAGTTGGACGAGTAGAGGCATGCCAGGTTGAGGTTGCCGCACCGCTTGCACGGCGTCTCGCCATTGCCTGTAGGTGGGGGGGAAAGGGGGAGGGTCAGCACACAGCGCGGAACCAGGTCCAGGGAGAGGCGGTACGTGCATTTGATCTTACGCCGCTTGCACTCGTTACTGCTCCGTCAGCCTCAACTAAGGGATCGCCGAGCTCTCTCTCTCTCTCTCTCCGACTCACCATGCAATGGAGATATACTGGGAGCGTCAGCACAGACCAGAGCAAAAGGAAACAGGGAGACAGATCAAAGGTAAACAGTAAAACATTCAAAACATACTCGGTTCCGCTTGCTCCGCTGCTGCTTGGCGGCGTCGTCCTCCTCGGCCCTCCGCTTGCCGGGCGTAGACATGTCGCGCACAGCGGGCGAAAAGGGCGAGGCGGTCGAGTGTGCCAGCGCGGAATTGTCTCCGGGAGGGGCGGAACCCAAGGCTCCGCTGCCAAACTGGCGTGGGGACGCTTCCCTGCTGGGCTGGGCGCCTGCTGGCGCCGCAGCCGGCACGGCCGCAGCCGAGCCCTGTGCTAGATTCCGCAGGTCGGACGCCTGCGTTTCGAGCTGGTCCATGATGGCCGAGACATCGAGCCGAGGAAGGGGGTCGATGCTTTCCCGGCGAGCGCCGCACGCGCTGATTCGTCTGCAAGGTGTAGCAAGGTGGATTCGGAAAGCAATGAAAAAGAACGCCTCCCAGAACAAATATACAGCAAAGAAAACGGGCCAGGCGGGCGGCACCACACAATGGTCACGATGCGGAAACGAAGCCGGCACGCAGAGATCGCAGACCTGCTGCGGCTGCGAGCTGCCCCTTGCGCCTTCCAAGGGTGTGATCCACGTGACGTGGCGGGGCCAGAACTGTGGGGCAAGCCGTTCTGACAAAAGGTAGCCTCAAGATACACTTCTTTAACATGTCTATTTGGTCCGGATACAGCTAAATCTGCTTTGGTGTATCTGCATAATGCATCTGCATAGACGGCGGACGAGCGTGGGAACAACGGCGCTCTTGAAGTTTGAGTATATGATATGCAGCACTTTCATGACACTCGCCAAGCAATGTCGAGTTTGTCTTTATGATAGCAAACGTATGACTTTGATCTATCAACATGATATCTCGCACATTCTTGCTCGTCTACGTCTTGCACATGTGGGCAGAAACGGCACCTCTAATCTAAAGCCATCTAGCCAGTTTAATCCTGCGCCTGGACCAGTCTCTGCACAGGCTGCGTCCATTTCCCCGACTCTGTCCGCGGGCTCTCCTGAGATGCTCTCTCCCCGCAGATGCTTTCTCTCCCCGCAGATGCTTTCTCTCCCGCAGATAATTTCTCTCTCCGCAGATGCTCTCGCGCGCAGACAATCATTCGATTCTTGGTCGCGACTCGCTCCTGTCGGCGGCTCTGCTCTACTCGTACTTGCTCTCGTCGTCGCCCTCCACGAGATCCGCCCTGACCGTGTACGGCTCGTCTTTGCCCCACGCCTTGGCGATAAACCTGGCCTCCGGTTAGCAGACAGACGAGGGGAGAGAGGGACGGCGGGGACTTGCTTCGTGTGGCTGCCCCGGGCCGACAGCTCTCCTTTCTGGTTGTGGAACGTCACCGTGGTGTACGCCAGAGTTTTGCCAACTAGGAGATCAGCGTGTGTTTCCGAAGCGTTCCAGGCCAGGGGCCCCTTACTCCTGTCGCAGACGGCGCTGATTTTGAGCTTCTCGCCGACGGCGCCGCCGCTGCTCAGATACGTGACTGTGGCTATGAGCAAAAAGGCACAAAGGCACAAGAACGCGAGCACAAACACGCAAACGCATGGACTCACCGTTGAGGTCCGTGGAGACGCCCGTGGCAAACAGGCCATGCGACGCGACGGCCAGCGATCCGCCCAGGTCCACGATGCTGGCAATCGTGCCGCCGTGGATGATCTTGAGGCGGTTCTAAAAGGCACGCCTGTCAGCCGGCCGAGCTCCGGCAACGCCTCCGCCGTCCGTCGGCACATACCGTGTGGTGCGGCGCAATGTCCAGCTCGAAATCAACCTTGCCGGCGGCCGCGTGCGTGACTCTCATCTGCGTGCGTTGGGGGAGGGCGTCGTCAGCCACGACCAGCGCTGGGCGGGAGGCTCAACGAACATGGGAGGCAAACAGCCTAGACCCGAGAGCGCTGTCAGTACGGCCTGGTTTTTACTCTCTCTTCCTCTCTCCAATATTCCTCTCTTCAGGGAGGGCAACGGACCGTGGCTCGAGGCCGGACTGGGCCATAAAGTCCTTGAGAACCTGTCGAGAAGCATTAGTTGCCGGCTGGCGCTGCTCTGCGTAGCCGACGTACGGCGCGAACAAACTTGGTCGGCCCGAGCTTGGTGGTCGCCATGGTAAATGTGTCGCCTGCAAACGTGGTTTGCTGCCGAACGCGGTCAATGGACATGGGAAGAAGCTGTGAGGAAAGCGCGGAGCCCCCCGGCTCGGGTTAAGTGGGGGCCTCGCACTGCTGGAACGGCCAATATTCCGCGGCCGAGCCCCGCAGTGACGCTTTACAGTGGGTCGTAAACTACTTGGTACTCCGTAGAGCTCTCTGAGCTGAGAAGCAAAAGCAAACTTTCACATCTTCGACACCGACCCTTTGACACACCACCGACGACCGCCCATCCATCCCTCGCCATGCTATAGCAGGCAGGGCCATCGACTGCTCGGCCAGCGCACTGCATTGACGGTTTTTTTTTTTTTCCTCTTCGCCTTCTGGCTGCGCGTGACGAGAGGGCGGGGGGTGGGGGAAAAAGGGTGGCTGGCTGGCTGGCTGGCTGGCTGCGCGAGACCGGTCGACCATGGCGAGCAGCACGGGATCGGCGCTGACGCTGTCAGACTACCTCGAGAAGCTGCAGGGCACGAGTTTCCGGCGGCTGTACCAGCAGCCGTCGACGACGCTGGCGATATTCCGGCGCATGCTGTCGTCGCTGGCCAAGAGCTTTGTGCGGATGCTGCTGTACATGGACGGGCCGCTGCTGCTGGAGACGCTGGACATGATGGTGGTGCCGGAGGCGAAGCGGCAAAAGGACGCGGCGCTGTCGATCCTGCGGTCGCTGCACATTGTGCAGATCACGGTGGCGACGCGCGACAAGCCGCAGGAGATTGTGCTGACGGCCAACTTTAAGAACTCGTTCCGCCTCGCGCTCGAGGGCGGCGGCAGCCAGAACAGCTTTGGCGTGCCCAGCAAGCGGCCGGTCTCGCCCGAGATCGACATTGCCTTTCTCGACAAGTTTGCGCGCCGCAAGTGGGAGGACATTCTGCACTATGTCGTCAACAGCGTCGGCCTGCCGACCTCGTCCGGGCACGACGGCAGCGGCAGCGGCAGCGGCAGCGGCAGCGGCAGCCACGGCCCGCAAAAGACGGTCAAGGACCTGCTGCTGGCCGGGCGCCTGGTCGAGGCGCGGCCGGGCGTGCCGGGCAGCGGCGGCAGCGGCGGTGTCGGCATCACGCAGACGGGCTTTACCTTTTTGCTGCAGGCGGCCAACGCGCAGGTGTGGACGCTGCTGCTGCAGTGGCTCGAGGCCGTGGACGCGGGCAGCTCCGGCAGCGGCAGCGGCCCCGGCTCCGGCGTCGACAGCGTCGACATGCTCAGCTTTCTCTTCATGCTGTCGACGCTGGAGCTCGGCCGCGCCTACGACACCAACGCGCTGACGGAGCCGCGGCGCAACATGCTGCCGTCGCTCATGGACTTTGGCCTGATCTACATCCCGGCGCACGAGCGCGCCTCGCAGTACTTTCCCACGCGCCTGGCCACCACGCTGACCAGCAGCGGCTCGGGCGCGCTGCGCAGCGTCAGCTCCGGATTTGCTGCGGCCACGGCGGCGGCGGCGGCGTCGGGGCTGCCGCCGGGCGGCTCCGGCAGCGGCTCCGGCAGCGGCAGCAGCATCATCCTCGAGACCAACTTCCGGCTGTACGCCTACACGACGTCGCCGCTGCAGATTGCCGTGCTGGCGCTGTTTGCCAAGCTCAACCAGCGCTTCCCCGGCATGGTGGCCGGCAAGCTGACGCGCGACTCGATCCGCCGGGCCATCTCGTTTGGCATCACGTCGGACCAGATCATCAGCTACCTGGCCGCCAACGCGCACGAGCAGATGCACAAGTACGCCGCCGCGCACCACCGGCCCGTGCTGCCGCCGACCGTGGTCGACCAGATCCGCCTGTGGGAGCTCGAGAACGAGCGCATGAAGTCCCACCGCGGCTTTCTCTTCAAGGACTTTGAGACGCCCAAGGAGTACGACATGCTGGCCCAGTATGCCGACGAGATCGGCGTGCTCGTCTACCGCAACGACCGCAAGCGCCACTTTTTCGTCACCCGCCACGAGCAGCTCGTCACCTATCTGAAGGCGCGCAAGAAGGCCGACCAGGCCTAGGCGGCGGCGGCGGCGGCGGCGGCGGCGGCACCTTGGCCCTTGAGAGCGTCTGCAAAAGGCGGCGTGTTAGGCATGTGTGTAGTGTTGCTGTCGGCTGCCCGGGCACGCCCATTTGTCCACGTCTTGTCTGCTGGTTTTGCTGGTGATGAAGTTGCAGCTGTTGGCCGGTGCCTTTGTTTTTGTTGGTAGGAAAAGGCGCGCTGATGATGGCCTGTTGTCAACGAGCCACGCGATGCTGCTGTATCGGGCAACCGCACGGCGACATGGTTGCTCCTTCCGTTTCTGATGCATATATGACATAACCACGAAATACACGCGTCTTTTGATTCTGTTGTTTTTGCTCGTCCCTCCCAAGTTGGCCCGTCACCGTTTGTCCCGCCAGCAAGCCGGGCCGCCCATGCCACGACAGCATGGAAAGAAGCACGCCCCTTCCATGTGGGCTGTCGCGGCCCAAGCGGGTCCCGACAGAGAAGAATCGAGTGGCCACGCCAGACGGCCAGGCGCCGCCGCCTTTTGCCTATGCCTTTACGCCGCAGAACCGCCTGCCCGGAGCACCGCCAGCCCAGGCGGAAGAACAAGGGCAGCAACGCTGCGCGGACACGGCTGCCGCGGGACAGGGCGCCGTGTGTGCGCACCGGACCAGCTCGCTGGCCGAGGAGTGGCAGCGGCGGAAGCTCGCGTGGTCGGCCACGGCGCCGCAGCTTAAGCGCGACCGCGCGGCCAGCATCAGCGGGATTCCCGTCCACCGCACGTCCTACATGGGGCGTCCGCGGGTGAGCGGCGGCGGCGGCGGCTGCAGTGTCTGCCGCAACGTGGTGCCGGCGCGGCGCGAGAACCGGCCGGCCGGGTCCGAGGCCCGGGGTGTCGACGGAAGCGGCCCCGGCCCCGATCACGACCACGACCGCGACCACGGCCACGACCACGCCCTTGTCTACGCGGCGCAGCCGGCCGCCTACTGGGCCGGGCGCTTCATGGCGCTGCAGGACCGCTTCCTCGGCGAGTCGCTGGCCGCCCACAACATGGACACGCTCATCTGCGCGCACAACGGCCGCCTCAACGACCGCGCTGCGACTGCGACGGCGGCCCCGGCCGCCCACCGCCGCAAGGCCGCGCGCTCGCTGCCGCCGGCCTACACGCTGGCCGAGTCCGCCGCCGCCTCGCTGTGCGGCCTCGCCGGCCCGAGCCACGCCGCCCCGAGCCGTGACGCGCGCCCGCCGTCCGTCCTGGCCGACGCCGAGCGCCTGCTCGACGAGCGCGCCCGCACGCGGCGCATCCTGGCCCGCCTCGAGGCCCTGTGCGCCGCCGACGAGGCCCGCGCCAGCCTGCAGCTCTTCCGCCAGCAGCTCGACTACAAAACCACCACCGGCCGGGCGCTGCCGTCGGCACCGGCCGCCGCCGCCGCCGCCGCCGCCGCCGCCGAAACCAAGACCCGCCGCCGCAGCAGCATCCTCTCGGGCGACTTTGGCGCCGCCGCCCGCCGCCTCTTTAGCGGCAGCCACACCTCGACGGCCCTCGGGACGGCCACGGCACCTACTGTGGCGAGCGCGGGCCGGGCTCGCGCCGCCAGCACGGTGCACGCGGCCAAGGACAAGAAGACGCGGGCGACCATGTTTTAGGACAAACTCGAAAGCAGCTCAGTGTAGATTGCGTGTAACCAGTCCATCCAGATGATCCCTCATGGCTTCGTGTGTTCTGTTCATCTACATTCCTTCTGTGCTACGCTGCCGCCGCCTTGCTGGCATCGCCCTCGCCGTCGCCGTCCTCCCATCCGTCGATGCGGAAGCGAAAGTGCACGTCGCCCTGGCCGCGCGGGATGGGGTTGCCGTTGGCGTCCCACAGCGCGCGCTCGGTAAAGGACACGTTGCCGTCCCAGTCGACCAGCAGCACCGTCTGCCGCTGCGTACCGTACAGCCCGGTCATGAAGCCCGTGGTCGGCGCGTCCGGGCGCTCCTCCGACAGCAGCCCGGCACCGGCACCGGTGCCGTCGCCGGTGCCGTCGCCGTCGCCGTCGCCGTCGCCGTCGCCGTGGCCGTCCTGGGCGGCAGCCACCACCGCCGCCGCCGCCGGCGCCTCCTCCGCTGTTGCCGCGCATTCGCGGGGACCGCCGGCGGCGGCGCGCTCCATGGCGGCACGGTGGGCCTCGTCGCCAATGGCCGGGATGAAGATGGAGTGCTTGAGCAGCGGGATCTGCTCGTCAAAGGACTGGCCGGGGCGCCGGGGCAGGGATTCGCGGTCGAGAATGGCAAAGAGGGCGTCGCGGAGGGCGTCCTCGGAGGCGTCGTCCTTGTCACAATGGTCCGCCGCCGCCGCTGCCGCCGCCGTGAGCGCAGCCAGCGCCTGCTTGCCGTCGCGCACCTTGGGCCAGACCTCTGGGTCGTCGTAGCTGGCGTTGGACAGGCCGTAGACCTCGCCGCGGCGGCCGGCGATCCAGGGCACCTGGGCCAGCCGGTCGGCGCGGTTCGAGACAATGGCCAGCGGGGCGATGCCGCGCGCAGCGGGGGCCGCATCCTCCCCGGGCGTGGGCGTCCGCAGCCGCAGCCGCAGCTTGCCGCAGATGAGCGAGAAGCCGCCGACGCCGCGCACGCCGGGCCCCTCCAGCATGCGCTCGACAAAGTGCGCCGTCGGCTCGGCGTCGTCGGCGGCCAGCCAGGCCGTCACCATGCCGCCGCGGCTGCGCTGGCCGTACACCGGGCGGGCGGCGGCGTCGGCGGCGTCCTCGCGGAAGTTGGTCAGCACGGCAAAGTGGCCGGAGCGCGTGATGCCCAGCCAGGTGCCGTGCTCGGCGCGCTGCAGGTCGCGCGAAGAGAGGGCCTGCGGCCGGCCCGGGGGAGGCGGTGCCGACGCCGGTAGTGGAGACGGTGCTGACGCTGCCGCTGACGCCGATGCTGGCGCTGGTTCTGGTGCTGGTGCTAGTGCTGATGCTGGTGCTGATGCTGGTGCTGATGCTGACGGCTCTGGCTCTGGCACCGGGGACCACCAGTGGGGCCGCGATGTGGGACGTAGGATGAATTCATCGCGGTTGTCAATGACGATCAGCGCGTAGTCTGGGTGCGCCGTGGTGAGCAGGACGATGCACATGATGCAGCCGTGCCGGCGCGGAGCAGACGGCGGCGACGAGGTCAGAGGTCAGAGGGGGCGCCAGGGGCAGTATTTCCCAGGTTGAGCGTCTCGATGGTGATGGTGGTGGTGGTGGTGGTGGTGGTGGTGGTGGTGGTGGTGGTGAGATGTTGCGGTGAGGTCGTGATGCGGAGACAAGACGCGTTTGACGCTTGCATTTTATAGCTCGGCCGTCTCTCTCGTCGTTCTTTCCTCACCGCAACGTCTCCTGGATGAACCCGCTGCGTCCGTTGGGCAGGAACGTGCGGTGCTGTCCAATGGCCCCTTCCCGATGGAAGCTGCAGGGCTCGAGAGAGAGAGGCACGTGCCACCCGGCGCGTCCTCAGGCACCAGCCAGGCTGATGCAGAAAGAAAGAACAGCTGATGCTGTCGCCACGTTGGCCATTATCGCCTGACGCTCCAACCGGTGATTTTCGCGCGCGCACGGGAGCATGGACGGCGGCCGTGTTTCGCCGTCTCATCGCATCGCTCATGTTTGCTTGCATCTGCGTTTGGCAGTTCGGTCCGACAAGGTTCGATAGACGACACTTTTTTGGGGGTTGCAGCCTTGCCACAAATACCGGGTTCGTCTTCATTTCGTGGGACGGCGCGTGTTTTGGCCGTCTTACCTTGCCAGCCGGACAGCTTAGAATGAAATAGGAAGGTCGCCGGAGCGGGACAGGCTGCAGGCTTATCCCTCCCTGCTTATCACACTTGATCACACAGACAGGGCCGTGTCGATCCACTGCATCCCGACATCAGAGAAAGGGAGAAATGCGGCTGCCTGCTGCAGGGGCCGCGGACGCGCATGGCTGTGCTACATATGCGGTCGCGAATGTCTCGGGCGTTCTCGTCCGTCTTCTCTTTCGCCTGTCATGGACGCTCTGAAACGCTGAAACGCTGAAAGGAAAGGTCGGCAACATCTCTCGACGCGCACATGGATTTTGGCGGCTGTGGCGACGACGCCTCGTTCGGCCCGGCCGTCCGGGGCTGTCGAGGCGACTTTGACTTTACCATCAAGTTTGAGCAGATCCTGCTGGGCATTGTGCCGTCGGCCGTCTTTGTGGCCGTGTCCCTGCCGCGCCTGGCGTACCTGTGGCAGCGGCCGGTCGTGATCTCGGGCGCCTTGCTGCGCGCCGCCAAGCTGGTCAGTGTTTGTGTTTTTCGTTTTCGTCGTTCCGTCTTGCTGTCTTTTTTCGTCTTTCACACGAGGTTCCAGCGGCTGACCGGAGCAGACATGCATCGCCGCCCTGGCCGGCATGCAGCTCGGGCTGCTGGTGCTGAGCGCAGACGTGGGGCACTTTACACACTTGTTTGTGGCGGCCTCGGCCCTCGGCCTGGCAGCCTCGCTGGCCGTGCTGGCGCTCTCGCTGGCCGAGCACGGGCGCGCACTGCGGCCGTCGATGCTGCTGATCTGCTACCTGACGCTGTCCATCCTGTTTGACGCGGCGCAGACGCGCACGCTGTGGCTGGCGCGCTCCGGCCGCGCCGCCGAGACGCTGTACTGCCGGCTCTTCTCGGCCGCCACGGCCCTCAAGGTGGTGCTG
This sequence comes from Graphilbum cf. rectangulosporium, assembly GCA_019925645.1. Taxonomy (NCBI): domain Eukaryota; kingdom Fungi; phylum Ascomycota; class Sordariomycetes; order Ophiostomatales; family Ophiostomataceae; genus Graphilbum; species Graphilbum cf. rectangulosporium. Next base: position 447,930 of record JADHKI010000004.1, read on the forward strand.
TTCGTGCTCGAGTCGGTGCACAAAAAGGCCCATCTGCTTGTGCCCTGGGACAGCACCGCCCACAGCCCCGAGGAGGCCAGCGGGCCCTTTGGGCTGGGGACCTTTGCCTGGCTCAACACGCTCTTCCTGCTCGGCTTCCGCAAGGTGCTGGACCTCGACGACCTCCTGGCCCTCGACGCCAGCATGGCCACGGCCCGCCTGGAGGCCACGCTGGCACAGTACTCGGTGCCGCGGGAGGCCCGGGCGGCGTCCGTACACACGGCTCCGCCCGGGGAGCCCGAAACGCCCGGAAAAGACGGCGACGGCAAACACAACGGCGGCACCTACGACTTTGGGCGCGGGCGCTTCAGCCTCATGTGGGCGCTGTGCCGGGCGCTGGCGGTGCCGCTGCTGCTGCCGGTGGCACCGCGCGTGGCCTACGGGGCCTTCCAGTTCTGCCAGCCGTTCCTCATCAACTCGGCGTTGGACTACCTGCAGACGCCGGCGGAGGAGACACAGCGCAGCACCGGCTACGGCCTGATCGGCGCGGCCGCCCTCATCTACCTGGGCACGGCCGTGTCGGCGGCCTTTTACTGGTACTACCAGGAGCGCTTCGGCTTCATCATGCGCGGCGCGCTGGCCGGCGCCGTGTACCGGGCCACCACGGAAGCGCCGCTGAGCGCGGCCGACGACGCGGCAGCGCTGACGCTGATGAGCACCGACGTGGAAAACATCCGCCGCGGCCTGCTCAACGTGCACGAGCTGTGGGCCAACGTGATCCAGGCGGCGCTGGCCAGCTGGCTGCTGGAGCAGCAGCTGGGCGCCGCCTTTGTGGCGCCGCTCGTCGTGGTGGCGTGCTGCACCGTCGTGACGGTCGTGCTGGTGCGGCTGACGGGCCCCCGGCAGGGGGCGTGGATGGCGCAGATCCAGAAGCGCGTGGGCATGACGGCCAACGCCATTGCGCACATGAAGCACATTAAGATCTCGGGGCTCGCCGCGCCGCTGGAGACGCTGATCCACCAGATGCGCCTCGAGGAGCTGCGCGTCGGCGGCCGCTTCCGCCTCATCCTGTGCTTCAGCGCCGCGCTGAGCTACACGGCCGTGCTGCTGTCGCCCGTCTTCACCTTTGCCGTCACCGTGCGCTCGCTCGGCGTCACCCGCGTCTTCACCTCGCTGTCCTACATTGTCCTGCTGACCTCGCCGCTCACCCAGGTCTTCCAGATGGTCGCCCCGCTGGTCGGCGCGCTGCACTGCCTCGCCCGCATCCAGCGCTTTCTGGAGCGGGACGCGCGCGTCGACTTTCGCGAGCCCCTGCACGGGGTGGCCGAACGGGGCTGGGGGGACGAAAGGAGCACGGTGAATGAAAGGAGCACGGTGAACGAAAGGAGCACGGACTACGAAAAGAGCACGGGGAACGAAACGAGCACGGGGAACGAAACGAGCACGGTGAACGAAAAGAGCCGGGTGAACGAAAAGAGCACAGACTACGAAACGAGCACGGGGAACGAAAAGAGCACAGACTACGAAAAGGACATGGCAAAGGTCCGGGTGGCGGACCGCGAGACGGCCCTGGCCGTGTCGCAGGGCCGCTTTGGCTGGGCGCCGGCGACGTGGAACCTGCGCAACATTGACCTGGCCGTGCCGGCCGGGCGCCTGACCATGGTGGTCGGCCCGGTGGCGTCGGGCAAGTCGACGCTGTGCAAGGCGCTGCTGGGCGAGACGCCGGCGGCGCAGGGCCGGGTGCGCGTGGACCTGCGCAGGCCGGGGGGCGGCGGCGGCGGCGGCGGCGGCGGCGGCGGCCGGGGGCAGCAGCCGCAGTGGCAGCAGCGGTGCGTGGCCTACTGCGACCAGGTGCCGTACCTGTCCAACGCGAGCATCCGCGACAACATCATCGGCGTGGACGCCGTGGCCAGCGGGCGCGTGGACGAGGCGCGCTACCAGGAGGTGGTGGAGGCGGTCATGCTGCGGCCGGACCTGGCGCTCTTCCCGGACGGCGACCGCACGCGCATCGGCAGCAACGGCATCTCGCTGAGCGGCGGCCAGAAGCAGCGCGTGTCGCTGGCGCGCGCGCTCTACGCCGACAGCGACCTGCTCGTGCTCGACGACGTGCTCAGCGGCCTCGACAACGACACCGAGGAGCACGTCTTCCGCCGCGTCTTTGGGCCCGGCGGGCTGCTGCGCGCGCGCCGCCGCGCTACCACGCTGCTGTGCACCCACTCGGTGCGCCACCTGCCGCAGGCCGACCTCGTCGTCGCCCTGGCCCAGGACGGCACCGTGCTGGAGCAGGGCTCCTTTGTGGACCTGCTGGCCAACAGCAAGTACGTGCACAGCCTGGGCATCAAGCTGCGGCCGGGCGAGAGCCCGGAGAGCGGCGGCGGCGAGTTGAGCGATACGAAGACGGCAGAGGTGGTGGTGGTGGAGGAGGAGGAGGAGGGGGAGGGAGAGCGCCTGCCCGGCCGGAGCGCCGACAAAGGGCTGCTGCCTCCGCCGCCGCCGCCGCCGCCGCCGCCGCCAAAAGCAGCCGACACGGCGGCGGCGGCGGCAGCGGCGGCCAGCCGGCAGACGGGCGACGCCAGCGTGCACAAGTACTACTTCTCGCTGTTCGGCGTGCTGCCGCTGGCCGGCTACGTGCTCGTCTGCGCCGGCTACGGCTTCTTCTCCTGCTGGGGCACCGTCTGGCTCAAGTTCTGGACCACGGACAGCGCGCGCGGCGCGCAGCGGCACCACGCCGACGCCTACTACCTCGGCCTCTACGGGCTCTTCCAGTTCAGCTCCCTGGCCAGCCTCTACTTCAACGCGCTGATCTGCTTCGGGCCCATGATCGCGCTCTCGGGCCGCCACATGCACCGCCTGACGCTGCACACGGTCATCAACGCGCCGCTGCGCTTCTTCACCTCGACCGACACGGGCGAGATCATCAACTACTTTTCGCAGGACATGACGGTCATTGACGGTGCGCTGCCCCTGGCGCTGATCAACGTGACGGCCATTGTGTTTGACGTTGTGGCCCTGGCCGCCGTCGTCGCCACCGCCTCGCCCTACCTCTGCATTTCCTATCCGTTCCTGGCCGCGCTGCTGTTTGGCGTGCAGGTCTTTTACCTGCGCACGTCGCGCCAGCTGCGGCTGCTCGACCTCGAGGCCAAGAGCCCGTTATAGTGAGTTGGTTGTGTTGTTGTGTTGTGTGTTGTGTCGTTGTTTGTGTTGTTGTGTCGTTGTGTTGTTTGTGTTGTGTCGTTTTTGTGTTGTTGTGTTGTTTGTGTTGTTGTGTTGTTTGTGTTGTTGTGTTGTTTGTGTTGTTGTGTTGTTGCTGACGCTCCAGCACCCACTTCATCGACACGATCAAGGGCGTGGCCACGTTCCGCGCCTTTGGCTGGGTGCCGGCCGGCATCGCGATCAACGACCGGCTCGTCGACCAGTCGCAGCGGCCGGCGTACCAGCTGGCCATGATCCAGCAGTGGCTCAACTTTGTCATGCGCGCCATCGTCGCCTGCATCGCCGTGGGCGTCATCGCCCTGGCCACGCAGCTGCGCTCGAGCGCCGGCTTCACCGGCGCCAGCCTGATCGCGCTGATGAACCTGAGCGAGGCCGTCTCCTGGATGATTGTCTCCTACACCAACCTCGAGACCTCGCTCGGCGCCGTCAGCCGCCTCAAGGCCCTGAGCGAGAACGTCGCCCCCGAGTCCGCCCACGACGACGTCGCCGACCCGGCCAGCCTGCCGCCCGCCTGGCCCAGCCGCGGCGACGTCACGCTGACGCACGTGTCGGCTACATAGTATGTTGTCCTGATGCTAAACTGTTGCCGAACTCTGCATTGTTGCCGAACTTTGCCTTGTTGCCGAACGGAGAAAGAAAACGGGACACTGACTCGCCAGCGACGAGACGCCGCACAGTGACGGCCAGCCCGACGGCCGCGGCCCTGTGCTGGTGCTGGACGACCTGACCCTGTCGATTCGCGCGGGCGAAAAGGTGGCCATCTGCGGGCGCACCGGGAGGTAGGTCCGAAGGGTCTGGAGTAGTGTGCTTTGGGTGTGCGAGTGTGCGAGTGTGCTTGCTAACGGATGAGCGGCAAATCCACAACAATCCTCTTGCTGCTGCGCCTTCTGGACCCGCTGCGCGCGCGCGGCGGCGACGGCAACGACAGTAGCGACGGCGGCGACGGCAGCGCCGGCAGCATCGTCGTCGACGGCGTCCGGCTGGACCGGGTGGACCGGCAGACGCTGCGCGAACGCATCATTGCGGTGCCGCAGGACGCCGTGTTCCTGCCCGACGGCACGTCGCTGCAGGAGAACCTGGACCCGCTGGGCCAGGCAGACGCGGCGCTGTGCCGGAGCGTGTTCGAGGTGGTGGGCCTGTGGCCGTACGTGGAGGCGCACGGCGGGCTGGCGGGCGGCCTGGCGGCCGACAGCCTGTCGCAGGGCCAGAAGCAGCTCTTCAACCTGGCGCGGGCGATCCTGCGGCGGCGCGTGCGGGCGGGCACGGCGGACGGCGGACTGCTGCTGCTGGACGAGGTCTCGTCGGCCGTCGACCAGGACACGGACCGGGCGATGCAGACGGTGATCCGGGACGAGTTTGCCGGCTACACGGTGATCATGGTGAGCCACCGGCTGGACGTGGTGGTGGCCGCGTGCGACGCCGTCGTGGTGCTGGACCGGGGGCGCGTGGTGGAAAAGGGCGTGCCGCGCGAGCTGGTGGCCACCGAGGGCAGCCGGTTCCGGGAGCTGTGGCGGGTCGGGAACAAGGAGTAGCGGGAGCAGATTCGGGAGAGAATAGAGACCCACTCTTATGGCTATTATGATTGGCTGCAACTGATGTGGCCGGTATTCTGCCGGCCCAACACTGACCGCCTAAATCTGGGAGAACAACTCAGTGACGTCGGCCCAGTGGGGCAGTCACCTGCCAAGAGGGGAAGCTTCACTCACTGCCTTGTCATGGTGGCGGCTAAAGGCCCATCACCAGCTTCCTCCCTCCTCGTTGCCGACGTCGTCTCTCCCCGTTTCCGACGTGCACACTGCCCACCATGTTTGACGTCCTGCCCAAAGCGCTGGCGTGAGTTGTTTATCATTTTGGTCTTCTGCCGTGTGCATGTTGCTCCCGATCGCTGACCGTTGCCGGCCCAGGTCGGTCGCCTCGTTTCTCTTCCCCCTCTTTGCCTCGTACAAGGCGCTCAAGACGGCGGACCCGGCGCTGCTGACGCCGTGGCTGATGTACTGGGTTGTGTTCTCGTGCGTGGTGCTGGTGGAGTCGTGGGTGGGCTGGCTGCTGGTGTGGCTGCCCTTTTACCACACCCTGCGCCTGGTCTTTTTGCTGTACCTGGTGCTGCCGCAGACCCAGGGCGCGCGCGTGCTGTACCAGACCCAGCTGCACCCCTGGCTGGAGCTGCACGAGACCCGCATCGACGACGCCATTGCCTCGGCCCACGACCGTCTGCGCGCCACCAGCCTCGCCTACCTGCGCCGCGCCATTGCCTATGTGCGCGCCAACCTGCTGGGCCTGCCGCCGCGGGCCGAGAACGCGGCGGCCGACGACCACGGGGCCGTGCCTGCGGCGGCGGCGGGGGCGGCGTCGTCCCAGACCTACACCCAGGGGCTGCTGGCCCGCTTCAGCCTGCCGAGCGCCCGCTGGCCGGGCGGCGGCGTGCGTCCGCCGGCGGCGGCGGCGGCGGCGGCGGCAGGGGCGTCGTCCTCGTCAACCTCGCCCTCCTCGACAGCCACGGATCTGTACAGCCTCGTTGCCGGGGCTGTCGGCGCTGTCGGCGCGCTGGGCGCCGCCGCCGGCACCGGCACCGGCACCGGCGACACCGACGCCGACCGCGCCTCTTTCCTGGCCACCCAGCGCGACCGCCTGCGCGCTCTGCTCTCGGCCCTGGACCGCGAGGCCGCGCAGCTGGCGGCCGAGGGGCCTGCTGCCGCCGGTGCCGGGTCCGGGTCCGAAGCCGGCACCGAGACCGAGACCGACACCCTGTCCCGGCCGCCGAGCGGCTCGTCCAGCAGCGGCCTCAGCAAGAGCCGCAGCGAGGCTGACTTTGAAAAGATTGACGCCGAGAGCGGCGCCGAGGACGACGGCCGCCGCGCTGCACGGCGGCGCGGCGGCGGCGGCGGCGGCGGCGGCGGCAGCGGCAGCGGTGGCGGCGAGAGCGCGACCTCGACGGCTGCTGCACCCTACGGAAGCCAGGGCGCCGGCGGCGCCGGCGACAGTACCAGCCCGGGCGGCGGGTCCTGGGTGCCGTGGGGCAGGCGCGGCACCGACACCGGCAAGAGCTCGGGCGTGGAGCAGTGACCGCACGGGGGCTTGCTTGACAAGGAACAATGGGTGGATTCTGGGACGCGGCGGCGATGCACGACGGAAAAAGAGTTGTTTGTGTGGTCACTTGGCCGGTAGACTGCCTCTGGCAGAGAGCCGTCTGAGAGGAGAGTGTTTGGTATTGTCTAGTCACAGGATGCTGGATGACAGCTTTGGCATTGACTTGGTTTGGCTTGCCTTGGCTTGGCCTTTGACTTTGACTTGGCTTGAGCTCGTTGACGCCATCTTGGCTTTCACTCCCGCTGGCAGCTTCCCCGTTCAGCTTCCCCGTTCAGCTTCCCCGTGCAGCTTTGCCTCACCTAATTCCCGCTGACGGGCCCGTAGGGATAGACGGGCGGGCAGTCCTTGCGCAGCCAGATCTGGCGGCGCTTCTTGGTGGCGAGGTGCTCGACCCAGGCCTGGCGGCAGTGGGCCTGGCGGAACTGGCGGATGAAGCGCGGGTCCCACAGCTCAGAGGCGATGCCGAGGTCCTTGCAGCAGCGCATGAGCGCGTTGGACTTGCAGCCCTCGCCGGCGGTGGCGACGCCGTCCTCGCCAAAGTAGGCGCACTCGCCGCGCGCCTGGCCGACGAAGCGGCCCTGCACCACCAGCGCGTACTCGCGCGAGACCACCTTGGCGCCCACGGCGAGCTCGCCGCGCGGCGCCAGGCCCCAGCCGCCGGGCCCAAAGGCCGTGTTGAGGATGCGCCGGTACTTGATCTCCGGCAGGTACAGGATCCCGTCCGGCTTGATCTCAATGTCCTCGGCGTTCAGCGGCGCCAGCAGCACCTTGGCCGCCTCTGCGCTGAACGGCAGCGTCGACAGCCCGTGGAAGGAGCTGGACCAGTCGATGCCGCCCGGTGCCGCCGGCGTGGCTCCGTCGACGCCCTCGCCGCTCTCGCCGCTCTCGCCGCTGCTGCCGCCCGCCGGAGCAGTCGGCGCGCTGTCGTCGGCCGCGTAGGCCGTGGCGCGCAGCGGCGTGTGGAACGCGCGCCCGGGCGCGGCCGGTGCCGGGGACCGGAGACGAGGGCGGTTGGAGGTCAAAGAGGTCGAGGTCAAAGATGTCGAGATCGAGGTCGAGGCCGAGGCCGAGGTCGAAAAGGTCGCCGAGGCGGCCGAGGCGGCCGAGGCGGCCGGAAACGCGGCCGGGAGCCGGCGCGCCGCACGGCAGGCCACGCCCGCCGAGGAAACAAGGCGACAGACAGCCATGGTGGCAGACATGGAGGTGGCAAACAGGTTGGCGACAACAAGTCTGGTGGTCGACATGGCTTTAAGCTCTGCAAAGTGGACGTGGTTTAAAAGTGGGGCCCGCAGATAGCGGCATCCGTGCTCCGTTTTCACAAGTATCTTATCTTACTGGTACTTTATGCTTTCATCTTTACACATACAGGCTGCCTGCCTGCAACGGCCACCCCAGCACGACCACCACAGGACAGCCGTAACCAATGGGACGCCGTACGCCAGAGCGCCTCGATGATCGTCCTCCAGCTGCCGGAGCAACTACAGCGCTTGCTCCGAGTCTGGCTTTTGCTCGTCTCTTTCGCTCCTTTCGTCTCCTTTCGTCTCTTTCGTCTCCTTTCGTCTCCTCAACCTTGCTCTCTTCGGCTCGGCTCTCTCAGCCCGATTTTCAGCTCGCTCATCTTGCTCTTTGCTCTTCTCTCGCTCTTCGCTTCGCTCTTCGCTTCGCTCTCTCTTCGTTCTTCGCTCTCTCTTCGCTCTTCGCTCTCTCTTCGCTACTCGGCTGACTCTCGCGGCTCGTCTCTTGGCTGCTTTCTCGGATCGAAATCATGGACGCCCTGATGCCTCGGGACCTCACTTGGGCCCGCCGCGGCTGGCAATCACCTTGGCCATGGACCCGCTGCCGCGGCTGCCAAAGACGCCCATGATGCCGAAGCCGACGTAAAAGAGCGCCAGCGGGTACGCAACCAGGCCGCGCATGCCGCGCATGCGCCCGACGGCACAGAACATGCCCGACGCGCTGTATGTGCACCAGCAAATGGCCGCCGTCGTCGTCACGATGCCCAGCGGCGTGTCCATTGGCATCAGGATGCCGATCAGGCTCGTGGCCACCAGCGGCAGCAGGCAGTAGCCCAGCACGCTGGCCGACCGCGTAAAGGTCAGCGTGCTCGACAGGTGGCTGAGGCTGCCGCTGCGCCCGTGCTTACCGGTCACGCCGCCGCCGCCGCCGCCGCCGCCGCCGCCGCTGCTGCTGCCGCTGCCGCTTGCCCCGCCGCCGCTGCCGATACCGCCGGCTCCTCCCCGGCCCGCCACTCCTCCGGGCCCGCCCACGGGCACCGGGCCGACGCCGCCGCCCACCACCACGCCCGAGGGATCCATGTAGCCCGACGGCCCGACGGCCTGGTGGTGTGCCGGGTGGCCGTCGGGCGACATGAGCGACAGGATAATGTGCAGCGAGATGGAGCCCAGCAGCGCGAGGCCGTAGATGTAGCCAAAGTGCACCTTGCCCGAGAAGAGCAGAAAGGTGCCAAAGAGGAGGAAGAAGATGATGGGGCCGGCCAGGTCCGAGTCGTCCATGAGGTGCTGGTCGATGCGCTGAAAGGGGTTGAGCACCGCGAGCGTCTGCCGGTCAGTCCTGTTCTCTCTCTCGCGCGCGCCCGCTCTCGCTCTGTTTCTCGCCCTCCTGCCCTCCTATCTCTCTCTCTCTCACGAGCTCGCTCGCTCTCCTCCTCGCCCTCCTGCCCTCCTCTCTCTCTCAAACGTGCTCGCTCTCCCCCACCTACCTTGGCCTGGATGTGGGCAAAGTTGACGCCCAGCTCCTCGAGCAGCGGCGGCTCGCCGTCGTAGCCCTCGGTCGAAAAGGCCGCCAGCCAGCCGGTGCGCAGACCGCCCTGCTCGCCCATGCGGCCGGCCACGCCCGCGCCGCCGGGCGCGCCGCCAAACCCGCCGTACGCAGGGGCCACGCCGCCGTGGCCGCCGTAGCCGTAGGCGCCCTGCGCCGAGGTCGAGTGGCCGGGCACGCCGGGCGAGTACGACGAGGGGTAGAACTGCAGGTTCTGCGCCGCCGACGGGCCGTAGCCCGCCGTGCCGCCGGGCGGGACGCCGTAGTACTGCGACATGGCGCCGACGCTCGAGATGCGTCTGTCGTGAGATCCGTCAACAAACGGCAAAATAAGGTCAAAACAAGGGGCGAAAACAAATGAAACAAATGAAATCAAAAGGAGAGAAGAACAAGGGCGAAAAGAAAATAGAAAGGTATAGGGAACGAGGCGCACCAGAGGTGCAAAACGGCGACGGAACACGAGAAGCTTCACGGAACACAATTCCCAGGAGCTTCCCCGTCATTCAGACCAGCTTCGCTACAGCAAGCTGGCCATTGCTGGGGGGGGGGGGGAGAGCGCTTTCGCTTCTAGCTGTGGCTGGTGCGGTGTGGCGCAGACTGCGGATCATTGACGGCCCGAGCGCGGGCAGAATTTTGAGCGGCTTCCATGCCGCCAGAACCACGACGAGAAAACGAGGCCGAGGGCGCTTTCGAAACAAGAAACGGCCAATTCTCATTGTGTGCACACGCTCCACCGGAGCCCCCGCCGTTTTCGTTTCTCCAGCAGGACCGACCTTTTGCGGAAGCAGAGCAGAGCAGAGCCCCAAGCGGCGGCGCAGCAAAATGGTGAGTTGCGAGACGAAGAAAAGTTGCGAGACGAAGAAAAGTTGCGAGACGAAGAAAAGTTGCGAGACGGGGAGAGAAGAGGCGCCGGTTCGCGGAAACTGACCTCGCAGGCCTACCGGATCATCACCCAGGTGGTGCTTGTCGGCTCGCGCGTGCTCGGCCGCGCCTTCACCGAGGCCTACAAGCAGGCGTCGGCCTCGAGCCAGTACGCGCGCGCCCAGGCCAAGGCCGGCGGGGCCGGCGGCGGCGGCGCCTCCGGCCGGGCCAACCTGGCGTCCGGCATGACGCTCGACGAGGCCGCGCAGATCCTCAACGTGCGGCCGCCGCCGGCGCTCAAGGGCAGCGCCAGCCCCGAGGCCGTGCGCAGCTACGACATGGACGAGGTCATGGGCCGCTTCAAGCGGCTCTTTGACGCCAACGACCCGCAAAAGGGCGGCAGCTTCTACCTGCAGAGCAAGATCCTGCGCGCCCGCGAGCGCATCGAGGCCGAGGTCGGGCCCGCGCTCGAACGCGCCGCCCAGGAGGCCGAGGCCAAGGCCGGCTTCAAGCCCAAGCTGTACAAGGACCGGTGACCTCGCGGCCCAAGGCGGCCGCCTGGCTTCTCACGAAATCTTCACTCGACTTTGGCATAGCTCTGGCGTTGTATTTTTTTTTTGCTTTTTTGCTTTTGTACATATCACAAAATGGCGGCTTGGGATGATGGTGGTTTTTGAAAAGGGACACTTGTCTGCATCACGATGGTGGTGGTCAAAAGAGACTCGTCTGCATCACGCCTTGGTCCGCACCAGGCCCTTCCAGTAGTCAAAGCTGTTCTCGTCGCTCTGCAGCTGCCACACACGCCCCGTCGGGCGGTCCGGCCGGCCCGGGCCGTCGGCAACCACTTCGGCAACCTTGAGCAGGCCCCAGTCGGGCGTGATGCCGAGCACGCGGGCGCGCGGGGCGCCCGCGACGGCCTCGAGCGTGACCACCTGGTCGGTGTGCAGCCAGTGGCGGTAGTAGCGCGCCTCGAGGTCGCCAGCAAAGCCCTGGCGGCAAAACGTCTTGTACACGGCCTCGAGCCGCACCAGCAGCCGCGCCAGCAGCCGCTCGTTGACAATGGGCGCGGCCGCGGTCCCGGTCCCGGTCCCGGCCCCGGTCCCGGCCGCCAGTCCGGCGTTCCGGGCCAGCGCCTCGAGGCTGGTCGTCGGCCGCGGGTTGGTGGCGTTGAGCCCGATGCCCAGGACGACCTGGTAGTTGCCGTTGCCAAAGAAGCACTGGGAGAGGATGCCGCCAATCTTGACGTAGCTGCCGCGGCCGTCGGGCGCGTAAATGTCGTTGGGCCACTTGAGGCGGACGCCGAGCGCCGCGTAGCCGGGCGCGTAGGAGTGGATGGCCTCGACAATGGCGACGGCGGCCAGGTACTGCACAAACACGACCGGCCGGCCGGCCGCGGCCAGGCGCTGCGGGTGGTGGATCACCGTCGACAGGATCAGCTGGCCGTCGGGCGCCAGCCACACGTTGGAGCCGCGCCCGCGCCCGGCCACCTGCGTCGTCGCTGTAAAGGTGAAGCCCGTCGGCAGCGTGCCCAGCAGCTGCGGGTTGACCACCAGCAGCGTGTTGGTGCTCGTCACCACCTTGCCGTACATCACCTGGTCGCCCCAGTCGGCCGCCGCCGGGTCGGCCGTGCGCCGGTAGTGCGCCAGCGCCGCGTAGTAGGCCGCCACGTCAAACGCCGCCACCCGCGACGGCCAGCCGGCCTCGTAGACCACAACCGTCTGCAAAGGCTTTGTGCCGTCGCTGCTGTCGTCGCTGCTGCTCTTGTCGCCGGGGCCGCCGGAGCCTGCCACCGCGTCCGAACCCGTCCACGCCGCAATCTCCTCCAGCACGGCTGTCGGCAGCCGCGCCGCGTCGTCATCCGAGCCGCTCTGGTCCTGCGGCTGCTGCGTCTGCTGCTGCTGCTGCTGCTGCTGCTTCTGCCGCCGCCGCCGGCCGCTCTCGACCGCCTCGCGTGCGTGCACCAGCGCGCTCCAAATCTCCTGCTTTACCGCCGCGTCCAGCAGCGGCGCGTCGTCTGGCCGCCCGAGCAGCACCTGGCCGACGGCGCCGTAGGCGTCCTTGATGACCTGGTCAAAGGCCAGCCGCTCCGCGCGCCACCGCTCCCGCTGTGCCGCCACGCCATTGCCCACCAAGGAGGGCTGCTCTCCGGCCGCCGCCGCGCCGTCGTCCGCCGGCTCCGGCTCTTCTTCGTGGCTGGCCACCGCGTCGAGAATGGCACGCAAGGTCGCCGTCTCCGGGCCGGCGGCGGCTGCGCGGCCCGAGGCCACCTCGGCGAGCAGCTGTGCCAGCTTGGGGTACCGCAGCGCGCGGTCCACGAGGTCCATCAGCATGCCGGCGCCAAAGTCCCAGCCGGCCCTGTTGCCGTCGCCGCTGCTGGCCGCCCCCGCCGCCGCCGCCGCCGCCGCCACCGGCCAGGCCGAGGCGCCCGCGTCGGGGCGCAGGATGCGAAAAGTGTTGGTCTCGGCCCGGATGAGCGCGTCATCGTCGCCGCCGCCGCCGCCGCCGCCGCCAGACTCGCCGGACGCGATCTCGGCCCAGGCGTGCAGCAGCTCCTGGGCCTCGTCGGGGTAGAGCGACGTGACGTGCAGCGTGGTCGGCCGCGGCGGGCGGTCGTGGCCGCGGCCGCGGCCGAGCTCGAGCCCGAGCCGGGCCAGGCACGCCCGGAGGAAGCGCACGCGCGCCTGGGGCCCGTCGTCGTCCTTGCGCAGCGTCTCCAGCAGCGCATGGTAGCCGGGCACGTCGGGCCGCTCCGCGAGGTTGGCGGGCTCGAACCTGGGGCCGTCAATATGGCCTCCCTTGCTCGCACGCACGCGTGCGCGCGCGCGCGCGCGCGCATCACAGTCACATCGGCATGACTCACTCGGGGTGCGGCCCGGTCAGGATGGCGGCGCCCTCGCCCACGGCACAGTAGACCACGGCGGCGCGGCCGTCGCCGCCGCCGTCGACGTCGATGGCGTCTGCGTAGCTGGCCAGCACCTGCACGCCGGGGGCCGCGGCCGCATCGACAAAGACGCCGCCGCCGTTGTAGTAGCTGACCGCGGTGTCGGGGAGGTCGGGGAGGTCGTCGCGCTCGCTGCCTCCGCTGCCTCCGCTACCGCCGGCCGCAAAGGCCCCGGCATCCACGGCCAGCCGCACGGCGCGCGCGCCGGCCTCGCTGTTGTAGGCAAAGCCGCGGTAGGCGCAGCCGCGGCAGGTGCCCGGGAAAAAGGCCAGCTCGCGGCGGCCGACAACCTCGAGCGCCGGGTTGCCCACCTCAAACTCGCAGGCGCTGCTGCCGTAGTAGCCGCCGGCGCAGAAGCCGAGGTAGCGCCCGCCGGCCCGCACGTACTGGCTGATGCGCCGGTTGCCGGGCCCGTTCAGCGCCCGGCCCACGGCCAGGTCGGCGCCGCCCGGCACCACCAGCAGCGCGCACGTCGCCGGCCACGGCTCCTGGAGCAAGGCCGTCTCGCCCACCGCAATAACGGCATAGTTGGGATAGAGCAGCCGGTGCAGCGTCCGCTGGCACTGCCGCACCGACTCCGCCGTGGTGCCGGCCCCTGCGACAGCGTCAGTACAAGGCCCCGCTCCCGCCCGCTCACAGACACGCAAGACTCACCAGAGTAGACGAGCACGTTGAGCTTCCGTGAGGCCATTTGTCCGGAGAGAAAGGAAGATGGCTCGTTGAGGAAGGCGTGAAGGCGTGATTCTGCCGCGCGCTCACCGCCTTGCACTTGCCTTGGCTAAATCGTGTACGAGTCTCGTCATTGGTTTTTTTATTATTCTGTTTGATTTTTTTTTCTTTTCCCTGTGTTTTTTTTTTTCAACCTCAACCAAAGAATGGCTGGCGAGAGCGACACGCCCCGGCCGGCGGCGCAGCAGGATGACGAGCCGGACGAATGGTGAGACGTGGCGCTGGCGGCGTCCAACAGCCGCTGAAGAGCGCGAGCGCGGGGCGCCCAAGCCGCTGAGACCGCTAGAAATATCCGGCTGACAGCCAACAGGGACAAGCGCATCTTCAGCACCGGCTGCGCTGGTGAGCACTTTTTTGGCAGCCGGCGCACCCATACTCCCGGGCCCATCGGCTGACAGACACCACGCAGACGAGAACGCACGGCTGACGGACTGCTACTTTGACAAGAAGGACTGGCGGGCCTGCAAAGACGAGGTGCGAGTCCCTTCTGATCGCCAGAGAGGCATACATACAGCGACCGGCACTGACGGACGGCACAGATGGAACGATTTCGGCGGTGCTGGAAGCAGCATAACAACGACGAGCGCACGAGCACCAAGGACGCCGAGCCAGAGAGCGGCTGAGCAAGCGTAGCGGGGGGGGGTGTTGCGTATGAGATTATCAAAGGCGAATCGTAAGATACTTGGTACGACTCATACGCTTTCGGCCAATGAATATAGATCTTGGCAGCGTTGGACTGCAACTTTATTCAATTCGCCAGTGTCCCAGCCGTATTGGCAGATTGGCAGTCTTGACCCAGAGCCGTATCGGCAGAGGTGTAAGAAAAGGCATTTATTCATCTACCGCCTAACCACAACCTTCCAACCACCAGGCAGACCTCGTCCACCTGCTCCGCGGCCCGCCGAGACCGAGGCCGTGGCCGGCCGCACGCCACCAGCCGCTCTTGTATCTACATGCCGAGCCTCGGCACGGATGCGTCGACGCTCTTCACCACGTCGTCCTGCCGGACGCGTCGTCGCCGTCTTCTTGGCTGTCTGTAACAAGCCGGAGTCTGCGCGAGCTCGGAACTCTGCGGCATCACCTTTGCGACCACCAACCGTCCGCAGCCACGTCAGCGCTCAACCTGTCGCTGCGCGGTGGCCGTCCGGCGCACGTGAGCGGAGCCGGAGTCGGAAGCAGCGCCCCCCCCCCCCACACCCGGGCCGACAAGACGGATTCGCTGGCACCGCATTCGGTGCACCAGCCCACGCTCAAAAGGCTCGAGAACAACATCCGGGACGTCGTCACACTAAACATGAGCGGGTGTTTTTTTTTTCCTTGAGCAGCTCAGCAAAACGGATGCCCACCTCTGAAGCCGGGGCTGTACCCGAGAGAGCATGCCGGGTTGCCGGGCGCGCAATCACACTTTGCTGGACGGCGAGAGCGGCGTCAGGGCCTCGGGCACGTCAAACGCCAGGCCCGCCGCCGGCTGAGACTGCCACTTTGGCGTCGTCGGCGTCGTCGGCAGCACAAAGGCCACGTGCTTGCGCGGCCGCCGGGCCACGGCCTGGACGATGGCGGACACGACGCCGAAGCCGACGAGCAGCGCCTGCAGCCCCAGCAGGGCGATCCAGACGCGGTTGAGCAGCTGCTGCTCGTCGTCGAAGAGACTGACGATGGAGAGCATGGCGGCGGTGCAGCGAGCGTACATGTTGATTCGCAAAAAAGGAAAAGGGGGGCGTTTCTTTTCTCGTCACAGTCGTTCGAGTCGTCTCTTTCGTCAGTGTCAGCTGGGCCGTGGGATATCTCGTCAGTGTCAGTCGCCGCCGGGCACGCAAATTTTCGGTCCTGCCCTCGCTTATCATTCTTTCGTCTGTCCGCCACCGCCTCTTTGCCCGGTCGAGATAAAGACACGCTGACCCGCAAGAGGAAAGGTGGCAGCGCACAAAAGCGGAGAGGCGTTGCAACGACAGAGGGAAACAGGCATAGCACAATGGACACAGACACACGAAAAGCAGAAATTGGCATCGCTTTCGGCCAAGGGCGTCCCGCCTCCTCTTTTTTTTTTCTCGTCTTTTGTTTTTCCATAGAGGGGGAGGGGTTCTTTTTTTTCTTTGGCTTTCCAGGCCAGCGCCCAACGAGCAGGGCATGCATGCCAACGTGCCGCACGGGCAAGGCCCTGCTGGGTCTGCCAGGGTCTATCCCGGTCCGTCTTGGTCTTTTTTTTTGTTCTGGCCACCGCTGGCCGGCGCTGCCTGCCGGCCTGCCTGCCTGCCTGCCTGCCCGCACTCGTAAGAGCAGCCTCGCCCTGTACCCACGACTGTGATTCGCCGTGGCCTGTTTTGCTCTGTTGTTCGATTTCAGAGAGGCACGCACGTGGGCCGTTTGGGCCGGGGAGGGGGGGGGGGGGGGGCCTTGCGCGGCATATCGTGAGTTGCGGCACGACGTGCGTTGCTGAAGATGAAAAAAGATCGGGCCAGGCAGGCCAGAAAATACGGTGGGAATAGGCCAACCAACCAAACCCCCAAGACACATAACGCCGTTATAGTGGAGTCGTGGCGCCACGACAGCTAACTCCGGCACCGGAGCGTGCCCAGCGCTGGCCCGAGCGCGCTGGGGGGGGGGCTGTCTGGGCGCTGTCTCTGGGTGCTGTGGCCTGCGGCTGCGCTGCGGCTTCGGGCCTGCGACATCACAGCGGCGGGATCCGTAATCGTAGCCCAGCATAACTTGCAGCCAAAACCTAGCACCACGCCTACTGGCGGCAGAGCCCGCTACCAGCAGCAGCAAAACAGGCGAGGCCCGCTTCCCCGGTTTTTCCCCAGGATTTAGTGCCCACTGTCCCGTGACTCGTTGCAAGAACCGTTTGCCAAGCTCGCTCATACCCACTAACACGGCCGTGTGTCAGGCCCCGTTTGTCTGCGGTGTCGTCACGCGATGCCAGCCCAGGGATGGCGAGACAATCAATGCAGCAGCCTCGGGTGTCTGGCGTCTTTCTGGTGTCTGGTGTCTGTCTGGTGCTGGGTGTGTTTTCACTGCAGAGATGGGTAAATGCAGAGAATAAATCAGACAAATTGAAAGCTGTTGCGAAAGCCGTCGCTACTGCCAAAGCTGCATACGCAATCCCAGCCCACTGAGAGGCTTCCTCAGCAACGACTCCGCGCCGTCCGGGCGCCACTAAAAAGTCCCTTTGTGCCACATTCCACACCACCAGACCGGGTCTCACGTCCGCCTCTCATGACCACGGGTAGCGCAGTTCGCACCTGCCGCCCACCTCTTGTGTGACAGACGACGTCACAGACTAGCAGCCGGCCGCCGCCGATGACAGCACGGCAGTAGGGTCGCGGTCGCAGCTGCCTTTTGCGTAGCCTGATGACCCTGCCCCTCCCCTGATCGCTCTGCCCACCCACGGCTGCCTTCGTCAGCCCCCCTCGCTCCTTCCCCTCTTCTGGTCACCTTCTTCCCCCTCTTCTGGGCACCCTCTTCTTCCCCCTCTTCTGCCCCGTCACATCTTCCCTCTTCTTCTTCTTAACTCCCATCTTCCGCCACCCTCTCTTCTCTCTCTCGACATTCTCACTACTTTGCACGTCTACACTGCTGCAGCTAGCCATCACTACATTGCCACTCTGCGTTGGTGAGTATCCACCAGAGCCACAAGAGCCTTGCCTTTTGTGCGAATGCTCTGAGCTCGCTGCTGTCATCTGATTTTCTCTCTCATCTTCTTTGATCTCTTACCTGCTGTTTTATCGGACCGGACATTGCTAACGAACCAGCCCACAATGACCACCATGGAAAACCCATTAACAAAAGTCGACTCTGCCGTCCAGGGCCTGTCCTCATCGCCGCCAAAGGAAGGCCGGCACAAGCGGACGAGCTCCAGCGCCGGCTCCGATGTCCGTAACATTAACGATCTGGGTACGTGTATGCACACAGCAGGGCGGGACTGCCGCTGGCGCGCAAAGCTGACACCCGACAGAGGCCGAGCATATCGAGATCAGTCTGGCCCCAGAAACGCAGAAAACCGGATGGTAGGCGCTCCCCACGACGCAGGACGCACCGAGTAGTGCGGCTGTCCGTCTCCGTCCGTCGCTGCCGCTGACATGCTGGCCAGGAAAATCAACACCTCGCCCTCGTCGATTGAAGACAAGGACATCCTCAAGAAGCTGCTCACGACGCCACCCGTGCGCAAGATTGACTTGCACTTCCCGCTGGGGCTGGAGGTGACGGCGCGGAACCTCAAGGGCGTCACCATCAAGGACGCCATGGACGCCATCCACAAATCCTTCAAGAAACGGGTGAGCCTGCGGCGCACGCGCGCGCGCGCGCAACCCCTCCCCTTCTGTCGAGTCTCCCCCGCGCTGCTAACTGTTCCTCCAGGCCGATGACGAGCTGGACTTGCCGTACCTAAAGGGCTTTGAGTGGGACAAGGAGGAGTCGTGGACTCGGCTGATTGTGCACCTGCAAAAGGAGAGCAGCGCGCCAGCCGGCGGCCAGTCCAAGAAGAAGAAGAAGAGCCACGCCGACGAGTGATGAAGCGCCGGCCGATGTTTGTGTTGTCACTCCTGCGTCATCGTCATCTACAGGTCCGCCCCGGATTGGGTGTTGAGCATATGCATAGTATGCCATCTCGGCGTGTTGACGCCTGTAGGTCCATAGAACTGCGCGGAAATGCAGACGAGGATTAATGTGTACTGTCAGCTGAAATGCATACGAGGATGAATCTACTGTCAGCTGAATGCATACGAGGATGAATCTACTGTCGGCTGAAATGCATACGAGAATGTACTGTCAGCTGCGTTTGTGTTCGCATCCCACAAAGTTGGTGGGGTCCCTCCCCGCTCGGCTATCATCGGCCGACACGTCAATCCTCCGCATCACAGCGTAAGCTGCCGTTTGCCAGTTGGGCGAAAGGGATGCCCAAGCAACGAGCTTGTGTCGTTTATAACGGGTAAGCTTGGCATCTCTCTTTTTTTTGTTCGCTCTTGTGGTCTTTCTCCTTTTACTGACTGTTTACTACTCTGCTAAATTACCATTTCATCATTTTACTGTTCTACTCGCTTTTCCACGATGCCTGTCACCGACTTTGCCTTGAAGGAAAAGTACCGGTATCTTCACGGTTTCAGCTCGTACCTCGAGTACGTCTTTCAGGCATGTCCCCCCCCCATTATCTTGCCGACTGCTGACCTCTCCAGAACAGAGGCTATTGCCGGCACGCTACCCGTGGGCCAGAACTCGCCGCAGAAACCGGCGTACGGCCTTTATGCGGAGAAGCTCTCGGGCACGTCCTTTACGGCGCCGCGCCACGAGAACAAACAGACTTGGCTCTACCGCATCACGCCAGCATGCGCGCTGAGCAGCGCGTTCGTGGCGGACCTAGCGCCGGGTAACGGGCACGGCCCCGGCTTTACGTCGGCATCGGCGTCGGAGCTGCTCTACCTGCCGGACCAGCTCCGCTGGGACCCGTTTCCGGATCCGGCAGCGGACGTGGCCACAGACTTTGTGGATGGGCTGCGGCAGGTGGCGGGTGCGGGCGACCCGACGCTGAAGCAGGGCCTGGGCATCTTCGTCTATGGGGCGAACCGGTCCATGGACGCGCACAGCGCCTTTTACTCGGCGGACGGCGACCTGCTGATCGTGCCGCAGCAGGGAGCGCTCGACATCCGCACCGAGCTGGGCTGGCTGCTGGTGCGGCCGCTGGAGATCTGCGTGATTCCGCGCGGGATCCGGTTCCAGGTGCACCTGGAGGCGGGAGCAAGGGCGGCGGCCGTCCGCGGCTATGCGCTCGAGCTGTACGAGGGCCACTTTGCGCTGCCGGAGCTGGGCCCGATCGGGTCCAGCGGGCTGGCCAACCCGCGCGACTTTCAGGCGCCGGTGGCGTGCTTTGACGACGAGGATGGCAGCGGGCTGGCCGCGGAGTACACGATCCGGGCCAAGCTCGGGGGCCGGCTGTTCCGGGCGACGCAGGACCACACGGCGTTTGACGTGGTGGGCTGGCACGGCACGTACTACCCGGTCAAGTACGACCTGGGGCGGTTCAACGTGATGGGCAGCATCAGCTTCGACCACCCGGACCCGTCCATCTTCACGGTGCTGACGGCGGCGTCGGCGCGGGCGGGCACGGCGGTGGCAGACTTTGTCGTGTTTGCGCCGCGCTGGCTGGTGGGCGAGAACACGTTCCGGCCGCCGTGGTACCACCGCAACACGATGAGCGAGTACATGGGCCTGCTGGCGGGCGCCTACGACGCCAAGCGCGGCGGCTGCTTCGTGCCCGGCGGCAGCAGCCTGCACAATGTCATGAGCGGCCACGGGCCGGATGCTGCCAGCCACGAGGCCGCGCGCGACGAGCCGCAGCCGCAGCAGCCGGCCAAGGTCGGTGCCGGCAGCTGTGCCTTTATGTTTGAGTCGTGTCTCATGCTCGGCGTCACGCCCTGGGCCCTGACGGCCCGAACTGGAAGTGGCGGCGGCGGCGACAGTGACGGCAACGGCGGCACGGTGCTGCAGCCAAACTATATTGAGCACAGCTGGAGCGGGCTCGTGCGGCACTGGGCGCGGCCAGCCGGGGCCGTCACCCGGGGGCATCTGCTGGAGGGTTGAGGCGGAATGTGATTCTATCTACGAAAAACGCCACAAGTTGCAACGACTGTATACCTTTTTTTCAAACGACTCATCCCACTAGACTGTTTCTGAGTACTGGCTGCTCTGCACGCTGCGGCAGCCGAGCCTCTCGTTGGCGACGGCATACGCCTCGGCCTCGGCCAGCACGGCAGCCGGCGCAGCGCCCAGGTGCACCGCGCAGGCGGCCTCGAGCTGGCACAGCGCATGCAGCATCCAGGCGCGTGACGACGAGGCCGGCGGCAGCGGGCCGGCGTCGGGGGGGGACAGGTGGCGCAGCAGCAGGCGGCCGACGTCGGGGGCCGGGCGGGCGACCAGCAGAAAGAGGACGGCGTCGGGGTCGCGGGAGAGCGCCGGGTGGCAGGAGGTATGAAAGGCCGGGGCCGGGGCCGGGGCCGGGCCGCCACCGCCGCCGCCGGCAAAGTGCACGGTGTAGTAGCGGCCGCGGTCGGCGCCGGTGAGGCGGGCGGGCGTGTAGTTGTTGTACAGGGCCCAGTGCCACGGCTCGCGGTCGGCGCCGCCGTTGCGGAAGAGCACGATGTAGAGGCCGTGGTCAGCCAGCGGGAGGGCGGGGCGAGTGGAAGTCATTGAGGGGTTAGAAGACGAATGAGACGGCAAGAGAAGACGAATGAGACGGCAAGAGAAGACGAATGAGACGACAACAAGACGAGACGAGATGAGACGACGAGATGAACGGCGACGGCGACGGCGACGATGGGATGAGATGCGACGGCGACGACGGGACGGGATGAGATGCGACGGCGACGACAACAAGACGAGATGAGACAGCGACGAGGGTCGGCGCCGGTTATCTACGGCCAGAGCATCACGCAGCACGAAGGCAGAGCTCACCGATGGCACATTGAGCGGCGGTCCGACAGCACGTGCCGGGACAGCCTGACACGCACAGCCTGCAGAGGTGCGACGTGTAAGCAATGACTCGATAGGACGGCGGCTTTAGCACCGGAGAACGCCCAAACACCGACCACGCACCCACGCCGCCGCCCGACACAACGCCAACACACCCGACCACGCACCCACGACGAAGACACACCGAAGACACAACATGGACGCCCGCACGCGCATTCCGGTGACGCTGCCGCGCGAAAAGCCGACGCTGCCGTTCTGGCAGGACCCGCCGGACGCCGCGATTGCGGACCTGCAGTCGACGGCGGCGCTGCCGGCGACGGCGGCGGCTGTCATCATCGGCAGCGGCATCACCGGGGCATCGGTGGCCTGGCACTGGCTGCAGGCCGAGGGCGTGTCGGGGCGCGAGGAAAGCAGCAGCAGCGGCGGCGGCCCGCTGCTGATGCTCGAGGTGCGCCAGGCCTGCTCCGGAGCGACGGGCCGCAACGGCGGCCACACCAAGGCGGCGTCCTACCGGTCCTTTCTCGACCACGCCGCGGCGCTCGGCACGCCGGCGGCCGCACAGATCGCCCGGCTCGAGCTCGACGGCATCCGCGCCGTGCACGGCCTGGCCGCCGGCACCGGAGCCGGCGACCCCGGCATCGACTGCGATGCCTGCCCCGGCTACACCCTCGACATAATCTACGACCCCGAGCAGTGGGCGCGTGCCCAGGAGGCCGTGGCCGCCATGCGCGCCGCGCTGCCGGCCGGCCACCCCGCCGCGGCCTACACGCTCTACACGCGCGAGGAGGCGCTGGCCCGCTTTCCCTGCGCCGACGACGACGACGACGACGACAACGACAACGGCCACGGGCCCGTCTGCGGCGCCGTGCGCTACGAAGCCGGCAGCATCTCGGCCTACCGCTTCGTCGCCGGCGTGCTCCGGCGCTGCCTCGCGCGCGGGCTCAACCTGCAGACGCACACGCCCGCGCTCGCCCTGCGGCGGCGGCGGCCGGATGCCGGCCCGGACGCCGGCCCGGACGCCGGCCCGGACGGCGGTCTCTGGGAAGTGCACACGCCGCGCGGCGTCGTCTGCACGCGCCGCGTCCTGCTGGCCACCAACGCCTACACGGCCTACCTGGTGCCGCAGCTGCAGGGCGTGGTCGTGCCGCTGCGCGGCCACGTGACGATGCACCGGCCGGGCGACCGCATGCCGGGTGCCGGCGCCGGCGCTGGCCTCGGCCACACCTACAGCTTCATCTACCGCGGCGGCTACGAGTACATGATCTCGCGGCCGCCGGGCTCCACGTGTGCCGGCGACCTGATTATCGGCGGCGGCCTCCGGTTTGCCGACGCCGGCGGCGACACCGGCGACACCGGCAACACCGGCAACAGCGCCGGCACCATAGACGACGCCACCGCCGGCGTCTCCGAATACGGCACCACTGACGACACCGCGCTCAACGCCGCCGTCGCCGCCTACCTGCACACCACCACGGCACGCTACTTTGGCGCGCACTGGGGCGCCGACCACCCCGACGGCCGCGTGCGCCGCGCCTGGTCCGGCATCATGGGCTTCACGCCCGACGGCTTCCCGCTGGTCGGCGAGCTGCCACAAGGCCCCGAGGCCGGTGGCAGCCCGGGTCCAGGTTCGGGTCCGGGTTCGGGTCTGATGCTGTGCTGCGCCTTCCAGGGCCACGGCATGGTGTACTCGTGGCTGAGCGGCCGGGCCGCCGTCGAGATGGCGCAGGGCCGCGACGGGCCGGCGCTGCAAGAGTGGTTTCCCGACTGCTTCCGGGTGCGTCCGGAGCGGCTGGCGCAGACGTTTACAGGGAGGCGAGCTTGAGGGGGGGAGGAGAGGGGAGAGGAGAGGAGAGGAGGGGAGGGGAAAGATCAGACAAGACCAGAGGAGACTCAGACAAGACCAGAGGGGACTCAGACAAGACCAGAGACAAGACGAGACCAGAGGAGACAAGACGAGACGTTACCGATCGGTCGAGCGGGGAGACCGCGTCGTCGGATAGGCAGCCGTTTTCAGAGCGCAATTTAAGCGAAGCGCACAGCGCTACCGCCGCCCCGTTTTAGCGCACCAGGCCCCCAGAGTTCCCAGGAAGGAAGGCGCGCGGCGGGTCAGCATCGTCTCGTATCTCTGTTTAGCGGATGTCTTACATGTAATCTGAAACACGGAACGGGCGCGTTACCGACAGTGTGGTCCGTTGGTGGTTATGCGGGACGGTGCTGGACGGTCTTGCTGGTGCGCGACGGTGCTGGATGGTGCTGCTGCAGCCGTGCAGAGGTCGCTGTGCAGGTCGCTGTGCAGAGGGCGCCGTGCAGAGGGCGTCGTGCTCTGCCCAGCTTTTTCCACTTGCCTCTGCCCTCTTTTTCTACTTTTTCTCTTCTTCTCCTTCTCTAGTTTCCCATGCACGACGCATCAATTTAAACCCACTGCGCTCTCATGGCCCATCCGCGCCTCGCCTCTCCTTTTCGGGCCACTCGCGGGATGACGATCGCCACGGCTCCGCGCTGGCTCATGGCGCACTGTTTCCGTCATGGCGCCCCCTGCGGGAGATTTGGCCTGCAACTCGGCACTCGTCTGGCCGTCTGGTCGTCTGGCCGTCTGGCCGTCTGGTCGTCTCAGTCGTATGATTCGCCTATTCGTCTCCATCGTCTGTTTCGTCTGTTCGTCTGCTTCGTCTGCAGCCTGCACCAACTCAGGACAGGCAAGGATACCTACAGAGTACACTGTCCCGAGCGGCTGCGCGTGTCCACGATTAAGTGGGACACGTTACCAGCAGGAGGGAACGGCAGGGAAGTGTGAGTGGGTAGTGAGCCCCAGCTAAGCAGCCGGTGGGTCTCTCTCCAGGAGCCCTGTTTTTTTTTTCCCGGGCTTTTCCCAGACGGACGGCAACGGCTTGCCTGGGTCGCCCGATTCAGCCTCCGTTGTGTGTGTGCGTGTGCGTGTGTGTCTGTCTTTGTATGTGTATGTGTGTGTGTGCGTGTGTGTGTGTGCGTGTGTGTGTGTGTGTGTGTCTGCGATTGTGTCTTTTTTTACCGCCGGCTTCCACCCAAAGCAGCAAAGACGCACGCACGGAAATGGAGATGGAGCGTTGCATTGCAGATATAGTGCCAGCAACGCCTCCTCCTGCGGATACGAGTGGCCGACAGAGACGTCCGGCACCCCGTAGCGGCCACTTTGCCAAGGCCAGAGCACGGCTTCCGGCACGGTCAAAGCAAGGTGTCGTGCAGATGCTGCCTGATAACCGCCAGTTGTCGGGTCCTGCTTGCGTGTGTGTGTGTATGTGTACGAGCGTGTGAAGCGTGTATGTGTGCAAAGAGTGTATATGTGAAGCGTGTATGTACGAAGAGTGTATGAGGCACCATGCAAAACCCAGCCGGGACCGAGGCGAAAAGGGAGGCGTCCCAAAAGCGGCCAGACAGAAACGGGCCGCGGGTGTGCTTGGGGGCCGCAAAAGGGAGGGGGGGGGGCAACAATGCCTCCCGTGCCACAAACGGCTCGCCTCTCTGCCACACTAGCTGCACGCGTAGCACGTTCTCGCCCCTATTTGGTCAGAGGTGCAGCGTCTGGCGTCTTTCCGTCCTGTTTCTCTAGTTCGGTGTTGTCCCGTTCCTTGTTTCTCTCCCGTTTCCTCTCTGGTCTTGTTTCCTCCGTCTTGTTTCCTCCGTCTTGTCCCGTTCCTCTCGTTTCTCGTCGTTCTCGACTTCTAGACTTTTCATCTTCATCCACGGCGGCCTCCTCTTGCCCCTGATCCCGGCTCGTCTAGCCTGTCCCATCCGGTCCCACCCCGTCGGGAACGCTACTTTGTTTCTGGGTTTCGGCTCCCACTCCAGGCGCCCGACTGTCTCATTGCCAGCGTCGACACCGCTATTTAGTGCGCTCTGCAGTTTCGCCCCTTTTGTTGGGACGAGCATAAGAGTCCAGACAAGGAGTCCAGAGAGTCCAGAGAGGAGTCCGGAGAGGAGAGAAAAGGCACAAGACCCAAGCCAGAACATGACAGTCATTTATGACAGCCTTTATGACAGCCTAACACAAACACACTCCGGTCTGCGTCCCCTGTTTTCTCTACCGCCCCGATCTCTGTTTTGCATGGCGCCACACCGGCTCGGTCCCCCCTCTCTCTCCCCCCTCTCTCTGCCAGGCCTGTCGTGACGGGACCAGACTGTCGGGTCGCAGCCAACTCACCCCAGCGCCCCCCCAAAGAAGAAAAAAGGCCCGGCTCTCTTCTTCCGCCCCCTCGTTTGTGCCATCTCACCGCTCTGCCTTCACCACGTTGTCACTCCACACTCAGGGGCTGTCCGGGCTGCTGGCCTGCTGTCGGCAGCTTTCTCCGCGCACAGCAAACTGCTGCCCTGGCCGGAAAACAGCAAACTGCTGCCCTGGCCGGAATATTAAATATTACAGGTGGAGCGGGCGGGCAGCGGCGTCCCTGTTCTAGCTTCACGGCCCACGCTTGTCATCTGTAGCTAAACTATTTAGTTTGCGGCGGTAGCCTCACCTTTCGGGGAGGTCGACGTGCCGCTTCCCAGTGGCCTCGACTTTTTTTCGGCCTGCAGCCCCGTTTGACCCTCTGCAACGCAATCCTTGGTCCTCTGCAACGCACACCCTTGGCCCTTGCAACGCACATCTCTTCATCCCTCGCAGTGCACTCGGCATCAGCCTTGACGCCACAAATCGCTGCGTCCGGATTCTTTTAGCGCGCCCGGTTTTCAAAGCGCCTCCGCGGCGCTGCGTTGCCTCTGCGTTGTTGGCCAGCTGGCGCTGCTTCGGGACAGCCCAGGCCGGCTTGGCCAGGCGGAGGCTGCATTTTGCCTGCAGCAGCGTCCCCTTTAATCTTGTGCCTCCGCTTTGTCTTTCTGTGCCGTCTTTTTCGTTTTTCCACCGTGCCTGTCCCGCCCTCTGACGCCCCTCTGCCTCTCTCCTTTTGCCGCTCCTCGCCGATGAAGCCTTTGATTACGCCTCCCAGCTCGGCCGGTCACCCGCTCCCATCCGGTCTTTCCAGCGCCGGTCACCCGCTCTCATCCGGTCTTTCCAGCGCCGGTCACCCGCTCCCATCCCGGTCTGTCCAGCACCATGAGTCCCGCGTCTAGCCACGGCCGCCGCAGCCAATCCGGCAGCTCCTCGTCGCCGGCGGCACCCCCCGGGCACGGCGGTCACGGCGGTCCCGAAAACAACGCCGCCGCCGACGCCGACAGCCCATCCGGACCGGGCCGGCACCGGGCCGGCACCGACGCCGCCGACGCCGCCGACGCCGCCGACGCCGCCGACACAGCCCGCTCGGCCGACACGCACGAGGACGGCCACCAGGGCTACCCCGGCTCGGTCACCAGCAGCGTCCGGGCGCACGTCTTCGAGGACGGCCGGCGCTACCACGCCTTCCGGGGCGGCGGCGACAGCTCGGGCATGGCGTCGGGCGGCAGCAGCAGCGGCGGCGGCGGCAGCGGCAGCGGCAGTGGCATCGGCAGCGGCATGCTGTACGCGCTGCCCAACGACGAGACGGAAAAGAACCGCGACGACATGAAGCACGCCCTGGCGCTGCTGATGATGCACGGCGAGCTGTTTTACGCGCCGGTGCACGAGCGCCTGGAGGCCGGCGCCGACGTCTACGACCTGGGTAAGTCTCGGCGGCGGCGCGGCCAACCTCTGCTGACGATCAGGGACCGGCACCGGCATCTGGGCCATTGAGGGTGAGTTTTTTTTTTTTTTTTTTTTTCTTTCTTTCTTTCTTTCTTTCTTTCTTTCCTTCTTTCTTTCTTTTCTTTTTCCTTCTGTTCTCCCCCCCTTTCCCTCCCTTCTCTAACCTCTAGTGGCCGACAAATACCCCCAGACCGTGGTGCGCGGCGTGGACCTGTCGCCGATCCAGCCCGACTTTGTGCCTGACAACGTCTTCTTTGCCGTGGACGACTTTGAGGACGAGTGGGTGCACCCGGCGGGCGTGTTTGACTTTATCCACCTGCGGCAGGGCCTCTTTGCGGTGGAGGACCGGCCGGCGCTGCTGCGGCGCATCCTGCGGCACCTCAAGCCGGGCGGCTTTGTCGAGTTCCAGGAGCTGCAGCCGGTGCCGCTCTGCGACGACGACTCGCTGCCGGCCGACGCGCCCTACGCCCTGCGCGACTTTTTCCGCTACATTGGCGCCGGCATCCGCAGCGCGCCCCTGCTGGCCGGCGGCAGCCCCGACGTGTTTGACGACCCCCGCGGCGCCCTCTCCGAGACCCTGTGCGCCGACCTCGCCGCCGCCGGCTTCGCCCAGGTCCACGCCGCCACCCACAAGTGCCCGCTCGGGCCCTGGCCGCGCAGCCAGCGCCTGCGCCGCTGCGGCCTGCTGCTGCGCTCCGCCCTCATGGACGGCCTGCGCGGCTGGGCCAGCCGCCCGCTCGGCTCCGCCGCCGGCGGCCTCGGCTGGACCCCGCTGCAGATCGAGGTCTTTCTCGTCGAGGTGCGCCGCGCCATCAACGACGCCGCCAAGCACGTCTACTTTCACATGCACGTCGTCTACGCCCAGAAGCCGGAGGACGCCGGCTGCCCGGAGCCGGGGCGTGCGGGGCCGGAGTAGCCGGGCTCCGGAGCGGGGCATTAACCCGGACCCGGTCGGACCCGGTCCCGGAGACCCTCTCTGACCATACGAATCCAAACACGACGAACGAGGCATGATCACGACTTATGAGACGGGCAGGGAGACGGCGGCACGGTATATATCCTTGTAATTATGTTGCAAGGTCTGTTGGTGCATGGTGCATTACTTTTCTGGCATCGGTGGACATGTCACTGTATACTGGTCAGAAATCCTACTTTTCTACGCGGACTGGCACGCGTACTGATCGCTCACGGCGAGTCCGAGGGCTGGGGTTCTGTTCTAGTTCTGCTTCTCCTTGACAAGCATTATATCAAAAGAATGAAGAAAGACACCATCCACACAAAACACGCCGTGGCAAACCCCACGGGCAGCCCAACCTGGCCCCTTTCCGCAGACAGCCGGCCAACTTGCGAGCGGGACAGCCACTTTGGCACTGACAGAGGCATTGCCCGAGCGAGAGAAGCCACTTGGCACTGCGCATTGGACACAAGCAGGAGCGGCCACTGCCAAAAACAAGATGGCAGAGGGAGGGGTGTGAGTAGGAGGACGCCGCCGAGTCGTACCGCGCCGGCAGACAGCCCAGGCCATTCACATGCCGGAGACGTCGGGGCCGCCGGTCCGCGGGGGTTGGGTGCCGGGAGAGGGCCGGGCAGGATACACCAAAGGCTGCGACTGGCAGTCCTTTGGCCGGCCGTGGGGTGAGAGAAGAAAAGGCGAGTGAGGGTGCGACGAAAAGGCAAGCGGCGAGAAGAGGCAAGCTTGAGAAGCGGAAAATGAGGCCGACGCTGGCAGGGACAGGCAACGCTGGAGGAACAGACATACATTCAACATGATAGACAACAGACGCACACACTCACAAACACCGGTGGAGCCACGCCCGGCGAATCAGAGACCCCGGGCCGGGACCGGAACGAGAACGTAGAGGTGCGACCTGGGCGCAGGAGGCGTGAGCAGCCACGCTGGCAAAACAGGCGGGCACAGCGTCCTGCGTCCCCTCCGCCGCCGCCGCGAGCACAAACAGGGATGGTGGCGAGTGAGTCACCGCCATGCTGAGGGATCCCATAGGGTAGGTAGGGGTCCTGCTAGACGCCGTCTGGCAAGGCCAGTGCCTAAAACGACGCCGTTGGGCCGCGCTTCCAGATTTGATCATGGAGGGGTCGCCACGACGCCCGCGTGGGATGGAGGCCACGGCAAAGCGAGAGAGCGCGTGCTCCCGGATACTGCGTACGCCCGTGGTCCACGAGGGATGGGCTGGCTGGCCCAGGCCGTGCCTCAACGCTGGCGCCTCGGCTCCGGAGACGCAGACACTCTCCTCAGACCAAAGGGCCGAGCCTCGGGGGCGTCTTCTGATCGAACAGGGGTCTTCTAATCGAACAGGACAGAGGCAGCGAATGTGTCAGTGGACAGCCGGTTGACAACTCTCCAAGAGGCACCTTTGAGTGAATGCCTCTGGAGGCAGAAACGCGGGTAGGGTGGCTTTTAATGGTAGCTTATTTCTTTTCTCTTTTCTCGATTTGTAAAGGTCTTTTCTCGCAATTATCAAGGTAACTTTTTCTTTTTCTTTTTCTCTTTCTCTTTCTCTTTCTCTTTCTCTTTCTCTTTCTCTTTTCTCTTTCTCTTTTCTCGCTTTTATTAGAGTAGCTTTCTCTTTTTCCTTTTAGGGTAGCTTTCTCTTTTTCCGCTCTTATCAGGGTAGCTTTTTCTTTTCCTGCCAGATGCATGGCAGCCCAACCATCACGTGAAGCAGCACAGCCACCCAGGCATCAACATACAGCTCGCAAACTGTACTTACCCATGGTTGCTGCAGCAAAGGCGTGATCCGTCCTGTGCTGATAACGCTTCACCGACGACGGGCTCCCCCCCTGACTCGATAAGAGGCCCCGGCGCTGTCCGTGCGTGCTGGGGCTCCTTCACCGATGGCCCAGGCAACGCCCCTCCCGTCGGCGCCAGGCTTTTTAATGTGGAGTGGCCGTCGCGGCGTACGGCGAGGAAAGAGAGAGAGCCCGGTAACGCGAGAAGCGGCCGTCTTCGCCAAGAGAGAGAGCCCGGCAACACGAGAAGCGGCCGGGCTGCAGTCCGAGCCAAGGCCCGAGCCAATTTGTGCGAAGGGGGGCTGTCATAAGTCTTCTCACTCGCTGTCCTCGGGAGAATTCAGTTCTCGCATCTGTCATGTCCTCGGGTTCGTTGCCCGGGTAGAGATAAGAACGGCCAAGCGGCAGGACGACACGTCGGCTCCTGCGTAACGTCGAAATGGTGAACCCTGTCGAGTGCAAGCTGTGCGTCCGAATCAGACAAGGATAGGAGGGAAGATTAAAAAATGCAAAATGAAAAAAGAATAAAGAGAAACAAAAAAAAGAATGAAGAAAAACAAAAAAAAAGAATAAAAATAAAGACCCCGGTTACGAAAACATCTCAGCAGCAGGCCGGACCCCAGTGACGATATATGACGTCGACGATAACGAAAGCCAGGGCCAGCACACGCAACGGCAGGCAGTCGTCTCCACCCTGCATGCCGCCATCCGAGTGTCTCCGTCTGCGGTGTCCCTTCAGTCGTGGTCCCAGGTCCCTTTTCTGGCTCCTCCCGGGTCCCTATTCCTGACTTCTCCCCGTCGGTCCCGGCACCTGCTGCTGCGGCTTTCACTTCTCACGCTCATTGGACAGGGCCGCTGCTGCTAGGCTCGGCCGGACGGTCAGACTGGCCGGCTACGTCACTTTGCAGGCGTCTGTCGGCGGAGAAAAAGAGAGGAGAGAGAGGAGAGAAAAGAGAAAAGAGGGACAGAGGGACAGACGGAAAAGAGGAGAAAAAGAGAAAAGACGGAAAAGAGGAGAAAAAAGAGGGAAAAGAGGGAAAAAAAGAAAAGACGGAAAAGAGGAGAAAAAAGAGAAAAGAGGAGAAAAAAAGAAAAGGATAGAAAAGTCACAGAACTAGCATCGCCGGATTCTGCAGGCGTCACGCACCGGCAAAGCAGCTAAAGAAGCCAGGAAGCCATGTAGCCAGGTAGCCACGCAGAGAAGCAGCCCGAAGAAGCTGAACACTGCCCACACGACACCCTGGACTCCACGCCGCACACCGTTCCTCCGCCCCCTCTGACCGTCCGCCGTCCCACTCGCCTACCCCTCCTCTCTCTCTCTTCCCCGCTGTCGGATGACAAGAAGTCGGTGAACTTACAGGAGAGAGAGAGAGCGCGCGCCCACAGGAGAGAGAGAGAGAGAGCGCCCTGTCCAATAACCTGATGAATGGGGGAGAGCTGCCGTTCTTGTTTTCTTGGCTGCCGTTTCTGTCATGTTGTCTGGGCCGACAAAGGGTGCATGGCGCGCCGACATCGCGGTCTTGGCTTTTTGCTCAGGTGGGCCGGGGCCTGGTTTCGACCCAAGGTGAAAAAAACAGCCGTTGATGCCCAGCCGCTGCCGAAGAGGGGCGGGCGGGCGTCCTCGCACGCCGAATGGGGCTTCACCACCACGGCGCATGCAATCCAGAGGGACCATGGGAGAGGAGGGGAAGAGGGGTGAGGAGGGGTGAGGAGGGAGGGGCAAGGCCCGAGAGGAGAAGCCAGAGCACCGCCCAGGAAACCCAAATATTCAAAACAAAAACAAGGCCAAATAAAAGGCCACAAAAGGCCGCCGAAAGACCACAGAATTGGCCACAAATTGGCCACAAATTGGCCTTGGAATCCCATTCATCTTGCAACGATGGCCGCCCTGGCCGGGCGCAGCCGATATACCGGGCGTTGCGTACAAAGCGGACTGCTAAACTCAACGGCTGGCGCGTGCACTACTGCAGCACCACCCTCCCCCCCCCCGACCGGTGACGAAGCGGTCTCCGTGGGCGGCCCAGCACTCTGTAAGATATCAGTGGTTAGCTTACGCAACAGCGTCAACCAATTGCGCAGAGAGGCAGCAGAGGGCAGGCCGTTGTTTGCATGCAGGCGCTGCAGGCGCCACAGACGAACCGGACATTGTGACAGCCACGGGTGCACAGCATCAGCAGCACAACAGCAGCACAACAGCAGTAACAGCAGCAGCAACAACAGCAGCAGCAGCAGCAGCGCAACGTGGGCGGCAGGGGTGTTGGTTGGGACCGGGGTGTTGCTGTGAGTGGGCAGGCCAAATGCAATAGCAAAAAGAAAAGAAAAAAAGCCCCCCCCCCCCTAGTGCTCTAGCAGCGCAGAAGCCAAGCAGCGAATCGGGGAGCAGCCTGGACGGGCGCTCCCTTGCCGTAGAAGGGCGCAGTAGCTCGCAGCACGTCTGTGCCCACGCGGCAAGATGGAGCGGGCGGCAGGGAGGTGAGAAAAAGTGCGAGTCAACGCCAAAAAAAATAAAAAAATGCAACATGCATTCGTGCCCACAAGAACGCCAGATTGGACACCAACGCAGATGTGACGCTGCTCTGCTCTTGCTTGTAAGGCAGCAGGGCATGAGGACCCGCTGCGGTTCTGGGCTCGTTTGATACTCGTTTAGTGTTCGTCGCGATACTCTCGTAGAAGTTCGTACAAGCATTCCACGCTCTGCGCTCGTATTTTCGTGTCTCATTTTGTCGTGCCCTTTTGGGGGGTCGGAGCGCATGTTGAGAGCCGCAGAGCTCTGCGTCCAGGTGAAACACGAGCGGCAGTTGTCTTTTTTCCTGCTCCCTTGTTTATTTCTTCAGACTGCTCCCCTGTATATTTCTTCAAAACGGATCATGTCTTTCCCGCACCCCCCCCCCTTGGTACGAGTACTTGTCAGAAAGGGATATGATCGGGCCCCAAAAAGGGGGTGCGACTGAGCAGCGCACTACTCCGTAACAAGTATCTTACGAGTACGGTGAAGGCTTTTCCAACGCAAAAAAAAAAAAGGAAATAAAAACACAAAATAAAAAGAAAGCGGTGGGAGGTAGCAAGGAATTTGAAAATCAGGAAAGAGGGGCGAGGCATGAGAAAACAGGACCCCCTGTAAAAAAAAACAAAAGAATTTTCCAGAGCGGCAGGAAAGGCACCCCTTGCCGTACATAACGTAGGTAGGCCTGTGCTTGATCACGACGAAGCAAAGCAACCCCCAACGCAGTGTCTCTCTGGGTAAGCTCAGGTGAAAGGTGAAGCAGCAGGGCCTGTGCTCTCATCTCTTGAGGACCCTGCCGCCGCCTGGAGGCCGCCACTTGACAGAAATAGAGCAAAAACAATTTCCGCCACTTGAAAGTGAGCAAAAATAAAAAAATAAAAAATAAAAAAAGCGTTGGGTTGTGACTCTTCTTGAGGCCCGAATAATATCCAGGAGGAAGCATTGGCCGGGGCTCCACTGTATCCGCTAATCAGGTAGGGGATGGAACAAGCAGAAGGGTGCGGAATATATGGGCCTGGGCTGTATGTACCTTTTGGACCCACACGCTCATATTATCAGCACAAAAAAAGGAAATAAAAAGCAAAAGAAAAAATCAAAATACGACGCTGCTGAGCAATGGCCGCGAAGGGGAAGAAAGGGACAGACAGATACCTAGCTGTTTGCTGTGCAGTAGCTGATGCAAGGACCTGCTTCGTCCGTGTTCGCTTCCCTTCTTGCCGTTCTCTCTCTCTTGTCCAGTGTTGGCTTACCGTCTTGATTCGTACCAATATACGCCCCCCGGCGCAGCAGCGGGTGAGCGTCCTATAGACAAGCCGTTTGGCAGCAGCAGCGGGTGATTGGTGCGCTAGCCGTGTCCTCTGGACAGCAACGGATGCTGCGATCATGGCTGTGCGTTGACGCAGCGTGTCATGCAGCCTGTGCTCCCTCTCGTTTATTTGTCCGCCCTCGCGCCGTGATATGGCATCTACCAACGTGTGCGGCATGGCTCGATCGGGACTGCGCATGGTGTATTTGTGCGTGGGCTCAGTTTGGTTGGCCACCGTATACGCGGGCTCAGTTTGGTTGGCCACTGTATTTGTGCGTGGGCATCAGGCCTTTGGTTGGCTACCGCGCCTAGTCCAGCAAACAGTGCGATCGCAGCGGCCGTGAAGCGAGACAAGGGGGAGCGGTGAGCTATGCTGCTGCTGCCGGTGTGATGTCTCGGATGGCGTGCGTGCATGCGTGTGGGCGTAGCTCGCAAAGGAGAGCTGCACGCTGCAGCAGAAACTAGACAGCCAGATGCACGCGTAGCCAATCAGCGCCAGTGTCGCCCTCCAGCCAAAAAAAAAAAAAAAGAGACGACGGGCAAGGCTATACTCCGTATCTGTGTAGACGATGCATGGCCAGGCGCGGCTCGCACGCTCGTGTTTGAGCTTGCCGGACCTGGTCTTGTGTCTGCGTATTTGAGCGCTTGTGCAAGCCCTTGTCGAACCCTGCTGCTTCTTTTGCGGCGGCCTGTAAGACCCTCCTTGTCGGTTCGTCACACTCGGCCTCCCGGGCCCTGCTGGGGGGTTTTATTGGCCGGAAACCGTGTCGAGCCGTGCCGGGAATGGTGTTTCGCCGCCTGTTTCTTCTCCGGTCAGCGGTGCACTGTTCTGCCTCTGCCTGTCTGCCTGTCTGCCTGTCTGCCTGTGCCTGCTCTGGTTTGTCGTTTGCGACGACGGGAGATACTAGCCTCTTCTCCGCTTTAAAGTGCGTCGAAGGAACCGGCTGTCTCCCGTGCTCGTATCAACGTCGCAAGTATAATTGCCTTCACGGCCAGTTGACCCCTGTATCCCTGCCAGTCCACTGACCGGGCGGAATGGTCAAGCGACGATGCACGAAGCATGACGAACCCGGCCGGCTCACCCAAAGAAGAGCCCGACCAGCTCGTTTCTCACGGCCGACGACGATGAGGCTTTTCTGTTGACTTGCTTGGTGGGTGTGAGGCACCCGCGGCTCCGGCTTACGGAGTCTCTTACGCGTGCGTGTGTGCGTGTGTGCGTGCGTGCGTGCCTGCCTATTCCTGGAGGCAAAACGCCGCCGCGCTCAGCTGCTTGTGGAAGGAGCGGACGGGGCGTGGCAAACACGGCAGGAGGCCGACGCCAGCGTGTGGCTGCCTCAGCATCCCCAGCATCCCCGGCTCCCCCAGCATCCCCGGCATCCAGACTCTGAGCATCCATTTTCAGGGCATCAAACGAACTAGGCATATATATATATATCCATAATAATAATCATGGGCACATCGGAGGCATCTGCTGCACAGGAATGGAGTGCTCTCCCGTCCCCGTCGCCCGTCCCGCCGATCCTGTAATGGTGGCTGCAGCGCGTCTAAATGTTGTCGCATTGTTTGCGCGTCGTTGTCCTTCATCTCTTCAGAGAGGTTCTTTCATGTGCGATGACGCATAACCCGAATGGGGACAGCCAGCCTCCAGAGTGGGCTCCCTTGAGACTGTCACGCCAATTTCGCTTCTGGTGCAGGCATCGTGCTGGAAATTGCTCCAAGCACGCCTGCCCGTGGCTGCCCCATAAAAATCCTCTACCGACCAGGAATCCCGATCCCGCATCCCGGTCGCAAAGTTTTCCAGGCGGAAATTGGCTTGGCGACCTCACAGACGTCGCCGCAGTATTCCACCCAGTATTCCACCCAGTATTCCGTCATATAGGTAGCTACTCCGTACCAGTGCTCCGTAAATTCACGCATCGCGCGCCGTTGGCCTCCCGTGCGCGGCGACTACAGTAGCTGGACCAAACCAACAGCTTGGTGCCTGCCCCTTTCGCTTTCGCCGCCCCCCCTTTCGCATCCACGCCTTCCTCCCTTGCCCCCCGTCGCGATCTGCGTTCCTGCAACGCCTCTCATTCCTGTGACTCAGCTGGCACGGCTGCAAATATCCTTTTATTTTCACCTGGTTTGGCTTTGCCCTGCCATTCGACTCGCTGCTGGCGTGCCCCAGCCATCCCGGCCGGCACTTTTCGTCAGACTCGCCTCCACGGAGTATTGTCGACTGGATATGTAATACTTTTCGCACTCGCTAGCACCTGCCGGAATCCGCAGCAGCCGGTGCTTTTTCAGTGCGGACAGGGAGCCTCCTGGCAGGTGCAACCCCAACCACTCACTCCTTCCCGCCCCAGCGCTGCAACGCGCTGCGTGGCTGGGGCCGCCCAGGGCAGCAGCAGATTACGGGAGCGGGTGCGCCAATAACCAAGCCCTGTCGCCCACTCTGACTAATCTTGACGGCAAAGATACCTGTACTTTGGCTATTCCCACCCCTCCTCCAATACGAGCGCCAGCGCCCAAAGGTACCAAAGTACTGGCGCACGCGTGCGTGCACACCTGCATGTACCCTCCCTCCGTCTCGCCGCTAGCAACCTGTTTTAACGTGTTCTGGCAACCACCTTGTCGTTGGCCCGCCCCCCCCCCCCCCCCCCAGTCGGAATGACCCAAACGGCGGACTGCCCCTTCCCTACACGGCTGGCTGACCCATACTTAAGACAAGAGGCTCACCCAACCTTTTCAATTTCGTGCCTTCGCCTCCTCCTCCGTCGTCACCTTGGCTTATGCCAACCCACATCCTCTTAAAATACTTTGTGCACTGCGCCTCCGGACGACGCCGCCGCTGACCGAGCATTCCCATCTCGTCTTGTCTGCCGCTACCGGGAAACTCTCGAAGCGTCCAGTCTCTTCTTCTTCCAGAAGCGGCCTCGGCGACTTTATTATCTTCTCATCCTCCCGAATATACATCTCCGGAGGAATTCCTACCAGTCTACCAAACTTTTTGACATGTTCTCCATCAGAAGCCGACTCTCTCTTCCTTCGCCTGCCGACGACATACCACGGTGACGGGCTCGAACTGTTATAATTCGCATTTTTTTTTCCTTTTTAATACTCCGCCGCGATCGCGACCGTGTCCGCTTCGACGGCCGCGGCCACGATCCCGACCGGCACCACGTCGACCTCCTCCACCCCTCGACGGCGCCACCGATCTTCTTCGTCGGTGTCTCAACTGATTCCCCTGCTCTTCCTCTCTACTCCCAAGGCAAAAGCCAAGCCGAAGCATCAGCAGCATAAGTCGTCGTCTCATCGACGCACGGCTTCCGTCTCCGTCTCGGCCGCCGCTCCTGACGACTTTTCACCCTCGTATGCCTGTCCGCCCTCGCGCGGCTCCTACGCACCTCCTCCTCCGCACACGCTCTACACCCCTGCCGCCACACCCATCATCATGAACGCCGCCTACTCCTCGCCTTACGGGTCGCCCTCCCCCGCCGACTACTGCTTCAAGGAGAAGGACTATGTCAGCCCGTCGCCCACCCCCTCGCCGCGCAGCCACTCCTACTACTACACCAACACGCCGCAGCGCCCAGCCACGCGCGCTCACTTCCGCAACATTAGCACCGGCGGCGGCGGCGGTGGTGGTGGTGGCGGCGCCACTAGCGGCAACAGCACGCCCGGCTTCCACGACTTTGCCAATCCCGGCTCCGCCTCCTCCTCCCGGCCACCCACCTTCTCGCCGCGCTACACGAGCGATGGCCACTACGCCACAGCCAATGTGAGTTCAGCGCGCCCGTCGCGGAAGTCGTCCGCGTCCGCCTGGGCCCTGCCGCACACTCCCCACCGGGAGCGTCGCAGCTCCTCCTTCTCCTACTATCGGGCCTCAGACTCCATCGGGGAATCCGACGAGGACGAACTCATCGAGATCGATGGCATCCCGTATGTGTTGCCGGCGCGTTCGCGGCCGGGGAGGATCCGGGGCCACCAGGGCCATCAGAGCCACCAGAGCCAGGGCCAGAGCCAGAGCCAGAGTCAGAGCCAAAGCCAGAGCCAGAGCCACACCCAGAGCCATCATCCTCGCTACCACGACGATGATAGCTTTTTCACCAGCCGCCGTCATGACTACCGCGCTAGCTCGTACGCAACTAACCACCATGCCTACGAACAGGGCGGCTACGGATTCGTGGACAAGGACAACAACGCCGCCCCGGCCGGCTTCGAGGCGCCTCGCTTTCACCAAGACCCCATCGAAGCCCGCCGCACCACCCCCACTGGCCACATCCGCCGCTCCTCCACGGCCATGCCCATGCCGGCGCGCTCCTCCACCGCGCGCCCGGCCAGCTCGCACTTCCAGCCGCCGCCGCCCTCGGCCAAGAGGCCCGGCCCGGCCGCGCGTGCTGCGGCCGCGCGGCCAGCGGCGGCCGCGGCACCCTCGACGTCAACGCCGCCGCCGCGCCCCGCGACAGAGGCGGACGCCAAGAAGTACCGCATCCCGGACGGCTACTCGCTCAAGAACTGGGATCCCACCGAGGAGCCCATCATGCTGCTCGGCAGCGTCTTTGACGCGAACTCTCTAGGCAAGTGGATCTACGACTGGACCACCTACCACCACGGCGCCTCCTCGCCCATCTCCGAGGTCGCCGGCGAGATGTGGCTGCTGCTGATCCAGCTGGCCGGCAAGATCAAGCGCACCGAGGAGGTCATGCCGCGCGTGCGCGCCAAGGAGAACCGGGAGCTGCTCGAGGACTTTATCGCCTCGGGCGAGCGCCTGACCGACAAGCTGCGCAAGCTGCTCAAGACCTGCGAGGCGCCCATGCTGCGCACCGGCAAGCGCGAAAAGACCCAGCTGGGCAAGAACGCGGGCATTGAGTTTGTCGAGACCCTCTTTGGCCGCGAGCGCGAGCTGGAGAAGACGGAGCGCTTCATGCAGTCTGTTCGCCTGTGGAACCTGCGCTTCGATGCCAACTGTGAGGATATTGTCCGGAAGCCGACGCAGTAGATGCGCAAAGTCCCAAGATGGAGAGTGGTCACAACCACCGCTCATACAACCACTCACAACCATCACTCACAACCATCACTACACAACCCTGCTCACACAACTGGCAACGCAGCCACAACTTGTACTATTATTTCTGGATTCCTGGAGTCATGGCTTCTATGGCCCGGATGGACAAGTTTTTCCAAGGAGTTTCCTCTTTTTTTTCATCAGTTTTAGCCGTTTGTTTGTTTTGCTCTTTTCCCCCCTCGCCGTCTATGGACGGACAGACGGGGGGGGGAACCTCTTAGATCTTGGATGGTACAGCACCGCATCGCATGATGGCAGCTCTTTCTTTCCCGTCATCCTCTTTTCCCGAGATACCCATCCGGCGGTTTCCATCGTTCCAGGCGGCTGTCTTTTCTGGTTTTGGATGGCCCCTTTTTATCAACTCCCCTCGATGTTATTATCGTCCATCCATGCCTCTTTTTTTTTCCTGGACTCGTTTATTGATTTATTACTTTTTTTTTATTTTTTACCTGCGCCGGACTGGACTTACTGGAACCATGGATACTACGGAAAGAGCTCAACGACGATATACACTTGGCGGGCAAAAAAGGATTACTAGGCTTCCCTTGAGTTTGTCTTTTTTTTATTTATCTTTTCGGGACAGGTTGCAAAAAAAGAAAGATATCATGGGACAGCGGGGTGATGGAACTGGTTATCGAAAAGTGTTTTTTCTAATCTAGTATTGGGCGAAAGGGAAGTAGGGGGGGGGGGAAGGGGGTTTGACAGGCGACGTGTGCCTGTCCAAACTTGAGTCGAAGAGGATTTAACTGTAAGATGGAGGGTTGGCTTGTTCACGGACATTTTGAGGGTATTTGGGCGACGATTTCTTTATTAATTCCCCCCTTTATTTCGGTCGGCATATAGACATCTCTACGGGGTACGCCGGCTTGGCCTGAAAGTACCCTGGGGCCGGTCTGCAATGGAAGCCCGGTTTGAGAGTTTCTGCGTCACGTGTGGGGGTGTTTTTTTTCTTTTTTCTTTTCTTTTTCCCCCTGTTATAGAATACCTTGGCATGCGGGCGAGCCTGCAAGACTTTTGTTTGTCATTATCATTCTTTAGAGCGGTTGTCGGAGATTTATACCCCTACGCCATTTATTATTTACGGATTCTCTTCAGGAGTTACTTTGAACATTTTGCGCGATCCAGAGTCAGGTGAAGGTTGAGAGATGCACGTAGCAACGCGGGAAGCCGTGGCGGCCGAGGAAGCAGTAGCGGGAAGCAAGGGGAAGCCGTGGCGGAAAGCAAGAGGGGAAGCAGTAGCGAGGCAAGAGGGGCAAGAGGAAAAAGCGAAGCCGGACCAGGACCCATCTCGATGTGCCCGCCGGATCTCGCTGGGGCATGCCAGGAGACCCAAGGAATCTGCGTCGGGCCCGTAGCGCCGACTCTGGCGGGGCACATTCCGCTGTACTGGTGCAGTGTTTAGTACATGTAGCCTGTAATCAGGATTGTAAGCCTGTAATCAGGATTGTAAGCCTGTATCAGTATTGTAAGCCTGTACCTGTAACCAGTATTATTAAAATCAGTAAACACGCAACAAGCTGTAAATATTGTATATTAAACACTGTAAACAGTAAACACTGCAAACAGTAAACACTCTAACAGTGCACTGTAAACACTGTCACAAACAACACAAGGCCACCTGCTCTCATCCGCTAAACCACACGCGGGTGTAGGCGGCTGGACGAGAGCAATGTGACGAAAGCGATGTGACCGGACGGGCCAAGCAGCGCTTGCATTGCGTCGCCTTGACCAACGGCGGCGGGCGTCTGCGGGTGACGCCCAGTGACGGCAAAGGCACGAGTGCCTGTCGCCTTGTGTTCTGCCTGTGCATCCGGTGATCTTGGTATCTTGGTTTCTTAGTATCTGAGTCTCTTCAGTCTCGTCACATCCAGTTCGTCACATCCAGTTCGTCACATCACCGCCTACAGTCGTCGGCGCTTTCAGCCACCATCGATCAGTCACAAAAAGACTGCACTTTCAGGCTTTCTGCTTTCCGTGGTTCGCCAGTCTTGGCTTGTCCTTGCCGCACCCTCCACGTCCGCCACGTCCGCCACACCCGCCACAACCGCCTACTTCCACACGCTCGCCGTCTCGGCGCCGGCCTGCTTGCCGGCCTGGTACGTCGCGCTCAGCGCCGTGTACAGCGCCTTGACGCGGTCGACCTCGGCGGCCCAGCGCGCGCGCTCGGCCGGCGGCTCGATGCGCGCGACCAGGTCGGCGACGCTGGCGGAGCGGAAGAACTTGTTGGAGCGGTTGTACAGCGGGCGCGCGGCCAGGGTCTCGGGCGAGTCGCCCGGCGCGGGCACGCGGAAGACGGCCGTGAGAATGTCAATGTCGTGGGGAATGGCAAACAGGTCGCGGCTGTCCTCGTAGGTGAAGAGGTAGTAGAACGTGCGGAAGCCGGCCCAGGTGATGCCGCTGAGGCACAGCGAGCACGGCTCGTGCGTGCTGAAGAAGACGCAGTCGGCGGGGGCGGGGGCCCCCGATTTCGATGCCGCCGCCGCCGCAAAAAACTGCTGGATGCAGTTGATCTCGCCGTGCAGCAGCGGCGACTCCCGCTCGTTGTTCGTGGCCACCGTGTGCGCCTGCAGCGGCGCTCCCGGGCGGTCGCGCGCCAGCACCGCCGCTCCAAACACCTTGCTGCCCGCGGCCACGCCTGCCGCCGTCAGCGGCACGATCTGCTCCTCCGTCACGGCCAGCAGCCGGGCCAGCAGCTCGGCCGGCGCATACTCGGTGTCGGTCGTCATGGCGGCTTAGTAATCTGAGCACTGTCGCGCTCTCTGCCGGGTGACAGGTGCTGTAATATATATACCACTGGCCTAAATCCGTCGGCGCCAGCCGCCTAAAAAGTTCGGCGACCTCCGAGAAAAGGAACCCCTAGTCCCCCCATGCATTACATCCGCCTGCTGCGCCCGCCGGCCCTCTCCGTGTCCTCGGCGGCAGCGGCAGCGGCAGCGTACACGGCCTCGCTGCATCTTGTCCTCACCATCACGACCGACCTGGGCGACGCCTTTCTGAGCCCGGACCGGCCCGTCGCCCTGGCCGTTGTGCTCGAGGCCGACGAGCCGGCCGAGGCCCGGCGAGAGGCGGACGAAGACGCCGGAGGACCGGACGGCTTGCCACCACCGCCGCCACTGCTGCCGCGGACTGTCCGGCATCACCTGGCCGCAACGGCGGCGGCGGCGGCGGCGGCAGGCCCGAAGAAGAAGCGCGGCGGCGGCGGCAGCGGCGGCGGCGCTGCTGCCGCCTGGGTCGCCGGCATGCGCGTGCTCAAGCTCGACGTGGCCGTGCCGGCGGCGCTGGCCGGGCGCTGGCACGCCGGCACGCTGGGCCGGGCGCGGCTGGGCATCAGCCCGGCCGACGCCGCACAGGCGCTGCGGCAGGCCGCACAACTGCGCGCCCCGCGCGGGGTGCGCGGGGGGCCGGGGCCGGGGCCGGGGCCGGGGCCGGCCCGGATCGTGCCGGTCTGGGTCGACGTGCCGGCCGTCCTGGGCGAGCCGTTTGCCCACGTGGCCGTGCGCCGGCTGGCCCTGGCCGACGGGCCGGCCGCCGTCGAGGTCGCCGTCGAAGAAGACCTGGGCGAGAGCATTGCGCGCCATGTCTGGGACGCCGGCCTGGTCACCGTGGGCTTTCTCGCAGCGCTCGGGCGCGGCGGCAACGAAGCCGGCGCCGACGCCGACGCCGACAACCTTCTCGCCCCCCTCGCAGACTTGCTGTTCCGCTGCGGCGCCGCCGACGGCCCC
The DNA here is from genome assembly GCA_019925645.1 of Graphilbum cf. rectangulosporium. Classification (NCBI taxonomy): domain Eukaryota; kingdom Fungi; phylum Ascomycota; class Sordariomycetes; order Ophiostomatales; family Ophiostomataceae; genus Graphilbum; species Graphilbum cf. rectangulosporium. The sequence continues at coordinate 489,931 of JADHKI010000004.1, forward strand.
GCGCCGCAGCCCGTGCGCGTGCTGGAGCTCGGCACCGGCGTGGGCATCCTCGGCCTCGGCCTGGCCGCCGTGCTGGCGGCGCACGCCCCGGCCGCCGCCGCTCCGGCTGCCGAGATCCTCCTCACCGACCGCGCCGAGGCCGCCGAACGCGCCGAGGCCAACATGGCGCGCCAGCGGGCCCGCCCCGGCTCTGCCGCCGGTGCCGATACCGATGCCGATGCCGACGCCGACGCCGCCGCCGGGCCCCGGCTGGCCTACGAAACCCTCGACTGGGACGACGGCCGCCGCGGCGCCTTTGGGCCCCGCGTCGCCGCCGGCCTGCCCTGGCACCTCGTCCTCATCAGCGACTGCACGTACAACGTCGACGCGCTGCCCGCCCTGGTCCAGACCCTGTCCGCCCTGCGCGCCGCCGCCCCGCCCCCGGCCCCGCCGCCGGCCGTGCTGCTCGCCCGCAAGCCCCGCCACGCCTCCGAAGAAGCCCTGTTCGCGCTGCTCGCTGCCGCCGGCTGGGCGCAGCACGCCCGCCTGGCGCTGCCGCTGCCCGTCATGGGCGGGCCCGCCGAGGCCGTCGAGCTGTACCTGTACCGGGGGTGCCCATAGGCCTCCAAAGCAATGCTCTAATAACCTAATTATATAAGACGAATGCTATTTGCTGGCCGCAAAGCATTGTTTGCGCTGTGATTGGTGTGTAATCCGCGGCACGCCATTGGCCAGAGATGGGCTGCATCTAATCTCCCGCCATCTCGGGCCAATCAGAGCCGACATGATGACCGGGCCGGGCTGAATAATGGCCTGTTGGCGACTGGAATCGTCCGCTTTCATGGCCAAAGCACTTTTCACCGTCGAGGCATATAAATACGGCCCTTGCGTCCTGTTTCTAGCTGCTGTTCCGTCTCATCCATCACAAGCGCTCCTCCGTCTCATCCATCACCATCACTCCTCGTGCATCCAAGCAACCCGGCCACTTTGCACCTCGCATCTTCGCTCTACTTCCCAGATAGGAAATTCCACCGCTTAGCTCATCCCCACTTCCACCTCACTCCACCACCATGGCTCCGACCAAGTGCTGCGGCGGCAAGGGCGGCGCCGACTGCGCCTGTGGTAAGTCGTACTCTTCTATTGTCGGACTCTCTTCTCCAGTCTCGAGAAACAATCTTCTTCTCGACCCGCTCTCGATGCTAACACCCCCAGCCCAGGAAGCCACCTGCTCCTGCGGCCAGCGCTCGGCCCTGCAGTGCAACTGCGCAAAGGCCGCCACCGAAAACAGCACCGAGGGCCCGCGCTGCTCGTGCGGCGTGCGCCCGGCCGGCGCCTGCACGTGCGAGACCCACGCCGCCGCTGCGGCCAACGAGACCGACTTTACCACGCGCAAGTAGTCTCGGGGGGGTCCGTCTGAGTTGTCGTCGGCGGGGGACACTTGACAAGTTCGCCTCGACCGTGTCTGAGGGACACTTGCTTTTCGGCGTCTACGGAACTCGGCGTCTGGGTATGGACAAGGAACGGGGATCTGCACAGGGCTCAGGACCTCATCATGGCGCAGAGAGCACAATATCATATAACCAAAGCATCAGTGCAATGAAATGCAAAAGTTTTGAAGCACCCGCTCGCAAACAAGACTCGTAGAACGCGCTCTGGCGCCAGAAGAAAGCGCAGTCACAGAAGCAGAAAAAAAGAAAAGAAAAGAGAAAGAGAAAAGAAAAAAAGAAAAGAGAAAGAGAAAAGAGAAAAGAGAAAGAGAAAAGAAAAAAAGAAAAGAGAAAGAGAAAAGAGAAAGAGAACAGAAGAAAAAAAAGCTTTTCACAGCCCCGCGCTCGATGCGCTCTCGCCCACGCGCACCTCGTCCTCCGGCACGCCCACGCCGACGCTGCCGGCCACGCTCAGCATGCTCGTGACCCGCTCGCCCCGCCCGCTCCCGCGCGTCGGCCCCGGCCCCACTCCGGCGCTCCCGGCAACGCCTCCCACCGAAGACAGCGACACGGCCGACGACATGGCCGCTGCCGACAGAGCAGGCATCGCCGCGTTGATACTGGCCGTCGTGCTGACGCTCTCGCTGCGGCCCCGGCTGGCCTCGCTGGACCGGCGGCCGCGCCGAGGCGGCGGAGGCGGCGGAGGCGGTGCGTGTGTCATGTTCGAAGACGGCGGCGGCGGCGCCGCCGTGGTGTGCGACGAGGCGCCCTCATGCTGAAGCCGCTGCTGCGATGCTGCCGCCGCAGTCGCAGTCGCAGTCGCTGCCGCCGCGCGCTCCAGTTCGCGGATGCGCCGCTTCAGCGCCTCGTTCTCGCGCTTCACGTTCTCGAGCTCCGCCCGGTAAAAGGCCGTCTCCTCGTAGCGCGCCGTGCCCGGCAGAATGGCCGGAGACGCGTCGCTAGCCGCTGCTGCTGCATGCAGAGGTGGCGCTGCGTGCGCCGGGCCGGTCCCGTACGCCAGCCGCGCCAGCGACGGCCCGGGCGAGCCCGTCAGGCTACGGCGCGAGGCCGTGCTGCTCTGCCGGCTCAGCCCGGGCGCCGCCGGGCGGACGGGAGCGGGCGCCGAGATGCCGCCGCCCGCTGCTGCTGCTGCTGCTGCTGCTGCTGCTGCTGCTGCTGCTGCTGCCGTCTGGCTCCGGGTGCTCGTGTTTGAATATGTGCGCTGGTGGCGGCCCGTCGAGGACGGAATCGAGAACCCCGAGGTGCCCGAGAGCAGCGGGTAGTAGGACTCTGTCGGCCCGCCGCCCGGCAGGGGCACGCTGGCGCCGCTGGTGCCGACGCCGCCGCCGCCGCCGAGAGACCCGGCCGTGTCAGACCCTCCACCAGCAGAGGTGGACGACGCGTTGGAGGCGACCGAGGCGTTGTGGGCGGCACGGGCCAGGATCAGCTCGCGCGTCAGGCGGTTAACCTATCCGGAAAGAGAGCGTCAGCTGGGCAAATACAACTTTAAAAAGGGGAGGGGGGGAGCACCGAAAACACACCACTGCCTCTTGTTCCTTCTCGAGCTGGTTGTGCAGCTCGGCGGCCGTCAAGGGCCGCGGGTGGCGGAGAGGGCCGGGCCCGTCGGCCGGCTGCGTGACGAAGCTGCCCGGAGGCGTGGGAAACGGATAGGCCGGCAGCGCGGGCGACGGCATGGCCGGAGGAGCAACGATGCTGGAGGAGCCCTGGCTGACGGCCGCCTGGTTGGACGGAAAGACGTGGATCGAGGGCGAGACCAGCGCCGGCGGTGGCGGCGGCATATGGCCCACGGGCGAGGCTGTCGCAGCAGCCGAATGAGGCGCAGAGGCGGCCGAGACCGGAGCTCCGGACGCAGCTCCGGACGCGGCTCCGGACGCGGCTCCGGGGGCAGGCGGCGGCGAGGCGGAGGCGGACGGCTGTCGCAGGTTGGCCAGCACGCGAGGCGACGGCGGCACGGAGTTGAGGTCCGGCATGGCAGGGGGCGACGGCGGTCGGTGAGCCCAAAAAACAAACACAGCAGAACGGGCAACGTCTGATGGCGGAAACAAAGGAAGGATCCAGAATCGAGGCGGAACCGTCCAAAAGAGGCAAGAGACCCAGTCGCAGCACAGACCACGGAAGCAGCTCGCAAGCTCCGCCCACCAGAGCAGAAGCAGCAGCAGAGGCGCGGTGTGCGGCGCCGCTCGGTCCCGTTTGTTTTGTGGATGTCAAACTGCGCCGTCTGTTCTCGATCCGGCGTCTTTGCTCGTTGGTGAAAGCCATTAGGCACGGCTAGTGGGGCTGCTCCCGCATCGATACCCCTGAGGCAAGTACAGTGCGTATATACTAGTATATACGCACTGTATACGCACTGTACGACATTGTCTTTATATGATGCCTGATCTGCAACCGGAGTGATGTAATGGCCAGACGCTGGGAGCAATGGCATATAAAGGCCGTCGACATCTACTGTTTGGAGGTTGTCGACTATTCTTCCAACACTACGCATTCCTCTACCATGGCGCCTGAAAACGGTGAATCGCCGCCCCCGGAGCGGCAGGCCGGCAAGCAGCTGCACGACACTCCGAGCTCGGGCGTGTCGACGAGCAAGGAAGCCGCCGCCAAGAAGCAGCAGGCCCAAACGTCGGGGGTCGAGGTCCGTGGCCTGGCGAGAGCAGCAGGGCAAAGCACGAGCTGACGCGGAGCAGAACTTGACGTCCAACCCCAAAGGGCCGCTCGACGACGTCTTGAAGGCCAAGTACGACAAGGCAGCCAAATAGCCAAATAGCCAAGTAGCCAAATAGCCAAAGAAGGCGGCCGCTCGCGTGCGGTACTTTTTATATTCCATAGCTGATGTCTATCAAACTTTGGCCTCCTGTCAACTGTCATGCCCTGTAAAAGCGCGCTAGAGCCATGACGCAGCGCTCAGCCACCACAGCCGGCCTGATCGCCGCTTACAGAGCTCGGGCCCACTGTATCCACCCCGCCTGCCATGACGTCGCCCCTCGTTGACGTTCTCGCCCCCTCCCAGGGTAGCAGCTATGGGCGTAGCGCACTTTACCGGGCTACCTAACGTACAGGAGGGGCAGGAGGCCCCTCGCTGGCCACGGCAATAAAGGAGACTTTGTGCGGCATCGTCGACTCTCCATCACCAGCTTCCTTCTCCCCCCAACATCATCACCAGACTCTTATCCCCTTTACCCAACACGCCAGACCCTGCCCATTTAGAATATCCATTTCGCCTGCACAATGTCCAGCACAGTCCACGTCAAGAACATTGCCGCCGAAACGGGCGACAAGGAGATTAAGGACTTTTTCAGCTTCTGGTAGGTCGAGGCGCTGTTTTGTTCGGGCTGTTTTGTGTCGGGCTGTTTCGTGTCGGGCTGTTTCGTGTCGGTCTGTTTCGTGTCGGTCTGTTTCCGGTGCGTTTGCTCCGTTGTCACTGACAGCACAGCGGCAAGATCACCGACATCCAGGTGACGGCCGACGGCGAGACCAAGGCCGCCACGGTCACGTTTGAAAAGGACACGGCCGCCAAGACGGCCCTCCTGCTCAACAACACCCAGCTGGGCCCTAACCACATTGCGGTGACGGGCTCCTCGGCGGACGCGGCGGCGTCGCCGCAGGGCGCGCCGGCGGCCTCGCCGGAGCGCGACTCGGACGAGCTGACGCAGGAGGAGAAGCCGCGGGCACGCATCTTTGCCGAGTACCTGGCCCACGGCTACGTGATTGGCGACGCCGCCCTGCAGCGCGCCATTGAGCTGGACCACAAGCACCACGTCAGCTCGCGCTTCGTCTCGACGCTGCAGAACCTCGACTCCAAGTATCACGCCAGCGACCGCGCCAAGGTCGCCGCCGACCGCGCCGCCGAGAGCGCCAAGACCGCCGACCACAACTACGGCCTCAGCCAGCGCGCCAGCTCGCTGCTGACCGGCCTCAGCTCCTACTTTGAAAAGGCCTCCACCTCGCCCTCGGGCAAGCGCGTCCTCGACTTTTACACCACCACCCAGCGCCAGGTCCAGGACATCCACGCCGAGGCCCGCCGCCTCGCCGACCTCAAGACCCAGGAGCACGGCGGCAACGCCTACAAGGCCGCCGGCCTCGAGAAGCTCTTTGGCCAGGACAAGAAGAGCCCGGCCGCCGCTGCGCCGACGACGACGACCCCCGCCGCTGCCACCGCCACCACCACCGGCGCCACCACCACCACCGGAGCTGCCGCACCCGCCGATGCGCCCAAGTTCGACCCTCCCCCAACGGCTCCCGTCTCCTAGATGGGCCGGTGGAAGTTTGGAAAGGAGGAATGGAAACTGTATCGCCAGCGCGCCGTTCTCGTTCGCTGTCCATGGTGTTTTCCCGGGCCACGATCGACGTGGCTTGCTGCTGATCTCGACATGTTTCTGCGTCAGGCCCCTGTGTTGTCCAAGGTGGTGGTCCGCATCCATAGTGAAGAAGCCACGGCTAGGAAGAGTGCCAAGAGCATGAGTTGCTCCTCTGGATTGTGACCTGTATTATCCCGCTATGCACTATGCAGTTTTTTTTTAAAAGAAATGTGAGCTGATTTTACTCAAACACAATCTTTTTGCCCGCAAACGCCGCCGTCTGCGCCTTTTCCTTGGCCTTTTTGGCCGCCTCCCAGCTGGGATGCAGCGGCACCGGCGCGCTCTTCTTGGGCGCACTCGCCGCACCCGCCGCGCCACCCATGGCCTCGGCATTGGCCCCGGTGGCCCCCGAGGGCCGGGCCTTGGCTTTGCCGAGCTGGCCCTGCTTCCGCCGCAGCCACCGCGGCGCGTCGCTGGCCTCGACGGCGCCGCGCTTGGGGTCCCAGGCCACGTCTTTTGCGCCGCCGCCGCCGCCCCTCTTTCTGCTGCTGCCGGCGGCTGCCGCTGCTGCGGCTGCCGCGCCCTGCTTCTGTCCGGCCAGCTTGACGTGCCGCGCCTGCTCCTTGAACTTTTTCTCCCAGATGGCCTGCCGCGCGCGCTGCCCGCGCCGGTTCTTGCGCGCGCCCTCGAGCATGCGGGCCGCCGCCGCGTCGTCAGAGGCCGCGCCCGACGAGTCTCCGCCGTCGGAGATGTAGCCGCCCATGAGCGAGGGCAGGAAGCGCGCCTCGCCGGCTGTGCTTCCGGTCGGCCCGGCCACGCCACGGGCCTTTGTCGCGGTGGCACGGCGTTTGCGCGGCGGGCCATCTGCGTCGGAGTCGGAGTCGGAGCCGGAGTCGGAGTCGGAGCCGGAGCCGAAGTCGGAGCCGGAGCCGAAGTCGGAGCCGGACCCAGAAATGGAGTCGCTGTCGTCGCCACCGTCTGCGGAACCAGCCCGGCCATTTGCTTTCCGCGGCTTTTTCGCCTCCGGTCTCGGCGAGCCAGTGTCGATGTAGAACCCGGAAAAGTCGTCCTCGTCGCCGTCATCGTCGTCGTCGTCGTCGTCGTCGGACGACGACCCGCCCAACCGCCCCGCAAAAGACGCCATCATGCGCTCCTCCTCGTCTGCGTCAGAGACATCCTCGTCGTCAACCATGGCCAGGTCGTTTTCGCCGTCGTTTTCGCCGCCGCTGCCGCCGCCACCGCCGTCATCCTCGCTGTCGCTGTCGCTGTCGCTGGCCGCCAGCGCCCGCGCCTGCTTCCGCTCGGCCTCCGTCCGGCCCGCCCGCCGCCGGTGCCGCTCCGGGATGGCCACGCAGAGCACCAGGCACACGGCCATCACGGCCTTGGACACGCTGTCCCGCACAATCGGCTGGTTGTACATGGAGCTCGTCACGTTGTGCACGTCTGCCGAGCTCCACCGCAGCGCCGTCCTGTCGGGCACCTCGGCCGCCTCCCGCAGGTGCGCCGCCAGCGGCCCCGGCGCCTCCACCAGCTCCTTGACGCGCAGCATCACGCTGGCCAGGTGCACGCGCGCCGCCAGCGACAGGTCCAGCGTCTTGAGCACCTCGACCTCGCGCTCCAGCCGCTCCAGCTTTTCGCTCTTGCTCGTCGTCGGCTGCTCCTCCTCGGCCTCGGCCGCCTGTGGTGGTGCTTGCTGCTGCTGCTTCGGCTGCTGCTGCTGCTTTCGTTGTCGCTTCGGCACCGGCAGCTTGATTCGCCGCCTCTCTTCGCCGATCCGCTTGGCCAGGCGCTGCCGCTCGAATCCCTTGGCCTTTTTGAGCGCGCGGAGCACATCGGCCTGGCCGCGCAAAAACCGCTGGATCGCTTTCTCGGGCTGTGGCGTCGGCGGCACTCGTTTCTCCTTGTTCTTCTTCTCATGACCCCTCTTGGGTATCTTCTTGTGCGGCTTCTTGACTTGCCCCATTTCGTGCAGGAACGGTGGGCAATGCGGGATTCAGGGGGGGAAGGGGGGGAAGGGCTTGCTGTCAATGGGTGAACTTTTGCGACTAGAAATTTCCATAGCAGAAAGCAAAAAAGTCTTATCGTAATCGCATATCTTATCTGTGCCTAGCGTGCTGGTGCTGCACGCACTATACGCGTTGCGGCGGTGAGAACAAAAACGCGCTCCCAACGCGTAGAAAGCAAAATCCATCAACGACCTCGCTTGCGAATGCGACGCACTGCCTGGCCCTTTTTTTTTCCACCACTGCAGAGGCCATCGACTAGTCAGATTCCTGCCGCTTTGATCGACGTCTCTTCTCTCTCTTCTCTTCTCTCTCCACCGTCGAGCTCAAGCCCGCGTGCACAGTCCAACACGCATTCTTTACCCGCTCCTTCTCCCGCAGTTGCCACGATGATGGGCTCACGGACAATCGGCAAGGAGCCAGCCTACCAGCAGCCATCTCGCGAGGACTTTCTCCGGCTCAACGAAGACCAGCGCAACCAGATCACAGAGGCCGTATGTTGCGCGTCTCGCCTGTTCTCTCCTCCACACTCAACCACGCACTAACGAGCTCTTGCAGTTTACCGTCTTTGACGCCGACAAGGACTCGCGCATCGACTACCACGAGTTCCGCTTCAGCCTGCGGGCGCTCGGCTTCGACCTGCCCAAGCAGGAGACCTTTCCCTACCTGACAAAGTACGCGCAGCCGCCGCTGTCATGGCCGCGCGACAAGGACTGCGCCCCGATCTGGCGCGAGTTCACGCTGCCCACCTTCCAGGCCATTGCCGGCAAGCTGATGGCCGAGCGCGACCCAGACACCGAGTGCCGGCGGGCGTACCGGCTGTTTGACACCGACAACAAGGGCATGATCACGGTGGAAGATTTGCGGCGCGTCATGAAGGAGATTGGCCAGTCGATGGAAGAGACCGAGCTGGCAGCCATGGTCCGAGAATTCGACGCCGACGGCAAAGGGTAAGCCCAGTTCCCCTTTCTGCTCCTTTTTACACGTTGCCGTTCTTTTGGGTTGCACATTGCCGTCCTTTGGTTTACACATTGCCGTCCTTTTGGATTACACTTTGCCGCCGTTTTGGCTGACAAGCCCAGGGGGGTCAACGAGGAGGAGTTTGTCAAGATCATGATGGCCAAGAGGCAAGTCTGATCAGCCCCGGCCGGAGATTCCGGCCGGATCCGGCCCGCCGACATCGATACGGGTTGCAGTTGTTTTTATAATACCCAATCTGCAATGAAGCACACGGTTCCGTCTCGTTTTTCTTCTTCTTCGGGTTTGTTCCGCATTGTGGAAAAAGGCGTTTTTTTTCATGTTTGGTTAGTTCCCATGCAAGCAAGCCCAATGGATCATTGCACTGGATCATTGCACTGGATCATTGCATTATCATTGCACTGGATCATTACACTCCCAAAGTTTCTGGCGAGATTGGCGCGCTATGTTGGTCTGTTTCATGCAGTCTTTGCTTTGGAATCTCTGATGGGTGGCCCTCCCCGTAGGCCGGGGCGCGTGAGCCCAGCCGAAACGGTGCCTCTCGGCCGTGGCCGCACCGAAGGACCGGAAGCGCAAACCGCTTTAGCTCGGCAGAACTCGGGAGAAGGGGAGCATATCAGGGTCGCAGAGAAGGGGCAACAAGAAGTACAAGGGGGAAGGGGGGGGGCGGAGGGCGGGGCTGTGCAGGGACGGCGGTGAAAACGGCAGGAGCGCGGCGGTGGCAACAACCGTCTTCTCTTGCCGTGCCTTGTTCCTACTTCGTACGGCGTGATTGCCCCGGCAAGCTTCCCCCTTAGCGGCCGAGCGGAAGACTGCAGACGACGCCGCGGGCCAGGAGTGTGGGGAAGCCGCGACCTGCGGTTCCGGGTAGTTTTCGTCTGGTAGATGTGTTTTTTATGCTCGTGGGCTGGCTTTCTGCTTGCAGACTCAGCCTCGATGCCAGGACTAGGCACCCTTCTGAAGCAACACCGTTCCGGGTCTAAAAGACTCACGTGAACAGGTCATCCTGATCAAGTAAGATTACTGGTTCCAGACCTCGCGTCACGGCCGACTCGTGATGCGGAGGCGCTGCCGGGCTCTTTGCACCCCCTACTGCATCACATGTATGAAAAAGAGGTCACGCCTTTGCAAGTTTACGTAAAGGCGGTGCTGGTTATACCGACTGTCGACATCGGAGAATGTCGGAACTGGCTTGTGCGGAGTAAGGCCCTCCTTGTAGGTGTCAGGCAAGACCCACTTCGTGGGGGAGGGCCCGGAGGAGGAGGAGGGGAGGAGAGAGCATCTGGCCATGTCTGCGGACAGAGTACAAAGTACATTGTCACGAGCCACGGCCCCTTGCTCTGCTTCGTACGGGGCCATCTTGTTTCGACGACGCCGGATCCAGATCTGGGCCTTTTTTTGGAGAACAGTCTCCGCACTCGTCACGACACCTTGGGCCCGGCTCGCTGCTCCTGGCTTCTCTTCCGGCTGTCTTGCTCTGGTGTCGCGGCCAAAACTGGCAATCTGTGTCGCGGCCAAAACTGGCAATCTCCATCATCACCCGTCTTCCGCCCGCATTCCGCCGCCTCATCACATTTTGCCTCTAGGCGTCGCAGATCAGCGAGTCATGGGCGGCCGCTTCTCCTTCCGCGCGCCCCTCTTTCACAGGCTTCGCGGCGGGATGCCCCGACTTGTTCCTATCTTGTTTGGCTCTGCGGGCGGGCCCAATCATGCAAAACGGCGCAAGAGTTGCATCAGGTGGGTGAGAAGCATGAACGGCGAAACAACGGCGTAGCGCGTACAAATCACAAACAAGGCATTGGATGTCGTTGCCAGGCGGGCTTCAGCCCCGGCCGCATTAGTTCGACAGGGGGGGGGGCATTAAAGCACGCCTGGGGTGGGTTGCACTGAAAGGCTTCGGCAGAAAGTTCGGTTGAAGCAAAAACGGTCAGGCTGGCTGATACGGGAGCCTGGCAGTCAAAACGAAGCCGTCTGTATGCCGGATGGATGCCCGACGGCGTTGTGAATGCCAGGCAGAATTGCGCAGTTGCTGCACGGCCTCTGAAATCGTAATTGGTGTTGGCAGCAGCGCACAGCCATTTGGTGCAAGACCTTTGATGCAAGACCTTGCCGTTCGCCGCCCGGGGACCCGGAAGCCGTGCTCTCGGCCGGCCCAGTCCCGCCGGCCCTCTCTACCGACAGGCCGTTGTGCCGTTTGGTCCTATGATTGGCTCCGTCCTGCAGACTGCCGTTCCGTCATGGCATCTCTGAATTGGAGTCATTCTCGTATCCAATCTCCTTGTACACTCGCACTAGCTTTTGCTCGGAAAGTACTTTTGCTTTTGTTCCGGAAAGAATTCGTCGTCTTCCGACTTTTTCCTTGCGGCAGCGCCAACCCCAGCTTTGTCCGTTGGCAGGCCCGCCTAGCTTTTTTTTTAGCTGGCAGATCCTCGGTCTCGGCCCAGAGGTACGGAATAGGAGGCGCCCCCAGCAAGTCGCATCATTTGATTCGCGGAGCTATTATCAGAACACTGATACGCCCCACGCTTCTGTCGCTGTCTGACATGTTATGTGCATCTTGCCTGCCTCTCGTCCGGCAGACGTAGCATGTTTTGCGCAAAAACTATAAGAACAATAGGCATTCCTGCTCTGATGTCGGCCCCTTTTCCTTTGGCTTTGCAACCGTACGCTTTTTGTCTTTTGCTGCCGCTCGAAAAGGGTCTTCGTCTTTTTATTGTGGGTCCTTGATTGCCCGTGCTCATTCATCCCTGTATGTAGAAAGCACCCCGCCCCAAGGCTAAAACTCCGCGCTACAGCGGGTCTACGACACTGCCTTCCGCCTCCTCTGCACTTCCTCCACACCCCTCCTGGCATCCTACTAACCCCCCCCCCCTCCCTAAGATTCAAACCGGTAAGCAGACACGAGGGAAGATTCGGTTCCCCCTAGAAGATACATTGTGCTCTGCTTGAGCCGTTGCTCCCCACTTTTGCCCAGGTACTTGCCGACGTGCACGAAAACAAAACGTCCCAAACTAACCGATCCCGAGTACCAGTCCGTCCTGAAGACCCTCGCGCGCGTGTATATATACATACCGTTCTCCCGCCTCTCTCTCAACATGAAAGACCCGGCTCATCGCACTCCCTCTCCCTACATCCATATTCAAGTCCAAGGGCCTCAATTTCAACGTCTCTCGTCTGGCTATCTACCCAACTTGTCCAAAAGTTTGTTTTTTCTCCCCATTCCCTGAAGTCTCTGGCTCTCCGTTCCCTGGAGTCTCTGGCTCGACGTGGTCTCTCTAACATCTCGCCACAGTGGTTTCTACCGTCAACAAGACCAGCCTTCACCCGAGCGGTGTCGAGTAAGTGCAATGCTGCCAGCTGTGTTGTCCTCATCTGCTTCCATCTGCTGACGTTTGTGTCAGGCCTCACCAGGATCACACCGAGATTGGTATGGACCTCCCAGACGGCGGCCGCTAGATCCGCTGCTGGTGGACAGGATGCTAACTGCCGTAGAGGAGGCACTCCACGAAAAGGCTCACATTGACTACGACCGCGTCGCCATTGTACGTTGTCCTCCCACCCGATGGTGCTGCTGCCAACGCTCTGCTAATGCTCGTCAGATCCCCAACCCCTCCGTCCCTGCCCTCTACGAAGATGCTCTCGTCTACGAGCCCGGCTCCGGTATCTCCTCTACCGGTGCACTGACCGCATACTCTGGCAAGAAGACCGGCCGGTCACCTTCAGACAAGCGCATAGTCCAGGAGGCAGGCTCCGAAAAAGAGATCTGGTACGTGGCCCACAACGGTGTTGTTCATGGCCCGCAACGCTGTTTTCCATTTTTCTCTTGTCACTAACAATTGTCCTTAGGTGGGGACCTGTCAATAAACCCATGTCGCCCGAGGTAAGAAGCATGACTGCTGACTGCTTTTTGTGCCTCATCTCGCGTTTCTCTCCGCCCCACTTTTGTCTTGCCTCGTTTTTGGCGTTGCATGCAGCGGCTGCTGCTTGCTGCACGGTCCACCTAGCCAATGGCAGCCGGCCAATTGCCGATGCGCCTTGCCAATGTGATATTTGACCTTGCGTCATCTGGAACGGGGGCAAGGCTTCTGGCATGATTCAGTCCTTTTGCGCTCGATTGGCTATCAAGGGACACTCCTCGACTCGAAAGCTCGGCGTCGTCACGCAAAACGGGGATCGTCTTCCCGGCATTTCCCTCGCTTTCCCTTCTTGGCTACCGTCTTTGCGTCATGGCTGCACAAAGAGCCCATTTTTATATACCCCGCGTTCTCCCACAGCCGAGCTAGTGGCTTGGCTTTGGGGGGGTAGCCCCACAAGGCTGTGTGCATCTCACGTGCGGCACGTGACTACAGGGATGGCAAAGCACGCGACAGATGGCTGACTGAGAAAAACTACCAGGTGTGGAAAATCAACCGCGAGCGTGCCATCGACTACCTCAACACGCGGAGTCGCATCTATGTCGTTGACGGATTTGCCGGCTGGGATGAGCGCTACCGGATCCGGGTGCGCGTGGTGTGCGCGCGGGCGTACCATGCGCTCTTTATGCGCAACATGCTGATCCGGCCTTCTCGCGCGGAGCTGGAGCACTTCCAGCCCGACTACACCATCTACAATGCCGGCTCCTTCCCGGCCAATCGCTACACCGAAGGCATGACCTCGGGCACGTCGGTGGCGATCAACTTTGCAGAGAAAGAAATGGTGATCCTGGGCACGGAGTACGCCGGCGAGATGAAAAAGGGCGTCTTCACCGTTCTCTACTACGAGATGCCGATCAAGCACAACGTGCTGACGCTGCACTCGTCGGCCAACGAGGGCAAGGACGGCGACGTGACCCTCTTCTTTGGTCTCTCCGGAACGGGCAAGACGACGCTGTCGGCCGACCCGAACCGGGCGCTGATCGGCGACGACGAGCACTGCTGGAGCGACCGGGGCGTGTTCAACATTGAGGGCGGGGTATGTTGGGGTCCCGTCTCCTGGCTTTGTGTCTGTCTGCGCGATATGTGGCTAACCAAGACAGTGCTACGCAAAGTGCATCGGCCTGTCGGCCGAGAAGGAGCCGGACATTTTCGGCGCGATCCGCTTCGGCTCGGTCCTGGAGAACGTCGTGTTCGACCCGGAGACGCGGGTGGTCGACTACGACGACGCCACGCTGACGGAGAACACTCGCTGGTAAGAAGACCATCTGGTGCTGTTGCCGTGTTGCCGTTTGCTGTGGTGCTGTGGTGCTGACACTGTTCTCAGCGCCTACCCGATCGAGTACATTGCAAACGCCAAGATCCCGTGCCTGTCCGAGTCGCACCCGAGCAACATTATCCTGCTGACGTGCGACGCACGCGGCGTGCTGCCGCCGATCTCGAAGCTGGACCGCTCGCAGACCATGTTCCACTTCATCTCGGGCTACACGTCCAAGATGGCGGGCACAGAGGACGGCGTGACGGAGCCGCAGGCGACGTTTTCGTCGTGCTTTGCGCAGCCGTTTCTGGCGCTGCACCCGATGCGCTATGCCAAGATGCTGGCGGACAAGATCGAGGAGCACAAGGCCAACGCCTGGCTGCTCAACACGGGCTGGGTCGGCGCCGGCTTCGCGCAGGGCGGCAAGCGCTGCCCGCTCAAGTACACGCGGGCGATCCTCAACGCGATCCACTCGGGCGAGCTGGCCCAGGTCGAGTTTGAAAAGTACGACGTCTTCAACCTGCAGGTGCCCAAGACCTGCCCGGGCGTGCCGTCGGAGCTGCTCAACCCCAAGGCCGCCTGGACGGCCGGCCACGACAGCTTCAACGCCGAGGTGCGCAAGCTCGGCGGGCTCTTTGTCGAGAACTTTCAAAAGTACGCCTCCGAGGCCACCGAGGAAGTCGTCAAGGCGGGCCCGGTTCTCGATTAAAGATGGGTTTGCTCGACGCTTTTTCTCTGCACTTGTGCATGGTGCGCAAGCGCGTGTTGTGGGACTTGCATGGCCCCACTCGGATAAGAACAACAAGCCGCCAACGGCTAGCTGTCTGGTTGGATTATAAGGCTTTTGAATTTTTAGTTTTGGTATGGATATTTTTCAAGATTGCCATCTTGACCATGGCCACAGGGACGAGCCGCCGCCTGAGACGGCGAGCTTTGGAGAAGCAGCATCTGTTTTGAAAATAAATAGTGAATGTGATTAGTTTATCGAGGAATGTGACCGTTTTTCGAGGGAATGTAACCGTTTTTCGAGGTGAAAAAAAAAGACAAAAAAAACGTACAGCAGCGGGTATTCGCTGGTCGTCACCGACCCAACTACTAATCCACCGATTACTGGTTTAACTAGGGGAGAGCGGACGGGATCCCGTGCTTTCCAGTATCTATGGCCGTACGTGACAGGTTTACTGCGTGTTGTACTATATAGCTAGTGAGCACCGAGATGGCTTACGCTGCCGCGACGCTACGTCACGTCTTCTTGACGGCGACAATCCACTTGAGATAGCCAAAAGGCCAGAGGTGGCGCACCTCGCCGCTGCGCAGGTCCCACTGGTCGAGGTCGGCGGGGCTGGCGCCGCAGGAGGCCAGCAGGGCGGCGACCTCGTCGGGGGTGCGGGTGCGCAGCATGGACATCCAGCCGTCAAAGAGCAGCACAAAGGGCAGCACGGGCACCAGGTAGGTGAAGAGCAGGGTGGACAGCGGGGAGCCGAGCTGCCAGGCGTAGTAGGGCGCGGTCAGCAGGATGCCGAGGCCAAAGGCCAGCGTGGTGAAGAAGGCGCTGAGCGAGCGGTCCTGGAGCTCAAAGATGCTGTGGTGTGAGTGAGTGAGAGGGAGAGAGGGAGAGAGAGGGGGAGAGAGAGAGAGGGAAAGAGAGAGGGAGAGAGAGAGGGAGAGAGAGGGGGAGAGAGAGAGAGAGAAGGGAGAGAGGGAGAGAAAGGGGGAGAGAGAAAGGGGGAGAGAGAAAGGGGGAGAGAGAGAGGGGGAGACAGAGAGAGAGAGAGGAAGGGAGAGACAGAGAGAGAGAGAGGAAGGGAGAGAGAGAGAGAGAGAGAGAGAAGGGAGAAGAGAGGCAAACTACCCGAAGCCGTCGCTGGTCTCGACGGTGTTTTTGAGAATGGCCCGGGCCAGCGGGTCGTCAAAGTGGTGAAAGGCCAGGCTGAAGAGGCGGAAGACGCGGGCGGCGGAGACGCTGGCGGGCGGCAGGCGGGCGGCGCGCAGGATGGCAGCCGGCACGGCGGCGCTGGCGTCGACGGGATCCGGGGCGAAGCGGACGTGGGCGCTGCGGGCGGCGGCGGCAGCCCACTCGTCGACGTGGGGGTGCAGGTCGGTGAGGACGAACTCGGTGGGCGCGTCGCCGGTGCTGTCGGTGCTGTCGGTGCTGTCGGTGCTGCCGGTACTGTCGGCATTCACAATGCTCTCGATGCGCGGCGTCGGCCCGCCGCCGCCGGCGCAAAAGTCAATCATGACCCAGGGGCGGCGCGCGCCGCCTTTACCGCCGCCGCCGCCGCTGCCGTTGCGGGCCGGGCCCAGAACCTCGCGGCGCAGCACGGCGGCGACGTGCTCGGCCGGCGAGGCCTGCTGCAGCACGGGCACGCGCATGATCCAGGCGCGCGTCAGGGCGGCCTGGACGCGCCGGCGGAACCATGGGGGGAACCTGCGGTGTCGGCGGACAGAAAAAAAAAAGAAAAAAGAATAGAAAAAACCCCCCCCAAAACTCCCCCCCCAAAAAAACCCCCCCAAACCTACCAGGGCTGGTCGTCAATTTCAAAAACATGCATGCGCGGGATCAGCGGCGCCATGGCGGAAGTGGCTGGCGGTCCTTGGCGTGATGGAGGAGTGAGACTCTAGTGGTGGCCTTGATGCCGGCCGACGATTCCGGCGAGGCTGACGCGGAGAGAGAGGCAGATGACATAATACGGAGATAGAGGGCGATACGGCGTACAGGGCGATACGGCGTACAGGGCGATACGGCATACAGGGCGATACGGCGATACAGGGCGATACAGGGCGATACAGGGGATTCTATCTTTGGAAGGACCAGGGCGAGTGTCCCCCCCCCCCCGTAAGACAGGCCTTACAGCGCACGTGGCGCAGAGTTGAAGCGGTTTCAGACGCACAGATGGAGGCATTGAACGGAGCATGCAGGAGGAGGGGGAGACTCTCGTAAAGACGGGTGATTCCATGGGCGATCACAGTATTTCTGGGCCCTGATTTGTGCACTTGGTATTTTTGGGCCCTGATTTGTGCACTTTTCGTATTTCTGGGCCCTGATTTGTGCACTTTTTGGGCCCTGTATTTTGCACTTTTTGGAGAAGCCGGCCCCGAAAGACGGTCCCGGACTACCCGTACTGGTGGCATGCCAACGTCAGCAGCGAGGCACATTTGACGTCACCTGGGCGCAGAGGGGGGTGGGAGCGCGATGGATTCCTCGATTCCGCCGTGTGCTTGGCTGGCACGCTGCGCCGAGCGTCCTTTGATGTAAATGAAACGGCCACTGGTCCACCGCCGGGCGCTTGGGATCGCGTGCTGCTTGGCGTGTTGCGGTGTACGATCTTACGAGTGCGTCTTGTTCTAAAAACGGTGCACGGCAGGTCTGATCGTTCCAGGATGCAAAAGGGTGGCCGGCGAGTTTCCAAATCCAAGCGGTGTCCGTATTGGGGTGGTGGTGGTGGTGGTCCGTAAAAGAAAAAACACGGAGCACGGAGTGTGCTCCGTTTTTTTTTACGGAGCATGGACTGGAGCTCCGTTTTTTTTTTCACGGAGTCAGACCAAAAAGTTCTTTCTTCTTCTAGGGCCCGGAAGGATGTGTGCTCGGCGATTGCACAAATGCAGCACAACTGGGGCGGCAGCTGCACAACGCGCCAGCGGCTCGTCGTGCGCCGGGCCCACTCCCCACTATTAAGCGGGCCAGGGTGCTCTTGGCGGCGGCGGATCAGTGCAGCCCCATCCTGTTTTAATATTGCGCGAGTTAGTTTGATGAGCCTCGGCACGCTGAGGGCGCCGCGCCAGGCCTCTACACAGAGTTATGAAGAGTATGGATAACTCCCATGCCAGCGCTGCGGCTGACACGATTGCCTTTGCGGCAGGGCCGCAGCTTTGACAGCGACGATGAAAAGACTGTTATAGACTGTTATACTGTGATACTGTTATGAGCATACGGAACACTGACGTATGAGCATACGGAACACTGACAAACGCTTTCTGCAGCCAGTTATGCAGAGCCTCGGCACAGGGCCCGCCCGAGGCAGGAAAAGGGGGCCCGGCGCAGAAGGCAAGGCCCGTTTGTTGCTGGGCGCGCGCCACTAGCTACCCTATAAACAACCCCTGCTATTTCCGGCCCCGCTTTTCTCTCCGTCCGTCTCTCGCTCTCCTCTGGTAGTTGCCCCTTGCTATCGCAAAGTTTCTGCACCCCGAGCCCGTGGCCCATCGGCGGTCGGGACCTCTAGCTGAGCTGCAAAAGTCCGTGCAGTCGCTGGCATGCGCGCGCACACACACACACACACACACACTCACCTACGGAGTACACCCCCCCCCCCTGACGACTACTCCCGCGATGATACCAACAACAACCCGGCCTAGTTTTCTCTTGACCCGCGCCCTTTAAATACCCGATCGGCTGGCCGTTTTTCCTCTTTGGCCTCTTTCCCTCTTTTTCTCGCCCAGCATCTGCTCTCAAGATCTCGCCCCCCCCCCCCCCCTCCTCCGTTCCACTTTGCTGTTGGACTGCCAGGCTCGCCTTGTCAACCCTTTGCTGGACTGCCAGGCTCGCCTTGTCAACTCTTTCCGAGTCCTAATCAACATCCCGAGTCTACGTTCTTTATCATACAGCATGTCTGCACCGGAGCAGGCACCGCCGGCGTCGTCGCCGGCGACGTCGATCACGGCTACGGAGCCGGTGCCGGCGTCAGACATGGAGGCCAGCGGCGCGCGGCCGACGGTCAAGCACGTGGGCCACTTCCAGCGGCTGCTGCGGCCCAGCGGGCTGACGGCCGAGGTGCTGCACGCGACGTACCCGGGCGAGGGCACGGCGGACTCGCCGTACGTGGTCTCGTTTCTCGACAAGGACCCGTACGACCCGATGCAGTACCCCGACCTGATGAAGTGGATGATTACCGTGGTCATGGCCATTGCCACGCTGGCCGTCGCCTTTGTCAGCAGTGCCTACTCGGGCGGCGTGTCCGAGATCATCCGGCAGTGGCACATCTCGTCGGAGCTGTCCATCCTGGGCATCTCGCTCTTTGTCGTCGGCTTTGCCGTCGGGCCGCTGCTGTGGGGGCCCGCAAGTGGTGAGTGGGGGAGAGGAAGAGAGAGAGGGAGAGTGGTTGAGAGAGAGAGAGAGTGTGTGTGTGTGTGCGTGTGCGTGGGCGAAACTGACGGACAGAATTCTTTGGACGGCAGCGGCTGTTCATCCTGACGTACATCTGCCTGACGGCGTTTTGCGGCGGCTGTGTGGCGGCGCAGAACATCCAGACGCTGGTGATCCTGCGCTTCTTCGCGGGCGCGTTCGGGTCGTCGCCGCTGACCAACGCGGGCGGCGTGATTGCCGACATGTTTGCGGCCAAGCAGCGCGGCATGGCCATGGCCGTGTTCGCGGCGGCGCCGTTCCTGGGCCCGTCGCTGGGCCCGATCGCGGGCGGCTTCCTGGGCGACGCGGCCGGCTGGCGCTGGGTCGAGGGCATGCTGGCGCTCTTCTCGGGCGCCATGCTGGTCATTGGCGGCCTGCTGGTGCCGGAGACGTACGCGCCGGTGCTGCTGCGCGGCCGCGCGGCCGCGCTGTCCCGCGCCACCGGCAAGGTCTACGCCTCCAAGCTGGACGTGCACCAGGCCGCCGTGTGCAAGGCCCAGGGCCTGCCGCCGCCGACGATGAAGAGCCAGTTCCGCATCGCGCTGGTGCGCCCCTGGGTGCTGCTGTTCAAGGAGCCCATTGTGATGATCCTGTCGCTCTACATGGCCATTGTCTACGGCACCATGTACATGATGTTCCCGGCCTTTCCCATTGTCTTTGAGGAGACCCGCGGCTGGTCGGCCGGCATCAGCGGCCTCGCCTTTCTCGGCATCACCGTCGGCATGGTCTTTGCCGTCGCCGGCGCCATCTGGGACAATGCCCGCTACATCCGCGTCGCCACCGCCGCCGGCGGCTTCGCGCCCCCCGAGGCCCGCCTGCCCCCCGCCATTGTCGGCTCCATCCTGCTGCCCGTCGGCCTCTTCTGGTTCGCCTGGACCAACGAGGCCCCGGTCCACTGGATCGTCCCCATCATCGGCTCCGGCTTCTTCGCCACCGGCCTCGTCCTCGTCTTCCTCTCCCTCATGGGCTACCTCATCGACTCCTACGTCGTCTTTGCCGCCTCCGTCCTCGCCGCCAACTCTGTCCTGCGTTCGCTCTTTGGCGCCGCCTTTCCGCTCTTTACGACGTGTACGTTCCTTGTGTTTTTTTCTCCCCCCCCTTTTTTTTCTCTCTCTGACCACCAGACATGTACCACAACCTGGGCCTGCACTGGGCCAGCTCCGTGCCCGCCTTCCTGGCCCTGGCCTGCGTGCCCGCGCCCATCCTGCTGAGCATCTACGGCTCGCGCATCCGCATGCACTGCAAGTTCGCCGCCGAGGCCGCCACCATTCTCGAGCGCATGCGCACCTCGCACGCGCCCGCCCAGGCCAACGACGACGACGACGAGCCCAACGCCGACCAGGCCTACGCCGAGGCCGAGGAGCGCGCCGCCGAGGCCCGCGAGGAGCACATGCTCGAGAAGAAGGCCACCCGCCAGTCCAACGCCAGCCGCCGCCGCAGCGTCCTCGGCGCCATCCGCCACAGCCTCGACCGCACCCCCAGCGCCGCCGCCGCGGCCAAGCCGTCGCACGAGTCGGAGAAGAGCGAGGCATAGTCTTGTTCGCCGGTCCTCTTTGGTCTTTTCCGGTCTTCTCCGGTCTTCGTCTTCGTCTCCGGTCCTCTTCGGTCTTTTCCGGTCTTCTCCGGTCCTTCGTTCCTCTTCCGTTCTCATTGATTTCCCCTTTTTGAGCAATACCCTTTTGCATATTTGGCCGACTGGCAGGATCTGACGCGGGACACGAAACAGGCCTGGAACCTGATAGAAATGCGCGCATGGGGGGCGACGCCGCATATGCCTACGACACTGGGGCGCTTCTTGCATACAGGGACAGGCAGCGGCCGGCGTTGGGATGATGCTTTTTTTTTTTTTTTTCTGTTTTGCTGCTGCTTTTTCTTGCTCGCCTGGTTTCAGCGATCCGAGATACCACTCTAGATCACTTACTTGCATTCTCTTTCTTTCCTAGAGTGTTGCGAGTGTTGCGTTTGAAAATTGTTTGAATGTTTGTGCGTGTTGAGTGTTTGATTGTTTGAGCTGAAGCTTAATTTCTGCTTCCACTTCCCCTGGCCGGGGCCATTATACGGACATTTTTTCTTCTTCTTTTTTCTGCCAGTGTTGGCAGATGCACAGCAAAGATGATAGAGACGGCCGTGTCCGTACTAATAGATTAGAAAATTCGAAAACAAAAATAGAACAGGTGACTGTTCACAAGACGGCGCACGCAGGCTCGGAGGGTATGGCGCAGAGAGTTTTAACGCATGCTCGGAGGGTATGGCGCAGAGAGTTTTAACGCATGCTCGGAGGGTATGGCAGAGGTGTTATTGCAGGCTCGGCAACAGGCTCGGAGGGATCGGCGCAAGTAGCGCCGGCGTGGGCAACGTGTCGGACAATTGGGCCGATCGGCGGATCGCCATCTTGGTGGGGCGCTGTGAAATCCGCCGAGCGATGCTATCGAAAATATCACCAATCATATCAATATCACGATAATCCACCGAATACAAGACCATGTCACCCAACTATCACCAATCATTACCAATCATCGTCACCAATATCACAATCATACCAAATCACCAATCATACCCCAGAAAAATCAACCAATTCAATAATCACGCTAAATCAAATAACAGCATCAAACCCAAAACACTCACGCAATCGGATACACCAGCTTGCGCGCGCGCACCTTGCCGTTGCGCAGGTCGTCGATGCCGTCGACGACGGCGGCCAGGCCGCCCGGGCGCACCTCGATGGGGTGCGGCCGGATCATACCGGCGGCCAGCATGCGCTCAATCAGCTCAAACATGCGCACGCCAAAGGCGCGGTCCTGGGGCCGGGCCGGGCGGCCGTAGGCGCCGGCCAGCTTGACGGGCTCGCCGTACATGGTGTAGGAGACAAACCAGTCGGCGACCACGTCGCGGCGGCTGTACTGGATGCGCGTGGGGAAGGGGTCGAGGGCGACGTAGCGGCCGCCGTCGCTGCCAATGGCCTCGTAGCACATCTTCATGGTCTCGGCCTGCGTGACGCAGTCGAGCGCCAGCGCCAGCGAGTTGGCCGTGTAGTTGCGGATCTCGCGGCCGCACGTGGCCGCGTGGTAGTCAAAGGTCTCGGCGGCGCCGAGCGCGAGCAGCATGTCGCGGTGGTCGGGCGAGCAGGTGGCGATGGGGGTGACGCCGGAGCTAAGGACGGGTGAGCGGGGGGGGGAGGTGAGCGAGGGGAGAGAGAGATCGATGAGCGAGGGGGAGACGAGCGAGGAGGTGAGCGAGAGAGAGGAGAGAGCAAGGACGCACGCTTTCAGAAACTGAATGGCAATGGTGCCGGTGGCGGTGGCGCCGCCGGCGACGAGGACGTAGCGCGGGGTGGGCGGCGGCGGCACGGGCACGACGCGGCCGTCGACGACGGCGGGCTCGGGCAGGGCGAGGAACTGGTAGAGGGCCAGCACGGTGGTGCTGACGGAGATGCCGAGGCCGGCGGCGGCCTCGTAGGACATGGCGTCGGGGATGCGGCAGGCCATGTCGGCCGTGGCCAGGCCGAACTGGCAAAAGGCGCCCGAGGCGCGGCGCACCGGGTCGAGGCCGAACATGACGGCCAGCACGCGGTCGCCGCGCCGGTACTTGGTCACGCCGGCGCCCACCTCGAGCACCTCGCCGGCGTACTCGTGCCCGCCGATGGAGCCGTCTGTCGGCGAAAAGTCAATCATCTTCCAGTCCGCCGGGTTGAGCGCCACCGCCTTGACCGCGCACAGCAGCATGCCGGGGCCGGGCCGCTGCACCTCCACGCCGTGTTCCAGCCGGTAGCGGCCGATGCCGCCGCCCACGAGGGCCGTCTGCGTCGCCGTGGCCATGGGGGGGTGGAAGAGGCGGATGAGCCGACGGGCTGGACGAACTGAGAAGCTGAGCACGAAGGACGAACTGAGAAGCTGAGCACGAAGCTGAGCAGACAAGAGCAATCTGAAAAGCTGAGCCGAGAAACGACAACCCAAAAACTGGACAACCGAGAACGACAACCGACAAGACCGAGCCAAAGCACGAGGCTCGCCAGCCTCGGCCGGCCTTGAAATGCGCCGACGCAGGTGTCGGCGCATACCCGTCGGCGCACGTCGGTGCATTTTGGCTGCCCGACCGGCGGCCCTGAGCTGCATTAGCCTCGTCATCGTGGAGATCCGCCGGCCGGCCCCACGCACCGGTTCGAGAGGCAGGAACGGCTCGGTGGCGCCTTCCGCAAAGAATGCGCCGCGCCGCCGGCCGTGCCAATAAAGCAGCGCTCTCGCTTTTCTGTGGCTGCTTCTCATGATCTTCTCTACGATCCTCTACGATCCTCTGCGCTCTGCTTCTGCGCTCTGCTTCTGCGCTCTGCGCTCCACGAGCTCTGCTGGCCTGCTCTCTTGACACCTTGATTCTCCATCTCAGTTATACCCAAGTTACCTCTCAAGTTTACCTCTCAGTTTACCTCAAATCTATCCATCTCGAATATCACTTCTCTCCATCTCTCCATCATCTCTCCATCACTTCTCTCCATCTCTCCATGCCTTGTCGCTGCTAGCCAGTCCATGACCCCAGCCATGGCCCCCGAACCGATTGCCATTGTCGGGAGCAGCTGCCGCTTCCCGGGCGGCGCCTCCACGCCGTCCAAGCTGTGGGAGCTGCTCAAGAACCCCCGCGACCTGCTGAGGGAGGTGCCCAAGAGCCGCTTCAACATCCATGGCTTCTACAACCCCAACGGGGAGTATCACGGCGTGCGTCCTCGCTTTTTCTTGTTTTTTCGTTTTGTTTTCACTTCTCCCTCTCGTTTCCCTCTCGTTTCTCCCTCTTGTTTCCTCTCTCGGTTTCCCTCTCGTTTCCCCCTCTCGCCCCCCCCCCCCCCTCTCGTCCCCCTCTGACCATCTGACCATCAGAGCACCGATGTCACGCAATCCTACTTCCTCGACGAGGACCCGCGCGTGTTCGACTACAACTTCTTCGGCGTCAACCCGCGCGAGGCCGAGTCCATGGACCCCCAGCAGCGCGTGCTGCTCGAGGCCGTCTACGAGGCCGTCGAGGCCGCCGGCTACTCCATCCCGGCCCTCAAGGGCTCCGACACCGCCGTCTACGTCGGCCAGATGACCGACGACTACGGCGACGTCCTCGGCCGCGACATTGACGCCGTGCCCAACTACATTGCCACCGGGCTGTCCCGCTCCATCACCGCCAACCGCGTCTCCTACCTGTTCGACTGGAAGGGCACCTCTGTCAGCCTCGACACCGCCTGCTCCTCCAGCCTCGTCGCCGTGCACCTGGCCGTGCAGGAGCTGCGCTCCGGCGCCTCGCGCGCCGCCGTCGCCGCCGGCGTCAACCTCATCTTTGGGCCCGAGGCCTACATTTTCGAGTCCAAGGTGAGTCTTTTTCCGCTTCCCGCCACTCTCATGCTCTCTTCCCCGTCTCCCTCCACTCTCATGCTCTCTTCGTCAATCTCCCCTGACACCCAATCTCCACGACACCAGCTCCACATGCTCTCTCCCACCGGCCGGTCCCGCATGTGGGATGCCGGCGCCGACGGCTATGCCCGCGGCGAAGGCACGGCCGTCGTGATGCTCAAGAAGCTGAGCGACGCGCTGGCAGACGGCGACCGCATCGAGTGCATCATCCGCGAGACCGGCACCAACCAGGACGGCCGCACCATGGGCATCACCATGCCCAACGCCACCGCCCAGGCCGCGCTGATCCGGTCCACCTACGCCCGCGCCGGCCTCGATCTCGCCCGCCGCGAGGACCGCTGCCAGTACTTTGAGGCGCACGGCACCGGAACCCTCGCCGGCGACCCGGTCGAGGCCGAGGCCGTGTACAAGGCCTTTTTTGCCGACCAGCAGCCCGCAGCCGCGCCCGAGACGGACCCGCTGTACGTCGGCTCCATCAAGACCGTCATCGGCCATCTCGAAGGCGTCGCTGGCCTGGCCGGCCTCATCAAGGCCGCCGCCGCCGTCCAGAACGCCGTCATCCCGCCCAACCTGCTCTTCAACCAGCTCAACCCCAAGATTGAGCCCTTTTACCATCGCCTGCACGTGCCCACCCAGCCCATACCCTGGCCCGCGCTCCCGCCCGGCACGCCGCGCCGCGTCAGCGTCAACAGCTTTGGCTTTGGCGGCACCAACTGCCACGTCATTGTCGAGAGCTACGAGCAGCAGCAGCAGCAGCAGCAGCAGCAGCAGCAGCAGCAACAACAACAACAACAACAACAACAACAACAGCAGCAGCAACAACAACAACAGCAGCAGCAGCAAAATGCACTCTTGCCCGCCGCCGTGGCGGCCCCAGACCTGCCGTACGGCCCCCTACCGCTGTCCGCCCACTCCAAGACGGCTCTGGTGGCGACGGCCACCGCGCTGGCCGCGCACCTGCGAGACCCGAACAACAGCGACACCCCGCTCGCCGACCTGGCCTGGACGCTGCAGATGCGCCGCGGCGAGTTCGGACAGCGCGCCTTTGTCGCGGGGACCACGCGCGAGGACATCTTGGCCGGCCTGGACGCCGTGGCGGCGGCGCCCGACCAGCTGGTGACGACGGCGCTGCCCGTGACAGAGGCGCTGCCCCCGCGCATCCTGGCCGTCTTCACCGGCCAGGGCGCACAGTGGCCGGCCATGGGCGCCCAGCTCTACGCACACAGCGCGCTGTTCCGCCAGACGCTGCAGCGGCTCGAGGCGTCGCTGGCGCAGCTGCCGCCCGCCGACGTGCCGGCCTGGTCGCTGACGGACGAGCTGACCAAGTCGGCCGCCACCTCGCGCATCGCCGAGGCCGCGCTGTCGCAGCCGCTGTGCACCGCGCTGCAGATTGCGCTGGTCGACCTGCTGCGCGCCGCCGGCGTCGAGCTCAGCGCCGCCGTCGGCCACTCGTCTGGCGAGATTGCCGCCGCCTATGCCAGCGGCTTCTTGCGCGCCGAGGACGCCATTCGCGTGGCCTACTACCGGGGCGTGCACGCGGGCGCTGCCTTGGATGCTCGGACCACCCCGGCCACTCCGGCTGCCGGCGCCATGATGGCCGTCGGCATGGCCTACGACGAGGCGGTGCGCTTCTGCGCGCAAGAGGCCTACGCAGGCCGCGTCGTGGCGGCCGCCAGCAACTCGCGCAGCAGCACGACGCTGTCGGGCGACGCAGCCGCCGTGGCCGCAGCCAAGGCGCAGCTGGACGCCGACGGCGTCTTTGCGCGGCTGCTCAAGGTCGACCGCGCCTACCACTCGCACCACATGCAGGCCTGCGCGGCGCCCTACCTGGCCTCGCTGCAGCAGTGCGACATTGCCGTGCAGCACGCCGACGCCGTCTCGCCGCCCGAGACCGGCTGCCTCTGGTTCTCCAGCGTGCACGGCGCCGACGGCCGCAGCATCTACGAGCCGCAGACCCTGCGCGACCACTACTGGGTCGCCAACATGGCCCAGCCCGTGCTCTTTGCCCAGGCGCTCGACCGCGCCGTCACCGAGTCGCACTGCTTCGACATGGTGCTCGAGATCGGCCCCCACCCGGCCCTGCGCGGCCCGGCCTCGGAGGAGCTGCGCAACCTGACCGGCGTCGACCTGCCCTACACCGGCGTGCTCGCCCGCGGCCAGCACGACCTCAACGCCTTTAGCAGCGCCCTCGGCTTCATCTGGAGCCACTTTCAGACCCCGCCGGCCGGCCGGCCCGCCGTCGACTTTGCCGGCTTCCGGGCGGCGTGTCTTGTGGGGGGGAGGGGGGGGGCCGCCACTACCACTACCACGGCACAGCAGCCCCTGCCGCTCCGCTCGCTGCCGACGTACCCCTGGGACCACGAGACGCCGCTGTGGAAGGAGTCGCGGCTGTCGCGCAAGTACCGCAACCGCGCCGAACCCGTGCACGAGCTGCTCGGCGTGGCCACCACCGCCGGCGACGGCCAGGAAATGCGCTGGCGCAACATTCTCAAGCTCCACGAGCTCGAGTGGCTGGCCGGCCACCAGTTCCAGGGCCAGGTGCTGTTCCCGGCCGCCGGCTACGTGTCCATGGCCGTGGAGGCGGCCGTGCGGCTGGCCGCGGCTGGCACTGCTGCTGCCACGACAACAACAACAACAACAACAACAACAACAACAAAACACGAGCTGACGAGCGTCGCCACCACAGTCGAGCTGCAGGACCTGCAGATCCTGACGGCCATCACGGTCGAGGCCGGCGCCGGCGCCGAGGTCATTTTTGTCATGCGCGTCGTCGAGCGCAGCGCTCGGCGCCTGACGGCCGACTTTTCCTGCTACAGCGGCAGCGTCGACGGCGCGGCCACTGACGTTGAAAAGGTCAACTGCCGGGGCCGCGCCGTGATCACGCTCGGACCGGCACCGGCAGCGGCAACGGCAACGGCAACGGCAACGGCAACGGCAACGGCAGCGCGGCGGCCGCCACCGCTGCCGGCCCGAACCCCACCGGAACTGCCCATGGAGGACCTGGACGTGGCGCGCTTCTACCGCGAGCTGGAAAAGATTGGCCTCGTCTACGGCGGCGACTTTGTCGTGACCTCGGCGCGGCGCCGGCTGGAGGCGGCCACGGTGACGGCACGCCGCGTCGCCGGGTCGCCGCTGCGGGTGCACCCGGCCACGCTGGACGCGGCCTTTCACGGCATCTTTGCCGCTTACAGCTTCCCGGGCGACGGGCGCATGTGGACGAGCTACCTGCCGACAGGCATCCGCACGGTGCGGGTGGACGTGTCGTCGTCGGCGGCGGCGGCGGCAGCGGCAGCGGGCTGCGGCTCTGATTCTGCCTCGGACACGGTGGTGGCCGACTGCTACCTGCGGGCGGCGTCCAGCAAGAACATTACGGGCGACCTGGACGTGTTCAGCGCCGACGGCCGCTGCGAGATCCAGGTCACGGGCCTGACGTGCTCCTCCTTCACCAAGCCGACGGCGGCGACGGACCGGCAGCTGTTTTTCGAGACGGTCTGGAAGGCCGACGTGGCGGCCGGCCTGGACGCGTCCGACTACATCCCCGTGGTGCAGGAGGAGATGGACCGGGACGACCTGATGGACCGCATGAGCGCCTTTTACCTGCGGCGGCTGCGCGACACGATCACGGCGGCCGAGCTGGAGGCGGCCGAGTGGCAGTTCCGGTCGCTGATGCACTGGGCGGCCGACTACCTGCTGCCGCGCATCGACGCGGGCCAGCACCCACACATCCCGGCCGAGTCGCGCTTCGACACGGCCGAGATGGTGGCGGCGTGGGCGGCGGCGCACCCGGACACGGGCGAGATGGAGATGATCGTGGCGTTGGGCGAGAACCTGCCGGAGATTGTGCGCGGCCGGGTGCCGGCGCTGCAGGTGATGATGGCCAACAACATGCTCAACCGGCTGTACAAGGAGGGCATGGGCATGTGGCGCAGCAACGAGCAGTTCCGGCGGCTGATCCGGCAGATCAGCCACCGCCACCCGCGCCTGCGCGTGCTCGAGATCGGCGCCGGCACCGGCGGCTCGACGCTGGCGGCCCTGGGGGGCCTGTCGCCGCAGCAGCTGGTCTCGTACACCTACACGGACATCTCGCCGGGCTTCTTTGAAAAGGCGCGGGCCACGCTCTTCACGCCCGAGCAGCTGGCCAAGATGGAGTTCCGCGTGCTCGACATTGAGCGCGACCCCGTCGCGCAGGGCTTTGACGCCGAGGGCTACGACCTGGTGCTGGCCTCCAACGTGCTGCACGCCACGCGCTTCCTGGCCAACACGCTGGCCAACTGCCGCCGCCTCGTGCGCCCGGGCGGCCACCTGGTCATGATTGAGCTGACCGGCGAGACCGTGCGCACCACCTTTTGCATGTCCGCGCTGCCGGGCTGGTGGCTCGGCAAGGACGACGGCCGCGTCTACGGGCCGCTGGTCAGCCAGGCCCGCTGGGACGGCCTGCTGCGCGGCGCCGGCTTCTCGGGTGTCGACGCCGTCGCCGGCGAGGTCGAGGACTACTACTGCTCCGTCATGGTCACCCAGGCCGTCGACGCGCGCGTGGCGCTGCTGCGGGAGCCGCTGCTGCCGGCGGAGGTGCCGGTGCTGGCGTCGGGAGAAGTGGGGCCGGTACTGGATGCCTCCGGGCCGCCCCGCGTCGTCATTGTCGGCGGCGTCACGCTGGCCGTCGCGCGCGTCGCGCAGGCCGTGCGGCGCATGCTGCGGCCGCTGGTGCCGGACGTGACGCTGGCGACGTGCGCCGAGGACCTGCTGGCGCAGCCGGTGACGGCCGGCACGGCCGTGCTGTGCCTGTCGGAGCTGGACGCACCGGTGTGGAAGGGCGGCACGGCCGGCGGCCTCGGCAGCACCATGACCGACAAACGCTTTGCCGGCCTGCAGAACATGGTGCTGGGCGGCCAGGCGCTGCTGTGGGTCACGCGCGGCCGCCGCGCGGCCGAGCCCTACGCCAACATGGTCGTCGGCATGGGCCGGCCCATTGCCGTGGAGTCGCCGCACATTGCGCTGCAGTTCCTCGACGTCGACGACTTTGCCGGCACCGCCGCCGAGGCCACGCTGCTGGCCGAGACCCTGCTGCGCCTGGTGCTGCTGACGCGCCCGGGCTTTGCCGACGGCCTGCTGTGGACGCGCGAGCACGAGCTCTGCATCGAGCGCGGCCGCCTTCTGATCCCGCGCGTGCTGCCCAACACGGAGCTCAACGAGCGCCTCAACGCCGAGCGCCGGCCCATTGTCAAGCAGCTGGCCGTGGCCGACGTCGAGGTCGTCCAGGACGGCGAGACCTCGTTGTCGTCGTCGTTGTCGTCGTTGTCGTCGTCGTCATCAGGGGCTACCGACGCCCAGTGGCAGCTGCGCGAGATTGCGCCCTTTCACTACACCCAAGACGCGGCGGAGGATCCGGCCACGGCGCCCCACGACGTCGCCCTGGCCGCGGCCTCGTTGTTCCCGCTGCGCACGCGCGACGGCCTGGTCGCCTTTTTCGGGCTCGGCCGCGACAGCTGCACCGGCCGCGACGTGCTCGTGCTGGCCCCGAGCCTGCAGGCGACGGTGCGGGTGCCGCCGAGCCAGATCGTGCCACTCGCGGCGGGCCGTGCTGCGGCTGCGGCTGCGGCTGCGGCTGCGCCAGAAAAGGTGCTGCACGCGCTGCTGCGTACGGTGCTGGCCGACAGCCTGGTGCACGAGGTCGAGCCGGGCAGCACGCTGTGGGTGCACGGCAGCGACGGCGGACTGGCGCGGCGGCTGCGCGAGCGTGCCGATGCCCAGGGCCTGCAGCTGGTGCTGACGACGAGCACGCCGCCGCCCACGATGACGGCGGCGATGACGACGACAGAAGACGAGCCGCAGCAGGTGTACATCCACCAGTACGACACGGAGCGCAGCGTGTGGGAGCTGCTGCCGGGCGGTCCCGTGACCTTTGCCAACGTCGACGTGAAGCACGACAACGCCGAGCTCGAGCGCATTGTGCGCACCAGCGCCGTCTCGGCCTACGACGACGCCGCCGACGTGCGCCCGCTCTTCCGCAGCGTGCGCGGCCGCAAGACGGTCGCCCTGCAGCTGCCGACGGCCGCGCTGGTCGAGACCGTCCGGGCGTTTGCCGGTGCCGGTGTCGGTGCCGGTGTCGGTGCCGGTGCCGGTGTCGGTGCCGGTGCCGGTGTCGGTGTCGGTGCCGGTGCCGGTGTCGATATCAATGCGGACGCCGACGCCGACGCCGACGCCAACAACACGTACATTACTCACCTCGGCGACGTCTCCGGCCTGTCACTGGACCACGCGTCGCCGACGCAGGTGCTTTCATGGGTGTTGCCGGCGGCGGCGGAGAAAATGGCCACGGTGCCGGCGCTGCTGCATCCGACGGCGGCGCTGAAGCTCTTTAACCCGGGCAAGACGTACTTCTTGGTCGGCCTGACGGGCGACCTGGGCCTGTCGCTGGCGGCCTGGATGATTGACAACGGCGCCCGGCACCTGGCGCTGGCCAGCCGCAAGCCGGCGGTGCCGCCGGCGGTGCTGCGGCACCTGGCGCGGCGGGCGTCGGGGCGGCCGGCCGAGGTGCGCGTGTTTGCGCTCGACATTGCCGACAAGGCGGCGCTGGCCGCGGTGCACGCCGACATTGTGGCCACCATGCCGCCCATTGCCGGCGTGGCCAACGCGGCCATGGTGCTGCGCGACAAGCCCTTTGACAACTGCACACTCGACGACTTCCGCGTCGTCTTCGGGCCCAAGGTCGAGGGCACCAAGCACCTGGACGAGCTCTTCAGCGGCGGCCCCGACAGCACGCGGCAGCCCCTCGACTTTTTCGTGCTCTTCTCCTCGCTGACCTGCGTGCTCGGCAACAAGGCCCAGAGCAACTACAGCGCCGCCAACCTGTTCATGCACGCCCTGGCCGCACAGCGCCGCAGCCGCGGCCTGGCCGCCTCGGTCATGGACATTTCCATGCTGCTCGGCGTCGGCTACGTCGCCCGCGCGCTCGACCAGTACGAGACCCGCTTCAACCACATGTTCAACTACATGGCCCTGTCCGAGCCGGAGATGCACGCCATTTTTGCTGCCGCCGTGCTGGCCGGCCGGCCCATGGCCGGCGGCAGCAGAAGCAGCAGCGGCCACGCTGCCGTGGCCACCTCGGAGATTATCACCGGCCTGCTGCCCGACTCCGACCGCATCACCCGCGTCGACCCGCGCTTCTGCCACTACCGCGTCATGGCCCAGCAGGCCGTTGGTGGCGGCGGCGGCGTCGGCGGCGTCGGCGGCGGCGGCGGCGGCGGCGGCTCCGACAGCCAGGCCGACCTCTCGAGCCGTGTGCTGCAGCAGCTCGAGGCGGCCGCGGCCGCAAACGCGGACGGCAACAGCAGCGACGCCATGCTGGCGACGCTCGAGGCCGCCTTTGCCCGCAAGCTCGAGCTGATCCTGCAGCTGCCGGCCGACCAGATCGAGGCGCGCGTGCCGCTGATCCAGCTCGGCATCGACTCGCTCGTCGCCGTCGAGCTGCGCTCCTGGTTCCTCAAGGAGCTCGCCATTGAGATGGCCGTGCTCAAGTTTCTCGGCGGCGCCTCGCTCGCCGACATTTGCAGCGACGCCGTCGGCCAGCTGGCCAACAAGCTGGACAAGACGGACAAGACGGACAAGACGGGCAAGACGGACAAGGAGACAACAAAGGCAGAGGCGGCGCGGCCGTCCACGCCGGTCTCGTCCGGCCAGCAGCAGCCGCCCACCACACCCTACACGCCCGCCACCGCGTACACGCCCTCCACGCCGTACATGCCGGCCTCGCCCAGCACGGGCTCCTTTGTCTCCACGCCAACCTCGTCGCCTGCCTCGTCCATTAGCTCCCACTCCGACACGCCCTTTAAGCAGTAGGGCTGCGAGACCTCGCCTGCGATTTCCTTCTTTTTCCTTTGTTGACTGTACATGATTGGCATGATTGGCATGTTTGGCATGATTGGTAATGTTTGGAAGTGAAATGTGTTTTGATACGGCCTTGGTATGTCTGGTTGTTTTGCCTTGTTTTCCGTTTCATTCATTGGGCACGTTTTGGTTATTTTCTTCTCCTTGGTTGATTCTTCTGGGCACGTTTTGCTTTGGTTATTTCCCACTCTTTGGTTGATTCTGGACACTTTTGCTTCCATGATCTTTCACCGTGATCTTTCGCCGGGCACACGATCGATACGACCTGTTTGCGCCACCACGCGTCTACCTGTTTTAGTTAAGCGACGCCACCTACAATCCAGATTTTTGACTCGCCTCGAGCCTCCACGGGCATTTATTGTGGTTTGTGTGTTTGTCTATGATGTACAGACAGCCTATACTACATCGCGTAAGTCACCTACTCTCTACACCTCACTGAGCTTCCGAAGCAGCCGCTCGACCGCCTTCATAGCCGCCTGCAGGCCCTGCCGGTGGCGCTGCATCTTGTCCACCACGCACGTCCCGGTGGCCGCGTACACGTGCATGTGGTCCGCCTCCCGCGGCCGCCACCGGGAGCGTGTTGCCGGAGTGAAGGCGGGGGCCAGCGCCGGCACCGGCACCGGAAGAGGGGGCGACTCTGACGGCGGCAGCCCCGACGACAGCGGCGGCGAGGGCAGCGTGTTGGACGAGGCCGGCCGGCGGCCGTCGTTGTCGTCGTCGTTGTCGTTGTCGTTGTCGTCGTCGGCGTCGGCGTCGGCGTCGGCGTCGGCGTCGGCGTACTTGTCACCGTCGGTGTCGCCGTCGCCGTCGCCGTCATTATCATCTTCATCTTCAACAGCCGCATCAGCAGTACCTGGCGCGAGGCCGCACAGGCTCTGGTCCAGGCGGTCCAGCAAGTGGCCCAGGAGGCTCATGACCATGACGGCCTGGGCGCGGCTAGCCGACAGCGACGCGCGGAGGCCATCGGGGCGGTGGCGGCGGTGGCGCGGCGGCAGCGGCAGCGGCAGCGGAAGCGGCGGTGGGGGGGGTAGCCACCATGCGGGCAGCCCGGACACGCCGGGCATGGCATCAGCGGCGGCAGCGGCAGCGGCGGCAGCGGCAGCGGCATCGTCGGCGGCATCGGCAGCGGCATCGGCAGCGGCATCGGCAGCGTCCTGGGAGGGCAACGCGGCGAGGTGGCGCCAGACGGCCGTGCAGAGTGTCTCGAAAGTGGACAGAAGCTGGTGATGGCAGGCCAGCACCATGAGGAGGGTGCCGGCATCGATGTCGGCCGACGGCGGGGGCGGCGACGGAGGCGGCGGCGGCGAAGCCCGTGCCTTTTCCGGGCCGTGCACCAGCCGGTCCAGCAGCGACACAAAGGCCTCGGTGACCTGGATCAGCTCGGCCACGTGCGCCGACGACGCCGACACCACCTCGCCGCTGCGCTGGTGGTCGCCGGCGGCGGCCGCCACGGCAGCGGCCGAGCCGAGGATGCGCAGGTGCAGCGCCGCGAGGTCGCGCAGCATGCTCTCGCCGGGGACGAGACTACAGTTGCTGATGCTGCTGATGCTGCTGATGCTGCTGATGCTGCTGCTGCTGCTGCTGTTGCTGATGCTGCTGCTGTTGCTGCCGCCGCAGGCATAGAGGGGGTTGGGCGGCAGCAGTTGTGGTGAGAGGCCGAGCAAGGCGCTCAGATCGACGCCGCCGTCGCCCTGGGGCGGTGGTGGTGGTGGCGGCGGCGGCAGCTTATTGCTACTGCCAGAGCAGCCGTGTTGGTGAAAGGGCGCCGAGGCGGAGTAGTCCAGGTCGACGACGGGGTAGCCGAGGCTGGGGTCGTCGACCGGGGTGGCCCGGCCGATGTGGGGATGGTGGTAGTGCGGCTGGGGCTGGAAGTCGTGGTTCCGGCTGTCCGGGTCAAAGAGGCCCGACAGGGCCAGGGTCATGGCCGCAGCCGCAGCCGGCGTGGTGGTGGTGGAGGAGGAGGAGGAGGAGGAGGCCTGCGGAGCAGCGGAGAGGCAGCCGTCGTCGGCGGAGGGGGGGGGGGCGGCAGAAGCCGTTGCGAAAAAGGCGGCCGGATCGGGGTACGGCGGCAGGAGCGGCGAGGTCGGCGACGACAGCGACACGCGGGACGCCGTGCTCGTGGTGCGGCGTCGGCGGTGGCCGCGCGGCGTCAGAGGCGGCTCCCGGTGTGTCCGGGGCCGGCCGGGTTTCTGCATGGCTGCGGGTGTCAGGCAAAGAGAGGAAACAAACGGCGACTGGAATCAGACGACTTACGGCTAAAGGTGCACACGGCGCCGGCTCTCTCGCAGCGCAGGCAGGCGCTGTCGGCCTGGCGGCTGCAGCGGACCTTTTGGCCGTGGCAGCGGTCGCAGGACTGGCGCGGAAGAGCTCCGGCCCGGAGGTTGAGCTCGGGCCGAGGACTGGTCATCTGGTGTGCGCGTTGAGGCTGGCGAACAAGAGACGGGAGATCAGAACCAATCGGCACGGCGAGATCCAATCGGAACAGAACCAATCAAATCGGGTCGGTTCGAGAGCAGGCGAATCAGGTCGAGAAACAGACGAATCAAAGCCGTCGAGAGCAGACGAATCAAAGCAGTCGAGAGCAGACGAATTAAAGCAGACGAATCAAAGGAAGTCGAGAGCAGACGAATCAGGTCGGGTCGAGAAGCAACGAATCAAAAAGGCGTCGAGTGATTCGAGAAAGCAACCATCCAGACGTCAACCAACAAAACTAACCGATGCGTCGAGATTCAAAGGCGAGGCAGCCACAACCACATCAGCAACAAGCGTGGACCCGGGTCGAAGAGGGGGGGGTACTGCCATGGAAAAATAAAAAAAGGCAGAATCCACCGGCCACAGATACTTGGGTCTGGAGCCTGCAAGGCCAGGCCCGGGCAAGAGGCCCAAGCAGGAAGAATCAGGCCAGAGGAGCAGGACAGACGGCGAGAGAGCCAGCACTAGCTGTGCTCTAGAGCTGCGGCAGCCGAGTAGTTCCTGCAGAGAGGAAGCGAACGCAACCTGTCAGGTCTCTTCAGGAGACCCATACCGTTTTTGATAAAAAAAAGCAAAGGGGAGGGGGGGGGGGGGGGGGTGATGCCGGAAAATGACGACTGACAGAAGCCATGTCGCCAATGCCAGGGTCAGGCGAGAGAGAAAGACGTCTGGAGAGTTGAGAGTCTAGCGGCTCGCCTCAGCAGGAATGCTCGCTTCGCTTGGCCTGCACCCAGCCGGGACTTGTCACCTTTTTCCTGCCACCTTCCTGCATCGTCTTCTGCTATCGTCCCCCCCACCCACCACGGTGTCTCTATCCCCTCTCGGCACCTGGACAACCATGGCAGCCTGCTCCATCCGCTAGGCCCAAATATCAAGCCCATTCGCAGCTAAAGGACGCAGCTAAAACCAAATCAAAAAACTAGACGCAACCTGCACCGGCGCCTGCAACGCTGGGCCGGCGACGGCATTGGTCCGCCGTTCGTACGGCGGCCCTGTTTTAGCAGCCAGCCCAAGCACGCCGGCGCCGCTACGTGGCCGGCTGCTGGCCTATGCTTTTGTTTTTTTTGTGTGTTGCTTGGGGAGGAGGAGCCGGAAGAGGAGGCATGAGGATGGGGGGGAGAATCCGCCTGGCCGGGGTAGGGGTCCCGAGTTGGACCGGCTAGCCGGCCTACTTCTGCGTCTGGCGCCTGCTGTCTCTGCTTTCGGGTCTGCCTTTTGCGGGATAAACGACGAGTCCCCTGCAGCTGCAGCAGCTGCAGAAGCAGCAGCGGCAGCACTGCTCATAGCCACATCGGGCAGGCCCCGGCGGAGTCGGCCCCTCTGCCAGTACGAGTTGTCGGCCTCGTCGGCCATGCTCCACCGCCTCCACCGCCCCTCTTCCCTTTCTTGGGTGGCCGAGAGCGTGCTGGTCACCACGTGTGAAGTCTCGCCCTCTCTTTCTCTCTTTCTCTCTCTCTCTCACACACACACACACACACACTCTGTCTCTCCCGCCTCCCTCACACTCCCCCCACATCTGCAGTGCGGGATGAAACACCTTCGTGCGAGAGGTGTGTGGCCCGGATGCAGCTCTGCAGACCCCGAGCCGGGCCAGCCTCCTTCCGGCTTTCTGGGTGGCATTCCGCCGTGCTCGCTCAGACGGCCTCTGCTTCTCTGTTTGGCTTGGGACCCTGTGCAACTTTGCTAAATCGAGTTCGAGGCCCGGGCCGCCCCCCACGTCTTGGGGTCTCGCTGGGCGGCTCCCGATCGAGAGAGCTGGCCGGGCTCCCGGACGAGAGAAACGGGCGAGAGAGAGAGAGAGAGCGAGTCAGGATGGGTTCCCTGTCGATGGGAACCCGGTGCGACAGGGCAGGGATGGGCAGCCGAATGCACGCCTATACATTTACATTCAACAACACGGAGAAACTGCGCATGGGCAATGGAACGGTAGCGCCAGCGAGCGAGAGAGAAGAGAGAAAAAACGACACAAGAGGAGACTGGGGGGGGGCCGCTAATTTGCTGCAGAGAAACGCCGGAGACGCTAAGCCCAAACGGGCCATCCGTTCCCCGTTATCGTCTGCTTCCGCCAACTCCAGGACCAGGCATCGGCTGGGCCATGTGCGAGCGTGCTCAATGGCCGCGCCAGACGGACAGCTTGCCTGTCTCCCCCCCTCTCTCTCTCTCTTTCTCTCTGTGTGTGTGTGTGTGTGTGGCATGTGAGGCCGGGGCGTCCGGGTCTAACAAGTGTCCCAGCGGGGCGGAACCGGCGCTGTGGAGAGGGGCCGCCCAGGCGGTGAGCAGGCCCACGTTACAGCGAGGACGACAGGGGCCAAGATTACAGGGAGGGAGTTTGTCCGCCTACTGTACTCCGTAGGTAACTCGCAAGGAGGTCGGAACTTGCCGGTTCAGAGAGAAGCTTGGTGAGAGAGAGAGAAAGAGGAAAGGAAAAAAAAAAAAGGATCGCGGCGCTAGTGTCGGCGCTAACCCGATTGGGCCGTGAAAAGTCAACGTCCAGCACGACCAGCTCGTCTGGCTCTCCATCTTTTTTTCTCACACACAACCACACAACCACCCGACGGACGCCATCGCCCCACCCCATGTCCCTCTACCACGAGGCGGCGGCCGCGCTGACGGCGCCAGCGTCGGATGGCGGCAACCTGAAAACGCGCATCTTTGGCTTCAAAAGCGGGGGCGGCCGGCCGGGCCCGGCCCCGGGTTCGGCGGCCGGCCGGCCGGAGCACAAGGCGGCGCCGGCGCCGGCGGCACAGGTGTACGCGCTGGCGGTGGAGAGCAGCAAATGGAGCGCCGTGCTGAGCGAGGTGATTGACGGCACGGACCTGCTGCGCACCGAGCGCCGGCACCGGCTGACGCCCGTGCTGGCGCTGCTGCTGGTGCACGACCTGCTGCTGTCCAAGGCCGGCATCCGCCTGCCGCCGGCCCACGGCCTGCGCGCCGCCGTCGAGCGCCACCGCGCGCGCCTGACCGCCGAGCTGACGCGGGCGCGCCTGCGCCGCCGCGCGCCCACGCTTGCCGACCTGCGCCGCCAGGTCGAGGCGGCGGCCGGAGCCGGAGCCGGGTCCGGGTCCGGGTCCGGGTCCGGCGCCGGCACCGGCACCGCGACCGGAGCTGCCGCCACGCGCTGGCTGCGCGTCAACACGCTTCGCAGCACGCTGGACGCCCAGCTGGCCACCACGCTGGCGGCCTATGAGCGCGTGGCCACGCTGCCGGCGCTGTGGGCGCCCGGCCCCGGCCCCGGCCCCGGCGAGGCCCACCGGCGCGTCTACATTGACGAGCACGTGCCCGACCTCGTGGCCGTGCCGGCCGCGGCCACGGCCGAGCTCAGCCGCTCGCCTGCGTACCGCACGGGCGCGCTCATCTTCCAGGACAAGGCCTCGTGCTTCCCGGCGTACCTGCTCGACCCGGCCTCTCTCGTCGGCGCCGGCGGCGGCGGCGGCGGCGGCGACATGATTGACGCCTGCGCGGCGCCGGGCAACAAGACGAGCCACCTGGCGGCGCTCGCCACGGCGGCGGCGGCGGCCACCGACGCAGACTCGCACATTTTCGCCTTTGAGAAAAACGCCGTGCGCGCGCGCACGCTGCAGTCGATGCTGCACACGGCCGGCGCCGACGCCGACGCCGGCAGCCGCGTCTCCGTCTCCGTCGCCGCCGGCCAGGACTTTCTGCGCGTCGACCCGGCCGATGCACGCTTCCGCCGCGTGCGCGCCCTGCTGCTCGATCCCAGCTGCTCCGGCAGCGGCATCGTCGGCCGCGACACCATGCCGTCGCTGCACCTGCCCCGGCTGCCAGAACAGCCGGGACAGCCGGGACAGCCGGGGAAGCCGGGGAAGCCGGGGAAGCCGGGAGCGGCTTCAAAGGACGCCCCGCGCGGAAAGAAACGCAAGCGCAGGGCGCACGAAACGCCACTACACACCGAGGCAGACGACGGCGACGCCGCCGCGCCAGAGGCTGACCCCCCCTCGGCCCCCCCCGACCGCCTCGACGCCCTCGCCGCCTTCCAGCTCGCCCTGCTCCTGCACGCCTTTCGCTTCCCGGCCGCGTGCCGCATCACCTACTCCACCTGCTCCGTGCACGCCCAGGAGAACGAGCATGTTGTGGTGCGCGCGCTCGCGGCCGTCGCCGCATCCGACAAGGGCCGGCGCTGGCGGCTGCTGCGCCGCGACGAGCAGGTCGCCGGCATGCGGGCTTGGTCCGTGCGCGGCGACGTCGACGGCGTGCGCAGCGGGCTGGCGGCGGTGGCCGCAGAAGCAGCGGAGACGGCCGACGCCGACGCCGACGCCGATGCCGACGCCGCCGTTGACGCCGCCGCCGTGGCCGACGCCTGCATCCGGTCGTACCCCGACGACAACGACCGGGGCGTCATGGGGTTTTTTGTGGCCGCCTTTGTGCGGGACGCGGCCGGGACCGGGGCCGGGTCCGAGGCCGAAGCCGAAGCCGAGGCCGAAGCCGAGGCGGACGATGTCGGCAGCGAATGGGGCGGATTCGACGACTGATGTAATGAAGCACTTTTACAGCTGTCAAAGCAGGCATGATATAAAGATAAAATTGTATAAAAATTGTATAAAAGTAAACGTGTGTAAACGGGCAAGAAGAAGAGAAGAGAACGGGTGGATCCGACTAGGGCGCAACCTAGTGCCGGTGCCGCGTGTGGCTGTGCCGGTGCGCGCCGGGGGCGTGGGCCCAGCCGGCCGGCGTTCTTGTCACGTAAATGGTCGACGTCACCGTCGTGTGCAGCGTTGTCGTGCTGTCAGTGGGGACGGGGCAGCCCTTGGCGGTTCTTGAGGGCGAAACCGAGGCCGTGGTGGCCGGAGAGGTCGAGGCTGGCGTGTCTCCGCTGACGGGAGCAACCACCCCTGACACGCTGGGGGCTCCCGGAGATGTCACGGTGATGGTTTCGATGGCCGTGGTGGTGCTCGTGGTGGTGCCGGAGGTGGAGGTGGTGGGAGGGGTGGAGGGGGAGGTCGAGGCCGAGGTCGATGTAGAGGTAGTCGAGGATGTAGTCGAGGTCGAGGCCGAGGTCGAAGTCGATGTAGAGGTAGTCGACGTAGTCGAGGTCGGAGTCGAGGCCGAGGTCGAGGCCGAGGTCGAAGTCGAGGTCGGAGTCGAGGCCGGAGTCGAGGCCGGAGTCGAGGTTGAAGTCGATGCCGGAGCCGAGGCCGAGGCCCCGTATCCCCAGCCAAACACGGGGTTGTCGCCCGGCAGCGCCGACAGCACGCCGTCAATGACCTCGGGCGCCGGGTTGGGGATGCTGCAGTCGCCCTTGCGCACGGGCGTCACGCCGGGGCACTTGTCCATGCCGGCATCGCCGGCGTCGCAGTGGTCGATAACGTTCTGCAGCACGTCCGTGTCCCAGGCGGCCAGAAAGTCGCCGTGCAGCGAGTAGCCGGCGGCGTCGCCGTTGGACAGCACAAAGGGCTGCGAGCCCGCGTTGGGCGTCCAGCGGTCGGCAAAGAGCGGCGTGTTCCAGTACATCTCGTAAAAGAGATGCGGCGTGTGCAGCCAGCCGGCCGGGCAGTCCTGCTTGCCGCCGCCGGCGTCGGTCGGAAAGGCCATGTTGTGCTTGTAGTCCGTCAGCGCCTTGGACGGGTCGTAGCACGACGGGAAGTGCAGGTCCGCCCGCAGCGGCGACGCGTAGCCGTCGCACTCGGCAAACGGGAAGCCCGCGCCCGCGCCCTTGTTGTTCGTGTCCCCCATGCCCGCCTTGCTGCCGTCCGAGCCGGCCGGGTACGACGGCGGCTCAAAGCTCGACCGCGGGCACGTGAACTGCGCCGGCATCACCGTGCCCTTGGACGGGTCCAGCACCAGGTTGCCCGACGCCGGCGGCGTCGTTTGCGAGGCGTTGCCGCTGACCATCTGCAGGCCCACGGGGAAGGCCTTGATCTCGTCGTTGGTGGCCTCGAAGCTGGCTTGTTAGTGGGTGTAAGGGGGAGAGGGGGGGGGAGAACAAGGAAAGGACAGAGGAGAACAAAGAGAGAACGGGAGACGAGGGAGGACGAGAACGGGAGGACGAGAACGGGAGGACGAGAAAGGGAGACGGGAGGACGTAAGCGGGAGACAGAGACGCACAAATAATAAACGTTCATGTAAAACAGCGGCACGGGCTCAAACGTGCCGTTCTTGACGTCGTGAAAGTACAGAGACGGCATCCAGTACGCGCTGTTGTCGCCGGCCACGTTGGCCGTGCTGCACGTCGACTGCATCAGGTCGGCGCCCGTCGCCGAGTTGCAGAAGCGGTTGCCGCCCTGCACCGTATGCACGTGCGAGGCGTACTCGCCCGGCTGCACAATCGGATCCGACCGGCCCTGCGTCAGCGGGCCGTGGCCGTGGAAGTGGAGGACGGCAAAGGTGCGCCCGTCCTTGGCCGCCGCCACGGCAGCCAGAGCAGCCACCACGGTGGCCAGAGTGAGCATTGTGGGGGAGAGTACGGAAAAGAGGAGGAGAGAAGAGTAAAGAGAGAAGAGAACGTAGTAAAAGTTGAAGAAAAGGATAAGATGAGAGAAAGAGCCTCGAGAGAAGAGACAAACGAGAGACGAAGAATATAGCAGGCAAGCCTGTAGAATCAAAGCAAAAGGAGTGTCTGTTTTAAAGAATCAAAGAGCGAAACCCGAGACAAAGCCGCCTCGAAGCAAACGAAGGGAAAAAAAGGTAATAGAGTCAGAGGCTGAAGAGGAGGCTGCGAGTCTAATAAAGACGGCAAAGTCAGACTCACCCATATTGGAGCCAGCCGAACCCCAGTCGCGATAATGGCCAGACCCGTCTGTGCTTCCGGCGAAAAAGACATGCTTAAACGTAGCGGAGGATCATCTCGAAACAGCCGTCCCACCACACTCCGTGGCGGCCAATGAAACGAAACAGACCCGGCCAAGAGATCGAGACCATACATCGGCTGGCGCTCGGACTGCTTCACATAGATCAGCCGTGCATGTGCATAGTTGCCGTCCTGTAGCTCCGTTCCGCCCCTGTTCTGACCCTGCGCTTGCCCGCATGGTGGTCCGCCTCCGCATGCAAAGCTGAAAAACGCCGGCCTCCCTGCAGCAGCTGAAGCGCCCAAACGAGGCGCACTGAAACGCTCTAGCGCTGCTCCGGCCCTGCGTGCAATCTCCGCTGCAAAGTCCTTTGCGAGTCTCGGTTGCCAGTCGATAGTTTGACAGACGTCTCAGACTGTCATATCCAGAGGCCCATCGTGGGATCGCTCCCCACACGTAAGTTCCGCTTGCTCGTCTGTATGTCGCTTGTCAGTTCCGAATGTCAAAGTCGTATGTCAACACTGCGTTCAGAGTCATGTCTGATTTGCCGTGGACCCTCTCTCTCGCGCCGATACTCCGTGCACCGGCCCAAGAAAAGGCACACCCTCCCGCGAGCAGACGCGTGCCCTGGATCTCCTCGGCGCAGAGACCAGCTCGCTCCCGTCCCAGCCACCCAGACGAGCTTGCCTCTGAGGAACCGGGCCTCTGGGGATGCAGGCCACGTGTGCCGTCGCATTCGATTCTCTTTTTTGTAGCACAGATCGCAGGCCTGCAATCAAGTTCAAGTTAAAACACGGAGGACAAGCTCCACGCAGTACAGACCTTTGTATAATCTCGAGATCTTCATACACTCCTTTCTCTCGGGCGTTGGCCATACTGCAGTAACCACATAAAAGAGCAGTAAAGACGTAAAAGACACTTGATTCATGCCAACTGCTGCCTCGACAATGAAGTGTCGTTTCCGCGGTCGTTGCTTCCGCGGAA
Organism: Graphilbum cf. rectangulosporium; assembly: GCA_019925645.1. Lineage (NCBI taxonomy): Eukaryota > Fungi > Ascomycota > Sordariomycetes > Ophiostomatales > Ophiostomataceae > Graphilbum > Graphilbum cf. rectangulosporium. Next base: position 532,392 of record JADHKI010000004.1, read on the forward strand.
GCAACGATGACCAACGGACCCACTTCTGCCTCAAATGTTAGGCATTTATCACTTGATCTCTTGAGTGGGCGACGGAGTGAGGCTGTGATGGAAGAGGGAGGACAATGTAGTCTTGAGTCTTGAGCATCTGGCCACTTGTCGATAAAGGATCTGCTTCAAATACCAGCCCAAAGAGGCCCAAACAACTATCAAATAAGCCCCAACCCGCCAAGCCGGAGCATCGCTCGCCTCCTGGCTCCCTCTTTCCCCCCTCCTGGTCCAAATCCTCCGCTCACAGATGCTCAATCGGCTCTTCCGGCAGCAGGTCGTCGGCTTCGGCGGCGTCGGCGTCGCGCAGACACGCAAACAGCGGCGGCGGCGCCACCAAGCCGTTGAAGAGAAAGGTAAAGTAGACGAGCAGGGCAAAGCCGGCCACCTGCAGCCACTTGAACGACTCCCAGCCGAGGCCGAGCGAGACCAGCCAGATAAAGAGCGTGCGGCAGGTGTCAATGGTCGAGCGCGACGTGGCGCTGACGGCGTGCGTGACGGACAGGCCGAAGAAGTTGAAGCCGCCGATGCTGAGCATGACCAGCACGCTCGTCGCCAGCAGCCGCCCGTCCGCCACCATCTGGCCCAGCCCGGCCACCATGTCGAAGCGCCCGCCGGCCGGCTGCGCGCGGCCGACGGCCAGGTGCAGCACCGCCATGCCCAGCGCCGTCGCCGCCAGCCCGAACACGCCCTCCCAGCCGACCAGCTGCAGCGGCTCCATCGCCCACCGCTCCAGCACCCACTCCTCCACCACAAACTGCGTCGCCGTGAACACCTGCGCGCACGCAATCAGCAGCACCCCGACAATCACCCGCACCGCGTCTGAGCCAAGGCTGGCGCCGGCGGCCGTGCTGGCGCCGGGCTCGCGCGGTGTTGCTGCCGGTGCCGCCGCCGCCGCCGCCGCCGCCGCCGCCGCCGACGTCGTTGTGTCGGGCGCCAGGGCACCCGCCAGCCCGACCACGGCCACGCCGGCCATGACGCCGACCAGCGACAGCCACTGCACCGGCCGCAGGCGCCGCCGCAGAAACAGCACGCTGAACAGCCCCACAAACAGCACCAGCGCGCCGCGCGTCATCTGGTAGATGGATGCCGCCACCAGCAGCAGGCCCGCGTTCATCAGCGTCGTGCCCATAATGTCGCACAACGCCGGCAGCGCCAGCAGGAGCAGCCCGTAGCCGCGCAGCGTCGGCGGCGGCGCCGCCGCCGCCGCCGCCTCCGAAACGCTCGAGGGCGCCATGATGCTGGCCGCGTCCCCGTCGGCCGCGCCGGCGTCGTCGTCCTCCCCGCCCTCGCCCTCGCCCTCGCCCTCGTCGGGCTCCGTCCCGATCGCCTGGTACCCCTGCTGCGACGGCTTGGCCGTGCCCCAGCGGCCCTGCTGCACGCGCCGCCGCAGCCGCAGCAGGCCGGCCACGAGCCAGCAGCCCACCTCGCCCACAAACATCTGCGCCGTCTGCAGCACGGGCTGCTCAAAGTACACACGCTGCTTCGGATCGGCGCTGTCGCAGCGGTCGACGCAGATGTTGTCCTGGCACGCGCGGTCAGTCTTGGCTCGCCGCCGCTGTCGAGGTCACCCACCTGGTACTTGGTCAGGAGCGTGTTGCAGACGCCCGTAAACAGCATCATCGTCACCAGAAAAGCAATGTAGCCCTTGGACGCCATCGTTGCGGTGGACCGGAAGTCGCGGTGGACTGGAGACAAGGAGAGACCACGTCGGGTGCAGGGCCGTCAAGGGGGAAAAGACGCTCTTTGTCCTTCTGCCCAGCAGAAAGAAACAAGCAGGATCGCACGACGCTTTGAGAATGGCCGATTCCAACACCAACCCAGTAGACTGAATGTAACGCCACTGCCGCCCACTGTCAGCAGCTATCCGGGGACTGATGCGGCCTCGTGTCATCGATGAGGCTTGAGACACGCCTTGTTTTGGGATCTGGCGAGATGGGCGCAGACAGCCGGATTACCAAGTGTGGCTGAGGCGCACAGCCACACGCAAGATACGAGTCCAAAGAGCGTTGGGCCCACAAAGCAGCATCACAGAAAGCTTAGGGCCTCAAAGCAGCATCACAGAAAGCAAAGAAGACTGGTAAACCGTGCGATTGAGCACAGCCGCGTATGGTATCTGATTCTATCTGCCACCCCCATGGCCCGTGGCGCTTCGCAACAGTCCTCCTGGCAACGCCTCGCATAAAGATGGACACGCCATACCATCATAAGCACGTAACTAACACGACGTAACAAAACACAACAAAACACAACGTAACAAAACAAGAGCGAGAATCGAAAGTGCGAAAGCGCCGACAAAAGACCAAAGCAATGTGTGTCTGGACAGGTGTCGCCTTTCAAGGTGTCTGCAAATCAAAGAACAAACGAAACAAAACAAAAAGACATTAAAACAAAAAGACAACAAGAAAACAAGAAAACAAAACAAAAAAAACCACGTCAGGCCGCGGAGCCCGTCTCCAGGTCGCCGGCGACGACCTTGACCTTGGGCTTCTTGTCGCTTAAGTTGTTGTAGTGGATGACGCCGTGCTCGCGGTCGCGGGCCAGGCGGTCGCGGTCCTCGTCGGTCAGGGGCACGCCCTCGATGCCCTTGACGCGCTTGCCCTCAAAGAACATGCCCAGGCCGCCGGCGGCGCCGGCGATGCAGCCGAGCGCGACAAAGAGGCCCGTGGACCAGGACGGGCGCCGGTAGCGGTTCATGCCCCACATGAAGCCGCACAGCACGCACTGCATCAGCGTGTTGCCGACGTTCATCCACAGCACAAAGTCGACCACCCACAGGCGCGTCGGCGGCGCGCGCTGGCCCGTCAGCGGCGCGTCGGGGGTCTTGGACTCGGGGAAGGGGATGGCGTCGCGCGGCGTGTCGGCGGCCACGTGGCCCGGGCCCACGTCGGCCGCCAGCAGGTCGGAGCCCGGCAGCCGCAGCCAGCCGCGGTGCACGCCGGCCAGGCGGCGCAGGGCCAGGTGGTCGCGGGCCAGGCGGAAGCGCAGCAGAAAGTACAGGTCGCGCAGCCGCCACGGCGCCAGGCCAAAGCCCGTCAGGCAGAAGAGCGCGTTGACAATCTGCGAGTCGTACTCGATCCACTTGCGCCGCGGCGAGTCAATGTCGCTGCACGACGGATGGCACATGGCCGGGCTGGCCTGGCACAGCAGCAGGAACAGCATCCCGCCCCAGGCGACCACGTTGAGCCCGTACAGCACCACCAGAAAGCCCATTGGCGTGCACGCGTACTTCCAAAACGCCACCAGCCCGTGCCGCAGCGACTCCCGGCGCGAGTATCTGGGCGGGAAGTGGTAGCCGTTTTCGTATTCTTCGTACACGACATCGCCCGCGCCGCCGATGCCTTTGTCTTTTCCGTTGCCGTTGCCGTTGCCGATGCCGTTGCTGTTGCCGTCGCCGCTGTTGCTGTCGCCGTCTTCGCCTTCGCTGCCCGCCTTGTCCTTGGTGTACTTGGAGGCCTGCAGCACCGTCTCTGGCCCGGCCTTTGAGCCCGACCGGTCGCCCGCCGTGCTGCCCCGGCGGCCCAGGCGAAAGGACGCCGCCGCCGCCAACGGCCCGTGGTGCTCCGCGTCCGTCTCCATGACCACGGGCGGCGGTGGCTGTAGCAGGGTCGCGGCCCGCGCCCTATCGTCGCGCTCGCTCGTGCTGGCTGCCCGCCCCCGCACGACGGTGCCGGATCGAGACCGCGCCGCGGCGTACACGGACGAGGTCACGCCGGCCGTGGCGGCCAAGAAGCCCAGAGGCAGTTCGGATTCCTGGAAGCTCTTGGAGAGTCGTCGCGGCAGGCTGCTTTGCGATGTGCCTGTCGATGCACGGCTGTCGCGAGCACCGCCTGTGCTGTTGCCGGATGATGGAGACGCAGGGTCGAGAGTGGAACCAGAGGCATAACCACTACCACCACCAGCAGACGTCGCCGCCGCCGTAGACGGGCCAGCAGAGGGGGGCGAGGGCGATATTATAATAGGCTGGTCTGCTGCGACGGCCGCCGCCGGAAAGGGTTCTAACGGGATGGAGGAGCCCATGATGCTCATGTGACGCTCGGGCTCGGGCTGTGCCTCTTGAGATTTGCCGCTCGCTGCCCGGGGGAAGCCGTGGCGCGATGGAGGTGAGGTGACTTGTCGCGGATGCAAGACGGGGAAAACACGCAAGGGAAAGAAAAAAAAAAAAAGGCTGCGCAAAAGTCTAAATGGGCTCTAGGGGGGGCAAATTCTAGACCGGGCTGCCAAAGAAAAAGCACAGGCCGTCGCAGGGAAAGAGAGACCCGTATCGACTGCGACAGCGATTACGACAGTTGTTGCGCAGTGGATGACCAGGGACGGTTGCGAGATAATGGTACGAGTACGAAAGAGCAGCAATGCAGGCCAAATTGGGCCCCGGGTAGCGCCGGCCAAGCGCCTGTGAGCGCGCAGAGTCCCAGTTTCCCGAGCACCGAGACGGACTTGCGGTGGCGACCGCGCCTGCCGCTAGTGGCGGGGGAAGGCGGCAAGCGATTTCGAGCTTACTACGGCTCGTACGTGTATTACGGCGGCCTCAAGTATTCGAGAAGCCTGGAGAATAGAATCTTCTGTAAACGTTATCTGGCCATGTTATCTGGCCATGCTGTTCCTTAGAAGTATGAGCAAATGAAAATACAGTCTTCAGGAAAATAGTCAAGTCTCAAATCGGGCTGTGCCTAAAGCGCTACCATTTACACGTAAATATCATAACGAGCTGTAAGATACAGCTTTGGTGACCCATTCACCCTTTGGAACCCGGACGAGGACTGCAGGCGTCCCGAGGTATCCTGATCAACGAGGAGAACGCGAAAAGAGACGTACTGCCGGTTTGTCGTTGCGTCATAGCAAAAACACCAGGCCTGTCACATGACTTTGCACGTGACCGTAATATATCAAACCCGGTTTTCACTACTAGGAAAACGAGCAGCCGGCATCAACGACATGACGACAGCCGGGTCCCCCGACCACTTCCGCCAATTGGCCCATGTGGTCCTGAACAACCTGGAGAACCAACAGGACTGGACGCAGCTGCAGGTGCATGACGCCGAGGCCCCCGACGGACCCGACGGCGATGCCGGCACGAACAGCGGACCCGGCCCCGGCCCCCGGAAGCCCCGACCGCGCATCCTGCTCTCGGGCCTGCCGCCGCTCCGCCTGTACGTGCACCCCGACGAGCAGATTGACATTTTCCGCGCCGAGCGCGCGCTCGGGCAGGGCCGGCGCATCCCGCAGCCGCCAGAATACGAGTGGGTGCTGCCGATGCACCTGGCCGAGACGCCGTCCATCCGCCAGTTTGCGGCCGTGTTCGACTCGATCGACGCGCAGCCGGTGCCCGCGGACGACACGGCCGGCGACGGACAGGACCCGTGGAAGCAGTGGCGCGGCAGCAAACGCGGCAAGCGGCTGCTGCTGGCCATTGTGCAGGACGACTCGACCGTGGTGTACTACTTGATGCACGACGGCATCGTGAAGCCGCGGCAAAACTGAGCTCTGTTGTCTTTTTCCTTTTCCTCTTCTTTCTTCCTTTTCTTTATTCTTCCTTCTTCCTTTCTTCCTTGTTCACATCCCTTACGGCTTAAACACCACTTTTTGCACCTTCATCTGGTTAAACAGGTCATAGCCCTCCACGGCGTCTGTCAACGGCATTATCTTGTCAAACATGAAGCTGTGGCGAGTTAGCGGGGGAAAGGAAGACAAGAAAAAAGTGGAAAAAAAGTACCCAAATTTGTGCTGGTTCTTGGCCAGGACCTCGAGAGCGTCAGGGAAGATGGAGCGCACGGGACAGCGTCCCATCTGGGTGCGGATGTTTTTGCTGGAGGCGCGTTAGATTTTGACAGGGGGGAAGCCAAGAGGGACAGGGAGGGACAGAGAGGGAGAAGCCAAGAGGAACTCACCCATAACCTTCGTTGCCATCCCACGGAATCTGGCGCGCGCCTGTCAGCAACCACGAATCACACACACACACACACCCTTTGGGCCAGGAACAAGCCACGCACCTCTGCGTTGTGCACGCCGATGGAGCTGATGACGCCAAAGGGCCGCAGGAGGTCGTAGGCGGTGCGCAGCGCCGGGCTCAGGCCGACGACCTCGACGACGGCGTCGGCGCCGCGGCCGTGCGACACCTCGCGCACGCGCTGCAGCATGGCGTCGGTGCCGCCGGGGTGCTGGAAGTTGAGCGGCTCGGCGCCGAGGGCGGCGGCCAGGGCCAGGCGGCTGTCGACGCCGTCGACGGCAAACAGGTGCTTGGGCTTGTACTCGAGCGCGGCGATGATGGCGCACAGGCCGACGGGCCCGCAGCCGACGACGACGACGACGGCGTCGTGCGGCTCGAAGTTGGGCGCGAGCAGGCGGAAGGCGTTGCGCGTGCCGAAGAAGCCGGTGGGAAAGATGTCGGCCATCAGCACAAGGGCGCGGTCGTCGACGTGGGCCGGCGCCTTGACCACGGTGCCGTCGGCCAGGGGCACGCGCACAAACTCGGCCTGGCCGCCGTCGAGGCCGGGGCTGCCAAAGAGCTGGACGTGCTCGCAGCGGGACGAAAAGCCGTGCTGGCAGTAGAAACAGTCGGAGCTGGGGCGGTCAGCCGACGCAGCGCAAACACAGACAGACAACCGGACTGGACCGGCACATATTGCAGACAGACCAGGACGTGGTAAACGGCGAGACAACCTTGTCGCCGACCCGGACGGAGCTGACGGCCGGGCCCGCGGCGACGACGGTGCCGACAAACTCGTGGCCCATGATGAAGCCGGGCTCGGTCGCCTCGAGGCCGCGGAAGACGTGAAGCTCGCTGGCGGTCAGCACGACGGACAGACAGACAGCATAGCAAGATCAGAGCACAGAACAGAAAGCACCGGGACCGTACGAGCCGCAGAGCGCCGTGGCCTCCACCTTGACGATAATGTCGCGGTCATCCTTGACTGCACAGCAAGTCAGTGGTCGCGAGGCCGAACAGGCCGGGGGTGGCTGTGGAGGCGCTCACGCTGCGGGACCGGCCGGTCCTGGACGGAGATCTTGTGCGGCCCGTCAAAGACGACGGCCTTCATCGTCGGGGGAAGCGCCATGGCGGGATGTGTGTGGCCGGGGTGATGCGCTCAAACGATCGGATCGCGGCACTGTCGAGCAGGAAAGCGGGCTGCGGTCTCCCGACGCCGGTCTGGGCCAGCGAAAAAAATCACGAGCTTAACCCCCCCCCCCCCCCCCTCCAACAAATGACTGCCCGATCGGTCTGATAACACCGACAACGGCGGCGCGGCGCCCTTTTTTTCCAGGCTAGCCAAATCGCCCCAGGCCGGAAGCGTGCGATCTTTGCAGCGTGTTTTACGCGGATAGCCGCCACGAAGCCGGTGCTTTTGCGCGCGCAGCCGGTGCCGTCGTAGGCTTTGCAGCCTTGTGCAGCGGCTGGGCGCCTTGCGTGATGTCCGCTTCTAGGCTTGTTCTTCTCAAGCATACTGTACGGATTCTTCTTCTCAAGCACACTGTACGGATAATTCTTCTCAAGCTTCTGTACGGCACTGATACCACCTTGTGCTGGAAACGAGCTGCTATCCCAAGACTGTGACAGCCATTGCTTCACAGCAGATGCCCTTATCATGAGATTCCAGCATGCTCGTGCGAGGCAGCTTGGTGTTGGCGCAAAACTTTCACGCTTCGGAATCAGGCAGCTTTGCTGTACCACCGGCCCAAGCCGTAATCCGGAATCCGACGCTGGTCAAGCTTGTTTCCAACGCAGTCTGAGCCAATCTCTTTCCGGGAGAGCCGTCTGCGCGTCGTGGCTTGTTTTGGTTGGGTGTCTGGCCCGAAAAGCGCAGCCCAAATGCCGACGTAAGATACTTGCCCGGAAACGGTGCACGGCGAGCTCGCCGGTGCAGGAGACGTTGGATCCGGCAAGTTCAGATGGATGTGACAGGCTCCCTTGGAACGTCGAGCCCAACCGCCCATCTTGTGCTCTACAGAGTTGGACATCCACGCAGCATGACCAGTTGATCTCACCGCCAGCTGCAGACGACAGAGCGCCAGGAGACCAGTCACGCTCGCAATAGGGGGCCGAGATGACCTGGCTGAAATTGGCTTGGGGGGGGGGGGGGTACGACAAGGTGGAGATATCAAGGTCAAGGATCTTCTTCCGTGGGCTGACCCGGCGGGGGGGGCCCCCCCCCCCCCGCCCCGGGGGGGAGGCGGGGGGGGTCGGGGCCCCCCCCCCCCGGGCCCCCACCCCCCCCCCCCCCCCCCCGCGGCGGCCCCCCCCCCCCCCCCCCCCCCCCCCCCCGGTTCCCTGTCCTTGACCGATTAGCGGATTTGGCGCAGCCCCGAGTTGACGAATCTCTGCGCTACGAGAAGAACGGCGCTTGCGTGCTGTGTTTGGCAAAAGGGAAAAAGACGGGCCATGGCAGGAAGCGAAGGAGTACAGGCGTAGGCGTAGGCGTAGGCTAGAGCGGGGGGAAGAGAGAAATTGAAGAGGAGGAGGCAGGCGGCCTCGCTCCTTCACCTTTAGCCGCGGGGTAAGTTGCAAAAGGCGGCAGTTGCCCCGGCGTCGGTGTATGATGTATCTTCTTGTGCAAGATACAGGCTAGAAGACACAGATACGCGGCCAAGGTGAGGCTGGTGCAGGAAAAAGAAAAAGGCGGGTGTAGGGGGGCGGTCCGTCGGTTCTCTGGTTCGAAGCAACCAGGGAAATGAAAGGAGCCGCAACGCCACGTACGGAGTGCTGCATCACGCGTGAAAGTGCATTTCGGGGCACATATGTACCCATGCCTGATGTAGCCCCCTCTTCCCTCCGCTCAGGCTTTTGGCGGCTCAAAAGTGCTCCTCTCCATGCTGGGGCGGGCGTGAGCGAGGCGGAAAAAACAAATGAGACGGTCGAATCTTGCAGAGTACTCCGTACGGATGGGGCCACGGGGAACAAGGCCAACGGGCGCAGTGATGCTACTCCGTGCAATGTAGAAATAAAAAAAGAGCACGGGAGAGGCGACGATCTGAGCGCCCCACCTTTTGCGCCGCCGCTGACGGGATACGGAGCCCTCCGCCAGCAAGGGTGCTCAGGGCGGCGGCAGGGCGAGAAACAGAAGAGCGTGCCGGGGTTCGGAGGCGCTCTTGCCACTTGGCGTTGGGCAGGCGGCCGCCTCGTGTGCGATCTAGCGGCCAGACATGGCCGGAACACGCATCTCCTAGCGGTGTTACGGTTGTGTATGTTGTGTGCATGTATTATTTTATGTATAGTGTTGTATGGTGTATGTATAGTGTTATGTATGGTGTATGTATGGTATTATGTCATGTGCATGTATGTTGCGTGTAGTTCTGTTATGATAGTTATGAATCGACCCGAGCAAAGCCGCTGCGGCTGCCTCGCGTCGAAACAACAGCGCAGAGCCGCAAGCCACTAATGCAACCGCAGGGCGGATGCTGTGCAAGTGTGCGGCGGCGGCGAGGGGGTCTGTTTTGCCTATATATACACGTGTATGCCTCCCTGCGACTCGCCGCCCGCAAAGAGAAGAGACACGTACGCATAGTGAGCGTCTTTCCAGCGAGAAGCCCTGGAAAGCGGCTCTACAGCTAGCCTGGGACGCTTGTGTTCCAGAGCGACTCCACATGGTCGACGTTTTTTGATTGCCTGCTTGCCGGTGGCGTTGTGCCTGGCCGAGGGATAATCTTGTTGATCTTCGCCCTGATTCCTGTTGTTTTTTTTCAATCCGCCCGACCGCCCGACCGGTTAGGCCTTTCCCCCCCCCCTCCCCTCGCTCTCCTCTCGGCCGCCAAAACAGGCCATCTGCTACCGATTCTGCAGGCAGCGTCGCATTGGAGCGGTGGCCAATGAGATACGGAGTACTTTGTACTTGAGTACGTATTCCTGTCATGTTATCGTCGCTACCCCTGCGTGCGCAGTTCACCCCCCCTTAAAAAACTTATAAAGAAAGAAAGGAATAAAAAAAAAGAAAGAAAGAAATAAAGAAAGAAAGAAAAAAAGAAAAGATTCGCCTAAAGGCAAAGCGATCCGCTGAGCGCTGCACCACCGGCCGCCTGTGGGCAATCCGCAACGTGCGACGCAAAGGTCGCCGTCTCGTAACCGTCGTAGAACGCGCACGCAGTTGTGGCGCTGCAGCCGTCATGATTACTCCGTAATGATTTAAACCTGAAGTCGCCGGGGCCCAATCCCGGCCCACTAAAATACAGCATCCACTAAATGGAGCCCTCCTGGGGCTCTGCTAGCCCCACCCGACCTATACGCCCCTCCGCCTCCTTCCCCCCCCCCCCCTCTGGTGATGGATGGGCTTCAGCACGGCTCCCAGCCTTTCCCACTCATCCGCACACAACCGCGCGCCCACACAGCCGTTCAGCTGCACAGAACGGGGGACTACTACGGCCGCCGCACAGATTGCGGCTCTCACGGCTGAGAAACCATTCCACGGCAGACCGACCGCCACGGCGACGACGAAGACGCCGTCCCAGCCGCCGCCCTCCGCCGCCGCCGCCGCCGGAGCTTGCCGCCTCTGATCCGCTGATCTGTGCGACCGGCGCGCCGCACAGGGAAAAGAGAGGAGGGGAAAAGGGAAGAGAAAAGAAAGAAGAAAGAAGAAAGAAAGAAGAAAAGAAAAGAAGAAGAAAAGAAGAAAGAAAGAAGAAAAGAAAGACGAAAAGAAAAAAAGGCAGCGCCTGCATCGCGCCTTCCTCTTCTTGGCATGTCTCGCAGTGCGACCACGTTGCGCCAGAACCTCATCGCCTCCGTCGCTGCCTGCCACCACGCACAACGCACCGCTCTCGCGTGAACCCTCGACGCCACGGAGCACAACGCAGCCGGCGCCGACACCCATTCTTACGTGTGCACCGCGCGCAGCACACGCTGGGCGGGACAGAGAACAGGCAATCACCCGCCGGCTGGCGCAGAATCGGCGGAACAGCAACCCGGCAGAAACGACACTTTGAGACCTGAATCGACATCGCCGCCCTCCGTTCTCGCTTCTGGCTCTGGCGTCTGCGTCGGGTGTATGCGCGTGGCGTATGTGTGTGCGTGTGCGTCCGGTGTGTGCATCTGCGTCTGCGTCCGGTGTGTGCATCTGCGTCTGCGTCTGCGTCTGCAGTGTCTCTTCTGCAACCCACCACCCACGCTGTCCCGTTGTGAGAGCCTCTTCCTGCAGAGTGACCTCTGAAAGCCGTTCTCCCCCACCCTCTGCTGCCGTCTGCTGGTCCTGCATCAGCTGGCTGCTCTCTCGTACCTTGTGCCCCCGTCCCCCTCTCTTTGCCACCCCTTGTCGAGCCCCCTTACTTCCTCCTCCCCCCTCTCTCCTCCGGGCCGTCCTTACTTCCTCCCCCCCCCCCTCTCCCCCGGGCCGTCCTTACTTCCTCCTCCCCCCCTCTCCTCCGGGCCGTGGTGATGCTCCTCGCGCCTCCTTCTCGCCCCCACCCGCACTCGAACACACTGGCGTTCCCGCACGGCAACCCCCCCGGGCACACGCGGAAGAATGCAGGCTACAGGCACTGGCTTGTCCGGCGCCAAGCCCTCCTACACTCCCCCGGATTACTACGATCCAGATGACGTCTTGCCCCAGGAGGAAGCTCTCGAGCGCAAGCCGTTGCCCCTGCAGAGGGCCTACTCGCCCCCCCTCAAAGTCAATGATGTTAGTGCCTCGCGAAAGAACCCCGGCGGCCGCTCTTCTAATCGTCGTGCAAAGCATGTGTCGTCGCGGGCAAACGCCATCCTGCTGCAGTCTCTCGGCGGCGGCAGGCACAATGACATTGCTGAGGACGCCGTCGCCGGCAACGACGATATGTCGGATTCTGAAAGCAGCGAGCATGACGACGGCATGGACGACGACGACGACGACGACGCCGCCGTCGGCGGCGGTGGCGGTGGCAGAGGCGGCAACGACAAGGCGGGAAACATGCAGGGGCTGACGGCCGATGCGCTGGAGGCCGTCGCCGGCCTGGGCATTTTGCAGGCCGGCGGCGGCAGCGGCGGCGGCAGCGGCGGCAGCGGCGGCAGCGGTGGCAGCGGCAGCGGCAGCAGGAGGAGCGCGCCCTCGGCCACACGGGAGCCCTGGAGGCTCAGTTCCGCCTCCGCCTTGACCGGCCAAGGCGGCCAAGGCGGCCAAGGCGGCCAAGGCAGTCAAGGACGAGGCAACGCCCTCCCCCACCCCCGCGCCGCCTCCTCCCCCAGGGCAGCGAGCCCCGAGGAGCTCGCCGGCCTCGACAGCCTGGCAATTGGCAGGAAAGACGACTCGAAAACGGCTGCTTCGCCGAGCCTGCACCGGCCCGGGCAACCCTCTCGCCCCGGCGAGGCTGGCAACACGACCGAGGAAGCGGAAGCGGCAGCAACAGCAGCAGCAGCAGCAGCAGCAGCAGCGCTGTCGCCAGTGCGAGAGGCCGGCCACAGCCGCAATGACAGCGGCAGCGCCATGGCTGTGGACAGTCTCCCGCCGCCGCCGCCGCCACCGCCGCCGCCGCGCCTGCCCTCCCCCCCCCACCACCACGCCGGCCACGACTTTGCCCGTCTGGCCGCCCAGGCGCTCGCCCGGACGGTAGAGGCAGAGCCCCTCCGCCGAAGCCCGCCCCAGGCCAGCCACGTCCAGCTGCCCCGCCTCGTCGGCGCCGGCCACCCCCTGCAGCCCATCTCGCCCCAGCACACCTTCAACGCCGACAGCCCCTACGGCGGCTGGGAGCGGGACCGGGACCGGGTCCGGAAGCAGACACAGGCCTACGGCGGCCGCGGGCGAGACCAGAAACAGACACAGGCCCCCGACAGCCGGGACCGAGACCATAAACAGGCCCACGACAGCCGGGACCGGGACCAGATGCAGAACCAGGACCACCATGCCCTCCTCGCCAAAGGCTCTCCCCCCCCCCCCCTCCTCGAGCCACACCCGGCCGACGTGCCCCAGCTGCCGAAACCCGCGCCGACATCCACACCCGCATCCATGCCCACGCCGAGGGACTACGCCTATGCCGCCACTGCCGTCTACTCCTCCTCCTCCTCCTCCTCCTCCTCCTCCTCTGTCTCCTCGTCCGCCGCACACCCGTTCCCGCCCATGGCCACCGACTTCGCGTCGCCAGCCCTGGGCCCTTGGCCGGCCGACGCCGCTTCTGCTTCTTCGCCGGCCCTCCTCCACACGGGCGGCCCGCGCTCTCCCACCCACCCCACCACGCACAGCGCCGCCGCCCTCGCCGCCGGCCGCACGCCGCTGCCGCCGATGCAGCAGCACGCCTCCTCCTCCTCCCCCTCCTCGTCTGCCTACAGCCCGTCGCTGCGCCACGAGCCCGCCGCCGCCGCCGCCAGCCACGGCCAGCCGAGCCTGCCGTCCTTCAAGGAGGTCGCCTCGTTCGCCTCCATGGACCCTGGCACACACCGGAACAGCATCACCAGCAACCCGCTACCCTCCTTGAGCCATCAACATCAACACCACCACCACCACAATCATCAACCCTACCATCCCTCGCCCTCCGGCGCGCCTTCTCGGCTCACTCTGCCGCTGCCGGTATCCTCGTCCGCGGCCTCTCCGACCGGCAGCACGGTCTCGGCCTCGGTGTCTTTGCGGAGTTTTGGCGCCGGCGGCGGTGGCGGCAGTGCGAGTACCGGCACGACGAACTCGGCCGCGCCGTCGCCGTTTGGCTTCCAGGCCATGGACGGCGTCGTGGGCGGCCTGAGCCGACGACGGTCGACTCTGGTAGCTGCCGGCGGCAGCAGCGACTACGGGCTAAGCAGCAGCAGCAGCAGCAGCAGCACCGGCACCGGCACCGGCACCGGCACCGGCGAGCGTCATGGCCACGGGCCCGACATCTCGGCCATGGCCTCTCCGTTTGTGTCGACATCATCGGGCCCGCCCACGCCAAGACCACTGCTGCCGCCGCCCGCCGCCCTGGCGCCAGCACCGGCGGCCACCTCTCGGGCCATGGCAGCAGCCGGCGGCGGTGTCGGCGACGGCGACGATAACAGAGACGGCAACGGCCGGGAGGACCCGTCCGGAGCGGCGGGCCCGGCGCAGCAGCCGGCGCAGGGCACGTACAAGTGCCAGGTCCCCGGCTGCCAGGCGGCGCCCTTCCAGACGCAGTACCTGCTCAACTCGCACGCCAACGTGCACTCGTCGGCGCGCCCGCACTACTGCCCCGTAGCCGGCTGCCCGCGCAGCGAGGGCGGCAAGGGCTTCAAGCGCAAGAACGAGATGATCCGCCACGGGCTGGTCCACCAGTCGCCGGGCTACGTCTGCCCTTTTTGCGAGGGCCGGGAGCACAAGTACCCGCGGCCCGACAATCTACAGAGGTGGGTTTTTTTTTCTTTTCTTTTTTTTACCTTTTTTCTTCTTTTCTTCTCCCATTCTTACCAACAGACACGTCCGGGCCCACCACAAGGACGTCCGCAAGGACAACCAGCAGCTGCGCGATGTTCTTGCGCAACGGCTCGACGGAGGAAGCCGCAACCGCCGCCGCCGTCTCATATAGCGACCATTCTGGTTGCTGCCCAACTCCACGCCACTTTTTGGCCGTCTCCTTTTCTCACATCTCACACTCCTTTTCACTCCCTTTTCACTCCCTTTTCACTCCCTTTTCCACACCCTCTCACACCCTCACACATCCTCTCTCTCACTCTACATGTATACACTTCTGATGACCTCGGATGGACCTGCTTTTACATGGCGCCGCATTGGGTTTTGATTTACCGGGTGGGGGACACTACGTTATGACCATACCATCTAGCCTTGTCTGGCTTTCTATTTCTTTTTTTTCTATTTTCGCATCTTCTCTTCTCGCCAATCACACAGCGGCCCCTTGCCACGTGTTCTCGTTTCTCCCTTTCGCAACACCTGCAAGTTCTGGCTTTTTGCTTAGCCTGCTCTTTTTTTTTTCTCTTCGCGTTCCATACCTTAAGCGGACGGGCCCTTCTTTCGCTGCCCTGTTCCGGATCTTGATATTGTATATACAGTGCGCGCCCCCGAAACGGGAGGGCACAATTGAGACTGTGATGACACCAAGAAGTCGTAAACGCTCAGAAATTGAGTCACTTGGCCTAAACACGGAAAAGACACCCCCGCCTCTACAGAGCCACACAATGATCTAGGGCCTCTACAGAGCCACACAATGATCTGGATCTATATCCAACATACATGATAACATTTTTTCTCTCTTGACCCTCTACCGCACCACATCCTCCCACGCCTCCGGCTGCACCCGGCTGCTGCTCAGCACGTCCACCTGGAGGCCCACGTCGGCCAGCCGCCGCCCGTTGCGGACCTCCACAACGATCTGGAACTGCGGCGCCGGCGCATCCGCGCCCTGGTACGGCGACGCCCGCCCCAGGAGCACCTCGCCCGTCCGCAGGCCCGCCACGGTCATGTCCTGGAACTGCCCGTCGCCGGTCGCGCCCAGAACGTGCCGCCCGCCGCTGCCGCCTCCGTCCCGGCTCTCTCGCCGGCTCCTGCCGCTGCCGCCGCCGCTGCCGCCGTCGTCGTCGTCACCGCCACCCACCCGCTCCACCGACACCCGCACGGCTGTCGTGCTGGCCGCCGCCGCCGCCGCCGCCGTGGCCGTGTACACGGACCTTGCCCGCCTCTCAACGGCCTGCACCACGAGGCTGATGCGCGTGTTCAGCGGCGCCAGCAGCACGGCCCGCTTGCACAGCCCCGCCGCGCCGTCTTCGGCCAGCTCGCCGTCGCCGTCGCCGTCGCCGTCGCCGTCGCAGCAGCAGTTTTCAAAGGCGAGCATCAGCGGCTCGAGGGATGTCCGGAACTGGCCCGCGTCCTCGGCCGGAATGGCCTGCAGCGTCACGGGCACGGCCGCCGCCACGCGCAGCGTATACTTGCTGTGCTGGCCGCGCTCAAACGTCGACACCACCACCGTGTAGGTGCCGGCATCCACAACCCCGGGACCAAAGCCAGCGCTGCCGCCGCCGCCGCCGCCGCCAGGCACAGAGGACCGCGGCTGGTGCGGGGCAACGACGGCCATGGCACTGCCGCGCTGGTACTCTCCCGAGGATGCCACCAGGTCGCGCACCGCAAGCGAGGCGATGCGCCGGCCGCGCGCCCACACCAGGTCCACGCGTATCGGCACGTCGTCGGCCTCGGCACACAGCAGCAGCGTCACCGGCGTCGCCGCCGAGAGGCTCAGGGCGTATTGCGGGTTGCGCACAAAGTCCGGCGACGCAGCGCTGCCCCCGGCCGTGCCCATGGACCAGCTGTCGGTCACTTCCTGCGAGTAGGCGAGCGCGTCCGCCGCTGCATCGACTCTGAGCGGCGCCGGGACCGGCCGTGTCGCCGCTGCTGCCGCTGTTGCTGCCGTGGTGGTGGCTGTCGCCGCTGCTGTCGCCGTAGCACCCGGCAAAGGGCACATAAAAGACAGCGTGAATGAATAGCTCGGCAGCGGGAGCTTGGATTGCGCCACAACAATCGTGTACAGAACATCCTTGCGCGCGTCCAGACGCAGCAGAGTCTGCGGCGAGTCGACGAGGGGGCTGCGATGGGTCCAGCGCGGCCGGTCGGGCAGCAGCACCCGTTTGCCATTGGCCGTGAAAACATAGAGCGAGATGAAGCCGGCCTGTTGGCAGGCGCTGCTGTCGGTCGACGCTGTTGCCGCGGGCGCCCCCGACACGGAGCGGCGCCTGGTGCGCGCAATGGCCAGCTCGGCGTCCTGGAAGTGCCGGCTCAGCAGGATCCAGACGGGACCGTCCGCCAGGGGCTGCATCGAAAACTGCGGATTGCATGCCAACGAATGGGCCATTGTCTTGGAGGGAAGCACCCAGGTGAAATGGTGGTCTTCGCGGTGCTGGAACAAGGCCGGGTTCCAGTTCAGATACAGACATTCGTAATACTGGGCCACATCATCGAATCCTATCCAGAACACGCCCGTCATCGGCGTTGCGCGTGCTGCATCATCACCGTCTGCCGCCGGAGAAGAAGACGGGACAGCAGCACCCTCGTCGTCATCGCCGCCGCCGCCGCCGCCGCCGCCGCCGCCTGTCCCACTCCAGACAAGCTTGTCGCGCCAGGGGTTCTTCACGAGCATGCGGCGGATGCCGCCGGCGTCTTCTCGGAGATCGAGAACGGCGTAATCGTGCTCGCCGGCCAGCCCAAGGCGTGCCTCCTCCTCCGTCGAGAGCCGGCCGGTGCCGAGAGTCACCATGACATCGCCGCTGCCATAGGCTCGTCGCATGCGGTGCCAGGCCCGGTCCAGATCGGTCTCGCTGCTCTGGATAAAGATCTGCTCGGGAATCCAGCCCGTGAGCACCCAGAGATCGGTGCCCGAGTTGCTGCCGGGAAAGTCGTAGCCGCCGTGGACTTTCAGGTAGGCCTTCTCAAGCAGGGCTGGCCAGAGCAGCCGCGGGTTGCGGCGGTCCACTGCGAAAAACGTTCGCGTCGTCGACAAGGGCAGCCGGTCGTCCACCACAACACGCCGGAAGGCCCCGTTGAAGTGCATGCGGAACACATACTTTCCGCTCTCAGAGTAGACTGGATGGTCCGCAACGTGGTCGTAGGGGTACATGATCTGAGCCAGCAGAGACGTCTGGCCGCGGCCGTGGCCGTGGGTCATGTGCCTGACGATGGCGCACATGCTCGCCACGACCGAGCAGTCTGTTGTAATGTCCTGTACGAGATCTGGGCTCTCTTTAAAAACCATAAACGTATCGGTGAGGAGCCGCTGCTCCAACGGCGACCCTGCCGGCAAACCTTCCGGCGGAAAGAGCTCGCAGGGCCGTCTCCAGCCAGCAAAGATGTCGCTTTGGTGCGAGGACATGGAGAACACGGCTTCGTCTCTGCATGCGAGCGAGAGCGAGCCCACCCGTCAGTGTCTGCTGCCTCCCTCAGGACAAGTGCCGGCCGTACTCACTCATAAAGCGCACCCGCCGGAGATGGCCGTGCAAAGACATTGTCTGTCGGATCCGACTCCCACGGCGGAAACACTGCCCCGTTGAGGCGCGACGCCCGCCAGAGAATAAGCTGCTCCCGCTTGGGCAGCTCCCGGACGGAAAGAGCCGCGGTGGCGGCTGTCCTTGCCGGCGGAGCGTCGCCGAGCGACATGGCCGACATGGCCGACATGGCCGGCTCCATGGGCGCTGCCGATGCCGCCGCCTTTAGACGCTCGCCGTAGGCCATGAGCTCATGGCACTTTCGGCGGAGGCGAGCACGCTCTGCCGGGCTTGGCGCTTCTGAAGTGGCCTTTATATAGAGCTCGACGGCGGCTATAACGTGCTTCAATGCCGTCTTGCCGGAAGCCTGGCTGGCCAGAGCTTCTTGCTCCTGGGTTCCGAGTCAGCTGGCTGCACTTGAGACTTGAATAGCTGCCTTTGAGACTTAAAGAAGGGGGAGGGGGGGGGGAGAAGAGTTACTTTTGCTCTCGCTTCCATGGTTGCAGATAGGAAACGCGGCTACCTCCTGGTCGGTCCCAAACGGCTGCTAAGCCCTCGTTTCCAAGTGCCAATACGATAGAGCCGGGCCGGCAACAAGGATGATAGACGGATGCCGGCACGAGTCCGAATCAGACATGGCGGAACCCGACGAGTCGGTCGGTGTCTTTTTGCACTGCTAAAAGGTTGCGAGGGCCCAATGGATCTGGGAAGTGATGAGCAGCAAGCTGCTGTCTAGATGGGCCCGCACGCATTAGCGGTTTCTTTGGGGCCGTATGCGTGTGAAGAGCTTCGTCGCGAGCGGCAGAGAGAGTACGGAAAAAGTTTAAACAATCAGCAGTTCACCGATCCGTCTTCGAAATCGGTCCTGACAGCCAAAAAGGGATTTGACTGCAGACTGTCCGTCGGCTTGGACGATTGTCGGCCGCACCTTCCGCGCTGTTCAGGGACGTCGGGTGCAAGATACTCCGGTTACGTATGCAGTTTATTTTGATGTTGAGATTGGGAGATAGTGGGGCTGGCGCTTCTGCCTGAGCGCTATCTGCTCAACGCCTCTTTGGCCAAATAGCAGCATGGCAAATCACGTAACGATGAAGAACCCCTGGAGGTGAGTATCGTCTTGCCATTTGTCTGAATAGAAATAATGAAAAGTTCCAGTATATTGACCTATTAAAGACTCAGTTTGCTCTTTCAAGCTTGTAGAAAAGAAAATAACAAACACTGCAATTCTCATGTGCACAAACACTGCAATTCTCATGTGCGAGTTTCAATTGCGCAAAAAGCCAGTTGTTAGGCTTGCAAGAAGGACGAGCGACGCCGGTTTACAAAGACTGCCCGGTCCCTCGGACCGCCGCACGGAATGCACTCGGACCGGCTTGGAATATTGACGACACATTGCAGCGGTGCAAGGTAGACAAGTATATGTACTTTGCGACGAGATTTAGTGAGCGCCGTTGCCGAACGGCGCTAACAGCTGGAGAGCACGGGGTTGCGGAGTGCTAGCTTTATAGCGTAGTATGCGTCCCACATGCGAGATAGGACCGAGGTTTGGCGGCATTGCGTGGGCGCCCGCGGGTCACCATCTTGCCGCAGCCTGGCTTCTTTGTCTCCTCGGCCTCGGCCACTGCGTCTCCGCTTTGCTCTCCATCCAGACATTGGGGACGCTTTCTTTGCTGGCGACTCCTCGAAACGACCTCTCAAATCTTCCCCATTGGCTCCTGGAAACGAGTTGCCGGCTCTCTTTGCAACAATACAGTTTCGCGAGCCGTGTCCTTTCACCTCGGCACATTCCTATTGGTTTTCTGGCCTTGTTTGCTCGAGGGCCACACCTGCCTGTTTCTCACGGCCTTGCCGGCTTAAACGATCCACACGGGCCTTTCGACACGTTCTGCAGCTTGCCAGTCACCACGCCGCGTCGCCGCCCTTCAGCCTCGTTTCCTCGTTTCCCTCCCTCTCTGGACGCTGGACCGATGGGTGCCCTGTCAAAGCCAGCCGCCATAGGGCCGTGGGGGAAAGCCACGGCTGGCGCTACCGGCGCCGTGCTAGCCAACGCCCTGGTGTATCCGCTCGACATGTAGGCAGCTCCTGCAAGGGAGACCTTGTCCTCCCCCCCTTTTCCAAGAAGAAGCCGGCTAATGCCAGGTGCAGTGTCAAGACGCGACTGCAGGTGCAGGTAAAGCACAAGGCAGCTGGCGAGCCCGGCAAAGAGACGGAAGCGGCGGCGTCGGCGTCGGCGTCGGCGTCGGCACAGCACTACACGTCGACGTGGGACGCCATCAGCAAGATTGCGGCCGAGGATGGCGTCGTCGGCCTCTACGCCGGCATGGGCGGCGCGCTGATCGGCGTTGCCTCCACCAACTTTGCCTACTTTTACTGGTACTCAGTGGTGCGCGCGCTGTATCTGCGCTCGGCCAAGGGCACGTCCGCCGCGCCGTCCACGGCCGTGGAGCTGTCGCTCGGCGCCGTGGCCGGCGCCATTGCGCAGCTGTGCACCATCCCCGTGGCCGTGGTCACGACGCGGCAGCAGACGCAGGCCAAGGCTGAGCGCAAGGGCATGCTGGAGACGGCGCGCGAGGTGATTGAGAGCGAGGACGGCGTCTGTGGCCTGTGGCGCGGCCTCAAGGCCAGCCTGGTGCTGGTCGTCAACCCGGCCATCACCTACGGCGCCTACGAGCGGCTCAAGGACGTGCTGTTTCCCGGAAAGACCAGCCTTCGGCCGTGGGAGGCGTTTGGTACGTGTCGCACCCGTTCCTGCACCGTCCTGGTTCCTTCTTGGGCCGTCTTGCTAACAGCCCGCAGTGCTGGGTGCCCTGTCAAAGTCCCTGGCCACGCTCGCTACACAGCCGCTCATCGTCGCCAAGGTCGGCCTGCAGTCCAAGCCCCCGCCGGCGCGGAACGGCAAGCCTTTCAAGAGCTTTGTCGAAGTGATGCAGTTCATCATTGCCCACGAAGGCATCCTGGGCCTGTTCAAGGGTATCGGTCCTCAGCTGCTTAAGGGTCTCTTGGTACAGGGCATCCTCATGATGGCCAAGGAAAGGTACAGTCCCCCCCCCCCCCCCTTCCCTCATCGCATCCAATCGGCCGGTCTAACGCTGCCTGTAGAGTCGAGCTTCTCTTCATTCTCTTCTTCCGGTATATTCGGAAACTTCGGTCGGAACAGCTTGCCCGGAGTGGCCAGCTGGCGCTCTTGAGCAGCAAGATTGCGCCGGTCAGCATCAAATAAGGCCAGGAAATACGGTGAACTTGTAGAACAGGGGGAACGGATTGTCGTGTTTTGACACGAAACAATGCTTCTTTTGCATCTTGTATAGATTATCGTTATGGGGTTTCTGTCGTTAGAAAATAGCCATTGGATTGAGAAATAGCCGACCTAGCCCGACGTTAGCCAGAAGCGGGGGCGCTAGCAGCTCGGTAACAAAAGGTGGCTGGAGAACCAAGCACAGCCACTCATACTGTGCCCTTTCATTTTTCCGCGCACAAATTCCATTTTCAACCCTAGTGGTCGTGGTAGTCTGGATTACGGATATTTTTTCTTCGCTCCTTTCCCCCCTCCCAGCAACAACTATACCAACGACTCAAGATCGCGAACAAATACCGTCGCAATGGCCAGTACGTGCACCCACAGAAGGAATGATGCCTCTGGGCATCGGTTGCCAGGAACGACACGGACAGAAAAGACTGCTTGAGATAAGAGTGACGCCTGCTGACCCAATGCTTTTTCAGAGTCAAAGAACTCGTCTCAACACAACCAGTCGCGCAAGGCGCACCGGAACGGGTACGTGGAACAACGACTGAAATCATGATACCGCAAATGGAGTCTTGAATAAACCGATATCGACCCGAGTGGAGGACACAAAAGTCGACGAGTACGCGGGAATTATTTGCTAACGGAACTCGACGGCATGCAGCATCAAGAAGCCCCAGACCTCCAGATACCCGTCGCTGAAGGGTACCGACCCCAAGTTCCGGAGAAACCACAGGCATGCGCTGCACGGCACTGCCAAGGCCCTGGTACGAATTTTCTTTATCCCCCCCCCCCCCCCTGGACCGGACATGCTAACAACACCTACAGAAGGAGTTCAAGGAGGGCAAGCGGGAGTCGGCATAGACGAATGGAGCGAATGCTATGGGTAGGGGCGTGTGAGGCTCAAAGGGTAACGAAGAAAAGGCACGGGTGAGCTCTCGCCGCCTGTTTTCACGGTTTTTTCACCTCTTGGGAGTTTCTTGCCAGATCAAGGTATGGCAACGGTCAGAGCCACAATTGGGGGACAAATGCAACAAAAAAAATTTCAAGCAGCACCCAGAACGCAGGAGCGTCCTTTTCCAGCACTGCTCCCGCAGGCGCGAGCGCCCTTGGCCCATGCGGGACGGTGCAAGAAGGCGCTCGGTGGTTTCTTGTGGTCAGTGATGCCGACGCAGTGATGCCGACGCAGCGTGATTTGTCGTTTACCCGGGCTTTGCCCGTTCCTTCCACCCCTTCCATTCCTACCCGTCCCTGGATACATTTGGTGTGTTCATTCCATGGAGTCTATAGCTCCTGGAGTGTTCCATCACGGCATTAGTGTGTACAGCAGTGAGCTTCTCTTTTCCGTGCTCAATTGCTGAAGGATATTTTCTTCGTGCCAAGATCAAGGGATTCGTTCCCTCTTCCCATCTATTACCAAACACCTCTGTTCTCAAGATCGTTTCTTCTACGACTGGGGTGCATGAATGATGGGGGACAGACCCATGTCCATATGTAGTATCTGCCCTCGAGCGACGGCTGGTGCGGACGAGGCTCGCACGCTGTCGGCTTCAGCCTTTGCGTGGGATGGGCCTGGGCTCTTTGAGACCGCAGGTAGTCTTGTCGGCATACTGTATATCCGAGCACTGTAGTTCTGTTGGCATGCTGTATATCTGAACCACGAAAGTATGACCACAAGTAGTTCCTGTACTACACCTTCACCCAAAGCCAAGACAACGTAAAGTGCCGTTCCGGACACCTTTACTGAATGCGGCTCGTGACAAGACGTAAGACACCAGGAGAACTAGAACGCGCTCCGGAATGTCCTCGCTTCTCCGTATCTTGCAACACGAGCACGACAGCTGTCTGAGCACCACGACCGCGCGGTTTGGGACGAGATCGGCGTGGCCGCCTAACCAGGCAACACCCAAGATCTAGAACCGTTCCGGCCGAGCCAAGATATGCGTCTGATCTTTAAAACGGCGGATGCCGGCCAGAGGCCTTGCTCGTATCGGACTGCTGTTGCGGTGAAGCTTTCCCAGGCCTTAGCGCCGGCTGCTATGGCGGGCCTACTAGCGATTCTGGGCCTTCCTGGCGGTTTCAGATTCGCGCAGTGCACCTTCCGTTTTGTGTGTGCGTCCTCACCGCCTGCCGCTGTCCTGTCCGCTTGCAAGAGATATATACGGCGTATGTGTATATATTGCTTCCGGGACATTCCCCCTGTACCAGCCCGGCCGGACATGTCCCAGTGCCTGGCGCTGTCGCCGAGGAGTCGAACAATTCCACACTGTTCCTGGGCTGCAGTTCGTCCCTAGTTCGGACGGGCTTACGGCGAAACGGGCGGTCTGGGATGTTGCTGGCGCCCTACGGAGCGCCCCCCTGCCCTTGTTAACCGCCCCCTGTTCCTACCCTAAAGCAACGTAAGATACAGCGGTGTTCCCCCCCCCTATTGAGCTCGTAGCCAGGGCTGCGGGCTTCTCTTTCGTATTGTTATGCTTACTTATCCTCTCCCCCAAGAATATTTTCTCCCCAGAACGTTTTGTTCTTGATCCCCCCTTCTCTCTGCCAACCCGCCCCCCGTCCCACCGCCGGCAACCTCTTCCCCTTTATTCTTTTGCTTTCGCAACGCAGCTGAGCTGCAAGTGCCGTTTCGAAAACGACATTGAAAAAGCATCTCACCCCTGTCTTTGTCTCACGACCTTCCGCTTGCCCTTTTTGCTGTTCTCCGTTCCGCGCTCGCCGGACGGCCGCCCAGTCTCTCGTCGTTCCTCGGCCCTTTTTGCTCTCTTTGCTCCGTGGTTTCTGTCATTCATCCGCCGCATCTGTCTCCTTGGGACGTATGTGGTAAATCTCGTTCGCCAGCAGGACCTGATTTTGGATAGCGTCTCTCTTCATCTCTCTCGCAACAGGAGCTTCTTCTTATTTTAAACCTCTCAAGTGGGTCTTCGATTGCATCTGCTTCAGCTGTTGCTTCTGAGCCCTCGCATCGTGCGAGTCAACAAGATCAAGTCTCCGACCGTATCCACACAAAACCGGCGGCTCAACCCTGACCGTGTCGTTGCAAAACCCCGAAACGTGCGTCGCCTGCTGTTGTCAACCAGCCTTCTGGCCCGGTTTCATGTGCTAGCGAATTGGCCCCCGACGTTTGCTTGCCCCTAGTGAGCACCGGCCCATTACTATCATTTTATTCTATTTTTACTCTCACTTTTTACTCTTCTCCTATCCTATTCGCCTTTTTTTGCCCTTGTCGCGCTTTGCTTCTCGGCTTGCTTGGTTCCAAGCCGTGCTGTCTCTGCGTCACTTGGAAGGCTTGTCTTCTCTCTCCCTTCCTCTCTCTTTCCTCCCTTCCCTTCTCGCTCTCTTTTTCTTTTCCCGCGTTTGTCTGCTCTCTTGCCCGACTCGCCGAGCCGATTATGAACAACATGTCCAACCTCGCCGGCAACCGCATGAGCACTCCCGAGGCGAGCCAGACCTCGACGCTGCGCCCACCGTCGTCTTCGCGGACCCTGGCGGCCAACTCGCACCTCCGCGCCTCCGCAGACATGGCTGCCGTGTCCGGCGCCGGCGCCGCGAGCCGCATCCGGCCGTCGTCCGACTTCTACGGCCAGACGCAGCCGGGCCAGACGCAGGGGGTGGGAGACCTGGACCCTCAGGACAAGCTGGCGCAGGAGTGGATAGCCGACATTGACCAATACGAGACCACGCTGGAGGAAATGGCCGCGGCCACGCTCGACCAGGACTTCAAGGACGAGCTCAGCGCCATTGAGCAGTGGTTCCGTGTCCTGAGCGAGGCCGAGCGCACGGCGGCGCTGTACGCGCTGCTGCAGCAAACCACGCAGGTGCAGATCCGCTTCTTCATCCAGGTGCTGCGCCAGATGGGCAAGAACCACCCCATGTCCGGTGTGCTGTCGCCGTCCAACTTTGACAAGGGTGAGTTTTTTTTTCTTCTTTTTTCTTCTTTTTTTTGTTTTGGGTTTTTTTTTGTTTTGGGTGATGATTACCACTAACGTCTGCAGACCCAATGTCGAACCGCCTAAACGACGCCATGAACAAGCTTAGCGTGGACTCGACGCGGAACTCGCTGGCCCGCAACTCGGTTCTCTCGACGGGCAAGCGCCAGTCGGGGCTCGACCCGTCGACGATCAATGCCATGTTCCCGGACGCGGCGGCGGCCATTGCTACGGAAAAGGCCAAGTACACACAGCAGACGGGCAACCCGCCAGTATCGAACCGCAACAGCATCATTGACCAGCGCAACTCGCTGGCTACGCCGTCCATCACCACGTTGGCCGAAGGCTCCGCGCCGGCCACGAGCACGGCCAACGGCCAGGTGCCGGCGTCGCCGTGGGGCCCGAGCGACCCCTCGCGGGTCGGCCTGGCCTCGCCCGGACAGCAGCCGCCCATGGGCCAGTTTGTGCAGCCGCCGCCGTCGGCGGGCGGACTGCGCTCGCCGCGGCCGCCGATGACGACGTCGTCGCAGATCCAGAGCACGACGCTGTCGGTGGCGGACAAGCAGTCGGACCTGCCGCTGCTGTCGCCGTACGGGGCCAGCGGCAACTGGGCCTCGATGGTCAACACGCCCATGGTGTCCAACTTTAGCCCGCAGCAGAGCGGCAACCAGGCCGACATGGTGGCCAACGCAACGGCGATGAAGCTGGCGGCGCTGTCGACGGTCAACAACCGCTTTGCCCTGGACGACGTGCGCAAGTACCGGCGCGCGCGGTCCAACGACGCGCCCGGCTCGCACGGCGGCCAGCAGGGCCCGCTGTCGCCGGGCACGCCGACGATCAACCTGCCGGGGGGCGGCGGGCTGGTGATGGTGAACGGGCAGATGATGCGCACGGAGCCGATGCTGGGGCTGCCCGGGCAGTCGCTGGGCTTTGGCGCCCACCGGTCGCGGCCCAGCTCGCCGGGCCTTCCGGTGGCGGGCAGCTTTGGCGGCATGCCGTTTGCATCGCCGCAGGCCAACGGCTTCCTCAGCGCGTATGACGGCAGCCAGATGGTCAACCCGGGGCTGGCGCTGAGCCTGGGCCAGCTGTCGCTGGGTGGCCACCACGAGGGCTATCTGTCGGACCACTCGGACATGATCCGGGGGCGGTCGCCGCGGGGTCGCCGCGGCAGCTCCAAGCCGCCTGAGGACCCGACGGACCCGTCGCTGCTGCAGGACATTCCCAGCTGGCTCCGCAGCCTGCGTCTGCACAAGTACACGGACAACCTAAAGGACATGAAGTGGACCGACCTGGTGGAGCTGGACGACAAGCAGCTCGAGGACCGCGGTGTCAACGCCCTGGGGGCGCGGCGGAAGATGCTCAAGGTGTTTGAACAAGTAAAGGGTATGTTTTTTTTCTTTGTCGTCGTGTGTGTTGCGTGTGCGCTGACTAACGGTGACAACAGAGGCGAAAGCAGAAGGCAAGCTCGCCTAGACCTGGATAGGGGGGAAGTGAAGAGCATGGCTGCTGGGGGGGGGGAGGGTGGTGAGGGTTGCCTGGCCCCTTTGCAGCTGCTGAGCCATGTCGGACCGACAGATCTGACGGACCAGCCACATGAAGAAAAGAAGGGGGAAGACACGACCCGGTTTGGCTGAGGAGAACACAAAAGGACGTGGTTGAGGAAAAGAGTCAAGTGCGAAGAAGCCACGGGGGCGGCTTGGGATTGGCAAACAATGGTTATCACGAGTTCACAAAGGCGGGACGGCCAGATGGATATATATACAAAATCTGCTTGGCCTTGCGAGAGCCAGTTCTATGTTTCAGCGCGGTAGCCTATATCCAGAAATGCATTTGATGAAATAGACGGAAGGAGTTTAGTATATGTATATGTGTATATATATATATATATATATATATATATATGTATGTATGTATGTTTGTGTATATATATGAGAGAAACAAGAAGGAGCTGTGGCAAATACACGTGCAGCTCAGCCGGGCGCCCCACTTAAATTTGGCCTTGTTGCTGGAGCGCGTTTTGGATCCAGCGAGCAACACAGGACTCAAGGATGCAGCGAACACCGGCCGGCTCGACACGGATGAGACACGCGACGGCATTGCGACCATGGTGAGCGGCTATCCTTTGGACCATTTGGGCGGCGGGTATGCGGGCGTGCCGGGGGACGTGGTGATGATGGAGGAGGCGGCGGCGGCGGCGGCGGCGGCGGAAAGCGACGGGGAAGGAGGAGGAGGAGCGGACAACGTGTCGGACGCGGACTCGGACTACCTGGAGCTGCAGGCGGACATTGCGCGGCTGGATGCGAGCCGGCAGGCCTTTCTGTCGGAGCACCTGGGGCCGGACTACGACAACAAGGAGGCGGAGCGGCAAAAGGGCGGCGGGGGGACGCGGCGGGGGCAGCGGCGCGGACCGCGCAGGGCGGCGGAGCCGACGGCGGAGGTGAAGCTGCGGCTGTCGCGGGCGCACCAGCTGTTTATGGAGCACCGGTACGAGGAGGCGCTGGAGGCGCTGCACGAGATCATCCGGGTCAACGCGGAGACGCACGCGGCGTGGACGCTGCTGGGGTCGATCAACGAGGACCTGGGGCGGCGGGACGACGCGATCATGGCCAAGATGTTTGCGGCGCACCTGGCGCCGAAGCACGTGGCGGGCTGGCTGAGCACGGCGGACTATGCGCTGGCGGAGGAAGAGAGCGAGGCCGAGGAGGACGGCGGCGGCGAGGAGGCGCGGCAGCAGCGGCGGCTGCAGAACCTGCAGATTGCGCGGCTGTGCTACTCGGGGGCGATCCGGGCGGACAAGGACAACATTGCGGCGCGGCTGGGCAAGGCCAACGTGTGCCTCGAGTTTGGGCAGGCGACCAACGCGGCGCTCGAGTACGTGCGGGTGCTGAAGCGGCGGCCGTACGCGCTGCAGGTGATCCGCAACCTGGCGGAGGCGTCGTACGACTCGGTGCGCGGCGCCGAGACGATTGAGGCGGCCATTGGCGCCTACAGCACGGCCATTGCGTATCTGAAGACGGCGCGGGCGGCGCCGGCGTGGGGTGCGGGTGCGGGTGCGGGTGCGGACGCGGACGCGGACGCAGACGCAGGTCTCGACCTGACGCTCGACGACGGCGAGGTGTTCTCGTGGATGGACGTGACGATTTACGTGGAGCTGTTTGCGGCGGTGGACCGCTACGCGGAGGCGGTGGCGGTGCTCAAAAACCTGGCGCGCTGGCTGCTGGGCCGGGGCGGCCCCGACGAAGCCTACTGGGACGAGGTGGGGGCGGGGAGGCTGCCGGCAGGGGTAGGGGCAGGGGCAGGGGCGGGCGAGGAAGACAACGACTGCGAGTGGGACCGGGACGCGGAGCCGCGGCGGTGCCGGGTGGCCGGGTTCCAGGCCGGGCGCTACCCGGCGACGGCGTACGGGCTGGGGCTGCCGCCGGATCTGCGGGCCAAGCTGGCCGTCTATCGGCTTAAGCTGGGCCACGAGGAGGAGGCGCTGGAGCACCTGGCCTGGCTCCGCCCCGGCGACCCCGGCACGGCCGCGGCGCTGCAGCTGTACCCGCACCTGCTCAAGGAGATTGGCGCCGAGCTGTTTGCGGCGCGGCGCTGCAAGCTGGCGCTGGCGTACCTCCAGCTGTACCGCGCGCTGCTGCGCAACGGCGGTGCGGTGGTGGCGGCGGACGTCACGGCGGCGGCGGCGGCGGCCGACGAGCCCGTCTACGATCCGGCTCTGGTGCCGCCGACGGCCGACGAGACGGCCAACAGCATGATGACCATGGCGGCGGCGACGGCGGCGGCGCCCGTCGACGGCGATGCCGAGGCGCTCGTGCTACAGGGCCGCTGCAACCTGGAGCTGCACGACCACGCGGCAGCGGAGGAGTGCTTCTTGGCGGCGATTGAGGCGGACGACGAGAACATTGACGCGCGCATCGAGCTGGCCAAAATGTACGAAAAGGCGCACGAGAAGGAGCAGGCGTACATCCTGGTCAACGAGGCGCTGTCGCTGGAGGCGCAGCAGCAACAAAAGGAGAGGCAGCAGCAGCAGCAGCAGCAGCAGCAGCAGCAGCAGCAGTACCAGGCGGCGGGCGGCGCGCCCTTTTTGCTTCCTCGGCTGCAGCCCCTGGCACCGGCCGCGCCGGGAGAAGAAACAGCAGCCGGCACAACCGGCACAACCGGCGCAACCGGCGCAACCGGCGCAACAGCAGCAGGTGACCAAGGACGGCGGCCGGCCCATGCGACGAGCGTGGAGACGGCGGCGTACCGGGTCTTTCTCGACAGCGAGGGCAACGTGGTGCGGCGGCGGCGCAAGTACCGGAGGACCGGCGGGCGGCAAGGCGCCGGGGCGGCCGGAGGAGGAGGAGAGATGCTGCCGACAACAGAAGGCCAGCAGCAGCAGCAGACGGCGGCGGCGGCGGCGGCGGCGGTGCAGCACCAGCACGCGCACCCAAACCTGCGGCGGCGGGTGGTGCGCGGGCACGCGCGGCGCTTCTTCAGCAGCCCGGACGAGCAGGCGCGGTTTGAGGCCGAGACGTCGGCGCGGCTGCGGCGGCGCTTCCACCTGTGCCAGGAGGTCAAGGCGCGGGCCAACGCGGGCGACCCGGACGCCATGGCGCAGTGGATGGAGGCCGCGCAGGAGCTGATTGACGACTTCCGCTCGTTCCGCGAGTTCTACACCTGGGACAAGTACGTGCAGTTTCTCGGCTACAGCAACCTGCTCGACCGCGGGAGCCACGACGCCGCCGCCGCCACGCCGCGCCCGGCGCCGACGCCGGCGCCGGCCCTCGCCCGCCCGGGGTCGGGGCAGCACAGCGACCTGACGGCCATGGCCGAGCGGCTACAGCAGAGTGAGTGTCGGTTTTTTTTTCTTTTTTTTCTTTTCTTTTTTTCTTTTTGTTTTCTTTCTTCCCTTTTCTTTATCCCTTTCCTTTTCCTTTTCCTTCTTCCCGTTCTTCTTTTCTTTATCCCTTCCTTCCTCGTCCTACCCTCTAACCACCAGACTTTATCGCTGGCGAAGCCGGGCCGGCCGGCCGGCCTAAGAGCACGGCGGCCCCCCCGGCAGACGGCGAGGCAGAGGCGGCACCGGCGCCGGCGCCGGGCCCGCGGCGCGACTTCCGCGGCATCCCCTTTGACGACTGGCTGGCGCTGTTCCTCGAGTACGCGCTCAGCCTGGCGCACGCCGGCCGCACGGCCGAGGCCTATGCCGTCTGCCAGTCGGCGCACGACTCCAACGTGTACCGCCAGCAGGAGAGCCTCTTTCTGATCCACCTGACCTGGGCCGCCTGTGCCGTGCGCGCCAGCGACGAGCAGTCCTGCGTCGCCGTCGCCCGCTACTTTATGCGCGACCGCCCCGGCACCACCGACTGCTACCGCCTCTTTTGCGCCATGTGCCGCCTGTGCCGCGCGCCCTCGGTCTGGTTCAGCTCCAGCCCGGCCCAGAAGCACATTCTGCGCCAGATCCGCCAGCGCGACGACCAGCTGATTGGCAAGGCCCGGGCGGCGGCGGCGGCGGCAGCGGCGGCGGAGAAACGCGAGAGCCTACCGCCCGGACTCGCCGATGCCGGGTCGGCCGCGGCCCCCGACATTCCCCTCGAGGACCTGGATCTGGGGCCCGAGCTGGCATCGGAGCTCGACGCGTGTCTGCTGGTGGTGTACGGGCACATTCTGTTTGCGTCGACCAGTTTCCATTTTGCGCTCAGTACGTCTGCTCCTGTCTGCTGCTGCTTCTGTCTGTTGCTGCTTCTGTCTGCTCCTGCTTCTGTCTGCTTCTGCTTCAAAACTAACCCCCAGACTACTACCAGCGCGCCCTCGCCGTCGACCCCGGCAACCCCGTGATCCTCATGGCCATTGGCCTGTCCTACGTGCACTGGGCCCTCAAGCGCCAGGCCGACAACCGCCAGTTCCTGCTGACCCAGGGCCTCAACTTTCTGTTCCGCTACGCCTCGGCGCGCCTCGACTCCGCCGCCGGCCTGCCCGAGACCCTCGCCGTGCAGACGCGCCGCGAGGTCTACTACAACCTGGGCCGCACCTACCACCTCGTCGGCCTGCACGCGCTGGCCGCGCACTTTTACGGCCGCGTGCTGGCCGAGAAGAATCCGGGCGAGGACGAGGAGGCCGACGCTGACGCCGACGCCGACGCCGACGACGCGGCCGACATGGGCCCCCTCCGCGCGTACCGGCCCGACCTGAGGACCGAGGCCGCGTACAACCTGCGCACATACTACCTGCTGGCCGGTAACAGCGACGCGGCCATGCGCATCACGCGGGCGTATCTGGTGATGTGAGTCGCCCTGTTGAGTTGATGTGACCTTTTGGGAAGCGGCTTTCCGGCCCCACTTGCCCTGCCGCTAGCGCCCTGCGCCCCGCCTCTCCACAGAGATTTCTTGCGCTCTAGCGCGAGGCGCGGGCAGTGACGTCGACGGGGCCAGCTGGCCAATCAGAAGTGTCGAACCAAGCTGCTGTGAGTGCAAGGGGGGAAAGGAATGCAAGTTCGTGCCTGGTTTTGCCTGCAGTTCACATACTCTAGTTCCTGCAGTTCTCGTCCTCTAGTTTAGACACACTCGGCGGGACCCTGAAGCCGCATTTTCCTTCCATCCCAACCATCTCTTCCTCTGTGCTTCATCATGGCTGGACGTCCCATCTTTGTGGCCACCCATCCGAGGTCCTGCTCGACGGCCTTTGAAAGAGTGAGCGGCGCGCGCTGTTTTTTTTGTTTTCCAAGAGAAGCACCAGGACCTGTTTGCCAAGAGAAGCACCAGGACCTGTTTGCCAAGAGAAGCAAAAACTGACCGCAACAGGTCTTTATGACGCGCCGCGACCAGCTGGCCTGCGCCCACGAGCCCTTTGGCGATGCCTTTTACTACGGCCCCGAGCGCCTCAGCGACCGCTTTGCCGCCGACGAGGACGCCCGCGCGCGCAGCGGCTTTGCCGACACCACGTACCAGGATGTGCTGGGGCGGCTCGACAGCGAGGGCAAGGTGCGTGGGCAGAAGAGTGAAGCAGCGAGAGAGAGAGGAGAGAAGAAGAGTGAAATGCACGCGAGAGAGAGGAGAGAAGAAGATGGACTCACGCGAGAGAGAAAGAAGACAAAGAGGCTGACCGACAGCGCCTGTTCGTCAAGGACATGGCCTACTACATCGTCCCGCCCGAGGGCAAGCCCGCGGCCACCACGGCGCCGTCGCTGGCGGCGGCCGAGGCCACCAACGGCCACGGCAGTGAGCCCAACCCGACGGTGCTCCCGCTCTCGGTGCTGCGCCGCTTCCAGTACGTGTTCCTCATCCGCCACCCGCGCCGCTCCGTGCCCTCGTACTACCGCTGCACCGTGCCGCCCCTCGTCGACTCCACGCTCTTTACGCACTTTATGCCCAGCGAGGCCGGCTACCGCGAGCTGCGCCTGCTCTTTGATTATCTGCGAGCCGAGGGCGTGGTGGGCAGCGGCGGCGGCGACGCCCCAAACGCTCCCATTGTCATTGACGCCGACGACCTGCTCGACCGGCCGGCCGAGGCCATCCAGACCATCTGCCGCCACACCGGCCTCGACTTCACGCCCGACATGCTGCAGTGGGCCGACGCCGACGACCAGCAGCACGCCAGCTCCGCCTTTGAAAAGTGGGCCGGCTTCCACAACGACGCGCTCGCCAGCACCAGCCTGAAGCCGCGCGCGCACCGCCATGTACATTTTCCTCTCCCCGTCTGTCTCGTTTCTGCGGCCATTGCTGACGATTTGGTATAGCAACCACCAACAGAGGACGAAGAGAACGCAGAGTGGCGCCACAAGTACGGCGAGGCCGCCCAAAAGGTCATCCGCGACTGTGTGGACGCCAACGTTGCCGACTACGAGTACCTCAGATCGTTTGCCCTTGCCTTTTAGCGAGGCAACCACTGCAGTCACTTTGTCACGTTAGGGCGAGCTTGAAGTCATGTCAGGGCGAGCTCAAAGCCATGGTTGGGCGAGCTTGAGTCACGTTGGGCGAGCTTAAAGTCATGTTAGACGAGCGTTGGGGCGAGAAGGGGGATTAGCTGCTCTTGTACATTCTCATAATCTACCGACACCTATGCCTCTACCGTGCCCTTGAGCGTCGGGATGCCGATGGCGTGGGTCACGTTG
This sequence comes from Graphilbum cf. rectangulosporium, assembly GCA_019925645.1. Taxonomy (NCBI): domain Eukaryota; kingdom Fungi; phylum Ascomycota; class Sordariomycetes; order Ophiostomatales; family Ophiostomataceae; genus Graphilbum; species Graphilbum cf. rectangulosporium. The sequence goes on from JADHKI010000004.1 coordinate 565,490, forward strand.
GACGACCAGCCCCGGGCAAAGTCGCGGTCGTACTCGCTCTCCCAGAACACCGTGGCCGGCGCCAGGCCGGCGCCGCGCGTGCTAAAGTAGTCCTTGTCCTTGTCCTCGGCCGCCGCCTCGGACTTGGCGTCGCCGTCGCCCTCGGCCGCCTCGGTCTTGGGCTCCTTGTTTTCCGCCGCCGCCGCTGCTGCTGCTGCTGCTGCCAGCGCCGCCGCCTTCTCCTGCTCCTGTGCGGCCAGCGCCTCGGGCGCCTGCCGGATCAGGTTGCCCTGGCCGGCCCCCGCCAGCACGGCGGCCATGTCGGCAATGCTGTTGGCGCGCTGGTCGTTGAGCGCCGCGCCGCGCTCCCGGCGGTCCATCTTGTACAGCTCGGCCGCCTGCGCGCCCCACGACAGCTCGTGCTCGCGCCGGAACTCGCGCAGCTTCTGGAAGACCGACTGGCCCACGCGGCCGGCGCCCTCGGCAAACTGCACCAGCGCCATCGGCTTCCAGTAGTCCTTGCGCAGCTTGGCCGGCTTCGTCTTCTTGCCGTTGAACGGCAGCTGTCTCAACATCCGGTTGTTCTGCGCGTGGCTCGGTCAGACCAGGGACGAAGACACAGGACTCGTGCGCGCGCCGCACAACTCCTTTACCCCCCTCCCCCCACCACACCTACCCGTAGGACCGGCGTGTGCGAGTACACCACCTGCTTGGTCAGGATATTGCTAAAGACCCAGATCTGCTCGCCGTGCCCGGGCGGAAACTGTGTCAGCTCCGGCCGCGGCTTCCGGTAGCGCTGGTACGTCGACGCCGCCCGCGCGCCCGCCGCCTGCACGCCCGAGACCAGCCGGCGCAGGCTGCAGTGTATTGGCAGGCCGTTCATTCTGTCGCGGTTGAGACTGCGAGTGGGAGCTCCGAGGCGTTGCAAAAAATATCACGAGTCACGTGTAGAGCCACGGAAAACGGCAAGCCACAAGAGAGGCGAGCCACAGAGAAGCAAGCCCCGCAAACCACAGAGAGCAAGCCACAAGACGTTGCAAGACAAGCCACAAAGCGTTGAGGCTATCCCGCACAGACCACCGTGGACGAGTCAGCAACACCCCACCATACCCACTTCGGGCTCCCACCAGGTACTTCCAGAGGCTTCCAAGAGCTGGGCGATGATGCTCTGCGTTACTAGAGCTCTCCCGAATCATCCCACCATCAGGCACGGCGAGCATAAAGAGGCCGCCACGCCGTTTCCTCTGCTGGGCTGCCTCGATAGACCATTCACATACAGACTCACTCATACATATTGATTCATCAGAAACCCAACACACTCGGGGTTCAAGACAGAGCTTGACATTGCTCTTTACGAAGTTTACGACGTTACGAAACATTCATAAATCACATAAATCACACATTTCAACCACACACACCACACACACACACACACACACACACACACACACACACACCACACACCACACATCATGAATTCCAAAATGGATCTGACAGATCGGGCGCAAAAAGCCATCGAGGACGCCGTGGCCCTGGCGATGCAATACGCACACTCACAGGTGCTGCCAGTACATCTGGCAGTCGTGCTGCTGGACCCGCCGGTGGACCAGTCCAAAGACCAGCAGAACGCGCCGGCAGGCACATCGAGCACGCTGCTGCGGCAGGTGATTGAGCGGGCACGCGGCGACCCGCAGCTGTTTGACCGGGCGCTCAAGAAGCACCTGGTGCGGCTGCCGAGCCAAGACCCGCCGCCGGACCAGGTGTCGTTTGCGCCGTCGCTGTCGGCGGTGGTGCGCAAGGCCAACGAGCTGCAGAAGCTGCAAAAGGACACATACATTGCGGTGGACCACCTGATCTCGGCGCTGTCCGAGGACGGCAACTTCCAGGCGTGCCTGAAGGAGGCCAACATCCCCAAGGCCAAGCTGGTGCAGGACGCGGTGCAGGCGATCCGCGGCACGCGGCGCGTGGACTCCAAGACGGCCGACACGGAGGAGGAGAACGAGAACCTGGGCAAGTTCACCATTGACATGACGGCGATGGCGCGCGAGGGCAAGATGGACCCGGTGATTGGGCGCGAGGAGGAGATCCGGCGGGTGATCCGCATCCTGTCGCGGCGCACCAAGAACAACCCGGTGCTGATCGGCGAGCCCGGCGTGGGCAAGACGACGGTGGTGGAGGGCCTGGCGCAGCGCATTGTCAACGCGGACGTGCCGGACAACCTGGCGGCGTGCCGGCTGCTGTCGCTGGACGTGGGCGCGCTGGTGGCGGGCAGCAAGTACCGCGGCGAGTTTGAGGAGCGCATGAAGGGCGTGCTCAAGGAGATTAGCGAGTCCAAGGACATGGTGGTGCTCTTTGTCGACGAGATCCACCTGCTCATGGGCGCGGGCTCGTCGGGCGAGGGCGGCATGGACGCGGCCAACCTGCTGAAGCCGATGCTGGCGCGCGGGCAGCTGCACTGCATCGGCGCGACGACGCTGGCCGAGTACCGCAAGTACATTGAAAAGGACGCGGCCTTTGAGCGGCGCTTCCAGCAGGTGATTGTCAAGGAGCCGACCATGGCGGAGACGATCTCGATCCTGCGCGGGCTCAAGGAGAAGTACGAGGTGCACCACGGCGTGACCATTACCGACGGCGCGCTGGTGTCGGCGGCGAACCTGGCGGCGCGCTACCTGACGTCGCGGCGGCTGCCGGACTCGGCCGTGGACCTGGTGGACGAGGCGGCGGCGGCGGTGCGGGTGGCGCGCGAGTCGCAGCCCGAGATTATCGACTCGCTGGAGCGGCGGCTGCGGCAGCTGCAGATTGAGATCCACGCGCTGTCGCGCGAAAAGGACGACGCGTCCAAGACGCGGCTGGCGCAGGCCAAGCAGGACGCCAGCAACGTGGAGGAGGAGCTGCGGCCGCTGCGGGAAAAGTACGAGCGCGAGCGCAAGCGCGGCAAGGACATCCAGGAGGCCAAGCTCAAGCTGGAGCAGCTCAAGGTCAAGATGGAGGACGCGTCGCGCATGGGCGACACGAGCCGCGCGGCCGACCTCAAGTTCTACGCCATCCCGGAGCAGGAGCAGGTCATCCGCGGCCTGGAGCGCGAAAAGGCCAACGCAGACGCGGCGCTCAACACGCAGTCGGGCGACACGGGCGGCGCCATGGTGACAGACGTGGTGGGCCCGGACCAGATCAACGAGATCGTGGCGCGCTGGACGGGCATCCCGGTGACGCGGCTCAAGACGACGGAGAAGGAGAAGCTGCTGCAGATGGAGCGCCACCTGGCCAAGGTGGTGGTGGGCCAGCGCGAGGCGGTGCAGTCCGTGTCCAACGCGATCCGGCTGCAGCGGTCGGGGCTGGCGAACCCGAACCAGCCGCCCAGCTTCCTCTTCTGCGGGCCCTCGGGCACGGGCAAGACGCTGCTGACCAAGGCGCTGGCCGAGTTCCTGTTTGACGACGCCAAGGCCATGATCCGCTTCGACATGTCCGAGTACCAGGAGCGGCACTCGCTCAGCCGCATGATCGGCGCGCCGCCGGGCTACGTGGGCCACGACGCGGGCGGCCAGCTGACGGAGGCGCTGCGGCGGCGGCCGTTCTCGATCCTGCTGTTTGACGAGGTCGAGAAGGCGGCCAAGGAGGTGCTGACGGTGCTGCTGCAGCTGATGGACGACGGGCGCATCACGGACGGCCAGGGCCGCATCGTCGACGCCAAGAACTGCATCGTGGTGATGACGTCGAACCTGGGCGCCGAGTTCTTGGCGCGGCCGGCCACCAAGGACGGCCGCATCGACCCGACGACGCGCGAGCTGGTCATGACGGCGCTGCGCAACTATTTCCTGCCCGAGTTCCTCAACCGCATCTCGTCCATTGTCATTTTCAACCGGCTGACGCGGCGCGAGATCCGCAAGATTGTCGACCTGCGCCTCAGCGAGATCCAGCGCCGGCTGCAGGACAACAACCGCAACGTGGAGATTGCCATTTCCGACGCGGCCAAGGACTACCTGGGCAACGCCGGCTACTCGCCGGCCTACGGCGCGCGGCCGCTGGCGCGCCTGATCGAGAAGGAGGTGCTCAACCGCCTGGCCATCCTGATCCTGCGCGGCAGCATCCGCGACGGCGAGACGGCGCGCGTCGACCTGGTCGACAACAAGATTGCCATTACCGGCAACCACCACGACAGCGACCCCGGCTCGGACGACGACTCGATGATTGTCGACGAGGAGGACGCCGTCGAGGAGGTCATTGGCGAGAACATGGACGAGGATGAGCTGTTTGACTAGGGAGCCAGACAGTGATTGACAGGGAGCAGTGAGCAGTGAGAGCAGTGATCGAGCAGTGATCACATCAGGCGACGATTATGAGTAACGGCAGGGACAGGGCGAGTCATGCATAGGCGGCCAGGCCAGGACGATGGCGGCCAGGACAGGACAGGCGTTCGGGATGAGACATGACTGTAATTAGAATTAACAGTGAAAGGAATTATCAGTGAAAGGAATTATCAGTAGTTGAGAGTTCATCAACAGTATAAGGAATTAACAGTAATTGATAAGAGTGAAAGGGAATTAACAGTAGTTGATGAGGAGTTTATCAGCAATATAAAGGAACTAACAGTGACTGAGGAGTTCATCAACAGTATAATGGAATTTCAGTAACTGATGAGGAGTTCATCAACAATAGAGAAATTAACAGTAACTGATGACGAGTTGATCAGCAGTACGATAAGAATCGACAGTAACTGATAACAAGAGGTTATCAACTGATAACGCACTGTGTGAACGCACAGTATGTACTCGATTTTGTACCTCGCACGGCCGACCAAATGTGTCCATACTTTGTACTCTGCAATTTCAGCTCAACCATGGCGGCCGCCTTTGACGACGACCGCGACATTTTGCGGGCGCCGAAGCGGGCGCAGATCCTGGCATCGATCAACCCGACAGCGAGACAGAACGACGCGGCAGCGGCAGCGGCGGCGGCGGCGGCGGCGGAGCGGCGGACCGTGTCGGCCGACGACGAGCCTCGAAGCGGCGGCAGCGAAAGCGGCCGCAAGACGCGATCCGGCAGCTTTCCGTTCAAGCCGGCCAAGAGACGGCGGCCGGACGAGGACCGGACGGGCGGCACGGGCGCGGGGACGGGCGAGCGGCGCGCGGGCGACGAGGGCACGGGCGACGAGGGGACGGACGACGACGGACACCGGACGAGTGCGCGGCGGAAACGGGGGGACGGGGGCCGGGACGGGGGCCGGGACGGGGCCCGGGACGGGGACCGAGAACGTCGAGACGGGGTTGCGGATGAGGATGGCCGGGATCGGGAACGCCGGCACCGGCATCACCATCGGCATCACCATCGGCATCACCACCACCACCACCACCACCACCACCACCGACACAAGCGGCGGCGCACGCCCTCGGAGGCGGACGCGGAAGAGGCGCCGCTGGACGCGGACGCGGCGTTCCGGCAGTCGCTGTTTGACGCCATGGCCGACGACGAGGGCGCAGCGTACTGGGAGGCCATTTACGGGCAGCCGGTGCACGAGTACGCGCGCGAGGCCCAGGACAAGGCCGCCGGCGGCGGCGGCGGCGGCGGCAGCGGCGGCGGCGATCCCCTCTCGGCCATGACGGACGACGAGTACGCCGAATACGTGCGGCGGCGCATGTGGGAAAAGTCGGACGAGGGCCAGCGGGAGGCGGCGCGGCAGCGCAAGGCGGCGGCACGGCAGCGGGAGGCCGCCGCCGCCGCCGCCGCCGCCGCCGAGGCAGCAGCCGAGGCGGCGCGCAGGCAGCAGCGGCGGCGCGACCGGGCCAGCTGGGCGGCTGTGGACGAGAGCCTGCGGCGCGGCGCGGCGCGGCGGCAGCAAAAGGTGTGGCGCGAGCGCTGGCAGGCGTACCGCGACGGCTGGGCGCGCTGGGAGGCGGCGCCGGCGGCGGCAGAGATCCCGTGGCCGCCGCCGGCAGCGGCAGCGGCAGCGGCATCGGCAGCGGCATCGGCAGCGGCATCGGAGCCGGCCGGTCCGGAGCCGGCCGGTCCTGAGCCGGCCGGCCTGGACCCGGAGCAACTCCGGGCGTTTTTCCTGGGCAACGACGACGACGACGACGCTGCCGCCGCCGCCGCAGAGCGCATCGGCCGGCTCCGGGAGGAGCGGGTGCGGTGGCACCCGGACAAGATGCAGCAAAAGCTCGGGGGCCGGGTGGACGCGGCCGTGATGCGGCGGATCACGGCCGTGTTCCAGGCCGTGGACAATCTGTGGAACGAGGTGCGCAAGCCCGCCTCCTAATGTGCGCTTACTCTGTACTTGTCTACATATCCCGCTCGGTCTGTACTTGTCTAGATATCCCGGTACGGCGACATGGCCTTTTTCAGCTCGCCGACAATCTCCTGCGCCTCGTCGGCCGACTTGGCCTCGAAATCGTACCGCTTGCTCTCCGTCGCCTTGTACACAATCAGCTTAAAGTGCGTCGGGTGGCGCAGCGACACCTTGCAGCCGACCACGTTGCTAAAGTGCACCGTCGTGATCTTGCCGCCTCCGCCACCACCTCCGCCAACGCCGCCTCCGCCTCCGCCGCCGCCGCCGCCGCCGCCGCCGCCGCCGCCGGGAGGCCCGTCGCCGCCGGCGTGGATAATGTGCACATATTCGCCGTCCATGGTCAGGATGCGCTCGCTCGAGCCCATAATCTTGAGGCCCTGCCGCCGCCACACGTGGTAGCGCTTGTAGCTGGCGTCGGCCACGTCGTCTGCCGGCAGCACCAGCGCGCGCGCGAGCGGGTGTGACGCCGACGACGTCGCTGCCGCTGCCGCTGCCGCCGCCGCCGCCGCCAGCCCGCTGCCCTTGTGCCGGAACCGCCGCCCGGCGCTGCCGGCGTACGCCGGGTGGTGGCCGTGGCCGTGGCCGTGGCCGTGGCTGTTGTGGTTGCCGTGCTTGCCGTGGCTGCCGTGGCCGCCGGCGTCGCCGTACCCCGGCCGGGGCGAGCCGCCGCTCCGGGGCGAGCCGGCCCCGGCTCCGGCTCCGGCGAGCGTCGTGTTCTCCGAGGCAAAGCGCTTGCGGTGCAGGTCCAGGTCGGTCACGGCGCCAATCGACGACACCTCGCGGTCCGTCAGCACGACCGCGCCCGAGCCCGGGATCTTGAGCACGTGGCTGGCCTTGTCCAGCCCGCGCTTCTTGCACACCAGGTCCAGCACCTCCTCCAGGTACATGTCTGTCGTCACGTCCACCGTCACCAGCTGCCCGGGCGCCGTGTCCGGCGCGTGCAGGTGCACCCGCAGCAGCTTCTTGCGCCCGCGCGCCGCGTTCGGAGCCGCCGTCGGCGTCGCCGGCGCGTCTGCGTGCAGCGCGTTGTGCCGGTACGTCGTCGTCAGGATCGGGTTCGGCCGCCGCATCCCGGCCGGTGCCGCCGCTGCCGCCGCCGAAGACGACGACGACAACAATGACGGCGCCGTCGGCGGCTGTGCTGTCCCTGGTGGAGACGCCCGGCCTCGCGGCGTCGCTCCGCCGTCGTCTTCCGAGTCCGGCCCGGCCGGCCCGGCCGACCCGGCCACTCGCTCCTCCGAAAACTGCGGCGTCGCTTCCTGGTTCGCCGCAAACTCCTCCGCCGTGGCCTCGACCAGCGCAAAGTCGTCGTAGATCTTGGTGTTGGCCCGCGTGCGCAGAGACACGCCGCCGCCGAGGCCGAGGCCGACCCCCCCCCCGCCTCCTCCTCCGCCGCCGCCGTCGCCGCCGCCGCCGCCTCCGCCGCCTCCACCGCCTCCGCCTCCGCCGCCGCCGACCCGGCTGTTGTTGGCCGTCGTAAACGACACCAGCGGCCGCGTGCGCTCGAGCGGCGGGAAATCGTCGTCCAGCTCGCCGCCCTCCTCGACCATGCGCAGCGTCCACCAGTTGACATTGTAGCGCGTTTCCGGCAGCGGCGGCTCGCGCTTCTCTTCGATATAGCGCCACAGGCCCAGCCCGATCAGGTCCGCCACCGTCACGGGGCGCTCTCCTCCTCCGCCGCCGCCTCCGCCGCCGCCACCGCCGCCGCCGCCGCCGCCACCGCCACCGCCACCGCCGCCGCTGCCGCTGCCGGCCTCGACCGTGCGCCGGATCACCACCTCAAACGGCCGCGTCGGCTCCGCCGCCGCCGGCACGTAGAGTCGCACCATGATCGGGTTCGGGTCGCCCTGGCCCGACAGCGACGCGAACCGGTCAAACGGCACGGCCGCCGCCGTCTTCTTGGCGCTCAGCATCGCAGACAGCAGGCTGACCGGCGGCGGCGCCGCCGGCCGCCGCAGCAGCATCGTCCGCGGCCGGCCCAGTCCAAGATCGCCGTCCGCCGGTCCCGGTCCCGGCCCCGATCCCGGCCCCGGTCCCGACCCCGGACCTACACCCGCACCCGCACCCGCACCTGTCGCTGTCCCCGCTCCGGCGCGTCTCCCGGCTCCGGTTGTTGCTGTCGTCGTCGCCGCCGTCCCCCCTGCCGCCGCCGCCGCTGCCGCTGCCGCTGCCGGCCGCTGAGACCGCCGCACCGTCGCCGTGCGCGTAAACCCCCGCGGCGGCGTGCCCACAATCTGGTCCATGGGCGCCGCCGCCGCTGCCGCTGCCGCCGCCGTCACCGCGTCGAGCGCCCCCAGCGTGTCCAGCGACGCGTCCACGCCGCGCAGCAGCGACGCCGGGTCTATGCTGCCGGAAAACGCAGACGACAGGTCGTCGTCGTCCTCGTCGTCGTCCTCGTCGTCGTCCTCGTCGTCGTCCTCGTCGTCGTCCTCGTCGTCGTCTTCGTCTTCGTCATCCTCATCCTCCTCGTCCGAGTCATCGTCGTCCTCCTCTTCGTCCTCCAACAGGTCGCTCTTCTGCCGCTTCATCCCGCCCCTCCGCTGCTCGCTTTGCAGCTTGCTGCCGCTGCTGGTGCTGCTGTCCGACCGCAGACGCACCGTCTTGCCTCGCGCCCCTCGCTTCGGTGTCGTCGCCGCCGCCCCCGCCGCCCCCGCCGCTTTGGATGCTGCTGCTGCTGCTGCTGCTGCCGCCGCTGCCGCCGCCGCTGCCGCCGCCGACGTCGCCGCCGCCGTCGCCGGACTGGCCACGCCCTCGTTCTCCGACGACACCTCGCTGCTGGTGACCGTGTCCCGCCGAGCACGCTCCTTGACGGCTTCCAGCGCCGACAACGATCCGCGTCGTGGGCCGGGAAGTTGTTGCTGTTGCTGTTGCTGTTGTTGCTGTTGTTGTTGTCGCTGTTGTTGCGGCTGCCGCCGAGTTGCCGGCCGCCGAGAGGACGCCGGCTGTGGCGACGCCGGCGGCTCCAGGGGCGGCTGCCGCAGGTTCGACGACATCAGCGGCGACGAGCCTGCGCGGTGCCGGACGGGCATCTTGTCGAAGCGGATCTTTTGCGCCGCACGCTCCTCCTCCTCGCTCTCGTCGCTCAGGTCGCTGCTGTCGTCCTCCTCCATGGCCTCGCGCCGCCGCCGCCGCCGTGCCTTGCCGCTGCCGCCGCCACCACCGCCGATGCTGGTGGTGCCAATGCTGGCACCTCCGCCACCACCGCTGATCACGCTGCCTCCTCCCCCTCCCCCTCCTCCTCCTCCTTCTCCTCCTCCTCCTCCTCCTCCCTCTCCGCCGCCGCCGCCGCCGCTGCCGCCGCCGCCTCCTCCGCCTCCGCCGCTGCCGCCGCCGCCGAGGTGTCCGGGCCTGCCGTCGTCCACGTCGCCGAGGAGGGCCCCGCCGCCGGCCAGCCCCGTACCTCCCATGCCGCCCATGCCGCCGCCAAAACCGCCACCGCCGCCGCCTCCGCCGCCCAGCAGGCCGCCCGCGCCGTCCGGCTCATCCTCCAGCAGAAATCCCAGCGAGCGCGGCGCGCGAAAGTACTCCGAGGCCACCGCCGTCGGGATCGGCGGCGAGTGCGTGCGCTTGACCAGGCCCGGGTTCGGCCGCCAGCCGGCCGCCTTGAACGGCGCCGAGTTAACAATGCTCTCATTCAGCGTGATCAGCCGCTCGCCCACGCCGTCGCCCACTTCGTTCAGGTACGACGTCCGCAGCTGCCATGAAATCAGGCTGCGCTGTCAGCAAGAAGAAGAAGACGAAAAAAAGACAATAGCAGGAACAAAACGCAAGACTCACTCCTCCGCCTGGAGCACCGACATCTCGATAGCGGGCGTTGTGATGGCGCATGTGTCGTTGCATGCGAAATGATGATGATGCCAGCGCTTTGCGGAGATGTCAAACTAAGATACGCGATGTAGCAGCACAGTGCTAGTGTGGTGTGTGTAGATAATACTGTGTGGGGCTGATAAAAGTTCCTTGCTAGTCCTCCGTAGTTCCTTCTCCTTTTGACAACATCGCCACATTGCCACATCTTGCAGACAACACAAACATCACCACAACATTGCAATCTCAACATGGGCCTTGTGGACTACGACTCGGACTCGGACGCGTCCGGCAGCGAGGCGGCGCCGGCGGTGGTGGCAGCACCGAAGCTGGCGGCCGGCGGCGGCAAAAAGCCGTTTCAGAAACTCGTCGACCGCGCCCATCCCGGCAAAATCGTCGTCAACCTTCCGGAGACGGCGGCGGCGGCGGCCGTGGGTGACGGCGACGGCAACGGCAACGGCGACGGCGACGGCGGCGGGCCGCCTGCGAAGCGCGCCAAGCTGGGCCCGAGCACCAGCGGCGCGGCGGCGAGCCGTTTCAGCGGGCTACGGTCTTTCCTGCCGCCGCCAAAGAAGCCGGCGGCCTCGGGCTCGGCCTCGGGCTCGGGCTCGGGTTCGGGCTCGGCGGAAACCGCTGCGGGCCGGGCAGCAACGGCAGCGCCACCGCGGCTGGGCGCCCATCTCAAGACGAGCGGCGAGGCGGCCTTTAAGCGGGGCGAAGAGGTCGTGCCAGACAAACAGGGCGAGAAAGGAGGCGGCGGCGGCGAAGAAGAAAAAGGGCGCGGGCGGGCGCTGCCGCTGCCGCCGCCCAAGACGCCGTCTGTGCCGGCGGACCAGACGGCGGCCGAGGACGTCAAGCTGGTGGGCAACCCGCTCATGTTCATGCCGCTGTCGGTGTCGCGGAAACCGGGCAAAAAGGCCACCAAGGCGAGGCCGTCGACGTCGTCGCCGCTGCCGCCGCAAGCCAAGCAAACAGCACAGCACGAAGCCCAGCCGGCTGCTCCGGCTGCGCCCAAAAAGGTCTCGCTCTTCTCGCTCGAGGAACCCGAGCCCGAGCCCGAGCCCGCCCCGCCGGCCGAGGCCGCCGCCAGCTCGACGCACTACCAGCCGCTCTTTCACGACACGTACGGCGCCGCAGCAGAAGACGCACAACACCAGGCCGCCCTGGATCCGGACGCGGACGCGGACTCGGCCCCGGCATGGCAACAGGCTCCTGCCACCGCTCCCGCCACCGGCACCGCCACGCTGGGAGCCCTGGCCGACAAGCTGCAGCTGTCGGCACGGCAGCGGCGCGAGCTGTTTGGGCGCGGCGGCTCGGCCGCAGCCACGGCCTCTGGGGACGCCGTCGTGGACACAACCTTTGACATGGACCAGGAATACCGGCACAACGAGCTGCTGCGGCAGGCCGGCGAGCTGGCCCAGCAGGCACACAACCCGGTGCGCGCCGTCATGCCGGGCAAGCACAGCCTGCGCCAGCTGGTCAACGCCGTGCAGGGCCAGCGCGACGCGCTCGAGGAGAGCTTTGCCAAGAACCGGGCCGCGCAGCGCGAGGCCGGCGGCCGGTACGGGTGGCGGTAGACGACCAAAAAACCCCAAAAATAGGGGGCCGACAAGTTTTCCGGGCGTACAGCCGAGCCGGACAAGATCGATCAGAGCATACGGGTATAGAATACAAGCTAAAACGTCGTCACTGCCACCTGCCGCCCCTGCTGGCAGTCCATCAGAAAGCCCCACTCGCTGCGCGTTGTCGGCGAGAGATCGGTGCCGCCGCCGCCGCCCGGCGACACGGCCGGCGAGAGCGGCGAGAGCGGCGAGAGCGGCGGCAGCCCCGGCAACCCCGGCGGCCCCGGCCGCATCGAAAGCGACAGCGACAGCGACGACAGCGGCTCCGGCGTTGGCGGCAGCAATACCAGCGGCATGTGGATGGCGCTCTTGGGCGTGCTGCCGCTGCCGCTCCCGCTGCCGCTGCCGCTGCCACTGCCACTGCCACTCGCCCGCTTCTCCGGCCGCCGCTGTCGCTGCCGCCGCCGCCAGCTATCCTGCAGAATCTCGTCAATGCTCGCCGTGCTCACAGCGCTGCTGACTCCGCCGCCGCCGCCGCCGCCGCCGCCGCCGCTCGCTCCGACGACGCTGCCGCCTCCACCTCCCACCGCACTCCACACAAAGCCGCCGAAGCGCCGGATGCCGCTGGCCGGCCGCGCCGTCAGCGTCTCCTCTTCCCCCTCGACGGGCGTCCGTCCGTCGGCCGAAGCGTCGCGGCGACGCTTGAGAATGCCGACGCCGATTCTCGTCGTGTCGTCCACGGCCAGCACGGCGGCGCTCTTTCGAGGCCGTGTGCCAAAGTCGGTCTGCAGCCGCAGCGCCGGGCCCTTGAGCGGCAGCGTCGGCGACGCCGCCTTGTGCACGGTGGGCGGGGAGGGCATGGCCGGCGTCGGGGCCGCCGTCTCCGGGAGCTCCGGAGCCGTCGGCGTCGTCGGAGAGGAGGCGGCCGACGACGACTTTTCAGTCGCCGGCGGCACCGCCAGGCAAGCCAAGGACAAGGGCGGTTTCCGTCCAGGCGCCGCGTCGGGGTCGTCCTCCACGTCGAGGCTGTGCTTGGGCTCGACCTCGGCGGCGGCGGCGGCGGCGGCTGAGCGCAGCTTGGCGCCGCGGCGCTCGGCTGTTGTGCCGAAAATCATGACAGCCGACGAGGCCGACAGCGACGCCAGCGACGCCAGCGAGGCGCTCAGCGACGACGACGACAGCGACTCGCTCAACGACGGCAGCGACGACGTCAGCGACGACGCCAGCAGCGACGACAGTGGCGGCGCGCTCAGCGATGACGACGACAACGACGCCGTCGGTGTGGTCTGGCCGTCGTCAAAGAAATCGGCATCAGAAACTGAGCCGACGTCGACGACGTCGTCATCGCCGTCATCGCCGTCATCGCCGTCGTCGTCGTTGTCGGCATCGTCGTCATCGTCGTCGTCGTAACAAGGTCGGTCCTCCGCCCCGAACAGCACCGGCGGGCTCGAGCTCAGGCCGTCCATCTCGATGCCGCTGTCACCCTCCGGCCCGCCGTACGCCCGGCTGTACATGTGCATCACGTCGGCCAGGTCCGACTCTGTGAACCGCAGCGCCGGATAGTGCCGCATCAGCTCGCGCTTTGGCAGCCGCCGGCCGCCGCCGCCGCCGCCGCCGCCGCCGCCGCCGCTGCCACTTCTTCCGGGCGCCAGCACGTACCGCCGTAGCTCGTCGACGGCGTCCTCCAGCCGCAGCGAGCCGCCGCCGCGGCTCGTCTGTGCATAGCTCGCCAGGGCCGCCTTGAACGTGTACAGCTTGTCCAGCGACAGCAGCCGCAGCCCCGGCGCCGCAAACACCACCTCGCGCTGCTCGGCCGACCGGGCCCACAGCTCTGCCGGCAGGTCCAGCGTCGACGCCGCCATCGACGGGCCCAGCCACGACCCGAACTTGCGCGCCGCCTTGCTCAGCGTGTGCCGCAGCACTCTTTCGTGCTTCCACGCCAGCCCGTCTGCGTGCACCAGCTGGATGCCAAACGTGTCCGCGCCGTGGTGGTGGTGCTGGTGGTGGTGCTGGAAAAGGGCCGCCGTGGGTGCCGTCGTCGACGCTGTCGTGCCCGTGGTGGACGAGTCGATGGATAGTGCGGGAGTGGCGGGGGTGGCGGGGGTGGCCGGGGTGGCCGGGGTGGCCGGAGTGGCCGGAGTGGCCGGAGTGGCCGGTGTCGACGGCGTCGAGCCAAAGAAAGACGAGGGGGCCGGTGATGGCATGGAGCTGAGCGAAGAAGACGCCGGCGATGCCATGGAGCCAAACGAAGAAGGCGCCGGCGACGCGGGCGAAAAGGCGCTGTGTAGCGGCGAAAACGGCCACGCCGCCGCGCCGCCGTGCCGCAAGAGAACGCGCTGGTGCAGCCGTGAAGGCGTGTCCTCGACATGGGGCACCGGCGGCGGCGGCGGCGGCGGCGGCGGCTGCGTCGTCAGCCCCGGCAGCGTGCCCGAGCGCACCAGGTTCTTGATCGCCGACCGGAACCGTGACCGCGGCGCCGGCGGCGATGATAGCACCGGCGGCAACACCGACAGCACCGGCAGCACCGGCAGCACCGGTGGCGGTGGCGGCACCGGCGGCGGTGGCGGCACCGCCCACGCAAGCCCGGAAGCAGACATTTTGGCCTCTCTGCCCGGCGTTGGCGGGCAGTATGTGCACGGAGCGTCGTGCACGAGCCGGGTCGGCGTCCCGGCCGCCGAGGAGGCGGCCATGATCATGGGAGACAGCGGCAGGCCATGGGGGCCGTCGGGGCTGTCGGGGCCGCCGGGGCCGCCGGGGCCGCCGGGGCCGCGCCGGCCGTGCCCGCCCGGCAGCTGGTACGCGCGGGAGACGACCAGGAGGTCGACGCTGATGGCCTTGCGGGCCAGGTGCCGCGCCGTGTAGGCCAAGGCGGCGTCGAGGTGCGGCGGCAGCTGCGCGTCCAGCAGCGACGGGCCCGCCTCGAGCGGCGACGAGATCAGTTTCTTCTTGGCCTCCATCCGAAGAAGCAGCGGAGCGAGAGCGAGCGAGGCCAAGGAAAAAGAGAGCGAGAGTGAGCGAGGCCAGGAAAAAAAGAGAGCGAGAGTGAGCGAGGCTCAGGGACGAGACCGAGCAAGAGCGAGAGTGCTCAAGAACCCGAGCGAGAGCGAGAGCGATTCACCGCCACGCAGTGCAACGTGCCAGATAGCAAGACGACGGGCAGAGAGCCTCTGCAATCATATATATGACAACCACCGAGTCTCTTCCCCCCCCCCCTCCCCCCTCCTCCCTAGCGCCCAGGGTTGTTATCTTGGCCAGAGTGCGTGCTCAGCAGCCAGTGACAGCGTGGCCGGCCCCACGGAGCCATGCAGGGGGGGGCAGACCCAAACGGCTGGGCGCGCTGGCAGCAGAGCGACGAGTCTGACGGGGGATGGATGGCTGGGATGCTCGGCGCTTACAAGGCGGCGCGTGATTGGCCTGCCGCCTGAAACAGTGGGGGTGTCGCGGGAACAGGCTAGCGCCAGGGCCAATGGGGGCGCCCGCGTGCCGGTGGAGCCGCTGCGGAATCCGGGGTTGGTGTGATTGGTGCCGAAACGGCGCCTATTATTATTATCTTGAGAAGTGCTCCCTTTGGCAAAGCCCGTCACACTCTGGTCACATCCCCGTCACACAGATTGTGGCCTTGGGGCCAAGATATCACTATGCGCGTCCGACGCCCTTGATTCCGGTATACCACAAATACAATCTGCGCCCTCGTGTCCCGTTCGTTAAAGTGGCATCCGCCAGTTCCCGTTTTGCCGTTCCGCCCGCCTGTAAATCCGCCGGGCCGGAGCAAGCCCACAGAGGACTTCTCTAATGGGTGGTGTGCTCTCATATCTAGTGCCCTCCCAAGGAACCGTATCGCAGAGCACCGGCCAGGCTGCCAGGTGCCTTTGCCTAAACTCCGTGTCCTGACCAGAGAAGAGAAGAGAAAGAAGAAGAAAGCTAGAAAGAAAAAAAGAAAAGAAGAAAGAATAAAAGAAAAGAAAAGAAAAAGAAGAAAGGAGAAAGAAGAAAAGAAAGAAAAAGAAGAAAGAAGAAAAGAAAGAAAAAGAAAAGAAAGAAAAAGAAAAAAGAAGAAAGAAGAAAGAAAAAAAAAACAAAGAGAAAAAGAAAAAAACCATGACACATCATATCGCAGTCATCCTGCTTTCAGAGCCTTGAACCAACCGTCATCGTACCCATACACCCAAAAGCAAAACGTGCAAAAGAACACCAGACGGCGCGGTCGTAAAGAGGGCAATGTACACCGGGGCCGCCGCAACGGGCTCTGCAAGCCGGCCTCGCCGCCCTCACGCATGTCGACGTCGTTCCGGCCCCGCCTCCCTCACGGCATGTCGACGTCGTTCAGGTCGGCCGCCGTCTGCATGCTGGCGTCGCCCAGGCTGTCGACCGGATCCGACGAGCACCGCGAGCTGTTCCAGTCTAGACCGGATTCGTTAGCCGACTTCGCGCCTGGTGCTCCGGTGGTCCTGAGACGTACCGGATGCATCATCCTCGAGATCCTCCACAATCAGCCTCTTGACGGCTTCCGGAACGCCTGTTGTGTCAGCTCAAGTCGCCCTGGTGCCACCCTCTTGTCACCCCCCCCCCCCCCACAAACACTCACTTGCGCTGAGGTTTTCAAACTCGGCCGCCAGCTCCTCGGCCTCGTCGTCGTCGTCGTCGTCGTCGTC
This sequence comes from Graphilbum cf. rectangulosporium, assembly GCA_019925645.1. Classification (NCBI taxonomy): domain Eukaryota; kingdom Fungi; phylum Ascomycota; class Sordariomycetes; order Ophiostomatales; family Ophiostomataceae; genus Graphilbum; species Graphilbum cf. rectangulosporium. Next base: position 581,770 of record JADHKI010000004.1, read on the forward strand.
GCTGTCGCCGTCGCCGTCGCCGTCGCCGTTGTCAATGATCTCGTCGTCGTCGTCCGGGTCACCGGGGCCGACCCGGCCTGACAGGGCTGCGGCGGCGGCGGCCGCCGCTGCCAGGTAGGACGGCCGGCATTCGACCACGAGGCGGTGGAAGGCGGCCACGGTGCTGCTGCTCACGTGCACATTGCGCATCACAAAGTACTGCTGCATGTAGCGCAGGCACTCGACGCCCAGCCGCCGGATCGCCTTGCGCAGCACCGCAGCCCGCGCCTGGGCCCGCGCCGCCACGTCGTCGTCGCTCTCGCCGGCCCAGATGGTCATGGTCCCGTCTTGGAAGACGTTGTCGCGCAGAAACACCTCCACGTCGCGGCTCACCGCGGCGTCAAAGTAGCCCAGCAGCCCCGGCACCCAGATCTGCAGATTCTCCAGTGCGTGCAGCATCGCCAGCGTCACCGGCGGGCCTCCGGGGCCTCCGGGGCCTCCGGGGCCTCCGTTTCCTGCCCCGGCTGACCCCTCCGAGCCCATCATGTCCAGAAACAGCTCCCGCTGCACCTCGAAAAAGGCACGCCCCTCGGCATTGGCAAGGCCGCGGCACTGCTGCGAGATGTACTTGAGCAGCTCAAAGGCGAGGCTGGCCGTCCGCGCCTTGCGGATAAACAGCAGCGCCACCCGCAGATACGGCGCCTGGTAGTGCGCCGCGTCCGACAGGATGCTCGCCTTGAGCGTCACGAAAATGTTCTCCTCCATCGCCGGCTGCGTCGTCAGCAGCCGCAGCAGGATCGCGTCCGTCGCCGCCGCGTGCTGGTTAAGCGCAATCAGCTTGTCCACAAAAATGTTGCCGTAGTCGCGCATCCAGTTCTGGCCCAGCAGCACGTACTCGCTCACTGTCATCGGCAGGTCGTAGTCGCCCCGGCGGCCATGTCCCCGGCGGCCATGTCCCCGGCGGCCGTGTCTCCGGCCCGGCCTTTTTCTCTTTTCGTCGCCGTCGCCGTCGCCGTCGCCGTCGACGTTTTCGACATTGTCGTCGTCGTCGTCCTCCTCCTCCTCCTCCTCCTCCTCCTCCTCTTCCCGCCCCCTCTTCTGCCCCCCCCCCTCCTCCTCCTCCTCCGCCTCTGCCTCCCTCTGCCACAGCAGACACAGCCGGCTCTTGTCGTCGCTGACAAACAGCTCGTCCTGCGACCGCAGCCCCTGCCGGTACGGGTACATGCCCGCCAGCATGGCGTCCATCAGCGCGATCACGTTCTCGTACGACGGCGGCCTGTTAGGCAGCCGGCGCTGCACAATGGTCAGCAACCGCGTAAACTGCGGCTCCATCTGCAGCGAGCTGTCGGCCGTAATCGTCATGACCGTCCGCTGGAAGCATTCCACGTCCAGAAACGCCGCCAGCTCGGCCCGGCCCATGTTGACAAACGCCAGCATGAAGCCAAACGTCTCCGGCCACGACCGCAGCAGCACATGGAAGTGGTCCCACAGCGTGCGCATGATGCTGCCCGCGCCGCGCAGGATGCAGATGCCGCGTCGCCGCTGCAGCTTTTGCAGCAGCTGCTTTTCCGTGGCTCCGCCGTCGCCGTCGCCGTCGCCGTCGCTGCCGCTACCCTTACCGCCACCAGAATCGTCGTCTTTGTTGTTGTCGTCATCGTCCTCCTCGTCATCATCGTCATCATCATCGTCGTCGTCGTCAAGGTCAAAACTGTCCATGCCCGGCGGCGGCATCCGCGTGCCATACAGCTCGGGCTGCGCCTTTCTGATGTTCTGCAGGATCCGGATGAGCATGCTGCCCGTGTCGCGTCTCACCACCGGCTCCGGGTTGCGCTGGATCATCTGGCGCGCGACAAAGAGCCGCTTCTCAAAGTACTCAAAGAGCGTCACGCTGCACCGGGCGCACCGGTCGCTGGCCGCCACGATGCGGTTCAGCAGCATCGCAAAGTCCGGCAGGTCCTTGGTCCGCGAGGCCACCTGGTCAAGGTGGCTCAGCGCCATCCGCATGGCCAGGTCCTCCAGCCGGTGGCTGGCCGAGCATCTGCGCGGCCCCGCCACCGCCGTCTGCATAAACGACATCACCTTGCCGACAAACACCACGTGCTGCGGGTCGAACAGGCAGTGCCGCCGCACAATCGACGTGTTCTCGTGCTGGATGTGCTTGGCCACCTCGGCCGACAGCGCCACGCGCACCGGGCTCGGCCGGCCCGACTGCACGAGCGCCTCCTGCTCGCGCGCCACCGAGGACGACCGCTGGTAGAAGAGCATGTAGGCGCTGTAGGACTTGTCCATCACCAGGCTGTTGCCGTCCGCGCCGTAGTGGTTGGACCGGAAGTCCGGCCCGCCAAAGCACGACGTCTCCAGGAGCGAAGGGTCCCATCCGCTGACCATGTCGTCGTTGAACTCGATCCACCCGTCCACCGGCCGCAGCGACGGCCGCTCCCGGATGTACGAGTAGTAGTGCCCCGACTCCGCCGTGCCAGAGTGCACCAGCACGCCCACCAGCTCAAACTCGTCGGCCGACACGCCGCTGCCAGACGGGTCGCCCGCCGCGCCGCCGCCGCCGCCGCCGCTCAGCTGCTCAATCGTGTACGGACCCATATCGATCTTGTGCGGGAACGAAAAGTAGTCGTTAATCTTGCTGCGCTGCAGCGTGCGCAGGTTAAAGTCGAACCGCTTCAGGTGAAAGATGAGATGATCCGGAATGTCCTTGAGACACGCTCGCTTGACCGCGTCGACATGGCGGTCACACGTCGAGCACTTGTACTTGTTGTCTGGCTGGTCAGCATCCATGCACAAAGAGAACCTCTCTCGCATTTCTTCTCCCTCCCCCCCCCCCTCCTACTTACCGCCCTCCATGATCTCGCCGTCCACATAGGCCTGCAGGCTCTCCTGCAGACTGGCCTTGCCCTTGATGTCGCACTGGATCGCCGAAAAAGGCTCCAGGCGCTCCGATACGTGCTCGCACTCCTTGGACCGGACCTGCTGCACCAGCTGTCCGCCGTAAAAGGCCCGGAACTTGCGCTTCTCCTCGGCCGAGAGCAGCTGCCCTTCCCACCGGTCAAACAGCAGGTTGTAGAACTCGTCCACATCCATCTGGTTGTGAATGTCAATGGCCGTGTCGTCGTACGTCTTGATGGTGCTGACACACAGCTGCGTGTCCAGAAAGCGCCGTATGCTGTCCTGCATGTAGCTGAACAGGATCCGCGTCTGGAAGAGCAGGTTCTGCGCCTCGTTGTCGTCCTGGATCTCCACCGACATCATGAAGCGCCGGAACTCGACGTTCATAAACAGCTGCGTGAAGAGAGAGTTGAGGTAGCACGTGTTGGACAGGTTCCGCAGCCCGACGTAGCCGCAGGGCGCACGCACGACCCGGGCCCGGTCCAGCAACGGCGGGATGTCGTAGTGGTACGGATCCTCGCTGTCCGTCTTGTCGCACGGCACCAGCTTGTCCAGGTTGCGCACCAGCAGGGGGAACTGGCTCGGGTCGTCACTATACAGCTCGTACAGCGTCTGGATCAGCGTGAGCCGCGTTGCCTGATGTACCACCACGCGCGGAAACGGCTCCGAGCTCTGCTCCAGCCCTTCGGTCTTGCCCCAGGGCGGGAAAAGGTGTCTCCAGAAGAGCCTGGCCGCAAAGTTTCTACATGGTCAAAAGGTCAGCCCCCCTCCAACAACCTTCTTCTCCTGTTTCCAGAAAAGGACCCTCCTCCCCCTCCCGTTTCAAGGACACGGCCGTACTCACAAAGGCAGGACGGCCTTTAGGTCAATGCCGCGTGAAGTCCGAAGGATGCTGTAAAGCATCTGCACCAGGCCGTAGGCGACATAGTCGACCACGTCGGGCTGGGTTATATCCTGAAACGCGCATCAGCACCGTGGGCTGTGAAGCAGCACGCCGTGCACACACAAGGCCACAAACCTCAAAGGTTGTGTACGACAGCAGCAGGCCGCTGATCTGGCCGACCAGCTGCAGCACATCCAGCGCCGGCGACTTGCTGTCACGCATCCGCTGGTAGAGGCTGAGCGACAAGGTGAAAATGTCCTCGCACTTTGTCGGCTCGTGGATCGCTTTGGGGATCAGCGCCTGCACCACGGGCCAGAAGAACTCGCGGAACTCGGCGGCCTTGGCGTCGTTGTTGGCGGTGCCAAGCGGACTCGCGGCGTCGAGCGGGCTCGCATTGTTGCCCATACCGCCGCCGATGCTGCCGCCGCGATGGAGCCGGCGCGACTCGTGGTCGTAGTTGGGCATGGTCTTCTCGTTAATCTGCTTCGCCGCCATCTGGCGGATGGGCGCGCGCCAGTCTTCCAACAGGATGCGCTCAACCATGCCGCCAACAGCCGCATGCTCTCGGAAGGCGGCCCAGAAGTCGCGGCTCACCGCACAGCACTCCATGACGGCCTGGATGCCGAGCTGCACCACCCGCACCGACACCTCCGTGGTGGGCACGTCAATGGCCACGGCGAGAATCTCAAGCAGACGGTCCAGCAGCTGCGCGTCCGCGCTGGCGGCCAGCGAGGCCATGTTGCGGCTGTCCTGCAGCGGGTCGCCCAGGATCAGCGTGAGCAGCTCCAGCAGCATAAAGTACAGCGACGTCTGCAGCTCCGTCGTCATGCCCGCTTCGGTCACGGCCGGGTCGCGGATGGCCGCCATTGTCAGCGTCTTGGCCGTCTCCAGCGCAGACAGGTACGTCTGGATCGGGCGGCTGCTGCGCAGCTTGTCCGACGTCGTCGCAGCGGCTCCGGCCGTGGCGGTGGTGGTCGTCGAGGAGGCAATCGACCCAGCCGGCGACGCAGAGGCTGGGGGGGCCGCTGTCGGTGCGGTGGAGGCCATGGAGCCGGCGGAATCCGACGAGGCCCTCTTTTTGACTTCTGCCTCTGCCTCTGCCACCGCCTGCGCCTCGGCCCGAGACGATGTGTTCGTCGCCTCCTCCAGCACACCGGTCATCATCGCGTCCGCAGACGCCGGCTCGGCCACGGCTGGACGCAGGGACCGTGCGAGCTCGCCGCTGATGGCGGCTGCTTTCTCGGCCGGCGTGAGGGCCCGGTGGCGCATGCTGACAAACTCGCGCAGGGCGTACGCCGCGTAGAGCGACTTGTAGGGCTGGCCGATGGAGAAGACGTTCTGGTACGAGGCCGTGCCCTCCTCAAAGAGGCGCAAGAAGCGGTCGTCCACGGGCAGCCGCACCAGAAACTGGTGGATCTCGCCTGCCAGCTTGTCGTCCATGCTGAGGTACTCCCACAGCTCTGAAAAGTGGCTGAGAATGGCGACCTCGACCGGCGAGGTGCCGGGCCGCGCGTTGGGGGACGGTTCCGGGGCGTCGACCTCCCGCTTGACGAGGATGAGGCCGTTGTGGATGTGCAGCTCCTCCAGCGACCGGCAAATGTCGCGCTCCTGCGGCACAAACGGCTGGCCGAGGTAGTACATGCGATAGTTGTCAAAACCGGTCACCTCTCTGAGACTGGCGAGCAGCGACCCGGCCGAGTTGCGCCGCCCAATCTCCAGCGGCAGGACGCCTGTCTGGCTGCTGCCGTCAAACGACTGGTACTTGAGCTCGGCCGACTCGCCCTCCATCGCCTCGGGGCTGCGGCGCTGAATGTACGGCCGCAGGTCGGGCACCGAGAACTCGGCGCGCGTCCGGTACAGGCGGTGGAACTCGCGCAGCACGTGCAGGGACCGGATAAACAGCATCTCCTGCTCTTGGACCTGGCGCTCCGACGGGACGAGCACCATGGACTCGTCGTCTGAGCCGCCCAGAGGGGTGTTGCCGAGGGTGGTGCTGCCGCTGCCGCTGCCGACGCCGCCGCCGCTGCCGCCGCCGTCGCCGTCGCCGCCAAATCTTTTCAGCGCCCGTGCTGCCGATGAGAGCTGCCGCAGACAGCGGTTCACCAGGGCGAGGTGGACCTTGCGCGCTCGGAGGCGCGGAAACGCCATGATGGATCGGCTTTCCACGTACACATCCTTGACCAGCAGGCTGGTGGCCGGGCGCTCGACCGTGTTCGGCGGCGCCGTCAGGATGATGCGCCACAGCTGCTCCAGCGGGCCGCGGTCGGCGCTTTTCATCCTGTCGTCGTCGTCGTCGTCGTCGTCGTCGTCGTCCAGCAGACTGCCGTTGGGGTCGTTGATGAGCGGGATGAGGCTGCCCAGGAGAAAGTCGAGCATGCCTTCGCAGAAGCACTCGGGCGGCAGCTGGGACAGAAAGGTGGTCGAGCAGAGCGTCAAGAATGCGTTGCCGTCGTGCGGAACACCGCGCTTAGCCGTCGTGTTCAGGACCTTCCATGAGGCCGCCCGGTCCTCTGGGCTGGCAGCGCCGGGCCCCACCATCTTGTCCCAGAGGCGGCGGGCGAGATGTGGCGTCAGGGACGACGGGTGATGCAGGACGATCTGGTAAATCAGATCTCGCCGCGGCGCGTTGGCGTTGCCGCTGATCACGCTGGGGCAGCCGAGAGAGCGGCCGGCGTCGACGGCATTCTCGAGCTCCTCCACAATCAGCTCGGTGAGGTTGTACTCGGAGGTCAGGAAGCCGAGGTCGGCGCCGCCGTAGTGCCGGTTGATCAGGTTGATGGCACAGAGGCTGCCCAGCGTGGTGGCCGACTTGTGCTCAATGTCGGCTATGCAGTCCCGGTACAGGCTCCGGCGCTGGGCGTCCTGGACGTTGATGCTCTTGAGCAGCTCCGTCAGCTTTTCAATGGCAAAGGTCTGCACGTCCGGATACGCCGTCGGGGTCTTGATGCCGGGCACGGACGAGTCGCGAAGAAGCCGCAGGCAGACGGCAAACGGCAGGGTGTCGGTCGCAGGCTTGTCCACGGGGGCCTTTGCGGTGTAGGCGAGGAAGAGGGTCTCGCAGAACTCGCGCATGGTCGGGGTGTAGGCCGACATGGGCAGCACGAGCAGCGTCTTGCACATGTAGCTGACGGCGTCAAAGGAGAGCAGGTTGACGATGCGGGAGGCCATGCGGATCAGCACCTCGGAGATGCGCGGGTCCTGGGTCGTGGTGACGGTCTGCCAGAACATGTCGGTGTGCGCGCTCGTGTACGTCTTGGTGACGGCCAGGAAGCCGATAATGTTGCCGCTGTCCGAGGTGATCTCGGGGTGGCAGGTGGGGCCGAGCAGGTAGGCCACGACGCCGTTGGAGATCAGCAGGTCCGAGACAAAGTGCAGGACGGACAGGGCCAGCGCCGGGTCGAAGCTGTTCTCGCCGAAGCGGCGCCAGCAGGTGACGAGCTCCTGGCAGAGCCCGGACACGGCCATGACGCGCAGCTGCATCTGGCTGCACATTATGAGGCGGCAGTACATGCTGAAACGCCACTCCATCGCCACCACATCGGGGACGAACTCCTCGGGCACCTGGGGGTGCTTGCTCTGGAACGCGGCCACCATGGCCACGGCATCGGGGTGGTCCACCCTGAGGCTGTGGTAGATCAGGTCTCCGAGCGCCGCGATCTGCTGGCCGGTGTAGTCGTTGTTGAGCGAGCCGAGGTGGTTCTCGACCACGCCAGAGAGCGCGCCGGCCGCGGCCTGGAACATGCGGTGGCCCCGGGCGACCCGGCCGCGCAGGATGTTGAGCGTGTGCTGCCGGGGCGCGGCCAGGCTGCGGAGCCGGGAGCTCGTCTCGCGCACAATGGCAGAGGCGACGACGCAGATCTGGGCCGTGTTGTCGATGATGCGCGGCATGGTGGGCATCAGCGCGATCTGGGCCTCGAGGAGCCTGTCCAGCAGCTGCAGCGCGCCGGTGCCGTCGCTGCACTTGTAGGCCATGAAGCGGTTGACAATGTCGGTCACTTCGTCGCGGTCGTGCAGCCTTGCGGGGGGCGCGTAGTCGTCCCGCTGCGGCGCCTCTCTCCGGATGAGCAGGGCCAGGGCCATCATGTACTGGGTCGAGATCAGATCGCGCGGCTGGATTTCTTCGGCTGCTTCCTGGCGCTGGAGCGCGTGGTAATCGAGCTCGACGAAAAAGGCCGCCAGCTGGGCAAAGCAGCAGCAGAACTCGGCAATCGTTTGGCGCGCGGCGCGGTCGTTGGTGCCGAAGAGGGGAGGGCGCATATTGGGCACGCCCCAGATCAGGTCTGGCAGCGCCAGCCAGAGCCCGTGATGCTGGCGCAGCGAGGACCGGACATGGCGTTCTGATGCTTTCTTGACAAAGAGCAGGTAGCTATCGATCCAGACACTGAGGCTCTGGGACACTTGGATGTCTGGTGACGGGGCAACGCGAGACGTCAGCAGGGGGCGTTTTCCCTTCCCTTTAAAGACCAGAATGCTAATTCCTTCCAAAAAAACGGAATGTGCTCTTCCTTCAAGGCTTCCAAAAACGGGCTTTCCTCCCAAAAACCAGAATGTGACAATCAAGAGCTCACCTGTCAGCATATAGCCACACAGTTTGCCAATGTTGTCGGCCGGCGCCTCGAGCACGGCCGGGTAGGGGAAATCGCCGGTTGGGTCGAGGGCCGTGGTGGTCTCGCCGGTCATGCCGACAGAGCCGCCGTCACGGCGCCGGGACAAGAGCGTCACATGCGTGCGGGCCGGCTCATAGTCGGGCCCGTCATCGTCCGACTGTTCGCTGACGGCCTCCACCGGCGGGCTCGCGGTCTCGGACCGGGACATGGACATGGCGGAGCTGACCACCGCCCCGGTGTCAATGTCGACGTCCGCATCGGCGTCCGCATCCGCATCGGCGTCGGCGTCGGCGCTGTCGTCGTCATCGGCGTCCGCATCGAGCGTGGCGCCAAGCAGCGACGGGCTGCCGTCTGCCTCGACACTCGTCTTGACGTTATTGCTGCCGCCGTGGGTCGAGCGCGGCGTCGGGCTGTCCGGCAGCGAGGTGGGCGACGACGGGATCGTGTCCAGGATGCGGTGCGCAGAGTTGCGCAGGCTCAGCGTCACGCGGGAGACTAGGCCGGCGCTGGAGGTCGTGCGGTCAGGGGTTCGCGGGGCCATGTCTCTGTCGGAGCACGTGTTCCCGTCGTCGACTTGCGTGTCGATGCACATGTTTGTGTCGTCCTGCAGGGTGGTCGAGGTGGCCGCCAGGGAGGACGGAGAGGCTGCGGCGCTGTTGCCGCCGTTGGACGCCTGGCCGGACTCGACGGATAGGCTGCGGGAGCCACCGGTCATGGACGTTCGGCGGCGCTTGCGCGCACTCTCGGTGTTGTCCTCGAAAGGGTTGGGACGCGTGCTGCACGGCTCAGAGGACACGGCACGCTCTCCTGACTCGATTTCGGAATATGTACCTTCTTGGTCCATCGGATGTGCGGGAAAGCCGGCACCGGGGCGCGGAATGCCGTGGCTTTGAGGAGGGAGAGATGGGAGGAGGGGGGGGGGGGGGGGGAGAAGGAGTGGGACGACGGCTCGAGCGGCCCGGTCAAGCAGTGTCCTGGCCGGGAGGGGGAAAAGGTCTCACAGTCCCACGGCCGATGGAATGGAGACCCGAGAGCTGGTAGCTGTTAGTAAAAAAGAGACAAAAGCTCGAGGCAATGGCCTGGCCGGTCGGGTCTCTGACTTGGTCTCGGTCTCGGTCTCGGTCTCGGGTCTTTGGCGTGCACAACGTGTCCGGGCTGTGCTCTCTTCGTTGACAGGACGTGAATGTGCAGCTCGCTTCGAGCGCCGCTCACATGGCCTGTCCGGTCCAGCTCCCTCGCCTCTCTGGTTCCGTGGTGGTGGTGGTGATTCTGGCAACCCTAACTCGCTCGCTCCTTTGCTCCTTCGCTCTCAGCGGACGAACGGCGGAGAAGCGGCTTGCAGCATGTGCATGGAGAGTATAACGCTGCAAAGGCGGTCGCTGCCGCTGCCGCGGGGAGGAGGAGGGGGTTCCTTTTGAAACAAAGCTGGCCAGAGAGCACAGGTTTGGCACTCCCAAGACGGTCTCGGATCGGCGGCAGAGCTGCAGGCCAGCGCTAAATGGCCCAGCGGTCTCAGCGGCAGAGAAGAATGGAAATAATGTCAGATCGAAGAGGAGGAGGGGGGGCGGAAAGAGGTATGGCAGGTAATAGGCCGTCGTCGTAGAGCTGGGTGGTGGGACCGGTGACGGTGAACGGAGCAGAGAAATCGGGCAATTTTGACCAGGCAAGCATAAAAGGGGAGCACAAAAGAGCTTTGGCGATGTTTGTTTTGGGAAACAGCTTAGTGCTAGTGGGAGCGAAGCAGAGAGCGCAGAGGTAAGTGGTGCGGGGCAGTCGTGGGAGGGAGGGACCTCCGTGATGCGTGTGATTGGCAAGCGACGGCAAGTACTCGTTTAGCGGTGTAAGTACCTTGTGAGCAGGGCCGTTGTGCGCGGCCAGCTTTTTTGGGGTATCTCCCCTGTTCGAGTCTGCTCGGCAGAGAGATTAGCGGGGTGGGTGGGATGTTTTAGTGGGCTTGAATGGCAGAGCACGACGCGGCGCGCGGGACGACACGACGACGCGGAGCCCACAGACGTATCTTTATAAACGGACACGACAGACGCCGGGTCTCGAGAGAACATCTGGACATTTGATCCGAACTTGATGCGACGAACACAAAAGGACGCGAGCAGCCAGAGAGACCCGAGACCGAGACCGAGACTGAGACCGAGATGAAGCTGAAAACGAAGGCAGAGAAAAAGGCACTCACCCAATCCAGGCCCTTCCAGGCGGCGAGATCTGGGCTCACCTAGTCCAGGTCCTTCCAGGCGGCGACGAGATCAGGGCGAGCACACAGACCGATGCGCTGGGATACACACGGGAACACAAACACAAGAGGCCGATGCGACGGGGGTGGCGGGCAGAAGAAAGAGAGGTTGAGATCTCGAGACAGGAGGGTGTAAGAAAGGTGCGGAGAAAGGCGTCAGGGCAACCCCGATGGCAATAAGGAGGCTGTGGGCTGTTGGTAGCTGAATGGCCGGGCCGATAGTGAGGGACTGCAGAGCCAGCCGTGTCTGCCAACTGCGACTTGACTGCAAGGCTTGACAGTTGTACGATTATACAGGGAGACAACGCTGTAAACTCCGTTAGCCGAGATGTCGCGGCAAAGCTACAGCGCGTCTTTGCAAGCTAATGACATCATAACAAGTGCGCACACTGTCTGCAGACCGTCTTTTGACCTGCAAAGTGAACGAGGAAACCAAACGGCTCACGATTTGATTCCCAATGGCAGCATCCAAAGAGACGTGGATAGTCCTGATCCCACCAGAGCTGCAATGCCAGGTCAGCCCAGCACAACTGAGCAGTTGCACAGTCCAGGGTCCAAGCGGGGTATGTCCTAGGCAGCAACGTGCTCTTAGCGCCAAAGCTGCTTCGCACGAAGGCAGTGAAGGGCATTCATTCATTCACCACAGCAAGAGACTAGGATCATGCGCCAGCTTTTTGCTTGGGCGCTATTGATATAAGTCTCAAGCACCCCACGCCACAGAGATGTGAGTCTTTGCGGCTTGGCCGAGAGTCGGGTGCTCGTGACTAGTCACGTGACTTTCTGTGCGAAGAACCTTCGCGCTCCAGCAGATTCAGAGGTAAGTTACCCCTGCGCAATGTATACATCGACAGGCAAGCCAAGCACGCAAAATATGAGCCGGCGAAAAGTAGCCGAGCTGGACACTCCCTTTTCGGCCATTGAATGGTAAGCAGCGCGGTGTCCTCGGGTCGAATAGCCTTCTAACTGTTGCCTAGGCCGCTCATATCTCAACAAGACCAGGATGCTATCCTAGAGCTTCTTTGCTCGTACGTTTTTTGTGATTGAGATGAGATTCTCTCGAAACCTGCTGGGCTGACTGCTGAATTTCGGGCAGCCTACTCGCGCCCATCGGACAGCACCGCCGGGACCACGTTGCCGCGTCCCGAGGCCAGCGCAGCCGGCGCCAGGCGAGGCAGGCGGCCAAGCAGCGGGCGGCAGCACTGGAGGCGCAGCAAACCAGCATGGACGTGGACAGTGATACCCCTGCGTCTCAGCAGCCGCGGCCAGTTGCTGCCGCCGCTGCCGCCGCTGCCGCTTCTCACCCGGGGTCCCCGGACACGCCCCCGGACACGCCCCCGCCGCCAGAGCTCGCAGCTTTTGTGGATGCTGGCTTGGCCAACATCACGCGGAGGCTCGCCGGGGGCGCTGCCTCCCTGGTCGTGAACGGGGAGCATGGCCGCGGAAAGAGCAGCAGGGGCAGCACGCTGCCGCTGCCGCCGCCGCCGCCGCCGCCGTTGGAAGAGAGGCGCGGCCCTCCCTACACAGCCGTGTTTGTGGTCCGTTCCGGCCATCCGTCCGCCTTCTACTCGCATTTCCCGCAAATGGTGGCGGCGGCGTCGCCAAAGGATCAGCCGATCCGGCTCGTGGGCTTCTCGCGCGCCTGCGAGGACCGCCTCAGCGCCTGTCTCGGGATCCCCAGGGTGTCCAGCCTGGCCCTGCGGCCCGGCGCCCCGGGGGTTCACGGCCTGTTGCAGTTTCTGCAGGAGCGGGTGCCGCCCGTCACGGCCCTGTGGCTGGAGGAGGCTCGGTCGGGGCAGTTCCGCGAGACCAGGATAAACATGGCCGATGTCAGCATTGGGCCCAAGAAGAAGAGCCGGGCATGCTAGACGCTTGTATTCTGCTTCGGTGCGTCTTCTGTTCTGGTGTGTATACCCAAAGAGCGGCGTCGCACAATGACCGGTCGCAGTATGAACCCAGTCAAGCAGCAGGCCGTCTCCTCTCTGATTTGTGCTTCTGTGCGTTCCTTGCCAGCTCAGCATTCATTCTCTGTCGTCGCTGTGTTGTCATTCATTCTCTGTCGTAGCCATTCTCTTTGCTGTATTTTCCGTCGTCCCGGCCTCCATCTACATCCTCTGCTTCTCTTCCGCGTTGCTTTCTAGAGAATGAAAAAGCCCGGGCACCTTCTCGTCAGCCTTGGTGAATCTCTTTCGGGTTATCGCTCCCAGGTGGTTTGATTGTATGTTCTGCTGTCTTGCTTTGGCTAAGCACCTCATCTCTTCGGCGCTGAGATCCTGCCCCACAAACTTGGTGTGCATTACCCCGACAGCAGCGATCTCTAGCAGGTTGTCGGGAGCCAGAGACCCCAAATTGTCCATTGTCCCTTCCTATCTGGGAAAGAGGTACATATCTATAGAAGTCCAGGGAAGGTTGCCTGTGACCCATGGGTTGATATTTAATTTCTTCAACTAGCCACCCCCTCCTTGATCTCGCGGCAATTTAGCTGTCTTCATGACCTGTTCTCCCCGGGCTTACCATACAGACTCTTTCTGAATTAAGCTTCACCCCAAGCCCTCGCCCAGCCAAGTCTACGCTTATCTCTTTCATCCTACGTCCGGTTTCTGCAGCCATCGTATCTAACACCCTTTCTTTTGGGAATGAGCAAAGGTCAAAATGAGCTCTGGCGGGTTTACCAAGGAACAGCTTGAGGCAGCTAGACAGCTTCGAGCAGGCTTTCGCACGAGCGGCACATTCCATGCGCAGACGTCGACCCCGTCTGGTCTTGTTCGACCTCTGAATACCAGTGGACGTGAGTGCCAGGTCCTATTTGCGTTGCCCCTCCTGAAATAACAAGTATCAGCGCCTCAAGTCCGTCCGCCGCCGACGGCAACGGCCACGGCCCGTCAAGCGGCAGCTAAACAAGCGTCTATGAGTCCGGGTCTCGGCCATGGTCAGGCGGGGGATCCGCGCGCCGCGAAGACTCCCAACGCCAAGCCCACGGGCAGCGCAGCGAAATTAGTGTGCAGCGAGGGCAAAATCACAAAGAACGCAAAAGAAAACAGCACTCTCGCGACCGGTTCTGTTGCGAACAAGCCTTCTGCGGTTGCCACGAACATGCAACCGTCGCCTCTCAGGAAGACTGTGGGAAGTGCTTCTTCCACTGCAGCCCGTGCTGCAGCATCCAAGCTTGCGGCATTCCAGACAGGTAGGATGTTGCAGCCTTGAGCGCCCTTTGTGCTGTACAGCCCGGGTGCATTGTGCTAACAAGCGCAAACACAGTCCAGGCCACACCGGACAAGTTGGCGACGGGCTCGGCGGCGCCTACGGACAATGCCACGAAATCAACGACGAGCGCCTATGTAGCCGATCTCATGGACATGACCTTTGACGGGCCTGGTTTTGCTCCGTGCAAAAATGGAGTAGAAAACGCACCGCCTCAGCCGAACCCGTTTGCTTCCCTTGACATGAATATGCTGATTGATAGCCTCAAGTCTGTGGCCCCGACCGAAGGCAAAATGGACCTGGATGAAGCCCAGACGGGGCGGAACCCAGCCGACGTGGCTCGTCCTTCTCGCGCAGCAGGAGGGGGGACGTCCGACGTGGCCCGTTCTACTCACGCATTAGAGCGGAACCCCGCCGACGTGGCCCGTTCTTCCCACGCGCCGCCAGGGCTGCGCGAGGCCATTGAAATCAACAAAGCCGGCAAGCCGTTCATCTGGATCTACTCGGAGGAGGCGCCGCGCCCGCGAGATACCAACGAGGAAGACGAGAAAGAAGTGGACGAAGACAGGGATGAAAGTCTCCCGCCGCGGAAGGAGGACCCGATGTCCCGGTCGTGGCAGCGTCCTTGGGGCACCAACCAACCCCTGAAGGCGCCAGGACTGGAGAAAGCAAACGGCGAGGCAGCTGCCGGGGCTTTGAACGGCAAGCAGTAAGTAGCGCCCCTTTATGCGCATGACCTGAGCTACGTCCTATGGTGGTGATCTGACGATCCGGCGCGCAGACATGTCGCTGTCTCCCAGCCCAAAGCCCCGACCCTGGTCCGGGGACTGGCCCATTCCCGGCACAGCTGAAGAAAGCGCCGTGGCCTCACCAAACCCCAGATGGCGGGGGCAAGAAGAACACCTAAAGAGGCGAGGGAAAACAACGAGGTGTCATCAGAGGGCATAGCAAAAGATTGACGGGGGCCAGATTCAGAGATGAGGTTACTGAGAGTGAGAGTCAAAGGGCGAAGCCGATTACAGGGCACATGCAGCCGTTGCCTTACAAGGCCATGTACAGAAGCAGCTCGATGTAGTAGGTCAATGCGAGCTTTCACGATATGGGGTATTTTTGGTTGATGATGGGAGAAAGGGGGAGCTTGCGCCAATGTGAGCCAATAGAATCACAGCGTTCTGGATCGAATCGCGCTAGCGGAAAGTCGTGGCGATGTGGCCTTGCGGGGCCCGAAGCAGCACGAAGAAGGAGCCACGACGAAGGCGCTAACGACGTCAGCTTTCAGTTTTGATCGCGTGGCCTTGGCTGATGTGCGTTTTATGCTTTGAGCTACTGCCAGGCACAAGAACGGACACGTCCCACGCGGAGTTGCCGGTGGCTTTGCACGACTACGGAGCCTAGCTGGGATTCTTTGCTGATCATCGATTTTGCCGCCAAGCCAAGCTTCTGGCCACGATATCTCCCCCCGAGCCTGTCTCCCGCTCTGCACGATTTGTGCCGCATCATTTGCCATGTCGGCTCAGGACATTGCGGCGGCCCAGATCGCGCTGGACTACCCGCTGTACGCGTGCGACTTTGATCCGCTCGATGCCACGCAGCTCATTGTCGGCGGCGGCGGCGGCGCCAGCCGGACGGGCGTGGGCAACAAGATTGTGAGTTGGCGGGAGCCGAGGACCGAGGCCGAGAGCAGAGGCCGAGATCGAGACCGGCGGGAGGAAGGCGGACATGCGCGACGGCGATGGCTGACCGGCAGACTGTGCTAGCCGCGCACCCGGGAGCGCAGACGCTCGCCAAGACGGCGGAGCTCGAGCTGCTAAAGGACGAAGACAACGTGACGAGCCTGGCGGTCGGGCCGCACCGGGGCCGGGCGACGCTGGCCTATGCGGGCGTCAACAGCAGCCCGGCGGAGCAAAAGTGCGGCCGGAACGCGCATTTCCGCGTGCTGGCGGCCGACGCGGGCGCGGTGTCGGAGCTGGCGCGCGTCGCCTTTTTCGAGACGGTGCCGGACGCCGCCAACCCGGCGCAGACGGCCGACATTGACACCTACCAGCGCCTCGTGCGCGTGTCGGCGCCCTTTGCCGACCCGAGCAGCAGCAGCAGCAGCAGCGGCGGCGGCGGCGGCGGCGGCGGCGGCGGCTCGGGCACGGCGGCGGCGACGCTGCCGCAGCTCGGTGCCTGCGCCACAGGCCTGGCCAAGAAGCCCCAGATTGCCCTGTTTGACATTTCGCCGGCGGCCGGGCAGGCCGAGCCGGTGCTGCCGCGGCTGCGGGGGCGGCTGGACCTCGACAAGGAGGCCACCGACCTCGACGTGATCCAGACGGGCACCGACCGATTCCAGCTGGCCTACTGCAACGACTACGAGCTCTACCTGTTTGACGTGGACACCCGGGGGGCGCAGCAGCAGCAGCAGCAGCAGCAGCAGCCGCCGGTGCTCGTCTACTCGATGCCGCTCAGCCAGTCCTTTGCGTCTGCGCCGGTGCGGCCCATCTTCCGCGCCCTCCGCTACCTGACGCCGCGCTTTGTGCTGGCCGTGTGCAACCTGCCCAAGCGCAGCGGCGTGGTGCTGCTCGGCCTGCGGCTCCCCGACGCGGCAGCGGTGGCGACGGCGACGACGACGGCGACGGCGGGTGCCCCGGCGGCCAATCTGGCGCACCTCGCCGTCAACGCGCGGCTCCCGCGGGCCGTGACGCAGGCGACGAGCCTGGCGGTGCGCAATCTGTCGCCGCCGGCCACGCCGGACGCGCCGCAGCTCGAGACGCAGTTCGTCGTGGCCGTGGGCGGCGCTGCCAACAACTCGCTGTCGCTGTACACGCTGGAGCTGCAGACGGCGGGCGCCGCCGCCGCCGCCGCCGCCGCCGCCGCCAACAAGGCCAAGGGCCCCTCGGTCGAGCTGCTGACGCGGCTCTACCCGTTCCGCACGCTGCCCAACGTGCATGCTCTGCAGATGACGAGCATTGCGCTGTCGCATGTGCCGGTGGCGGCCGCGACAGAGAACGCAGCGCCAGCGGCAGCAGCGGCGCCGCCCCAGCAGTACCTGCACCTCGCCAGCGTCTCTGTGCACAACACGGTGGCCGTGCACTACATCCCGCTGCGCAAGCTGGCGGCGGCGGCGCCGGGGCGCGCGGCGCGCCCTGTGGTGGCGCTGCGGTCGCGCGGGCCGTCGGGGCTGCTGCTGTACCTCTTTGTGGCCGTTACGATGGCGCTCATGCTGCTGACGGCGCAGTCCATCCTGGAGGTGCGGGCCCTGGCGCGGCCGGTCATCGGGGCGCGGCAGGTCGTCCCGGCCTCGTGGGTGGCGCCATACACGCTGAACCGGGGGGGCTTGGCGACGGCGGCGACGACGGCGGCGACGACGGCGACGGTGACCGCGGTGGCGGCGACAACAACGACGGGGACTACAGGGGCAGAGACCGCCGAGACCGGAGCAGACACGGTGGCGGCGGCGCTGCTGGGCGGGGGCGGGGAACCGGCACCCGACGGGGCTCGCAAGGTGCTGCTGTTCGACGCGTCGGCCGGGTCGGCGGCGGCGGCGATCCAGGCGGCCACGCACGACGAGGCGGCACACGGCCCGGCGGCGGAGTGGCACGAGCTGGCGCCGCCTCAGCAGGCGGCGTGGCGGCAGCGGCTGCAGGAGGCCGGGCACTGGGGCGAGCAGATGGGCGAGACGGTGCTGCGGGGGGTCCTGTTCAGCGAGATGGCGGGCATGGTGGGCGCGGTCGTGAATTAGTATGTCGGTGGATAGTACACCCAACAATTGACATTTCCCAAGTCTGTATACTCGGTATGATGATACTTGTTTGATGTCTGATATCTTAGCCTTGGAGTCGGTCACGTGACAGGATCCACTGGGAACGGCTCACTGGGTCATCCCCCGTTCTTGGCCACCGACTAATCGAGTTACGATTCGTACGTCATTCCACCCCGATTCGAGTACTTTGCTCAGTCTCTCAGCGTGAACACTTGTGCATTTCGCCTCTCGCCTCTCGCCTCTCGCCTATTGCCTTTTGTCTTTGCCAAGAGATCTCTGCTGCTTCGCGGCTCGCCTGGCATCGCGTCCCACGATGAACCCCCATTCTGTCTCTCGACCGCTTCCCTCTTCATAACGCGCCCCATGGCTTCCGCGACGACATCCAAGGACGGCGACCCGCTGCGGAGCGGCAGCCGGCCGCCGGCGCCGGCGTCTGCGCCTCGGACAGACGGGACATTATCGCGGCTCAAGGCTGGCGAGCCATCCTTCTCGGCCGCGCCTCCCTACTACGGGTTCCCCCCCGAGTCCTTCCACGACACGGCCAGCCTGCCCGATTTCGACACCGACTTTCTCGCCCCGGGGGACCTTGAGGCCTTTGTGCAGGCCCTGGCGGCGCCGGACCCGCTGCAGTCGCCCGACGCCGGCGACGCGAGCCCGGTGCTCTCGCGCACGCCGTCGGCGCTCTTCATCACGGCCAAGAACGACTGGGCGCCCGTGTACGAAAAGGTGGTGCGCCCCGGCGAGAAGGGGCCGGCCCGAACCCGCCCGTGGGCGTGGCTGTCTCTGTGGAGACGCGCCTGGCCGGAGCCTCCGAGCCCGCCGAACCAGTCGAACCAGTCGAACCAGCCGAACCAGACGCAGCAGACGCAGCCGAGCGCGGCCAGCCGGCGGAAGCAGCAGCAGCAGCAGCAGCAGCAGCGCCGCCGGGCCACGGCAGCGAGCCAGCGGGCCCGGACACGGGCGCGGGCGGCGGCCGGGCGCGGGCACGGGCGCTCGCGCGACGAGACGCGCGAGGGCTACCTGTACGGGCTGCTCAAGTGGCCGTTTCTGCTGGGCGTGTTTGCGTGGATCGTGGGCCTCTCGCTGGCGTACCTGCTGACGCGGCTGTACATTGCCGCCTACGAGCAGCTGGTCACGTGGCGCGGCCGCCGCGAGCAGCTGCGCCGCCGCATGCGCGCCGCCGCCGACTACGGCGCCTGGGTCGCCGCCGCGCGCGACCTCGACCGCTTCCTGGGCAACGACGAGTGGAAGGACGAGAGCGAGTTTGCCTTTTACGACTCGCGCACCGTGCGCCGCGCCACCGAGCAGCTGCGCAAGTGCCGCACGCGCGCCGAGACCGCGGAGCACGCTCCGGCCGCGCCCGCCGGCGGCGGCGGCGGCAGCAGCGGCAGCGGCGACGGATCCGGGCGGGCAGTCGACGATCTCCGGGCGCTCGCAGAGGCCTGCGTCAAGAACAACTTTGCCGGCATCGAGAACCGACACCTGTACAGCCGCACGTACTACGGCACCAAGACGCTGGTGCAGAGTTTTGTGGACGAGGGTAGGTGTTTTCTTCTTCTCTCTCTCTCTTCTCTCTCTTCTCTCTCTTCTCTCTCTCTCTTCTTCTCTCTCTCTCTCTTCTCTCTCTCTCTTCTTCTCTCTCTCTCTCTTCTCTCTCTCTTCTCCTTCTTGCTTTCTTTCCTTCTCTCTCTCTTCTTCTCTCTCTCCTCTCTCTCTCTTCTCCTTCTTGCTGTCTTTCCTCTTCTCTCCTTCTCTAACACCCCCAGTCGAACTCAGCTTGCAGTTCCTCCTGCGCACGCGGCAGCTGGACCCCGCCGCCAAGCGGGCCCTCTTCAAACGGCTGCACGGCACCTACGGCCGCACCGCGCTCTGTCTCTCGGGCGGCGCGTCGTTTGCCTTTTACCACTTTGGCGTCGTCAAGGCGCTGCTGGACGCCGACCTGCTGCCCGACGTCATCACCGGCACCAGCGGCGGCGCGCTGGTGGCGGCACTGGTGGCCACCCGCACCGACGCGGAGCTGCGCCAGCTGCTGGTGCCGGCGCTGGCCCGCCACATTGACGCCTGCAGCGACCCGCTGCGCACGTGGCTGCCGCGCTGGTGGCGCACGGGCGCACGCTTCGACGCCGTTGATTGGGCGCGCCGCGGCGCCTGGTGGACGCGCGGCTCGACCACCTTCCGCGAGGCCTTTGAGCGCACGGGCCGCGTGCTCAACGTCACGTGCGTGCCCGCCGACCCGCACTCGCCCACCATCCTCTGCAACTACCGCACCGCGCCCGACTGCGTCATCTGGTCCGCCGTGCTGGCCTCGGCCGCCGTGCCGGGCATCCTCAACCCCGTCGTGCTGATGCTCAAGACCCCGGCCGGCACCCTCGTGCCCTACTCCTTTGGCCACAAGTGGAAGGACGGCAGCCTGCGCACCGACATCCCCATCAAGGCCCTCAACCTGCACTTCAACGTCAACTTCACCGTCGTCAGCCAGGCCAACCCCCACGTCAACCTCTTTTTCTTTGGCAGCCGCGGCGCCGTCGGCGGGCCCGTCACCCACCGCCGCGGCCGCGGCTGGCGCGGCGGCTACCTCGGCTCCGCCTTTGAGGAGTACCTCAAGCAGGATCTGCGCAAGTGGCTCAAGCTGCTGCGCAACCTCGAGCTGCTGCCCCGGCCCCTCGGCCAGGACTGGTCCCAGCTCTGGCTGCAGCCCTTTGGCGGCACCGTCACCCTCTGGCCCACCAAGTCCCTGCCCACCGACTTTGTCCACATCCTCTCCGACCCGGACCCCCCGCGCCTCGCCCGCATGCTCTACGAGGGCCAGCAGTCTGCCTTTCCCGCCCTCAAGTTTGTCTCCAACCGCCTGCGCATCGAGCGCCTCGTCGAGCGCGGCCGCCGCGGCGACCGCGCCCGCAACCGCGCCACCAGCAGCCTTGACGGCCACGCCGCCCCGGGCCCGGGCTTCTCTGCCACCACCACCTCGGACGACTATCTGTCGTCCTCGCTGTCGTCGTCCTCGTCCGATATTGACGAGGCCGTCGACCTGTCCGGCCTCGGGCTCTCTGGCCACAACACGGACGAAGACGTTCTCCCCGAGGAGACCGAGCCCGAGAGCCAGGGCCAGTGAGGGCGAGGGTTCAGAGTGTATTTTTTTCCTGCTTTGGGGGGAAGGTTTTTTGGTTTCTCGTTTAGCCACTTTTATTTTTCATTGTAATCATGAGACCTGACAAGTCTTCCGTCTCCTCAAGACCCTTTGCTGGCCATGTACGCCAGGGTAGGGCGCATCTTTGCCCTTCTTTTTTTTCGCGGCGCTGTTCAGTTGCAAATTTTTTTTTTAGTTTCTGTGGTTGAGATGTTCGCCGCATCTGGCCGGCGCTGTTGTGTTGTAGTTTAGAGAAACCAATATAATACATTGGTATACTTTTATCAGCTGCAGAATTTGCGTTTGAAGTATGAAACATAAAACATCCAGTAAATATGCGTGCAAGTGTAAGATAGATAATATATTGACATGCAAGCCATGCTTCGAATTTAAACATGCTTTTCGTCGAGACAAAGTAAGACACAACTCCAGG
The DNA here is from genome assembly GCA_019925645.1 of Graphilbum cf. rectangulosporium. Taxonomy (NCBI): domain Eukaryota; kingdom Fungi; phylum Ascomycota; class Sordariomycetes; order Ophiostomatales; family Ophiostomataceae; genus Graphilbum; species Graphilbum cf. rectangulosporium. The sequence continues at coordinate 602,882 of JADHKI010000004.1, forward strand.
TCTAAATGATTTCAAACCCCCTCTTCCATGTTCTCAATTATTACACAAAAAATCAATCAAAACAGCCATTGATAAACCAGAAAGGCAAAAATACAAAAATAAAACGTACAGCAGCGGGTATTCGCTGGTCGTCACCGACCCAACTACTAATCCACCGATTACTGGTTTAACTAGGGGAGAGCGGACGGGATCCCGTGCTTTCCAGTATCTATGGCCGTACGTGGAAGAAGACGGTGCTGATGCGGGTTATATGGCGCATTTATTGAATGTTGGAGCGTCCACTTTCGGCATGTCTGGCTTTACTGGCACTCATATTTTCCTACTACCAAGCGAATACCGCATGGAGATGCAGATGCAGCAGTGCGTAAACGGCATTACGGAAGCTCCAAGAAATATCAACAGCCCAAACAACGCCCAAGCCAACTGCAAGAAGCAATGTAGATTTCTTTTTGCTTTCCGGCACAAACGAGGTATGCATCTCGCGGGTAACGTCACAAATGTGGCGCCAAACACAGTCGAGCAACAGCCAGACCCGTCGAAATGAATGGTCTGGCTGCTGTCAACTGATATTTCCAACGTTTGAAAGCATCTTGTTCTCCAGCTCTTGTTTTCCAGTTCTTGCTCTCCAGCTCTTGCTCTCAGCTCTTGTTCTCCAGCGCTCGGCTGCGTCGGCAAACTGCGCTACAATTCCTCGACGCGGCCACTTTCCGTCTTTGCTATCTGATCGTCGCCGCCAATGCAGGCCATTAAGAAAAACAGCGCTTCTGCCCGGACATGCTCCGTTTACGAGTAATCTACGCAAAAATGACTACGCGCCCATACCAGCATGCCCTTGCGCGGAACTCGACACACACCAGGACAAGGATCACCAATTCAAATCAGGACAACAAACCGCCACTTTCTTTCTTATACCACGGCCAAATCCAGCCTAGCCTCCCCACTCTGCGAAATGAGACGCACACCCCAAATGGGGCCGCCAAAGTAAGACAACCTCCAATCAGACCAAGCTTAAGGCATAGATAGGTCGACACCAAAACTACGGCCTCAGCATGGCAAAGAAACCAACACATTCCACAAGGGATTTCAAAGCTGTCACTGGAGCAGAGATCATGATCATAAATGGCTTTTAAAAAAAGAGTTGTCCAAACACCTCGGTCTAACAGAGGCGGCGCAAGGAATCTGGAAACCCAAAAAATGCAATTAGAAATTTAAGAACATGGTGCGAGATGGTATTCCCCGGCCTCTTTCCGGAATCACAGAGGCCTTTCGTATCCCAGGTCCCAAAGGTTAAGGTATAAACAAGCAATCATAATTCCACAGCCTTCCAGGATTTTTTCTTCACATGGAAAAAGGACATAAGAGAAAGTCAAAAATCAGAAGCTGGTGGAAATTTATGCCAGGAAGACGGCAACCAGACCAGCGGCAGCGGCAAGGACGCCAGAGAAGGCGACGTTGCCGGCACCGGCGGTCACGGGGGTGCTGGGAACGACCACGCTGCTGCAAAGCTGTTAGTGACTGCACCGAAGAATGCGGTTCATGAATGCAGAAAACTTACCCAGTGCCAGTGGCGGTGCCGACAGTGCCGACAGCCGGGGCAGTCGGGCAGGGGACGGCAACGGTCTCGTAGATGACAGTCGGGATGACGGTCGTCACGGAGGTGGAGATGGTCTTGACGGAGTAGGTGGGGCAGGCCGGGGCGGCCGGGGCAACCGGGGCCACCGAGGTGGTGGTGGTCAGGGAGGTGGGGACACCAGCGGCGGGGGAGGTGGCCGGGGCCGAGACACCAGGCACAACAACCGGGGCGGAGCCAGCGGGCACGGCCGGGGAAGAGGCCGGGACCGAGGGCGCACCAACCGGGACGGTGGAGTTGGCGTACGGCTTGGGCGTGCCCGAGACCGAGGAGAAGGGGCAGTAGGTGGTGGTGACCGGGATGACCTCAGTGCTCAGAACAGTCGAGTGAGCCGGGCAGTTGGTCACGGTCGGGGCGCACGAGGTGATGGTGTGGACCTTGGTGCTGAAGACGGTGGAGATGGACACACCGGTGCCGGTCTGGGCAACAGCGGCACCAGCGAAGAGGACGGCGGCAGTGAAACGCATTTTGATGGTGTTGAGGGTTGGTTTTTGACGGGGAGAACCGAAAAAAAAGGAGGTTTGGAATTAACGGGGTTGTTCGAAAACGAATGGACTAGCCGAGGCTGAAAGTTGTAAAGAATGGACGACCGAAGTCAAGTAAGCAAAGAATGCAAAATGAGTTGTCTTGTTGGGGTGAGGAGAAGAAAGGGAAAGAGAAACAGGCCGAGGGGGGAAAGAGGGCCGTGTTAAATAGATGGGCGAGCCGGCCGTGAGTGCTGTGGACGTGGGCCCTGCTCCCCTCCCCCCCCCCCCTCCGAGGACCCTACGGAGTACTACTGACCCACCCCCCTTTTTCCCGTCATGTCCATTTTCATGAGCGCCTTCCCACACACACACACACACTACCCTGGTCTGGGATGTCTATCAAGATACCTGCTTCCCGTACCGCCATTTTTGGCTGGCCCCAAGTGGCTTTCATCTCCCACTGCTGGGAAATTGCACAGCACTAACTGCACAAACACCAGATGATCCGGACGCTAATCCAGGGGTGGCCGCCGGTGGCAGAGTGATAGCTGCAACGTTGTGCGGGCCGCCCACCAGCCCTGATGTGATTGGCTGCTGCTATGGCGACGGGCTGCCGTGCGCCTCCGCTGTTGCTCGCAGCAGGCTAGCCCATTGGCCCGGCCTGCTCCACTGACTGCACTGGACCGGTCCACCGCGCGCTGCAACGGTGCCTGTCTGTCGCTGTCGTTGCTCAAGTGGCCTGGTGGTTGTCCCACATTTCGCCTCCCCCCCCCTGTTTTTTTTAATTTTGATGCTCACCGTAGCTCCCAAATGAGCGCTTACACCGTATATTCGTGCCGCTGCATACGGAGTAATTAACTCGTAGATGCAGCCACGATGCGTCTCTCTGCACCGCGGTACTTTTAAAAAAAGAAACGCCAAAAAAGAAGGGAAATGTGCTAATTTCGTCGCCGGCGACACGCCCTGCGTTCTGGCTGTGATGCCAGCCAGCCTTGACTGGCTGGGCAGTGCCACCGTTCTTTCCAAGGTCGCATTCCGCTGTGTCGTATATTGTGGAGACGATGCTTTTCTGCGACCTTGCGCACCCAGTCACCGCCTGTTTTTCATGCACTGCTGCTGCTGCTGCTGCTACTGCTGCTACGGAGTAACACCGCTGTTTTTGCCGGCGCGGTTTTCTCTCTCTCGTGTGCGTGGCACACTGGTTTGTACGCTTGTGCAGATCTCGTGCCGTTTGCCCGGCTTTTTGCACGCTTCGAGCCAATGGCATGGACTGGCCACGAGGATCGATCGTGCCCAACGCATCAGGCATGGGCTGCTTGGCAGATATGGAAAGCACGAGCGCGACGTTATTTTTCGCTAGGCGTTATCACCTTCCCTCCCCCCCCCCCGCAGATGAGGCGTTTGTTTGCTTTTTTGCCCGCAATCCTTGTTTATTTTGGCACCCGTAGGTACCCTGGAATGCTGCTTGCTGGCTGTGTCTTTCCTTGGGGGGTTTTGTTCGAGACCGCCACTCTGTGCGTTAAGCGGAGAGTGGGCGACGCAAGAAGAAAGCTCGCACTGCCCCGTGAGAGATTGGCGTTTTAGGTTAGAGGTGAGGCGCGCTAATGCAGGTACGACGTACTTTTACGAGTCAGCGACAACGGGCGGTGACGACCGAGTGGGTTGGTCCTTCCTTTTCGCGTTCGCGATTATTCTTACGGTGAGGAAGACAGCACACGGAGCAGATACGACATGGGCCTTTCCTTCCCTGACGGTAGCAATTTCGCCCATTGTACCCCTGCCGCCGTGTCCACTTGGCCCCGTTTTATGGCGTCTTGGGTGGCGGTCTCGTATGCCAGGTTACTGCATCTCTGAGGGGCCGGCAATCTCGTCTGCAACAGATAGATACATGGGCAGCATTTCCCCCATACTTTATCTGCCTTTTCTTTCTTTTCTTTTTTCCTCTTTTGAGCGGGTAGGCCACCCATGTCTGACAGGGAGATTGGTTGTTGCGGCCACTCAAAACGCGTTTCTGTCGTGTCTTTTTTTCCCTTCTCTGCTCCGTACGGAGTAGTGGTGTTCGACTCGCCACTTGAGACGCTGTGGTGTCCGCCCATCCTTGCTATCGCGTCTCCTCTTTTGCACGTATTCCTGTTTTGGGCGGAGTAGAAAAAGTGGCAATACGACGCAAAACCGGTCCTAAATGAGTGCCTCAATCGTGGCCTACAGGGACACTCGACCGGCTGGCAAAACGGACATTGAGACAAAACGACATTTCCTACGGAGTAACTACGGATAGAGAGAACTGCGAGTATCTACGAGCGAATACAGTCTCCTCCTCAGCATGGGCCCGCCAAGCTTCCCTCCCCCCTCCCAACTGACGTTATCATGGTTTGCTTTTCTTATGCGTAAGATACTACTGACCCATTTTGGGGCCAGTGGGCCGACTGCTGGCGCCAGTTTGAACAAAGGGAGGCTGGTTCAAGCTGCTGCGGCCCTCGGATAAAATAAAGTACTCAAGCTTTTGCGAGTGTGATACGGGATCACGAAGTACGGGAGGAGTAATACGAGGCGGCGTCAGGCTGGAAGCTCTTCACCACGGGCCCTCGTATTTCGGCTCTCCGCAAAAAGAAGGAAATAAAGCTAAAATCTAATCTCGGCCCCTTTTTCCATCTCCAACAGGGAGGGCGCATTTCACGAGTTCTATGCGACAGATAGGGGCTCCAGGGTCCAGGGGTCGGGCGGAGAACAGCATGAAATACACTGTTTCGACTGTTCTTGTGCGGGGGCAACAGCACAGCTTTCCACTCTCGACATGCATTGGCCTGTTTTGTCCCCATTGTCCATCTACCAGAGAGGATGTGGCTTGGGTTTGCGATCCATTCTCTGCTTCTTTCTTCTCTCTGTCGTGGAAATTCGACATTGGAACCGAGCTCCTTCGAGGCCCCAATATCTGTGCTTGCTTTTCGGGTCGGCGTCTGTGCAATCTTTTCAGGGACCAGTGGTCTGGCTCTGTGGACTGAATGGATTCAAAGCGGGAGACCGTGTTGAATTGGAGTCGTTCTCTTCCACAGACGTCAGCTGCCAAGGGGCAAACACCCGAAGCACAGCATGGTCAAGCCGGCATATTCAAAGATATCCGCCTTGGGGCGTTGTCTCACTCCACGACGGCTCAGCCCAGCTGAGGAGGCTTCTGTGGCGATCTTCGTCGGGTCCAAGATCCTTTCATTTCCACCTGCCGACGCGCTCAGCTGGGAGCCAAGTGTGTGCTTCCAGAGTGGACGGGCTGAGGTTAAAGGCTACTGTCTTCCCGCTGTTTCGCGGCTTGAGAGGCATATTCGTGACGAACACAGCTGATGTGTCGTACGGGGTATACCACGGTACTTTCGCCGACGACAGTTTGGGCCCATCGACGGTGGGAGAAAGCCATTCGAACGAGAAGTCCAGTGGCAATGTTCGGGTTTCACATCTATACGGCGATAATACCGTCAATGAAGCGCAGCCATTGAGCGCGAGTCCACAATACGAGACACCGAATTGACAGTGGTAAGGTGGCAGACTCGACCCCCCCGACACCCATGCCATGAGACAGCGGGTTGGCCCGAGTTTCGCTCCGTCTTCGAATTTTTGAGACGATATACCTAGCATCTGCAGACTCGCGTCTATGGAAGTCCGAAACTGCTCGAAAAGGGAGAGAAAAAAAAGCGGTGGATGGGACGCGTTTCTGGCCTGTGGGAGACCAATGGATACGACCACGGAAGATGTCTAGGCGTTCGTACTGTGAACGGACCAGTCATCGATATAAGCGTCGAAACTTGCCCTCGAAGAAGGACCGACCGGACCGGCAGATAATCTACTGGGCTTCCTCCGGAAACGTCTGAGCGATGCCTCACCTGACTGGATTTTGATCCTTGGACCAGATCCTTATTCCTGCATGGGAGGCACCTATTCGTACAAGTGTACGTTGTCGATGTGTGGAAAGAGACTCATCCAGAAAGACATACATACCAAGCTGCTTCGCATCCGACAGAACCGAGGTGACTTGCCCGACCAGCAACAATCTGTCGGCTAGGAGCTGTGTACGATGAAAGCGAGGCCATGAATGCACCGCAAGTGTGGTTTGTGTTGTGTTGGCAGCATCTGAAAGCACTGAAAAGGTCACTGGCAATCACGATTGCCCAATTACCTCTCAACAAAGGCCGACTTTGGTGTTGGCCACCTCATCTTGCCCCCTACTGGATTGGACTATTAGGCAGGGCAACTGCATCGCTATGGGGAGAGAAGCTGCAGGAACTCGTCTACTCCCGGCGGACCAGTACTTGCATTTCTCTGGTTTCACTGCGGTTCCAACTCTGGTCTGCGTTCCTCTGCTGTGTTGATCGTGTTACTGTCGCCGCGCTGTCTTTTCTCAGAACAGCTGGACGAACAATGTCCCGAGACGAAATGAATTACGGACTGAGCATCCCACGAGTCTGGAAACGGAATATGCCACTACAGCCTGAGGGATGTCGGCTGGCCGACGTCTTTTGCTGTTTGCGACGACGCAACCAGTTCGATCGGGCCAGCTGTATTTGTTGGCTGGCGTGTTTGGGACTGTCCAATGGTGGTTTTGCCCGCCTGCTTGGCAAAGGGGTTCCTTACGATCAGCGCCTTGTGTCGGCTCACTTTTCAGCTCACGCCTTTTTTTTTATTGCAATGGGGTCTGCAAAGCAGCGTGACGTGGCCCTCAGCCCAAAAAGATTGGCATTCGCGAGTGTCCACGCTGCAATTTTAAACTGCTGCAAAAGTGCATGGTGTTTGCGGGCTTAGTTGCATCTTGTTGTATGGGGGTGGTGACTACGAGTCGGCATGTCCAGAAATGCACTGCGTGCTCTGTTCAACTGATGGCGGTTTCAGCTGTTTGCCACCCCCTTGTCAATTCGACTTTGCATATCTGACACGTCAAGAGCAAAGCTGCGCTCCAGTGTGTCCATTGTCGACTCTCACTTGCTCGGCCTTTGTGCAGCCATCGCCTATTCGCCTAAACTCGGCTCCATTTGGACTTGAAGCAATGTTCCTGTTGCCTGGTTCCTGACCCGTCGGGGCCTTGGCGGGTGGCAATTTCAGCACCACAGAGGGTGGCAGGGGGTGTGCGAAATGGGCGACCAAATGGCAGGGCAGATCTCAGTCAGCAACAAGCAGACCAGGAACGGACTGCTGGGGGGGGGGGTACGCAGGTGTGTGTTTGCATACTCCGTACGATGCTGCCGCAGCCCGAAAGCTGCATCTAACAACAGCTAGCACTGTTGCGATATTCACGTCGTGTTATCCCTTCCGCTCCCGGTCTTGGCGTGCGTCTTTCTTTGCACGGGCTTTCACGGCTTATTTTGCAGGCCCTCGCTTGGGGTGGCCAGCGCTTAAGCAAGAGGCCATGGGGGAGGGGGGGGGGGACCGATTCCGGAACAGGGCTGTGTTGTCGCGGGGTCATTTTGTTGGGCGTGTTTTTGATACGTCGGTTGTGGTGGAAAAGGCGCCAGAGGAGGGCATCCCCCCCCACTGAGCAGCAATTAATGCGGTGCTCATGCAGGCAGATTTTTGAGGCCATCAAGGGTAGGATCGAGAGTAACGCTGCGGCAGAAAACTTTTCTCGCACCCTGTAAAGGCGCACAATCGGATTGTGGCAGGTCTGACCTGTGTCTTGTTTGCTCAAGTGTCGGTAGTGCGCTTGACTCAATGTGCGGTTGCGATAAGCGGTGATGCGCTGCCACGCAATGCTGGGGATTGGGTGGCCGGCCTTGGGAGAGCGTACATGAGCGTAGTATAGATGATCGAAGCTATGCCGAGTTGAGGCGGCCAACACGACGGTAGGAGTCTACGATATTCATACAAGCCTGTTACGTATTCGGTACTCGGAATGAAGGAGAAAGAAGAGCAGACCAAGGACGAGGCCGTAGCCGACTTCTTTTGTCCATTTTGACGGATCGTTTTTCATCAACGCACGAGACACGGACTGTCCTTCATTTTCCTCAACGCACGAGACACGGACTGTCCTGGTCTTCCTAGGGAAACGATCTGACAAGGGGGGGGTGAGGGTGGAGATATCATTGAGAATGGGAGAAAGGAAAAGCAAGGCTGAATACAACGTGAAGGAACTAAACGAGGGAGAATAAAATATGCAAGAGGGTGGGTCGGCATACGTGGACTTGGGCTTGTTGTCTTGAGGGGTCCGGGAGAGAGACAGAACTAATGGACGTCTACTTTGGGACGAGTTGAAGAGCCGATCCACCGAGTTGCAAGGACGAAAGAAAAGCCCAGGAGAGCGGGGATAATGCCGAGGGGAGTGTAGTTCTTGCCGCTCTGGAAAGAATGCGCCAGATGTCAGGTCCGCGGGTATGCTAGTTGGCAAGTGACGATCTAGCAGATATGGAGGGCAGGGGACGGGACAGACAGATGTGCAAAACACGGGAAGAAGCACAGAGACCTTGACAGAACCCCCCCCCCGGTTCAAATGGGCTCCCTCCAACGACATGATCCAATGGCTTGACTCAACCTCTACTTTTGTGCCCAACCTTACAAAGAGCCCAGGGGCAGACCGCCCGGCCATGAACCCCCGTGGTGGTGTGGTAAGACAAGGAAAGGGGAAATAAGACGCTGCAGCCGCTGCAGAATGGCAGGGTGCGCAGAGCTGCGGCCCGAACGGGGCGCAGTGCTGCCTGCCTGCAAGGGCCGGGAAAAGTGGCCAACGGCCCTCCGCTCCGTCACATTGCTAAGAGAAAGATGAAACGCGCCTGCACAGCTTCCTGCATGGAAAAAAAAACTAAAAAAAAAAAAAAACTGATAGATATCCTCTCGGCCTTTGTATTCCTGAAGGCGCCTGCATTCTGGCCGACAGGTTTGAAGGTGCAATGCGGCGCTGGCAAAGGCGGCGGAAGAGATAGAAGAGCGGAAAGTGGGTCTGATGAGGCTTAAAACAGCAACAGCAAGATATTCACACCCCCCCCCCAGTTAGCACCCCGACAATCGCGCCTGGAGCGGGCAGAGCCGGCTCTTTCAAAAGCGAGGAGCCTTTGTGAGTCTTGTCCAGTGTGGAAAACGAGGCGGCCTAAGCGAGTGGCCCTGGACGTCCGCACAGGCCGCGCCTTGTGCAAATGGCGCAACGCATGCGTGCTCGTCGGCCATCGGCCATCGGGTTCGCCGCATCTCACCCCCCTGGCCGTACTTACGCTTCCCTTCCAGTAGGTCCACGACCGCGGCGCTCAGCTCGCCGGACAAGCAAGCAGGGGGTGTGCGGTTGTGCGTGCTTTTTGCGCACGCATGGCTTGTTCAGTCGCAAAGCTGGAGCCTTTTCGACTGGCCTGGTTCGCTCGCAAAGCTGGAGCCTTTTCGACCGGCCTGCTTCGTGACGGCCGCCGAAACCGGCGAGGCTTGCCGGGGAGGACCAACCGGCGTGGAGTTGGTGCCTGGGTGGGCAGTGCAGCCAAACACTGCGGGGGTGCTACAAGCATCTTACTCCACGAGTGGGGCCGAATGCCGAAGATGCAACTGTAAAATGCGGTGCGTGTATACGAGTGCTGAGTCTTGGCTTTGGGGGGGGCTTTATCTGGACGCTGCTACTGCCGAGAGATAGGGAGACCCCCCGTCGCCTAGGGCTAAAGGCATCCATCGCGCCAAAGAATGCATGCCCGGGCGCTGCTGCTGCTGCCGTCGTATATCTGTGTCTGTCACATATGCCGACAACCGGCACAAGCCACTCTCGCGCGATGATTGCGCGGGTTGGCCGTACGTACCTGCATCGCCCGGCCGCATCGACATCGGGCAGGCGACATCGGGCAGGATGGATGAGCTGCGTGAGGCCAACCGGGGCAACCAGGGCGAGGCAGCAGTGGGTGAGAAGTGAGCTAGGATGATGCGCAGATAAAGGGTGCGTCGAGGGACGAAGGGGGGCAGAGGCACGTAGGGGGGGCAGAGGCACGTAGGCTGCGAGTTGGGCAAGTGGCATTCCTTTTGTCTGCAGCATTTTCTTCTCTCTAGTCTCTCTCGCCTCTGTCCGAAACGGCCCACATACATGCGATATAAGCGCCAAATCGTATCGTGCTCGTAGTAGACATGTCCCCCAGGCCCAGCGCCCCGCACAACAGGTAAGGGTTTTGCCACATCTCCAGACCCAACCGACCCAGTTTTCCAAACTTCGGCTTCGCCCGAGTTACTTGTACCGGGAGGACGCGTATGGGATGTGCAAGATGCATTGTCGTGTCACCTCGTGCTGGGGTAGACGGGCTGTCTAGCCCGACTTGCTGCCGCTGCCGCTGCCGCCCGAGGGCGCCGTGTACGTGCTGCCACCGGATCCGTTGTTGTAGTACGTGCTGCCATTGGGATTGGCATAGTAGTACGAGCCGTTACTGTCAAGAAGCGTGTGAGAAAGGGCCCGGGCGGGGACAAGGAGGGCCAGCAGAGACTTAGGTGTTCGAGTAGTGATACGAGTTGGAGCCGTTGCCGTAGTCGCGGCTGCAGTAGTGGTTGCCCTTAAGCAGGGGTCAGTCAGCCACCATCATGTACAAAGTAGGTTTGCCAAGACGGTCATGGCCAAGTGCTGCGCAGCAGGTCCCCCAGAAAGGCGGCATGGGGGCAAAAAAAAAGGCTAGTTTTAGGAACGGCCACTTGTAGGGCTTACCTGGCTGTTTGTGCCGGAGCTCTTGTAGCTGTAGCCGTCTTTGCCCATGGTTGCAGCTTGCGCGTAGCTTGGGAGAGTCTGTAATGAAGAGGGTGGTGCAGCTGGGAAGAATCTGTATTCCGAAAATGGTGTGCAGCTGGGAAGAATCTGTATTCCGAAAAGGGTGTGCAGCTTGGACAGAGTCTGAGATCCGAAGAGGTGGTGCAGCTTGGATAGAGTCTGAATCCAAAGATGGCAGTGCAGTGTAAAACCTGAAGCGGGTATTTTCAGAGATGAATGCGAGATGCTCGCACAAGTGTTGATGAAGGCCAGCAGCGTTATTTATACGCTTGCACATCAAGAGTAGTGGAGTTAAGGGAGATGAGATGAACTAAGATGCTTCACTGAAATGGCACGGCAACAACTAAAGGCCTTAGTTGAGTGGAGCAAAGGGATGCAGCGAGGCCTTCAAGGGCAGAAAGCCCGCGCACATATATGTACAACCAGCTAGAACACGGCGCGACAATGGAGCGAGAAAACTCCAGAGAAGCGTAAGCGACCCAGGAAGAGCTGGCCGTGAGAGGCTTGTGAGCGACCTAAAAAGGATGACCGGGGGAGGCTACCAAAAGCAAGAGCAAAAGCTAAATTAGAAAGTGCGCAACGAAAGGACCTCCTGAGAGCACAGCGCTTGCGGTCACGTCTTGCAGTACAACCCGACTTCTCCGGCACTCCTCCGTAGATACGGCTCCGTTGAACAGACGCTGCTTCGGTGTCCATGTTTGTGGAGACTGCTGCAAGCCTATACCTTGACTCCACACTCGGTTGCATGGCTGAGGCAAAGCACAGCCGTCTCCGCTTCGCCAACTGCGCCAGCCGTTCGCTCGATACCTACCCGGCCCGGCCTGTCAGGTTGGGTGCAGTGGTAAGAGAGGCATGGTTTGGACAAGCAGACTACAGCAGCTGAACTGCGAAAAAACAAGATATACCCACACCCCAGCTTATAACGAGGCAAAAGGGGCGCTACAGTTACATTCAATGTTCAGCAAACGTTGTGGCTGTGATCGGCACCCTCCCAACACCCTCCCAATACCCCCTCCCAATACCCCCTCCCAATACCCCCCCACCCTCGACAAGTATATACAACACGCTTTCTGTCCCCCCACAGTCCAAAAGCTGCGCAGTGTCCAGGGCCGGTCAGAAACAGTCCCGAAAGTTTGTTGTTGCGTGTGCTCGCCGGTGCCGACGCCAAACACTGAAACAAGAATCGGCCGTTCCGAGAAGCTAGCCCTGCTCCGAACGGCACTGTGCTTTTGCGCCAGGTTGGCCTTGCATTCCATGCTTGATGCCGGCCATGCCCATTTTTTATCTGCCTTCTTAATGCTCCTACTCTGGAGACCCACCAACCTTCTCTTAGTCGTCTTCTAGTAGCAGACGAGAAAAAGACTGGGCCCAAGGCTGAACCAAGACGGGGCGTGCGTGTAGAGTGTAAAAGAGGGGAGAGGGGAAACTTACCCCCCCCCCCCCTGCTCTGTCCCTTGCCGCCCTCTGCGGATTCTTTAGTGCAAGCCTACTACTGCATAACCCTCGTGATATCTGCTTCTGCGTCTGCTTTTGCGCAGCCGTCCAAAAACTCAATGATAGCAGCCGCATTGATTAGAGAACCCTCTTGGCCTCTCTCCTGGCCTCTCTCTCTCTCGCTCCTGCTCCCTGTAAGCTAGCAGCTCTGCAAGCTGGCACCGCAGTCGTACCTGCCTCGGACGCTGGCGTGCCTCTTGCTCAATCTACCGTGAATATATATACTCTCGCTCTCGCCCCTCTCTCTGAATCCCATGCTTTACTCTTTCCACCTTTTCACCCAGCCTGTCCCGCCTTTTTTGGATACACCTTGACTGCATCTTTTTCGAGCTCCGCCGTCTACACAGCCTGCCTCTTCTCTGTCCGCCGTGCCGGTGCTGTGCTGCGCTGCGTCTGTGTCCCATCTTACCTGCCCTCCTCGGCTCTGCTTTGCCTCTGCCCTTCTCCCCTCTCACTGCCCCCCTCCCGAACAGCCACCGCGCCCTTTCTCTTCAAGTGCTCTTGCGTGCTTCTCAGCCCGGCAGCTCTCTAGGCCTCTGGTATTCGTCTACCAGGACTGCCCCGCCTGGCCATTCCGTGAGCTGTGAGTTGTAAACGGCATCTGCGCATCGCGCTCATGGCTGGTATGTTCTTGTGTGCAACAGCGCCTGGTGCTGCCCCCCGACCGAGCTCTGTTCATTTTTCCTTTCTCTTGCAGGCGCCTTTGGTCTTCACGTCTGACCATTTTTAGGCGCCTTCTTCCCCCCCCCCCTCTTCTGCCCCTCTTATTCAGCCTTGTTGTCTAGCATCCTCATTGAACGCCACTGCATTGTCGCCTTTGCCGCCCTTTTTTTTTTCCCGGCCTTGCCGTGCCTTCTGCTGACCATTGCCTTTTCTTTTCCCTCCCCCCCCTTCGATAGCCGATCCAGCAGAGGTCAGCTACTTTTGGGTGGCCGCCAGCGAGACTGGAGACACGTCCGGCGTGAACAAGCAGATTGTCTGTCCAGGCTGCGCGAAACACTTTCGCCGCCGCTGTGACTACAACCGACACATTCGCGTCCATATACGGTCGCACCGCTGCGACGTTGACGACTGCCCATACCGCACAAAGGGCTTTCCCACGCTCCAGGAGCTCCAACGCCACAAAATCGACCGCCACTCCAGCACGCCACCCGTCTTTTCCTGCCAGTTTTACCCCTGCACCTACGCTTCCAAACGCAAGTCCAATCGCGACCAGCACATGGAGAACAAACACGGCTGGCAGTACGACCGCAGCCGCAAGAAACCGCGCCCCGCCGGTGCGCTGCCGCCGTCCCGCCCCAGCGGGCCCTCGACCGCCGCCGCCGCCGCTGCTGCCACTTCCACTGCTGCTGCCACTTCCACTGCTGCTGCCACTTCCACTGCTGCTGCTGCTGCCACTCTCACTGCTACTACTGCTACTGCTGCCCTCCAAACCTGTGGCGACACGGTCCAAGACGGCGAGAATGAGGACGAGAACTACACCAACTGGGAAAGCTTCAACCAAAACTACGACGTGTCCTCCACACATCTACTCAACTCCTATCCCGCTCACGGATCCAGCTCGGCGCAGTGCCTGCAAAGCACAAACTTGAACCTCCTCTCCCCGGGCGCCTCCACCCACGGCTCGACCAAGTATTCCCCCCTTTTTCTCACCCCGGACTCCGTGGTAACATGGCCTTCGCCCACCTCGCACCAAGCAGACCTGGCCAGCTACATGGAACAGCACCCAACTACAAGCGTGACTCCGCAGCTTTGCTCTTACCCGGCCTTTATCGACAGTACGGCCATACTGCCTGCCCAGGACGGTGACTCCCCAGCGCTCCAACCCTCTTCCACCACCATCCACACCCCTCTCAAGCGCAGCCGTGTCGCACCCATCGCTGCCCAACTCCCCAATGACCAGCGGCCCTCCCGCCTGTCTGCCAGCCGACCTGCTGCATCCAAGGCCGCCGCATCTGGGGAACACGAACGCGCGGGTGGCCATTCGTCGCCGAGCTTCACAGGTGCCTCCAACACTCTTGCACCCTCTGCTTCGGGTCAAGGCAGCAACAAGCGCAAGCGCTCTGCCGGAGACGGTCCTGCTGCTGCTGACGGGGATGGCGATGAAGACAAGCCGGCCCGTCGTGTGAAGATGAGGAGAAAGAGCAGGGGAAAAGAGATTACGCTGCCCTGTCCCTACCACAGCAGAGATCCTGTGTACTTCTCCCGCAGCAGGGGGGAACTGTACTCCCCGTGCCACAGCCGCCACAATCACGTCTCATCCATGTTGTAAGTTTCTTGTTTGTCTTGGCTCTCTAGGGTGTCCCGTTTCGGAGTCTCTGCCACTTGTTTTCTAATCGCCCTTTTTTGCCCCCCTTTCTTACGCAGGCGTCATCTCAAAAGACCTACCCATCGTCTGGAGGTCCAAGAAACGCTCATATCGTCCTTTAACATCCCCAACGCCGACCCCAACTACCCCCTGCCCAAGGCGGGCCTCTGCCGTAGGTGTTGGGGGGCCTTTACCGACGAAAGCTCGTTTAACGCACATATCCTTTCGCAGTCGTGCAATGAAACCAAGCCTGACAAGAAGAGAAAGTACGATATTATCTTCGACACCTTCACCGCCCCTCCTGTCGCTGTTGTGTCGGGCACGCCCCCAACCCACCTGGCGCAGCTCCTCTCTGCCCAGCCCTCTCCTCTCAACACCCTCCAGACACCCGACCCTGGACGCTTCTTGGCAAACCCGCACGCCTCGGGAGCGCACATTGAGGATTCGCACCATCATCAAGAGGCCACATGTATCCCCTCATTGGACGGAGTAGCCCAGAAAGGGGCCGCATATCTCCCTCACATGGACGCGGCAGCGCACCATACTGGCATCAATGGACAGATGTTTGTCACAGCCGAGGACTTTGAGGACCTGAAACGACGTGTTAGCGTGCTCGAGGCAGCTGAGGCCCGACTCATGTCCCAAGAACCCGCAGGTCTTGTCACAGGCATGAAAGGGGATATCCACGTCGACGGCAACGCTGCAGGCGGACCAGCCGGCGCCGTGATTGCTGCCACATACCACGCCAAAGCCGACTCTGACTTTGGACTGGGTGGGGGGCAGCTTACTACCTGCTCTGACATGTCTCCTTACTCGTGCTTTCCGACAGTACTACACCTCCCATATCACGGCCAGGATGCTGCCGGGCATGAGCTGCCGCAAGACCAGATCAATATCCTGGACGCCCAAGCATTCCCGCCCGCCCGTGGCAAAGCTCCATCTACAGGCGAGACGGCGACGCTTGTGACCCAACAGAACGGAAGCTATACCAACGAATATTTTGTTGACAATGGCAGTACTACCATCGAGACACCCACCATACGCCAACAAGTTGTTGGCGATTTGAGCGACCCGCTATTGTTTAGTTTTACTGATTTTCTTCACGGTGATGACTGATTTCCCTGGAACATGGGATGCAGAACCTGGCTATGCTTTTTGGCCTACATTCTTTTCTCCAATCTTTCCACGGTGGATGCTACGCGTGTCTTTTTCCCATTTCGAGCTTTTGATAGTGCTGGAGTTTTTTTTACATGTACCCTACACGATACATCTTACCCCTTCCATTGCTTGCAGATACCCACTATGTAGTCTTTTTTCTTTTCTCTCTTTTCTCTCTTTTTTTATTTTTCTCTCTCTTTTCTTCTTTTCTCTCTCTTTTTCTCTCTCTTTTCTTCTTTTCTTTCTCTCTTCTTCTTTTCTCTCTCTTCTTTCCTCTTTTCTCTCTTCTTCGTTCTCTCTTTTCTTCTTCTTTTCTCTTTATCTTTCTTTGTCCTCTCTCCTTCTTTCTCTCTCCTTCTTTCTCTCTCTCTCCTTCTTTCTCTCTCTCTCCTTCTTTCTCTCTCTTCTTCTTCTCTCTATCTTTCTTCTTTTCTATTTTTATCTTTTTCTTCTCTTTTCTCTCTCTTTTTTTGCAAGCATATATTGCTTCCGACCTTTCCCATTATGCTTTTGTGGCGTGCAATCTCGACAAGGAGCAACCGGGATCATGTTTGATTTCCGGCTAGACATTTCCTTACTCTTGGCTCTTTTTATATGCTTGAGCATCTGTTTTTTGGGGGTTTTTTGTCAAAAAATTTTTTCAATATCGTCTTTTTTTCCTTCCCTCTATGTGAGGGCTGCACGGCTGCACAAAAATATGGTGGGAATTTCTCAAGGATATTCGGCTTCTGATCTGAGAGGTTCCTTGAGGAATTGTGTTGATAGATACGCCATCGTGGGGCTCTTTGACCTTTTTTTTCTTTCGCGTGGTATTCTTGCGATGATAAGAGGTCGTTGAAAAAGGCGGTTGGAACTGTTTTTTTTTTTTTTTTTGGCATGTTTGGTCTTTGATTTCTTATGACTTGCATCCAAGAATGCATTTACAAAAACGCACTCCTGAGACTACACCACTCTTGTATGTTTGATTTGGGGCAGAGCTGCTTGATGTACGATATGTATGATGATTTTATGCTGGACACGCGAGGCACGTTGTAGATAGATAACTTATAGACAAAATAGAGTATGCGAATACGGCAAACGGCGGGCTCTGGACGTCCGCGGGACTGTCTTTTCGTGCTTGTGACCAGGGAGGTGAGGATTGTGCGGCTGTGACTGATTACTGTTTTCGTCATCTATCAGATCGACCTACGAAAAGTGCTGCCACGGGTGGTAGCGAGATAGTGGACTTTTGCGTGCCGGAGGCCGTTTTTCTGGCATCCAACGCGTCTCTTATAATCATGTAGTAGGTAGGGCCAGGGTATCCCAACACGGCCCCAGTGTCAGGCCCATAGGCCCCTCTTCTCTCGGGTGCCCCATACGGGGCCGGACCTAAACGTAATATGACGTCTCCAGGATCCACGTCCATCAGACCAAGCACAGATATGAACATGGGCTCTCTCAAGGCCGGCCCAAGGAAAATTTACAGGCCTACAAAAGTGATACCATGGGCAAGCGAAATGGCGGCCTGCCAGCTCAATTGTGTGTTCTCATGCCTATCATCATGACCAAAATAAGAAAATCCCAAACACGGAAGAATACCGATACAAGTACATCAGACGTGAGAGAAACGCACCCAACGCCCCAAGCCCCCATCTGTTATGTAAAGATATCCCCTTACATACTAGAAGAACACTATCCTTCCTCCCAAAGCAGGGCCAACAAGGCCGTGATATCAACGGAAGAAAACATCGAATGCTGTTATCAAAAAAAAAAGAAAAAGAAATCCAAACACGTTCAGAAAAAAAGAACGCTTGCAACACCTGCCTCGGCGCGCCGTCAGGGGGGAGGGGGGGGGCAAAAAGGCAATGCATTCGTGACACCATTTTTTTCTCGTGGAGGAGTCGGCGCGGAACTCGCGAGATGCCAGATTGCGGGAAAAGAAGAAAACAGACACATCTTGGTCGAGTTCCCGGGCGTGTCTCAAAGTTTGCCGACCAAGGTCGCTCGGGCCTCAACAACCTCCGGTTGGGATGCGGGAACGGCGGCGCGTTCCTCTTTGGCTCCAGGGTCGGCATTTGCGGTTGCCTCGGCAGCAATGGCGGCAGCAATGGCTTTTGCCCTTGCCGATTGCACGCTGGCCACGCTTGCAACACTTGCGATACTTGCAGACTGGACAGACGCCACCGAGGCGACAGAGGCTCTGGACCTGGCTTCCATCTCGGGGGTGGGAATGATTTCGCCCTTTTTGTTGTCGCCCTCGCAGCGTTCACGCTCCAGCTTCATATCCACAATCAGGCTGAGCTCTGGGCAGTAATCGAAAATCTGCTTGCGCTGCTTCGGATCCTGCCACACGGCATCGGGGAGATCCCTGCCGCTGTTGGGAACGTGGTAGCCCATGGGGCTCTCGACATAGACCGACTCGACGGCCAGGCCGTCCAGCCCAGAGGTGACTTTCTCGCCGGGGAGGATCCACAGGCGGCGGCCAAACCACTCGTCCTCGGGGTTGGAGTTGTTGTGACGCTCCTGGAAGGCCAAAACCCGGCGGATGGCACTCACTTTGCGCAGCGAAAGTCCGCCGTTGCCGGCAAAGCGATCGTTTGGGTCCCTAGGCAAAGTCAGCAAAGAGCACCAGATGCAGATACAGATGCAGATGCAGACGCAGATGCAGACTGGGGATGGACACATACCTGGGAGCACCGGCCCACGACCAAGTAAGCCAATCGTTGAGGCTCTTGGGCGAGTTGGCGCACAAGATGCTGTCGGACTCGTACTTGAGGATCCACTCGACACCAGGAAGAAACTCGTCGTAGAAGCGGATGTCGGTCATGAGGCGAAAGACCTTTTCCTTGTTCTCAATGGTCCATGGCTCGGGCAAGACCATCAGGTCGAGCTTCCCGACCACTTGCTGGTTCTGAATGGCAAAGGCGCGGCTGACGCTAAAGACGCTTTCGCGCGAGCCGATGAAGACGAAGCGCCACTCCGGCGGCACCACGGAGGTCATGTGCAGAATCAGCGGCACCAGGTGCGGCAGCGCGCGCGGCTCGATCAGGAGCGCCACCTTGGAGGCATCATAGTCGGCTTGCGGCTCGTCGGGCACGTGCCAGTCGACCTTGATGGATGGAATCTTGAGGCGGGCTTCCTGGAGACGCGTGCTCACGAGTTGCTGGTAGTGCGGTAGTAAATGTGCTATCCACCACCTGGACGTCGTCTGTCAGATGCGCCAAGGAGGCAAACGCGGAAAGGGGGGGAGAACAAGAGAGACCTACGTAAAGGCAAGCGAGGCGAGAATCAGCAGTTTGGGCTTGGAGTATGCCAACACGCTGGACACGGTGTGGCTGCTCATGGTGCCCAGAGGGAAAAAAAAAAAAAGGGGGGGGGAGGATGGCACCCCCAAACACAAGCAGAAAGAAAAGAAGGCGATAATAATGATGCGCTGGGCCAGACGCAAGTCGATGCGCCAAACGACGACAGGGTTCTGTGGAGGCGAGAGAGAAAGCGAGGGCGAAAGAAGAGAAGCGGTAGAAATAAAAAAGGGCCACAGAGGTCAAAGCGAGGTTATGTTGGTTGGAAGCAACCGATGAAAGAGCAGTCTGGGGAGCGGCCGAGAGGCCAGAAAGGCTACAGGGCGCGAAATGCAGCTATGCTGAAGGTGGCTGCAAATCCCATTGCCGTTGAGCTGGAAGGACAATGTCAGGAGTAGAAAAAGTGGTGAGATGCCAACAATTTACAGAGGGGAAGAAGGAGAATAACCCGCCACAGAGAAAACGGCAGCGTGTCCCTTGCGCGAAGCAGTAGCGCAAGGATTAAGCTGAGGTAAGATATATTCCGCTAGTTAAGGGGAAGAAGGCGCGAAGGAAGCCTAACAAAGTAAGATACAAAAAAGTACTTCCTCCTACCGTCCCTTGACTTTCCCTGCAAGATACTAGACAGTTGGTGTGTCCCCTGAGACAGGATAACGCTCTTTTCTCAAGCAGAAACGATACGAGTTTGTGCGATGCGTACGCCCTGCACTGCAGCGATTTTGTCGTCTCGCGCATTCCATGGCGAAACCGTCTGACTCGCTTCGTTCGCTTGAGCAGCGCTAAACGCGAGGTAGGGCCTGAGATACGAGATAATATGCAGCGTGTGGCCTGAGCCGGGGCCAGGTATCTCTGCGTAGTTTTTCTCGTTTTTTACACAATCCCTGGCTGATAACACGTAATTCCGAGACGGCCCCATAGTACATGTCCGGTAATTGCCTTGCTTGCGGGTGCGGGCGGCGCAGCGCACACTTTAGCGGAGGAAGTCGCGGAGAGAACGACCTGGCCAAGAGGGCTGGCTATTTTCTCGACTGCCCACGCCATTGCTGCCACTGCGGACCACGCTTCAGCCGCACGACACAACAAAGAAGGAACGCCGACCATTGCCAGACATCGATCCTCTTGGACACCTGGGCCTTTGTGCCCTCGCTCAACGTGCCTGTCCCATCCGGTGGCGAAGCGCGTTTTCTCGCACTCCAGGTTTCTGCCAGCATCCTTGCGAGAAAGTCGAGCCTTGTCTGTGTCGTGAATCTGCCTCGGCTTCCGAAAGGATCACCACGCTTTGGAAAGGATCACGCTTCTGAAAGGATCAGCGAGACCGAAGAACAAGCGCGACGGCGCCGGTGCTCGCACCCGGGCCATCTTCCTCGCGGCCAACATCGCCGCCGCGTCCTTTTTCTCCCTGTCGCTTCACAAGCCCAACAACCCGCACAATTATGTCGTCACTGCCCGAGCCGATGGAGCGGCCGGGCGTCATGGCCGCTCTGAAAGATCTCCGCTTCGACGATGTCAAGAAGACCACGGCCCTGCTTCTCTCGGCCGCCTGGGCCAAGACCACGCGGCGGATGCGCTTCGTCGGCCTTTTCGGCCTACTCGCGTACGTTCTTTTCTGTTCCTTTCTCGATCTTTTTCTGTTCTTTTCTCGTTATTTTTCTTTTCTTTTCTCGTTCTTTTCTCGTTCTTTTTCTGTTCTTTTCTCGTTCTCTCTTCCTCGCGATACTGACTGCCACAGCCTCGTCGCCGTCATTTATGCTCCCAGCCTGAGCAACGTCAACGTGCCCAGCATCAAGCTCGAGTATTACGAGTCCAAGGCGGCGCATTTCAACCAGTCCAAGGTGGCCCTGCTCATCGAAAACCGGCCGTTCCCGATCCTGGCTCCGCTCATGCTGCACTTCATCTCGGTCGTGCCCCCCGACTGGCGCTTCCGCTTCATGGGCTCGACCGAGTCGGTCAACGTCATCAAGAAGTCTGTCGCCATCCGCGAACACGTCAAGTCCGGCAAGCTCGACCTGACGTACATCCCCTCCAACATGACCACGGGCAGCCAGGAGGAGATCAGCCGCTTCCTGACCACGCTGTGGCTGTACGAGCAGGTCCTGCAGCCCGCCGAGTGGCTGCTCATCTTCCAGACCGACAGCATCCTCTGCGCCAACTCGCGCATGAACCTCAACGACTACCTCGACTACCACTGGATCGGTGCCCCCTGGAGCCCTAACAGCGATTGGGGCGGCAACGGCGGCCTGTCGCTGCGCCGCGTCAGCGCCATGATCGAGGTTCTGCGCGAGCAGGTACGCGTTGACGGCACCGAGCCCGAGGACGTGTGGCTGGCCGAGCGCCTGGCCCACCGCATCGGCGCCAAGGTCGCCAACGGCTCCGTGTCGCTGACCTTTTCCGGCGAAGGCCACGTCGGCGAGGCGGTGGAGCTCGAGGACTTTGACTTGGCCAAAGCCACCGGCGCCGAGCTCGAAGAGGCCTCGCGCCAGGGCAAGCTGATCAAGGGCATCGACGACTGGCGCGAGGGCTTTTACGAACCCATGGGCTACCACACCGGCGGCTCCGGCAAGTTCTTGCAGCCCAAGATCTGGGGCACGCCCGAGATCCGGCGCCACATCTGGCAGTACTGCCCCGAGGTCAAGATGACCCTGGCCATGGACGCTGCCAAGTTCGTCCCGGGCGAATGTGGCGCAAACTTCAAGCGGTCTGTTGGCATCCCCGGCAGGCCCGAAGGCGTGGTCGACATTGGCTACGGTACCGAGGTGATTGATGATGTCCTGTATCCCGTGTTGCCACCAGGCCTGCAACCGTGGTGACGGAAATGTTTACAAAGGGGGGGAAGTAAGAAAGAAAGGGGGGAAGGGGCTGTATGAAAGCAATGGTTGTTCTGGACTTTTTGGTCAGGGGTTATAGCACCTGTTTATTGGATGTTTTTGTGTTTGAATCCAGGGAGGCAAGTGGAGAGCAGCCTCTTTCTGTATGAATACCCACGTCTCTTGATGTCTGATTATGTATGTTGGTCTCGTGCAGGCTGGCAAGTTTTTCCTTGCACACAAATCACACGTATTGATGAAGCTTTGGCACACTCAGCGGTGTAGGTACTCTAAGCTTAGTGTTCGAACCTGCGTTGAGAATCTTACCTACAACACCGAGTCTTGTCCCAGAATCCGAGTGGAGAGCAGCGGGAGCGTCCTTCCACGACGTTAGCAGCAGGGTAGCGTCTCACGTTAGCGGGCATTGGCGCGTCAGCTTACGTGAGATGGCGATGTCGTTTTTTTCCCCTCTTGTCACGACAAGTACTATCCGTATGAGCGGTTTTGCTTCGACCTCCGCGCTGCGCAGTATTGAAGAGTTTTCCCGGTAGCTGCTTCTAGCCCGAGCGTGTTTGCACACCGCAAGACCCTGCGACAACCACGCTTTCACCATGAAGGCCTACTACTTTGACAACCTCGAGGTACGTTTTTTCCATAAAAGAGTATAACGCCCTTTTATGCGCGCCCCCCCCAGTTTCTTCCCGTCTGGGGTCGTGGCGGCCCCGCCTGCCTCCGCCCTCTTGCTGACATGCCGTGGCAGGGTGACCAGCGCCTGGCCCACGACTCGGGCAGGGCGGTCGATGTGGCGGCGCTCGAGCAGCTCGGGGTGCTGTACTACCGGCTGGGGGACCCGGCCGACGTGGACAAGCTGGCGCAGCAGCGCAACTACAAGAACCGCGACGAGATCAAGGTGTCGCCGGCCAGCATGGGCGCCGCCTACGAGGACAAGGTGCGCGGCTTCTTCCACGAGCACCTGCACGAGGACGAGGAAATCCGCTACATCCGCGACGGCCACGGCTACTTTGACGTGCGCAGCCGCGACGACCAGTGGGTGCGCATCCACCTGGAAAAGGACGACCTGCTCATCCTGCCCGCCGGCATCTACCACCGCTTCACCACGGACGAGACCAACGTGAGTTGTGTTGCCCGAGGCTGCTGTGTGACCGGTGGAGGCGCACGCGGCGAGAACTTGCTGCTGACGTGTCTCCCGCAGTACATCCATGCCGTGCGCCTGTTCAAGGAGGAGCCCAAGTGGACGCCGCTCAACCGCAGCCAAGACCTCGATGCCAACCAGTACCGCAAGCAGTACGTCGACCAGTACCTCGCCTGAGCGCGACGCTGCCGGCTGCTGGAGACCCTCTGCCGCAGGAGTCCATGGAAAGTCGTGGTCTGGGGAGGGGGGAAGCGGTTGTGTTCCTCGTGGATATATATACAAATTTACACACACACAACAAACACACACATATATATATATATACATACTTGGCAGATCAAGTCCGCGGAATGGAGTGCACAACGCCATGTCATTGCAGCGCTCACTGTTTGTCCGGTAACGTGTCGCTTAAACAAGGATATCTCAACTTTTTTTGCAGCCAAACAGAGCACGCTGCACAGCACTTGGCAGAGAGGAGAGTTGCGGTTTCATCTTGGCCAACCGTGGCTCCCTCGCCGACCATCTGCCACCCCCAACCGCAACATGAAGGCCACTTTGTCTCCGACTCGGCCCTTTTGCGCTGGTGATTATCGGCGCGGCACGGCTGATCGTATGCGCCAGACGGGCGCTCTTCGTAAGAGTATTCCGGCCAGCGAGGGTAGGAGCCCTCTTCCTCGCTGCTTTGCTCCCCCTCCTCGGTATCTGCGGCCTGTGCATCCGACGTGCTTCCACACGGGGCCACATCACCGAGCACCGCCGGCGTCGTTGCCCGGTGCCAGGCCGGCAGCGCGCCGAACCGCCGCCAAGTCTCGGTCCACGGCGACGTCCACAAAGCCGTCGAGGCCGTCGTCGTCGCCGTTTGCGTGGTCGTCGCCGTTTGCGTGGTCGTCGCCGTGGTCGTCGTCGTCGTCGGGGTCGTCCTCGTCGTCTCGCGGGGCCTCGAAGAAGCGGCGCCACCAGTTAGGCGGTGCCAGCGGCTGCGAGCCATGGTGCAGCGGCGGGTACACATCGGCAAAGAAGTAGTATACGTGGCCAATGACGACACCCATAATCTCGTCCTTGGGCACGACGCCGTGCAGGATCAGGCTGAAGCCCATGAGCACCCACGGCAGGTAGGGCGCAGAAAAGTCCAGCAGGCCGAGAAAGCTCAGCCGGGTTTCCGGGTTGCGGCGCGACCAGATGTAGACGAGCGTGGACGAGAGCGGCGGCCCGAGGAAGGGCATGGAGACGAGCGGCGACAGGGCGATCAGGCTGGCCATGGCGTAGAGGAGCAGCCACGAGAAGACGGCGGGCGAGCGGCCGGTGGAGTCTTCCAGCAGGCGCGAATACCGCTGGAGGAAGTAGATGTGGAAGATGAGGTCGATGGAGATGGGGCCGAAGTAGAGGAAGGTGGTCAAGAGCCGCCAGTACTGCACGGGTCAGCGGGCCGGCAAGGGAATTGAAGATGCACACAATAGCCAGAAACAAAGAAGGGGGGAGACATACTTGGCCCTTGACGAATACGGAGCGGTAGCTGTAGAAAAGCTGGAAGGGGGTGACCAGCTGGCACTGGACCAGAGCGCTGATGGCAAACGTGGCCGTGGTCCACCAGCGCGTGCAAAAGGGCATCTCCCAAAACCACTCCTCGAGCGGAAAGCGCCCGCCGCCCATGACCTGGTCCATGACGAGTGAGAAGGCGCAAGACTCTGAACCGATGGATGTTGTTGGATTTCGATATCGAGGAGACGTATGCCAGGGAGCCGGGATATGCACAAGCCGGCTGATTCTTCCTGGAAACAGTCCTCAGGTCTCGCCCGTCGTTTCTGCGCTGAGCTGCGAGCGACCCCCGGACGACGGCAGAAAGACGGGAAATGTTCTCGGCGCACGGCGAAACGGTGGGCAAGCCCCCTTTCACTTGCAAAAGACGGCTACCATGAAAGCCATATAGGTATGTATGCCGAGTCAAGTGGCACCGCAGAAGCAAAAAAAGAGGAAATGCCCCTGAGATATCTAGACCTCGACGATTGAACCCGCGTGTGAAGCGTGGAAAAAAAGGTGGCGGCCTTGTCGGGAAGTGGTTGTTGATGTGGCCTTTTGCCAAACGGAGGGATAATATGACAGAGTAAATCCACCAGCTCGGGCAGCTCGCCAAGCGGCGGCGGGGCGGGGGATTGGGGGGGGGGGGGGGGGAGGGAGTGGTACGGGAGTACTGTGGCTAGGGAGTATGGCCTAAGCCACTTTGTACGTGTCAGTGGGGCCCAATTAACGCGCTATGGCGGGGGGTTCGTCGCGTGTCGGCGCAAAGCGCGATTCTGTAGTGGCAGGGGACCATCGCCAGCCCCCCCAATTTCATTTCTGCATTCCCGCTTTCGTCCACCCCTTTGCGACACTGGCGGCGCAACAAAGTCCACCAAACTCTCGTTTTCCCCCTTTGCTTCTCTCACCATTCGCTCTTTCAACCCTTTTCCTGCACTTTTTTTTCCAACCGGCGGCTTTTTTTGCTAGATTTTCTTTGTAACCGTTGCTAGCGTCGCCTGTTGCAGCGAAAGCCACAAACTTTTCCGTCACCGTGACAGCTCTCTTTCCCGCCACGATCCTCAGCCGCAACCAGCAACCAGCCAATGCGCCTTGTCTGCACCTGCTCGTGAACAACAGCCCAAGCGCAGCTGTCTTTGGTGTTCCTCTGGCGCCGCGACTCCTCAGTCCATCTTGTTCGAGTCCTTTTGCGCCTCACTCGCCTCGCGCCAACTTTGTCTGCCGCTGCCACTGCTACTGCCGTCTGCGCCTTGCCCACCTCTCCGCGCTCTCCCAACACACACACACACACACACACACACACACACAATGCCTCCGCGACAGGCCACGGCCGGCGCGCCAGCCGGCGTGTCAAAAAAAAGGGGGAGACCCTCGGTCGGTGCTGCTGCCAGGAGGAGATCGCGGCCCGGCGACGTTCAGCGTGCGTGTTGCTCTCTCTGCTTTCCTCTCTCTCCCTGCCGGTCAAGCCCCTGCTAACTGTGCTTGCGATGGACAGCCGGCGACCCAATACCACAGCCCAAGAAGCGCCGCTACCGTCCCGGTACCCTGGCGCTCAAGGAGATCCGCCGCTACCAGAGCAGCACCGATCTGCTGCTGCTCAAGCTGCCATTTGCCCGTGTTGTACGTGCCCGTCTCTCCACCTTGTGCCGTGAGCGTCTTGAGAGGCCCGTCTCTGCAGCTTGACTAACCCGGCTTCCTCGTCCAGGTTCGCGAAATCGCGCTGTCCGTACGCCCGCGCGACGAGGGCATGCGGTGGCAGTCACAGGCCATCCTGGCCCTGCAGGAAGCGGCCGAGGCCTTTCTGGTGCACCTGTTTGAGGACACCAACCTGTGCGCGCTGCATGCGCGGAGAGTCACCATTATGCGGCGGGACATTTGGCTGGCGCGGCGAATAAGGGGCCTCTGGGGCGGCGCAGGGCGGTACTGAGGAGCGGGAGGAGCAGCAAGCACATAATGAGGAGGTGCGTCCGCGCGTCTGTTCCGCCAGGCCAGTCCTGTTTCGGAGACGGCGACGGAGGACGGCAGGACAGAAAAACGGGACAGAGAGAACTGGATCGGGAAAACCTGGCCGTTTATAGGTTGGTTGGCACGGGATTGGGACACACACACCGCGCTCAGGGCTGCGGGCAGGCGTTTGATACCTACACACGGTCGGCGGCGTTCAAGGGGTTGGGCGTTTTCTGGGATTCCGTCCTACTTTGTAACACTACTCGTATATATAGCGCTCTTTCGCCGTCATCTGGCGGCCAGAAGCAACATTCCCCGGACGGGGGGCGATTCGGCCTCGAGCCGGGAGTCGCTCAAATACTGACACATATTGCACATGTATCGGATACGAGTCGGTTGGCGCACTTGCAACTGGCTGGCCTCGGAGAAATGAAGCCCTTGCGCAAACCGTTGGACCGTTGACTTGCCTTGTCGCAAAAACCGCCGCCGTTGAAGACTTGCATTAGCGCAGGCGCAAACTTTAGCTCAAAAGCACGTGGGGATTTCAAATGACATTCACGTGATTCGTGTAAGCCATGCTTCATTACGATGTTCGGCAGCCAGGGAAGGCACACCTGGCCTAGATCTTTTCCTCTTTTGGACCAAACAAAGGAGCCCTTTTCTCCCGAAACCTGCTTGCTTGCATGTCGCTTCTTCCTCAACGACTCTGTCGCTTCTTCTCGCTTCTTCCTCAACGAACAACGATGACGCTCCCTCTACCCGGATGACAAACAAGCCATAATCAAAACAGAGGGTGTTGATCAATAATCAGTTCCGCCGATGGCCGCGTATATTTCGCCATTTCAGTCAAAGATGACCAGATAAGAATACATATTTATGGGCAGAAACGGGAAGAAAGACGCAAGCAATGGGATATAGAACAGACAAACCAGGAAAGCCGCGCATTCGTCTATGCGAGAGATGCACACCCAAACCTGCGAATGTTAGGGGCACAAACGGGGGAACCCAGAACAAGGGGATGAGAGGCGATTGTCCGTCCGAAGCAGTCATCAGCCTGCACCGGGCAGGCCGGCTGTCCAGAAAAGGGGGGGCAAAAGACGAAAAAATGGCACATAGAAAGGACCAAAAGGCACCAAAAGGCACCAAAAGCGCTCTCGTCACCCTTCCAACGTACCCGCCCGCCCGCCGAGGAAACCCGGTCTAAAACCGCCAAAACAGCACCCGCCCATGCCGATGAGCGTGTCCCTTTTAGATATATATATATATATCCGCGTGCCGAACCGTGTCGAAGCCGTGTCCTAAAGCAGACGGAAAAACAAATCCTCGCACCAGCTGCCGCCGCTGGCATTACAAACCCTCCTTTTCTCGTCGTCGCTGAGATGGCTCGGTGCCATGTTCCGGTTTGGCGTTGTCGGCAGCAGCAGCAGCAGCAGCAGCAGCGTCTGCAGCGACATCCCGGCCGCCGATGCCGTCGCTGTCGTCTTGGCCCGGCGCGTCTTCATTTCCCATTAGAGCTTCGACTGATTCTCCTTCTTTGGCTCTCGCCGTGTATACCTTTTTGAGCTCCTCCATGTCGCCCAGCAGAGCATCCCGCTCGCGCTCGAGCGTGTCTCGCTCCTGCTCGAGCGACTGGATGTGTCGTCGCGCCAGCTCGAGAACCTCTGCCTTGCTCAGCCGCCGGTCGCCGGGCTCGGCCGCGGCGGTGGCGGCGGCCGTCTCGGCGACGAAATCGGGCCCGCCGCCGGTCTCGTTCTTGAGCGTTTCCGGGAGCGCGTTCATCAGGCCCTCAAACTGTGCATTCAGCCGGGTGCGGTACTGCTTCTCGACCAGGTTGTGCGAATTCCGGGTTTTCTTGTCCTCCTTGGTCTCCAGCGGCCGGTGGACCGTGTTCTTGGATGCGCGCGACGCGGATCGCAGCTTGGTGCTGGACGCCGAGGCTGTCGACGCGCTGCCCGCCTCTGAGCTCGGAGACACGAGCGGCACGGCATCAGAGCTGAAACTGGCCCGACGAGCCGCACGAGCAGCGGGGGAGCCGAGCGGCGGCGGCGGCGGCATCGTCTTGGCCTTTTTGACTCTCCGCCGCCCCCCCGCCCCCTCACGGCTTTGCCTGCTCTCTCTGGTGGATGCTGGGGGGCCGGCGCCGCTGCCGCTGCCGCTGCCACTGTCTTTCCGTAAGGACTCAGCTTCGGAATACTCGCTCGTGGCAGTGCTGTGCAGACTGGCAAACGGCCCACTGCTGCTGCCAGACGTGAGGGAGGTGGGGGTGGCGGTTCCAAGTGCTGCTGCTGCTGTGCTTGCCGGAGCGCTTATGCCCAACAAGTCTTGGGGATAGGCGGTGCTGGGACCAGCCGCCGTGGCTGCCGACGCTGCGGCCGCACTGTTGGAGTCGAGGTCGGCATAGTCTCCCGCGGTCCAGGCATGGCGAAAGTCCAGGATGGGCGAGTGAGCGTCCAGCGACGCTACATAATGGCCGCTATACAGCAGCAGGGCCGACTGGTCCGGCTGGCCTTCCTCATACGGCGTTGAGAAGTCAAAGGCGTCCAGCGGCTGGTGGCCCAGGGCTGCCAGCCAGTCATCGCCACCAAAGGCTGGGCTTTGGCGAGACGGCTGCTGCCAGCCCGAGCCGGTCTGGTAGCCGGTCCGGCCAAAGGTCCCCGACGGGCTGAACTGATAGGACGGTGCCGGCGGGCCCGCGCCCTGGACGCCATGGCCGCGTGTGGGCTCGCCGCTTGTTTCCGCCTGCCTTGACTGTGCAGCCGGTGTATAGCTGAATGCTGTTGTGGTGTTACGGCCGGTGTCAGTCCCGGCAGCGCCAGAGATGGAGGCTGATGCGACAGGATTCAGAGCCTAGGCCGCCTCAGTAAGATTATATTCACAGTCCGGCGCGCTCGTCCGGATCTGCGCCTCGCCCGCCCTCCCCCTTCTTCGTTCCCTTTGCTCTCAGACTTGTTGGCCAGCAAGCACCGCGCTTGCTGGCATTATCTTGGGGGTTTGCAATATTGCCTCTCTCGCGGGGGGGGGGGGGGGTCTGCAGAGATGCATCTTGGGGCTTTGCAACTCCTGCTGCTTTCGATGAGGCCTTGGCGGGACACGGGCAACAACAACTCTGCACGTACCTCGGATCCTTCACAACCCCCCCCAAAGAAATGCTCAGACAGTTGGTCGTCCTGTCGGTCCATTCTTGTCTTTTTTTCAGGTTGCAAACGGGGCCTTGAGATGTCGGTGCTGTGTCGACAGGCCAAGGTCATGCCTCGGAAAGGAGGCTATCCAGGACCCCTGTTTTCTTATATGGCCAGCCCCGAATCCTCTGATCGTCGCGGACTCCTGCTACTCTCCCGGCTCGTATGATTTAGAAAGCGCGGAGAGTTGGCCAGGCACATGCCCCCGAGCCGGAGTCGCCACTCGCCCGCCCGCAGCCTAGGGATTCTTATTCGCGTTTACTATCTGGTGAATGTGCTCTTTCAACATCCCCATGCATAGCCATGGGGGCTGCACCGGCGCCAGAGTGGGAGAGAGGCGATATGTGGCTTAGCCTTGCAGCGGTAGCAGCAAAGTCCGAAAAGCACCTGAGCTTTGGCCTCTCTAGTGCGAGCCAGCGGCGACAACCGGGAATAGCGCTGCGAAACGGCTAGTAGCTTCGAGGGTCATATAGGCAGGTTCTACCGATATCTTGTTTTGCCCTTTGCCCTTGTCTCTGTTGCCAACCGGTTCGGCGCCCTTCGCCCTGCTTCCTCAGCTTCCTCGTCCGTGACGGCACGTGTTCGGGTTGGTCCTGCTCAATTGGGACGCAGAGCATGCAGTCTCTCTCCCCTCCTAAAAACCTCTGGGACCCTCTTTTGGCCAAGTCACCCCACGGTGCCATAAAATCTATCAATTCTCAATATGCAAGATGCTGGCGCCGCTCCGACTCCCGCATGCAACGGCAAAGGGTCTGCGCAACGGCTGATGCGGTCTTCCGATTGTCAGTCCGGGATTGTTTGGATGTTTCGTCAGGAAATGGTCATCTGCTCGTGGCAATATGGGCCCTTTGGGGGGGGGGGGTGATTCCACTTTCGCTTTGCAGCTGTGGTTGTTGCCGTCCGGATTCCAGGTGCCTTGGCTCGGTCCCTGATTTTTTTTTTCCTTTTTACGCAGATCGGCTGTTCCTGGTCTTCCGAGTCTCCGTTAGCAGCCGGAGATGTCCGGGGTAGATCTACCGAGCTTGGGGGGGGGGGGAGAAGGTCTTCTCTTACGAGTTGCACTTTGCTTTCGAGCCTCTGTGCAGCTCGTGACAAGTGTGTCCCGTGCTTTTCTAAGGTTGATGCGAGCTCGTCTTGCGAGCCAGGAACTGGCTGGCGTCTGTCTTATCCCTTTGCCGCCAGATGCGAGCTTCTTCGGTTCCCCAACATTCGATGCCCTCTTCTGGCTTCCAGCTGTTGCTTGAGGCTACCGCGTCGTGTCGAGCAAAACCGAATGTCCTTGCTTTTTTCGCTTCGCCTCGGAAGAGGGGCGGCGCACCGAGTTTGCCTTCTGATCGGACAGCTTTCGAAAAGGGGGGCAAAGGTCGGTCTTGGATGGTCAACACAGTTTCTGTGCTGGTGTCGACGCGTCGAGCATCGGGAGTGAGCTCGACAACGTTTTGGCTGTCCAGGGCCGATGATGGATATGCAGCTTATTGCGGTGCGAGTGGTCGAAACACTGCGAAGCTGCGGGATGATGCCTGATTGAATATTTCCGGCGAGTGGAATGTGGCGGCCTTTTTTATAGGGGGCCCTACCCGCTGGGCAAGTCGCCCCCTCCCTTTTCAAACCTGTCTCCGGCCCGCCCACACCCCCCCCAGACCCCTGCTCCGCTCCCCCGTTCAAGCCAAACTGACTGATACTTCTATACGTATAGAAGTATCTTACTAGCTCCGAGGGCGAGAGGGTTGGACCCAGTCCTGCTCTGCAATTGCTATAGACCCTTGTGCGCCAAATCTTGTGCCGCTTTACTGACAAATACAGTGCTCAGTGCTCATGTGGGAAGGTATATCTATACAGGACACTGGGACCTCACGGCGAACCATCGGCTGGATATGTACCTAAGAAGCAAGTTCTCAGGTCTGTTCAGTCTACATTGATTGTCGTCTTTTTCATTGGTCCATTATTTCTGCTGAAATTGTTGATGCACAAGGCTAACCATTCGGCCCTAGTTCTCATTCTGCTGAGGCTTCGGTAAGCTTTGGCCATGCACTGAACTATCGCCACAGTGGGCATGGAGACGGCTCGTAAACTACGGGGCCCTCCATGAGAGTTCCAAGAAGGGAACGAGACCTGAAGTGGCTGGTGCCAATGGGGAAAGGCGTGCCGTGGTTCGCTCTGCTCAACCATTGCCATGCCGCGAGAAAAACTTCATCTCGAGTCCCACGGCCGCTCATACACAACCGGACACTGTGCGGCCCTTTGCGCCCAATGCCGGCTTGCCAAGGTGCCGTGCCTATAGCATCCGGGCCATGGTATACGTGCCACGTCACTGTGCACTTTGTGACCTGTCTGAAATACACGTTGTGGCTTCCCTGGAAGGGTCCTGTTGAACGGACGTATGGCTTGTTGAGCCAATACGGAGTGTATCGCTCCGGTAAACCTACATACCGAGCATTGAGAACGAGCATTTTTTATGCAAATTGGTCGAGGGATGCCGTTGCCAGCCTGCAAACGCTTGAAGTCCCCCCGTCCCCCCCCCCCCCGAAAAGAAAGACGCCACGAACTCTCAGTGGCCAGTTCTCGAGGCCCTCCAACTAAGCTTTTTTTGGCTACAGTATCTGCCGGGATCTAACATGCATGGTAGTTGGGCCTTGGCCTCGCAGCTGTGAATCACGAGGTGCGAATTCCGCTACACCTAGCAAGCTTCGGGCCGCATCGGCAGCTTACTTCCCAAGTCCATGCTCAATCATCCAGCAAGAGACTGATCTGGACAGTTGAGGAGCGGGGATCTACTCTCCTTGCCCCCCCCCCCCGCCTTTTCTCTGAAAATTTTTCAACACTGCTGCTCTTCGTCCCTCCAGCGATGCGATTTTTAGTGCACCAGAGTTGTGTCCCTTTCACTTACCCAGCATTCTGCTAGCAGTCTGGCAGACAGTCGGCGATCGGCGCCTTTCAATGACCGCGCCGGCCAGTCCAGCCGGCCCAGTTTTTCTATGCCTCGGTGTCTGGGGGAGTTCTAGGGGACCTTGCCTTGGGAAGTGCTTTTGATTTTAGTTGATTTTAGTGGTCCCGACCTCCTTGAAGGCACTTGAAAAAGGCCACCTTACGGGTCTTCCATGAGCCGGACCCACGCGGTCCTGTGCGCCATCTTCCCATTGTTGGTTTGGCTTTGATTGCATTCTTCCTAGCGTGAGGATTGGTATCATGAAGATGCGTGCTGGGAACGGCAAAGCGGAGAAAATATGGAAAAGCGGCAAGGGTCGTTACCACTTTTTGTTCCACTCCGCAGACGGGCGGTGGCAACCTGCCATTGGTCCTGAATTTTGCTCTATTATGCTGTGTTCGCTTTTCCTTGTCGGGCATTGTCCCTGTCCCATGGTTGCATTATGGGCCGCTTTCTTCTTGGAGGTCGGATTTCGGCACTCTCTTGACGCCGGACATGAATGGCTGAAATCCGCCCTCGAACATGATGCTCCAAGGTCTTGGCAGGTACCCATCTCATGTCGGACAAGGGTCCAAGTCTCTTGCCACGGAAGCAGCGCCATGTGATTGGACAAGGCGTAGCTGTCGTCCCAGGGACGACACAAGGCTGTGCCTCGAATCCAAAGTGCGTAATTATCCCAAAGGAAGCCGATTATTGTGAAGCTAGAACAAATTGACCTTTCTTGCTTGACCAACTGGCTTGCCCCCCAACGTATCATCTTGGAATATCGAGGCAGTGCTATACGTGAGTCTTTTCTCTCTCCTGCTGGGATTCTTTCGGCGGGCCTCGGGCTGCCTCTCCATTGCCACGTCATTCGTGCCCGGAAACTGCAAACTGCCCGCCCAAGCTTTCCCCCCCTGGGCGTTTCTCAGAGAGGCAGCCATGCCCCCCCCATCGACGGGTAAACCGCCACCGCAAGGTCACGTCGGTGGCGGTGGCAGGGACGGGAAAGAGGGCAAGGATCCATAGTCCCTCAATGCTTCTCCCGGGTAGCTCGAGTCACATGAGATGGGTGAGGCGAATCCTGTCTCCTTTGCAGAGAATGAGGTGGGGGGGGGGGAGGGGAGGCGCAAAAAATCAAAAGGGGGCGTGGCTAGAGCAAGAGATGGGGCAAGCCCAGACGTCCCGTGCATACCCGAAGCGGTCCCCATGAGCTGTTTTCACATGCCAGGTGGAAGCAACGAGGGAGTCTGAAATCCCAATGGTCAGGCCAGACTGTGACTATAAAAATTGAGAGGAAACGAGACCGGCCAAGGCTATCGTCGGACAGTCGAGTTGTAAAACTGATGCCCCAAGTCTGAGAAGCGCCGCATTGAGCTCTACAAAGTAATGGAACGGAGCAGAACAGAAGAGACTGGCAGGTTCGGAAAGTTGGCAGACGTTGGCGAATCCCGTGATTTTGTTTTTTTTTTCAGAAAAAGGAGTTCCAGCCTCTCGGTACATAGTGGGGCTCGTACGCCAATGTGGGGTATTATTGGCCCTGACCTTTCCGCCTCGCCCGGGTCTCCCCGCGGGCGCGTGGCGTCTGGAAGACCACTGAACATTCTAGCATCGAATTGAGACTTGTTTCACGTTCATTTTCCGATGCCGCGACGGCGCATTACGTTGTGGACGATTGGTTGAGATGAATTATCGATAGTATTGAGTCTCTCACTCTCTCAAAAATAAAAAAAATAAAAAAAAAAGGAGATGTATGGCTTTTTTTGGTCTTTTCCAGAGCCTCTGACCATTTTTCTTTTTTTTCTTTTTTTTCAGAGCACAAATCGCAGCTCAGACACAAAGGAAATAGAGGTGGATTCCTCCAGAAGAGTACAAGGAAAGAATTTTGGTAGTCGTAAAACGGTCGTAACCTGCCGAGGAACAATATCGGCCCAGAAACTCTATAGAAATCCCAGAAAACCCACAGTAAATGGCTACCCACCTGCCGCTGGCCCAACCAACAAGGCAATAAGATAAGAACCCGCTCAAGATGAAGGAAAAAAAAAAAAACAAGAAAGAGTAATGAGTGTGTGGTGTGATTTGCTGGTGCGAAGGCGTGCGCCCCTTGAAGAAGCGCGCATACGTCCTTTTAGATGGCCAGAGCTTGGTGCTCCAGTTCCAGCTTGGGGATAAGATCCTCAATCGAGGCGGTGCTCATGGTCAATTGTGTCAAATCGGTGGTTGTCGAGTTGGCAGAGATATGAGGGTCAGACATGGAGCTGATGATAGAGTCTCGGGATTCCTGGCTCGTCGTTGTCGAGCCGCTGGCACGGGCCGAGATGAGCAGCGAAGAGGTGTGCAGAGACAAAGTGCCGTCATATTGCGAGAGCGCATGGTGCAGGTCGTCCTCGTCCTCGTCGGCGCCAATGGCGAAGCCAATGCGGCTGCCGCGGGACATTGTCAGGGGGTGGCTCTGGTTGTAGTAATCGGAACCGGGAATGAAGAAGCTGGGGGACAGGTCGAACCCGTGCGACTCCTTGAAGCTCGAGGCATGGGAGGCAGAGCGGACGTGCAGGAAGCGATGATCCGAGCGGTGTGCGTCCTCATTGGCCTCCTTGGTCTTGACGGACAGGTTGGGACGGCGCATGGCCAGGCCTGTCGGGGTGATCGCCTCGCTCATAGAGGTCGAAGAGGCCTGGCTGGCCGGGCTGAGCGCCGGCAGGTCGAAACAAAGACTCTCGGGCGCGAGAGCACGGACACTGACGGCGGGCCATTCTCTCTCCTTTTCAGTCCCACTGCTGGTGCTGCTGCCGGCGCGATCGGTTCTCCCATTGACGTCACTGTCAACGTCGTCCAGCCCGGCAATCACGCTCTCGCGCGACAAGTCCAGAGACGAACGATCCCATGCATAGTCACAGTCGGCCTCGACAGCGTGCTCATAGCAGTAGTCGATGGCATCCTCCCAGCTCTCCCTGCCCACCGGGTTGGTGAACTCGTCGCTGACCATGGACTCCCGCAGGGCTCGTTGAGCTCCGGTGAAATCGAAATAGCCAAGCGTGTCGGAAGCGCCGCTGGGCGGACGTTGAACGGGACTCTCTTGCGACTGGCCAAACTGGCGCAGCAGCGGCAAAGACTGACTTCCACGCAGGGAAGACGAATTGCTCGCGACACTCAGGTGTGACTTGTGAACACTGGTCCGGGCGCAAATCGGCTGCTCCTCCTCTTCGGGCACCCCAGGGAGCGTGGCAAAGGCGGCTGTGCCGGAGCCCGAGCCGGAGCCCGAGCCCGAGCTGGAGCCCGAGCCGGAGCCAGAGCTGGGTAGTGGCCAGTTGTTTTCGTCAGCCACGGGCACCGACGCTGGGATCGACTCGGCTAGCAACTGCGAGTACCGTCGCTGCTCCATGGGCAGCACGTCAAAGTCGGCCGAGAGGGAGTGGGCGTGGGCGTGGGGAATGGCAGGCACCGGCTCGCCCGAGGGCAGGGTCAATGGTGTCGGCTGGCGGAAGCCACCGCTGGTCCGGGGGCGTTCCAGCGTGGTGCTGGCGAGGGGATCGAAATCGCCGTATCGGATGGAAACACGGCTCGAAATGCGGGGAGGCGGGACAGGCGGGCTAAAGGCTGAGGCCTCGACGGGTGAGCGCGGCGGACGCGGAGGCGGGCTGCGAAGCTGGTCCTGGGAGCGCGTATGAAGGAGCGAGCGAGGGGGAGGGTAGGCAGAAGAAACAGACGAGGCGTGCTTGCGCATGGCTAACCGGCGGGTCAGGGGCGGGGAGGCGATATGGGTCTCTTCGGCAGTCGGAGAGGCCTCGGAAGAGAAGTCGGGAAAGTGCATGCTCTCGGCATTGAAGCCGCCGCGAATGGAGCTGTCCGATGGGCTACGGATGGAACGCGTGGCGGGCCGGTCGGCGACGGAAAAGGCAAGGCTGTCTCGCTGCACGTTGGGCAGCTGCTCCCGGTTGGTGTGGATGACGTGCTGGAAATTGTAAGGCTCGGATATCTGCAGCTTGCGGCGGATGTCCAGGTCCTCGCCGATGGAGCCAGACTTGGTAGACCGGCGACGGCTGAAGAAGGACGGCACAAAGGTATCCCGATGGCCGGCCGAAGACAGCCCGTGCGAGGTGGTCGGCAGCGGAGGCAAGGGCGGCGGCATCAGCACATCGCCCTTCTCGCCGCCCGAGAAGCCGTCGGCCGCGTAGAGCGAGCCGTTGGAGCTCGGTGCGGTGCTCTCTCGTTGCGGGCGGCTCTTCTTGGTAAACAAGGTGCGGCCAAAGATCTGGATGCTCTCGTGGCGTTCGCGCGAGGGCATGCTGCTCGACGTTGACCGGCCCGAAGACTTGCGCGACAGGCTTGTGTTGGCGGACTCCAGGTGCTGGTCCCATGATGGCCGGTCGGTAAAGGTCATGGAGCGCAGCGACGAAGAGCCAGACGAGCTGGTGTGGTGGCTCTGGCGGCTCTGGTGCTTGCCCGCGTTGGAGGTTCGGCGCATCTGATTGCTGAACGCTCGTATGCTCTCTGGCGAAGGTGGACCCTCAATGGCCGGCTCGAGCAGCTCGGTCAAGTTGTTTGCGTGAACACAGGGAGCCATGGCTGGGGAGTGTTGCATTCTTCAGAGGGTGGGCGCATAAGTGTAAGAGAGTAGATGCCGGATCAGCCTGTGTGCTCCTCTCTCTCTCTCTCTCTCGCAGAGAGCTCTGTTTCCTTACGTCGCGTTGATAGTTGGAAAGATGCAACGACGACCGGCAATGCAAATGTTGGCACTCTTGTGATGGTGTGGTTTTACAAGACAACGAAAGACAGACGCGACAGCAAAACCAAAGGAGTGACGACAAAGCAAAGCGGGTAAGGAATGAGTAACTCTGGAGGCAAGGAGGTGAGAAGTAAGAGAGAGGAGGAGGGGAAAGAAAGAAGACAAGCCGAACAGTTGAAGAGGAAACAGCGGTGTTTTTGGCTCCAAGGAGGATGCCCTGGTAGCACGCACCTGGGCCAGAGGTGCTTAGTTCGTGGCCCTTTGTGGTAGTTGTGGAACGCCTACCCACACTGGCGGTGACTTGGGGGGGGGGGGGGGTGGTGGACCTGTACAAGGTTAGGGGTAGCAGAGCATAGCGCGGGTTTTCTTACCGGGGTGGTGCAGGTATCTTCACAGCCAAGACTTGCGGCACAGTTCCAAAACCAAAAAGCAGCGGTTTTGGGCAGGGTTCGATTTAACCTTTGCCTACTCCTGCCAATGTATCTTCCCCTGCAACACGGAGCAGCGCTAGTAGGCAAGCCGTGGCCGAACCCTGTGTGTCCTTCCTTTTTTCTGCTCGCTCTGCTGCCGGGTTGCGGTGTGGATCGCTGGCTGAACAGCGTCGGAGTGATTGAGATGTATACGGAGTACGTATATCCACGGGGACTGGGCGTGTGCAACGAAAGAGTGATTTTGCACACAAAGTAACTCCGTAGTAGGGGCCGGAGGACCGCTGGGGGGGTCACAAGACGACCAGAAAGGGAGGACGAGGGTCGTGACGAATCGTGGAGATTGAGGTGCAGCAGAGCAGACACATGTGAGCGCGGAGGAGGGTCTGGTCCCCTCTGTAAGTGCCCCAGCGAGCGGCGGCCTTGGGGGGGGCTCGCGTTTCTGTCCGGGCGCAGTGCTGGTGACGAGTTGCTGCTCAAAGTAAGCCCCAACGGCCGTGCCACTTTCGTTGCGTACTCCGTAGTTGTGTACGGGACAGGTACGGGCACCCGTAGTTCATACACAGACTTGTACATCCGTGACAACGGCGACAGGGACAGCCCTTGGCTGGCCACACCCCTCACCCCCCCCCTCCCCGGCTGACGTTGCAATCAGGGCGATGAACCCCTGACAGGAAGCCCCATGGAAAACTGGGGAAAAAAGTCGACTGCAGACTTGTGTTCTCGCCCCATTGAGCATAGTGCTGGCTGGGGCTGTCGTACTCCGTGCACAGAAACTGTACGGAGTGGTGTGTATATGTAAGATTCCAATGGCTTCCCGTCGGGGCCCAGCAGCCCAGGGCCAAGTTCGTCCGCGGCTTGGTTGGCGCTGTTGGCGTTGGC
Source organism: Graphilbum cf. rectangulosporium (assembly GCA_019925645.1). Taxonomy (NCBI): domain Eukaryota; kingdom Fungi; phylum Ascomycota; class Sordariomycetes; order Ophiostomatales; family Ophiostomataceae; genus Graphilbum; species Graphilbum cf. rectangulosporium. The sequence continues at coordinate 641,448 of JADHKI010000004.1, forward strand.
GCTGGCGCCGTCGCCTGGCAAGCGTCGCCGTTGAGACGACGGGGAGCTTTGCCGCGGGACCGGCTTGCTTTCTGTTGCTGGTTGGGGCGCGACTTGTTTCGAGTTAGTCTGGCCGAACGCCTTCACTCGTGTGTACGAGTAAACACGGGATGGCAACGCGGACTGCCGAGATGGCCGTGTTTGTCCGCGGCGTGAAATTTGAAGCAATCAAGAAGCAGAAATAAAAAAGTAAGTACAGCAGCAAAACTTGCTTCGCGATGCATAGTTGCGCGGGAACGGGCGCCTCGCCTCGGAGGGAAAGCGCCAGCGGCCGCTCTGCAGGCCGCCTGCGGACGGTCAGGTCAGAAAGGGCAGGCACGATGCATTGCGATGTCACTACGAGTACTACCTACTCCATAGGAGTGGCCCCGCCGGTGACAGAGCCTTGGGAGCTCGGAGCTGCAGGAGCGCCGCCTGCTGGGCCCCTAGTTGCCGGTTTTTTTTTGGCAGGCAGGCTCCTGCTGCACCTGTCCGGCAGCGGCAACCAAGGACGGCAAGTGCGGCCATATCTGCGGCCGCTCCTGTGTGTGTTCCTGCGTTTAGGGCCCGCAATCGCGCCTCTTTCTCCGTCTCCCATCATTTCTCTCTCTCCTTGGCAATGGCTTGAGGCTTTTTTTTTTGGCCATGCACAACGCAAACGAGTGTCCTTTTGCAGTCTGCCGATCTGTTTTGCAACTACCTCAGTACCTCGGTCACATATCTTTCCCACTCGCAGAAGTCACACCGACTCTGTGAGAACTTGAGCTGACAGTGCTGCATATCTCATCACCGTCACATTCACCCCACTATGTACTTATGCAAGTGGTTCCTTACAGGGCTCTCTACAGGGGACCTGGGCGCCGTCTCTGGCGCCTAGCCGACGGATACAGGGTATCTTACGAGTGACTGTAAGATACATACGGCAGGTCACCGGGAGAGGCTGGTGGCGCCGAGGAAGGAGAGGGGAGGGGGGGGAAGGGGGGGCATCGGTGGCGCCCCCCCCCCCCCCCCGGGCGCCCCGCCCCCCCCGGGGGGGGCCCGCCCCCCCAAAAAAAAAAG